>JASSKH010000025.1:0-1200000 GCA_031763025.1 Macrocystis pyrifera | reverse complement strand
CAGTACTTCTTTCATAAGGATAAGAAGGGAAAAAAAATCAAAATGCATACCGAACGGCCGCGGCAGTTGGCGGTACGAGTAGCAAAGAAAAGTCCAACCTATTAGTCGGCCTGGTACCTTGCTACCCTATCTGCGGTCTCTCTGCTGCTCTCTTCTACCGCGGTTTCCCTTCTACTCCTCCTGTTCCCCCCCCTGCCCCCATACACTTGTACGGTGTCTCCTCTACCCCTCCTGCTGTTACCCCTCCCCCCATTCCCTCTAACATTACCTGCAGCGGATGCACGGCGCTGTCTACTCAGCTTTGCCTCAGTCTCGTGCCACCTGCCCATGAACTGTTCAGCTGCTTCGAGGATTCCCCGGTACCACTTTCCCGTCTGTTTTGCTGCAGTGGGCCACAGTGCGGTCCCACCTCCAAAGATAGGACCTACGGTACACACAAAAACCTGTATATGTACCTACTTTTACTAACAATATTTGGCCCTGTTTTCTATGGTCCCCCCCTAATACGAGAAAGCTCTTTGTGTTGGACAAACATTTCAGATGCAGATTTTTTGTCTTCAAATAATTATTGTGCTGAATTACAACCAGAAGACACTATTAATAGCTGTTGGACAAAACAGGTCAGGTGTTTGTGGTCTTCAAATTAAACCGTTATTTCTGCCCGTCGACATCCAGCACGACCAGTGTCCGTGCCGGCTCTTCAATCCGTGAGAAATTCAAGTTATATGGTCACAGCAGTGCAGATTCTCGTCTTCAAATTATTATGCCGTATTTCGAGGTGGAAATCAGGATACCCACGACAAAATCCAGTATTTGTTACAGGTATGTATGTGCGTACTGCTCTGTTTTTCGTATAACCAAGAGCAGAATAAGAGGCCAAGAACATTTACGATACTGAGATTCACCAACGACGGCGTGAGTAGGTAGATGCTCGTTCGTGTTGGTTCAGCACAATTCATAACAATCCGTATTCGCCCAGCATGATGCATCGCAGATATGACTACAGCAGGTATTAATGAAGTCCCGCCTCATTACCACCAATTTCTAGTAATTACTACCACCGCCTTTATTTCGGAGCAACATTGATATTGGAAATGAACGGAAAAAAAATGCATTTGATTTTATTCCAATAGAAATTCGTAAATAATACAGAGTTCCCCTTCGGGAAGTAGGCAACGTGAAGTCCCGGGGGAGCCGCAAGGCGAAAAGGGAGTCACAGCAGTAGTTAAAGATCGTTTTTAACGACACGTATTTGGCACAAAAAAAACTTGCCAAAAACACACGTACGTATAGCTGTTTGTTCTTGGCGGAAACGTGAAGCCATGGGTTAGCGTATTTCTCGAAGGAAAGAGTAATAATAATAATAATAGTACTCAGCAGGAACTGAGTGCTACTCTTTGTGTGGTGAACATTTCAATAGTACTATTACGGGGGTCCATAGTTAACAGGACCAAATATTGTTAGTAAAAATACCTAAATATATAGGTTTTTATGTTTGCCATAGGTCCTGTTAACTATAGACCCCCGTAATAACACAATACATACATGCACGCGGTACCGTGGGTTGACTACTATACTATTACTATATACACCACTACTACGCAGATTTAGATGTAGCGCAGGTAGAAGGAGCATGCATCCGCGAAATACTACCTGGTACATTATACTACTACTAACAATACTACTAAGTACTACTGCTATAGATAGAGCATGACCAATCGCTCATACAACCTCATCACGGTAAAGAGAGAGGTTAAATAACCACCCGGTACCATGGGTTGGGGCAGACTACTGCTGTACACCACGGCCGGTAACATGTAGATGTAGTACAACAGGTAGAAGCAGCTTGAATAAATACAAAAATTAACACTACTACCCACTACGTACGAACATACTTACCCCGAGCATGAGCCAAAAGGGACGTGCAAGGGGAAATATACGAGAAGGAAAAAGGGGACTATGCATCCCGGTGAACACTTAACTAAGTAAAAAGAGCAATAGTGAGTGGGCCAAAATACGCTCGCCACCCACCCACTATGTAGTATTTCTTTCATAAGGATAAGAAGGAAAAAAAAATCAAAATACATAACGAACGGCCGCAGCAGTTGGCGGTACGAGTAGCAAAGAAAAGTCCAACCTATTAGTCGGCCTGGTACCTTGCTACCCTATCTGCGGTCTCTCTGCTACTCTCTTCTACCGCGGTTTCCCTTCTACCCCTCCTGTTCCCCCCCCTGCCCCCATACACTTGTACGGTGTTCCTTTTACCCCTCCTGCTGTTACCCCTCCCCCCATTCCCTCTAACACTACCTGCAGCGGATGCACGGCGCTGTCTACTCAGCTTTGCCTCAGCCTCGTGCCACGTGCCCATGAACTGTTCAGCTGCTTCGAGGATTCCCCGGTACCACTTTCCCGTCTGTTTTGCTGCAGTGGGCCACAGTGCGGTCCCAACTCCAAAGACTAAGGGGGAGTCTTCCGTTGATCCCTCGGTGGCTTTGAACACTCTAAGGTCCTCAGCAATTGCCCTAGGCCAAGTCTTGGGCTGCCCGCCTGGTTTCGGGCTCCCCCCACCAGCGATCGTCCCGAACATCAACCGACTGGGCAATCGCCCCTCGTGTTGCCGCACCACAGCCCCCGTAAAGAAGAGTCGCCGTTTACGGATGGTCGTTTCGATACTTTCGCATCGTGTTATCCAGAGCGCCTTCGCATACGAGAGGGTGGTGTGGTCGGTGCGTAGTCGGCGCTGGAAACCAATGACTCGCAGAAGGACTTCGTGGTGGGCTGATCGAAGCTTGGCGAAGTGTTCCGCATTGAGGGTCCACGTCACGCAACCGTACAGCAAGGTCTCAATCACCTCGGTCTTCAGCATCTGGACTTTCAGACTAAGCGGTGCGTTCGTCCTATCGTACAGTTCCGGACCATACCGTTTGAGGCATGCCCGCATCAGACGGATTCGTCGCTCGATTTCGAAGGAGAGGTCAGCGTTCTCGTGGATAATGCCTCCTAGGTATAAAAACTGGGTCGTCTGTTTATACTTTTGGCCTGCAGCTTCGATCGCGAGCGGTGAGGTGGTAAACGTCTGATCGGGTGTTCGTAGGAGCATCGTCTCTGTCTTCTTCTCGGATACCGTGAGACCTACTGCTTCGAAGACAGTCACGATGACTGTCATCATTCTTGCAAGGCCTTCCGCCGACTTCGAGACTATTCCTGCGTCGTCTGCATACAACATGCCCCACACAGCCCTTTGCACGCATGCCTACGGTTCCTCTTTTCCGACAACCCTATCCTCTTCGAGATGAACCAAATCCCTTACGATGCATTCGTCTTTGCTGAGGCGTACCAGAACGATGTGTATCGCAGCGGCGAAGAACACGTTGAACAGTAACGGCGATAGTACGCAGCCTTGCCGCAGCCCCTGGGTTACATTCAACCAGTCCGAGTGTTCACCGTCATCCGCACGCACGCGAGCCCGCATGCCTTCGTGAAAATTGCGAATGATTGTGAGCTTCTTGGTTGGTACACCAAGGCGTGTGAGTACCTCCCACGACAGTTCTCGGTTGACAGAGTCGTACGCTTTCTGCAAGTCGATGAAGCACATGTACAGGGGGATTTTCTTCTGCCGCCCGAGCTGCTGCAACCGGCGCACGACAAACAGCATATCGACTGTTGACCGTGCGGGGCGGAAGTCGCACTGTTCTTCAGGGAGTATCTGTTGACCGTGCGGGGCGGAAGTCGCACTGTTCTTCAGGGAGTATATGCTCGGTCTCGCAGTAGCTGCTTAGACGGGACGCAACGATTTTCAGCAACACCTTGCCTGCGTGAGCAACAAGCGAAATACCCCTGTAGTTGTTGCAATTAGTTCTATCCTTCTTTTTATGAAGGGTTTTTATGATCGCATCTTTCCATTGCTGGGGGATTTCTCCCGTTACCCAAACGATAACAAGGATACTGTGAAAATACTGCACGGAAGCGGGGTGGTCAAGTTTCAGTACTTCGACCGGGAGACCACCTGGTCCAACGGCTTTCCAGTTTGACATACCCTTCACTGCTTCCATCATCTCGTCAGTGAATGGTTCATTTCCAAGGGATAGTTTCAGCGGTCGTGGTGGCACTAGGTCGATGGTCGTGGGGTCAAGTTTCAGCGATTTCGTGTTCAATAGTTTGTGGTAGTGCCTCGCCCATCTTTCACGAATTCGCGCTTGATCCCGCAACAGCGTGCCACGTCCCCGGTGGCTTGGTAGGTGGTCCGCGAGCCTATCAAGATCAATTTCGTGAGTTCGAGTCTCACCGAGTGCATGCTCATAGGGACTTTTTCTTGCATAAAATTGATTATTAGCGGAAAGCGCGAGAGCGTGAGTTAGCTGTACATTCGATGAAAATCGACGAGCAGTGGGAATGCTGAACCCTGTGCGCGATAAAAAATAAAGGCACGTACCGGGGGGGAGAAGGGACGACACCTGTGACCACGGCTTGTCCAGAAGATCGTCGAGGGTAAAACCTCCTACGAGTGGGCTGGAAAGTCAAAGTGATGATAAAAATAAAATAAAATAAAATAAAAATTACCCGTCCATGATAAACTGTTCACTCCTCGCTTTCGTACCCTGCAACCCTACCGTACTCTTCAGGTGCTTGTAGAACCCTCGTTGATCGGAACTCGCGAGGAATTTCTCGGTTTCAGCGAGGTACTCTTCAAAATACGCATTGACTCCTGCGGCGACCACTTCCTGCAGATTCGCACAGGCGGATCTCAACTTCTTCCACGCTGTACTATCTAGGGGGTAGACACGCATAGCTGTCTCGCATCCTCCCTCGCTGTCCATGCTACTTTGAAAGCGGCCACCGTTTCGGGGGTCTCACGCCAACCGTTTCGGTGGTGGCGACGTGGTGGAGGTGGCACCTCTTTCTCTACAGCATTCATGACCGTTGTGGTGAAAAACTCAACCATGCCAGACGTGTTACGAGGCTGGGTAGGTTGGTTAAGAGTGGAAACGACCCTCTCTACTATTCGGGGTCGACGCTCTCCTTCGGATAAGAAAAGCTGCCTGTCGAATTCTCGGCGTTTTTGGGTTTCAGCAATCTTCGGTTAGACGAAAAGTGATCACTAAGTCGGACCTTGATGTACACAATGTTATGGTCTGAATCAGCCTTAGCAGGTGGTGGGAGCTGTGGGACGACTGTAACATTATGTACTCTAGGTCTGTGGACTTGACGAGCTAGGATGTAGTCGATTCGCTTACGATCATTCAGGCTGGTGCCGTTGTATGTATGCGATATTCCGCCCTTGCGCGTGCTGAAAAATGTGTTGGTGAGCGCTAGCTTGCAACTGGTAGCGAACGACAAAAGCCGTTTGCCGTTATCAATACGAACATCTCGTCCGTATGCTCCGAGCACCCTACATTCATCATCACCGCACCCTTCTATCCACCCCCCAGTTCGCCCATTGGCATCTATAAGCACAAACAAACACTCTTTAGCAGGAATCTGCTCAACCAGGTCCTCCAACTTTCGCCAGAACATGCCTTTCTGCTTGGAGTCTTTGGTACAATCAGTTGGGGCGTACGCAACGACGAAACTAACCGCATCGCACCGACCGTCCAACTCAAAGCGCATAGACATAAGTCGTTCGTCAATAATCTGCTGAGTGAACTTAGACGTACGGCATATTGAGTCTTTTATTGCTATACCTACCCCATACAACCCTTGTCTCGCTGCTGTTTTTTCCTGACCTGAACAAAAAACTTGGTATCCAGCTGCACGAAATCTCGTGTTGCCGGACCGTCGGGTTTCCTGCAGACCAATGAAGTCACCACCGAGTTGCCGTCCTTTCGCAAGTGTGTGTGTGTGTTCTTCACATTAAACCGTTCTTCTACTCGTCGACATCCAGCAAGCCCAGTGTCCGTGCTGATTCTTCACCCTAGAAAGATACGAGCTCTGTGGTCACAGACTACGACACAGAGATAACACACCGTAATGCATTAATAGCCTACGCAATACCATGCCTTCGTACTAGGCGCGGCCGACACAACATACATACATACGCCAGCAACCAAAATACACCATAAAGAAAGAGAAGCAACGAAAAAACCAAACCGAAAAAGAACAAGAAAAAGAAAAAGAAAAGGAGAAGAATCCCAAATAAATAAATAAAATGGGAAGCCAAAGCTCAGACACATACATACTTACCCCGAGCATGAGCCAAAAGGGACGTGCAAGGGGAAAGATACGAGAAGGAAAAAGGGGACTATGCATCCCGGTGAACACTTAACTAAGTAAAAAGAGCAATAGTGAGTGGGCCAAAATACGCTCGTCACCCACCCACTATGTAGTACTTCTTTCATAAGGATAAGAAGGGAAAAAAAAATCAAAATGCATACCGAACGACCGCAGCAGTTGGCGGTACGAGTAGCAAAGTACGCACTCGTCATGCCCGTACCCGTTCTTCCCCTTTACGGCCAGGGTACGCACATTGTAGGTCGCTACCACCACAAGTGCCACCTTCCGCCTCTTACGAGCCTCGCGTGCTGCTTTTTTTGCCAGCCGACGAGAGGCTCGTCCCCTCCTCCTTTTTTGCTTTTTTTGTCTCTTCTTTTTCTCTATGATAATATTGGCTCTCCGCTTTGTAGCCCGGTTCGCGCCTTGGTTTCCGTTGGTTGGGTGCAGCCGTCCCAGCCAACTCCGACACCCCCATCCTTCCTGTCACGCTTGCGTACCCACGCGGTGGCCAGCCTCTCCTCTCCCCAGGTTGCCCACGCAGCGCTCTCTGCTGTGGTGATGTACCCGTCCTGCCTCGGGGATGAACTCTTCGGCATCCGGGTTAAAAATAAACCTCATCACCACCACCACGCGCGGTCCTTAGAGTGAACAGTTCACTCGCCAGACCGCGCGAGGGTCCCTCTCTACCCACCCCGAGGCTCGATGCCCGTGTGGCTGCTGCTAGACCGCTGTAAGTCCTTGTGGGCTTCCTCGGCCCACCCCAAGGACGGGGCAGGCCGGAGAGGAGTACAACACTAGGAGTACCACGGTCAACCTAAAATAATAATAATAGTACAACCAGCAGCATTGGTCTGCCCGCACAGAAATGCGTGAGACACAGGACGTCGACCTAATATTATACCGGTATATGCCTGCTCTGTTCAAGAGGATTATATGGCATCGTAGATGGGAGTGAAGTGCAAGTCGCGTCATTCTATCTATTTTTGCTGCTGGATATAATTTGGTCGTTGATTATCATACATACTCGCGCGTACACAGCAGCAGTGCTGGACGCTATAATTTGAACAAAAGCTCTGCTTAGAAGGCCTTTGTGCTGCTGCTGTTTGTTGCTACCATGTTTACCGAGAGATGTATGGCTACTGGTAGCTTTGATATTCGGTAGTATAAAACTGAGTACCTGTAGTACCCCCTATTTCTTCGATAATACATACCTGGTATATATACGCAGCTCTTTCCTGTGCTGCTGGCCTAGATATAGCCACATTCATTCTTGATCATCGACGGTATCCTCAAAGTTCGTGAGTTGACGCACTCAAATTGTGTATGATGCTGACTTGTAGAAACAAGCTACCAGTATGATAATATCAAAATCGTGCAAAACATATTGTTATGTTGGAGAAGTTGCTCGCTCTCGTTTTTGCATGTCATTATACTTACTTTTTGGTAAGGAGTACGAGTCGGCAGTGCTCAATTGAATTATCAACATCAGGGTGACTGGGCTATTACCTCATGAAGGGTCCACGGGCAATATATGATTCAGGTGATTGTACGACTACCTGATCTTTTTTTTTTTTTTTTTTTTTTTTTTTCATCACTTTTACTTTCCAGCCACTCGTAGGAGGTTTTACCCTCGACGATCTTCTGGACAAGCCGTGGTCACAGGTGTCGTCCCTTCTCCCCCCCGGTACGTGCCTTTATTTTTTGTCGCGCATAGGGTTCAGCATTCCCACTGCTCGTCGATTTTCATCGAATGTAGCCAACTCACGCTTTCGCGCTTTCCGCTTATCAATTTTTTATGCAAGAAAAAGTCCCTATGAGCATGCACTCGGTGAGACTCGAACTCACGAAATTGATCTTGACAGGCACGCGGACCACCTATCAAGCCACCAGGGACGCCGAGCTACTGGATGCCTATTGGTAGGTGGTCCGCGAGCCTATCAAGATCAATTTCGTGAGTTCGAGTCTCACCGAGTGCATGCTCATAGGGACTTTTTCTTGCATAAAATTGATTATTAGCGGAAAGCGCGAGAGCGTGAGTTAGCTGTACATTCGATAAAAATCGACGAGCAGTGGGAATGGTGAACCCTATGCGCGATAAAAAATAAAGGCACGTACCGGGGGGGAGAAGGGACGACACCTGTGACCACGGCTTGTCCAGAAGATCGTCGAGGGTAAAACCTCCTACGAGTGGGCTGGAAAGTCAAAGTGATGATAAAAAAAAAAAAAAAAAAAAAAAAAAAAAATCATCAAAAGTGGGCCGGCGTGTCTTCATGCAATTTTAGCCGTAGTGAAACGGAGTGGTTAGCCAAGCTTGCAGCTGCATTTTTTTATGGACCTTGACATACACTATTCTATTTTTCTAATTCCTGAAAGTTTGATGTATTCGAACGCGACTCTCAAAGCAGGTAGGAGTTTTAGTGAGACAAGCGGGACAAGAATTAATCAAATCTGAAATTTTTGGAGCTTATAGTATTATTATTAAACATCGTGTACCCGCAGAATCGCGATACGTAAACGTGCGTGGTACCTGGTAAGAGATTATGGCTCTTCATGATCACGTGTGTATCGGGGTCACTTTCTCATCATTGTCAAGCCTTGTTGTTGTTGTTGTTTTCTTCACATTAAACCGTTCTTTCTACGCGTCGACATGCTTCTCTTTCTTTATGGTGTATTTTGGTTGCTGGCGTATGTATGTATGTTGTGTCGGCCGCACCTAGTGCGAAGGCATGGTATTACGTAGGCTATTAATGCATTACGGTGTGTTATCTCTGTGTCGTAGTCTGTGACCACAGAGCTCGTATCTTTCTAGGGTGAAGAATCAGCACGGACACTGGGCTTGCTGGATGTCGACGAGTAGAAGAACGGTTTAATGTGAAGAACACACACACACACACATCCAGCACAACCAGTGTCCATGCCGATTCTTCAAACCTAGAGAGATACAAGTTTCTGTGGTCACAAAGCTACGCCACAGAGATACTACGTTGCCACGTATGTAATGCAATGCCATGTCATCATACTGCGTACGACAGGCACGACATACACATTCCACGACCTAGAGAAACAAAAACGAAACAAAGAGAAAAAACAAAAACAAAAACAAAGACAATTCGAAGAGAAAAGAAACAAAAAAAAGAAACTAAAATATACCTGGTATATGTATATACTTCAGCATAGCAACAAACCATCGTACCCCCACGTAGGGGACGTGGCAGACACTTGAAAAGAACGAGCTGGAAAAAAAAGAAAAAGAAGAAAACACCACTAGTCGTCAACAGAGTAAGACTAAGAACCAAGGTAAAATTAACAGTCAAACCAAACAAAGCACAAGGCATGCTCCAGGTAGCGGCAGCAGTTTATGGTACGAGTAGCACAGCCAGGGTCTCCCTGCTGGCCCGCCTGGTACCTTGCTACCCTGTATGCCACCATCGTCCAGCGTTCGTCAACTATGCCCGGCCCCTCGGCGTCAGACAGTACGAAACAAGCAGAGCAGGCTCGTCATCCACCCACGCCACACGACTCCTTCAATAAGGCTTATCAATCGGAGAAAGGAAGAGAAATGAAAATCACATAGGGTCACCGCAAAGAAGACAATAAAATGAAATAAAAATAAACAAAAACAACAGGAAGACAAAGGAAGACCACGTTCGAACCAGCTGCACCAGTTGGTGGTACGAGTAGTATAGGCATGTTCTACTTCTTAGTCTGCCCGGTACCTGGCTACCCTATCTGCCATCTCCTTCCTACTTTCGTCCACTGCAGTTTCCCTGCTACTCCTCTTCCCCCCCCTCTCCGCATTCCCTTGGTCGGGTTTTCTGCTACTCCTCTTGTTGCCCCTCCTCCCCCCATTCCCTTGGACACCACCCACGGCGGATGCGCGGCGCTGCCTGCTCAGCTCAGCCTCAGCCTCGTGCCACCTCACCATGAACCGTTCAGCTGCTTCCAGGATCCCCCGGTACCACTTCCCCGCCTTTTTTGCAGCAGTGGTCCACAGTGCGGTCTCAACTCCAAACACCAAGGGAGCAAGTTCCGTTGACCCTTCGGTGGCGCGGAACTCCCTAAGGTCTTCGACTACGCATCTATGCCAAGTCTTAACCTGTCCGCCAGGTCTCGGGTTCTCCCCACCAGCAATCGTCCCGAACATCACCCGGCTGGGTAATCGATCCTTGCTTTGCCGTGCCACCCCCCCCGCGAAGAAGAGACGCCGTTTGCGGATGGTCGTTGCGATGCTCTCGCAACGTGTCATCTTGAGGGCCTTCGCGTACGAGAGGGTGGCATGGTCAGTACGAAGTCGGCGTTGGAAGCCAATGACTCGCAACAAGAATTGGTGGTGAGCCGTTCGAAGCTTGGCAAAGTGTTCCGCTCTGAGGGTCCACGTCACACACCCGTAGAGCAGGGTCTCAATCACCTCGGCCTTCAGCATTCGGACTTTCAGCTAGGGGGGGGGCGGTCGTCCTATCATACAGCTCCGGGCCGAACCGTTTGAGGCATGCTCGCATGAGACGGATCCGTCGGTCGATGTCGAGCGAGAGGTCAGCATTTTCGTGGATAACGCCGCCTAGGTACAAGAACTGGGCCGTCTGCTTATACCTCTGGCCTGCTGCTTCGATAACGAGCGGTGGTGCGAGGGTTTTCTGGTCTGGCGTTTGTAGAAGCATAGTCTCTGTCTTCTTTTCCGACACCGTAAGGCCTGTTGCTTCGAAGACAGTCACGATAACTGTCATCATTTTCGCGAGCCCTTCAGCCGACTTCGAGACAATCACTGCGTCATCGGCGTACAACATGCCCCATACAGCCCTTCGCACGTACGCCAACGGCTCCTGCTCCTCCGTCCCGACTACTCCAGCATCACTAAGATGGACCAAATCCCTTACGATTGCTTCGTCATGGCTAAAGCGTACTAGTACGACGTGCAACGCAGCAGCGAAAAATACGTTGAAACAGTAACGGTGACAGCACACAGCCTTGCCGCAGCCCCTGCGTGACATCAAACCATTCCGAGTGCTCGCCGTCATCCGTACGCACGCGAGCCCGCATGCCATCGTGGAAATTACGGATAATTCTCAGCATCTTGGTTGGTACGCCAAAACGTGTGAGTACTTCCCATAACAGCTCTCGGTCGACAGAGTCATACGCTTTCTGCAGATCGTTGAAGCACAAGTACAGGGGGATTTTCCTCTGTCTTCCAAGCTCTTGCAACCGGCGCACGACGAACAACGGAAGCCGCACTGTTCCTCCGGGAGTAATTCCTCGGTCTCGCAGTAGTTGCTGAGGCGCGACGCGACGATTTTCAACAAGACTTTGCCTGCGTGGGCAACCAGCGAAATCCCTCTGTAGTTGTTGCAATCAGTTCGGTCCTTCTTTTTGTGAAGGACCTTGATGATCGCGTCTTTCCATTGCTGGGGGACTTCTCCTGTTACCCAAATATTGACAAGGATGTTGTGAAAGCACTGGGCGAATGCGGGGTGGTCGATTTTCAGGAGTTCGGCCGTCTTACTCGTAGGCGTCCCCGGTGGCTTGGTAGGTGGTCCGCGAGCCTATCAAGATCAATTTCGTGAGTTCGAGTCTCACCGAGTGCATGCTCGTAGGGACTTTTTCTTGCATAAAATTGATTAGCGGAAAGCGCGAGAGCGTGAGTTAGCTGTACATTAAATGAAAATCGACGAGCAGTGGGAATGGTGAACCCTATGCACGATAAAAAACTAAAGGCACGTACCGGGGGGGAGAAGGGACGACACCTGTGACCACGGCTTGTCCAGAAGATCGTCGAGGGTAAAACCTCCTACGAGTGGGCTGGAAAGTAAAAGTGATGATGAAAAAAAATAATAATAATAAAAAAAAAAAAAAAAAAAAAAAAAGTTAGTACGTACCAGGCAGCCAGGTATGTACCTGGTCGCACTTTTTTATTACTATACGCGTCTGAATACGGCGCAAAGTTTGGATATTTTCACTTTCACTCTTGGTCTCAATTGCACAAAAGGATCTGAATTTCACCAAAAGGTTGTTTACCGTGCTACGTACTACTACTATACTTACTACTGAACTTGTGATGCTACTACCTTTTTAGTACTACCGCTACTATACTACTACTACTACGATGCCAGATACACACCGAGACAGGGCGTGTAGAGGAAGACGGGCGGCAGAATGCGCCTGGCTCTGTGGCTCTTGCCCGCTGGTGCGATTACCTGCTTCTGCTCAGAGCGTTCGACTGGACAACTCGCTAGGTCTGATACATGCATACAGCAGTATGGGCCCGCCAACAAGAAACACCTAATCTGCCTGATATTCTTCTTGGGGCGCCATCTTCAAACAACTTTGACCATTTAGACTATCATAATATTGAGTGTAGAGTGCACCACTGAGCCGTTTTTCTTAACCCAATTTTATTAGCGTTCTCCAAAAAGTGAGCTTCATGTTTTTCTTGGGCCTTTTCTCATTGGCGAGCCTATACTGTATACAGCAGTAGACATCTGGTGCCAATTTCCTCCAGGTAGAAGACAGAGGGAGGCAGTTTTGTGGTCACGTACGTGCTCGGTGTGAGGTGTGTGGTCATGTACGTTCTCGGTGTAAGGTGTGTGGTGTACGTCAAAGGACTAGGTGAAACATGTATGACTCTCGCTACTCGACAGACGTGTTCGGGTGCCGCTGTACGTGTTGCTGCTGAGGTTAATAAAAAACAAAACAGGAAAAGGCGGGGGAATTCAAAATTATTGAGATTTGAGATTTTCAACGCTGAGAAAATTATCAGAGGAAATTCTTCGTTTTTGGAAGTGCACACAGCAGTAGTTCGTCGTATCAGCAGTCCGGCAGTGTGGGCTGTGCGCGGTGCCGCACCAAGACAGGGGGCAACACAGCGAGACTGGAGGCAGTACGGGCCTGGCTCTGTGGCTATTGCCAGTTGCGATTACCTGCTGCTGAGACCGTGCGACTGGACAACTAGCCAGGTATGACACCATCAACACCTAGATATTTGGTGCCAATGTCTCTCAAGTATGTAATAGACGGACGGAGGGAAGCAGTTTTGTGGCCACGGACGTGCTCGGTGTCAGGTGTATATCACCCGTCAAAGGGCTTGGTGCAACAGATACGACGGCCGACCGATGTGTACTGCTGTTGCTGCTGTATGTCTGCTGCTGCTGCTATTCCTACTTCTTCTGCTGAGATTGAAAGCATATGTACAGCAGAGGGAGTGTTCGAGGGAAGCGGGCAATGTACGAAACAAGAAACAATGTGGGGTTTTCCATGTCACCTACTCGGCTCAGCGATGCGGAAGGCAATCCCTTGTTTTTCAGAGCCAACTCAGCGACATTCAATGCCCTGAACACCTCCACGGTGATCGGCCGGGATCCAGACACGCGTCGTAATGTACCCACGGCCCCTTTGCTTACCCCGCAGCCGAAAGTGCGAGAAAGAACCCTCGGCCGCCGGCGAGCATCACGTCTAAAAAACAAAAGTGCATTTTACACATATACATATGGCTGTGGGCCTCGAGGAATAACGTTTATTTTTTAAACATCGAACAGCGCCCAAACGTTGACGACTAACCTAGGGCAATCGACGAAGTGAGCGACGGTCTGCGTCCTCTTCGGGGCGCCGGGGCCAGAGGCCATTTTTTTCTGCCGGCACCGCGTAAGATGCTACCGCCCTTGGTTATTTTTTTCTGGAGGGCGCAGACCCGGAGCCCCCCGCTGGCAGCAGCGACACCAATAAAGCGATCGAACTTATCAGCGAAGTCGTGACCCGGTTGATACTTTGTGTGGTGTGTGTGAAGGAAGTGCAGAGATACAGGTAAGAGACGCAGGGATGTCGGTGTTGGATAGGGCACGCTGCTTGTAGTTTGCAACCTTCCTATTGTTGCTCCTCAAGTGAGTTGAGAGGGAGAAAGAGAGCTCGAGTGAGCGAGGGTGGACCCCGTCGGGAACGCAGCTCAAACCAGACGTTGACCAAAAACTATTCGGCGGGTATTCAGGAACGAGTATTCCGACAAAGAAGATTCCCAAACCACTATACGTGTAGCCATATAAGATTCGCCTACGGATATATTCCTAAAGCGCTACGAACAACCGTATAAGATTCGGGTACGGGTATGTACGTTCCTCCGCGATGGATGTGCTACTTCATCGCATTAACCCACCCTGAATATTTGTAGGCGTAGATCACACGACGACTATAGGATGATGACCATATCACCCCAAAATCGTGGACGGAGATAGAAGATGCGTCCGCTCCACAAACATATGAGGATATCGATCTACCCCACACCTCGCAGCGAGGCTTCAACGTCTGACGCAAGAAATAAGAGACTATCCGGAAGGAGGGAAAAAGTAACACGAGAAACCAGGCAAGGCACAAGGGCGCGAAAAAAAATCGACCCGGGACTAAAATTATAGGAAGCCTCTCATCATGATGCTCACAGGGTGGACAAGAGCTTGGGAGGGTAAACGAAGGCTGAAAAAAACAAAAAGGTGCGCCTAAAGTGACGGTGACCCGTCTTGACCGATGTCGCCGAATGTGAAGGGTGTGCAGAGATATAAGGTCGTAAGAAGCACAGGGATGTAGACTCTGGATAGGGCACGACCTTGCTATTATTACAATTGCTCCTCAAGTGTGCTGAGAGAGAGCGAGGAATCTCGAGGGAGTGAGGGTGAGCTTCGTCGGGAACACAACTCAGGCCTGAAACTGACCAAACCTCCTGTAACCTGGTATGCAGGTACGAGTCTTCCCATGAAGAAGACTCCCACAACGCTACGTGTAGCCATGTAAGATTCGGATACTTTTATGCACGTTACTCTACGATGGATGTGTTCCTCCATGACATTCGAGAGGCGAAGAAGGACGACAAAGTGGGTTTTCGACCCACTTTTATTTTTTCGAGGCGCCGCTAGTGGTGCCTTGGGACCTCGCGCTGCGCATGCTCCGGTGGCCCTGTCCCTCGAGTATGGTGGGTGCCACCTCTCAAGCAGTTGATGACACGGCTCACATTGACGTACCTTGCTTCGGTTGTAGGAGCATGCGACGTCGAGTTGGACCAACTCCCGAAACGGGATCAAACAGAGACCAAAACAAGTTCCAAACGACTTCTTGTCGAATTATTTTGTTTCAATTTTCTCTGATTTGAATTCGAAACAACTGCTTGGTACTTCATTTATCGACTAATCAGATGCAAAACCAATCGGACGTTTTTTTTTTGTAGTTCAATGCTAAAACCTCGTTGTCAAAGCCCGTTGTTTTTTCCATAGGCATTGCTGCTGTTGCACAACTGCAGTCTTTAGTATCTCCGTGTATGTCGAAGAGGTGAGATGAGAAAAATGGAGCAAATAAAACTTCATACCATACGGTTTGGTCTAAACCCGAACACGTACCTGGTTTCCAAGTATTGTGACAACGATATATCCTTAGGTTCGGTAGTTATTAATAGTGTTCATCTGTTACAGTTCTTGCAGAACTTACAAAAGTTCCGGGTACGGGAATGAATGTCGTACATAACACATATTTTTTATTTTTAGCGTGCTACCCGGGAAAATACCCGGGGCATGGTTCTGTACGTACGTACCCAACAGAGCATAACCTTGAAAATTTGGGATTTTTTAAAAATTGACATATATATATATGTATCTGGCACCGGAGAATGAATAAGTGAGCAGGCAGCAGACGTACTACAAGTAATACTGCAGGTGTCCATGAATGAATGCAGAAACAGCATGACACTCGTAGATCAGACAATATCAGGTGATAAGGTATCGGTTCGACCAGTCCTTGAGTTCTAGTAGTGTTATTTGTCTGTGTCTTGCTGAGTTGGTCAATGGGGTAGGGCGCGACAACCGTGGTGCTGACACTTGATCCCGATATTGATGAGAGTAAGAAGGATACGGCAGAGGGTGTGGCAAGGTTCCCGGATCGGTTTTGTAGCAAAGACGGGAACCCGCATGTTACTTCACCGCTTTTAGAACGACTTTCTCCACGCTCGTCTATCTTCTTGATTGTTTGTTGCTGCATTTCTCTATTTTTCTCCTTTGCCCCCTATGCCGTGTCTGTTCCGCTATCTTATTTTTCCTCGTGTTGCTTCGTCCGTGGAACAGTTATCCGTTCTTCTTGAGTACGTATGATTTTATCTTGCAGCCTTTCTGATCTCCTTGCGTCATTCGAATTATTTTTTATACTTAGATTATGTGTAAATGTCGGGGGGGGGGCTTCGGGTCTTGATGAGTGTTGTCTCGTTCTCGTACCCGGTAAGTTGGCATACATCCCGCGGTGGCCACATCCCATACAATAAGTCTCGTGTAATCCCAGGATGACTGAGTGTCTCGGGATATCGTCCCGGAATCGAAAAGGGGTCCAGACGAATCCTCTGTAATCTCCCTCGGTAGTCAGCCTTCGGATAGGGAGCTAGTACGCACGCGGTTGGTGTTTTGTGCACCTGTTGTATACGGTTTTGTAGTCTGTTGGTGGAGACCTGGTTTGCAACGACCCAAGATAGCCGACACGCACGCGCGAAGGGGTTCTTCCAAGATTTGGAAGAGTACTAACCAACGCCTGAAAGCTCAATCTCCGTTGTATCTCCATCTGCCTTACTTTTTGGGGGCGGTTGCGCGCACGTTCGGTAACCCTGTTTTTGCGCTACAGGTACTTCCACGCAGTGTCCCAGTCTAAAGCTCGAAGAACGGCAGCACCAAGTGCCACGCTTGGTCTACGGCCTGTGCAGTTGCTAATTCACTCCAGGGGCTGCTTCTGCCAACTAAGGTGATAGAGACGAGCGCCAGAGTGCGACTAAGCAAACGCTAGTGTTGATCGACGAGCAGCGGTAACACTGAATATATATATCCGTAAGAAAGTTGGGAGTGTACAGGGGTGGAGCAAGCGACGCGTCTGTTACGGCGGTGTGTCCACAGGGTCACCAAAGTTAAACGACCCTAAGAGTTGAAGTATGCTCAACACCAGGTACAGTCTAGGACTGCTGCAAACCAGACGATAGTTCTTTTTGTAGCCGAGAGGGCAAACTAACGGATGATGGTGCTGTGGTTTGTACACGATTTTCATATGCAACGCTCGCATTCAGACTCGAGTACGAGCGCCCCGGACTACGAGACCTCGGATATATATTTCTATATATATGCTGGTCTACAACATCTGTAGGCAGCGTATAGTGCAACATGACGTGCGCAAGCCTAATGTACATGTATGTTCACACCTGACTATTCCGTCGTGTCAACGTGCGCGAGACGTTTGTTTCAGGACTCTTTGTGAATCAGGCCGTAATCGTTTTGATGATGCTGAGGTATTTTCGCGTCGTTTGTGTACCGTGATAGTCCCAGCGTATATTTCCCCCTTTATTATCTATTGTAAAACCAGATATTATAACTATTGCGGGGGACCATAGTAAATGGGACCAAATTTTGTTAGTAAAAATAGGGAAATATATAGGTTTTTGTGTGTACCGTAGGTGCTACTTACTATGGTCCTCCGTAGTAGAAACCTCAACCTATTGCCAACGCGTGCTACAGTAATGGTAGTACATTTGGGGGAGAGCTCTTTGTGACTTACGAGGCTCTTCAACTGAGAAACTATCATACACAATGTCGCTCTGATACCATTAGTGTGTGTTTAATTATTGTTCCATCCATACAATACCTACTGTAGGCCATAGCGACGTTCCTCGGGATGCACGTCCGTTTATGTCAAGGCCTGTGTTTGGGTGTGAATATAATGGGTAAATAGAGCTCCTCAGCTGCGTAGTCTCAGAAAAACGTAGTGCACCACCAAGGTCGCATGCACTGCGGGTCCGTACCCCGACAGAGTTCCATTTTTAAACAGCACACCATCGGGCGTCGCCAATAGTATTGGGGCCGTGCTGTGGGAAGGGACAGAAGAGGCTACTCATCCGTTCTCAGGTTCCTCGCCTGCGCTGATTAGAACGTCTGAAAACATCCGAAATTGCGAGAACGTGCATACGCATCCACCCGAAAAAAGCAATCATCACGAAATGTCACCCAACGTATCATGTATGTGGCACCTGGTATGATATGTACTAACCAAAGCAAGCGAAACAAAATTGTTACTAAAGCACGGGCCCCATCAGCCAGAACCTATTGGGCCCATAGCTTCCCACTCTATTAACAGCATCGTAGCATGACAAGTATCTCCTATGCGCTAAGTTACTTTATTATCCACTCGACCGTCTTAGTTTTCTAAGCGCCTCGACTATCAAGTAGTTTGGTGCCAAACATCACATACACCTAAACCAGAAGGCCCGAACCTCACGGTTCTCACACGGAGTATTTGCGCCAAATATCTCACGCTTCGAGACAGGAATCAGTCTCTACATACAGAGCGTCCTCCACCAATACCTTGAGCGCCTTCGTGAATTAGGGTGAGGTCTGATTCTAGCGTGTTCTTTGCCCCGTGCGCCGGCTTACAACTATACGTCTACCCGAACCTCGTGATGTCTCCCAGCCCCCGTGGAACGCGCGCGGCGTCCATCGGGCACGACTAGCCGGCAACAACCAGCCGACGAAAGCCTTCAGCGAACTATTGAAATGATACACAGCTGCGTCATCCACCAAACGACTTGTCCTGTACTGGACGAAGATGAACTAGTAAACTAAGTTTGTACAGACGAACACAACAGCTGCGCTCATAGTTCGTAGTTGTTTTGGTTACAAGGGTTCAATCCTTCTTATATCTTATGTTTCCATTGCTTTAGCAAGCTCCCCGCTTTGGTACCTTCTGTATGATGCGCCAGCCCATACTCAGGAGACACTCCTATCCCCGCCACATTAAGGTGTGTTCCCGAGGCTGTTGCAAACCAGGCAATAGCTCATTTTGTAGCCAAAAGGGCAAACTAAAGTATGATGGTGATGTGGTTTGTACGCGATTTTCATGCACGACGCTCGCTCCCCCCCGACTCGAGTAGGACCACCCCTGGTTACGAGACCTAGAATACATAAAAATATTGAAATACTTGTGGGTCTACCACATCTGTAGGAAATGAATGGTGCAACTTGACGCACGAGAGGCTTGTAAATATGTTTCTTCGCGCCCGAAGATATCAACATGCGCCAGACGTATGTAGCAGAACTATGTGTGAGGCAGAAAGGTAATCGTTTTGATGATGTTCAGGTCAATTCGCGTCGTTTGTGTACTGTTCATAATGTGAGTGCATGTTTTCCCGTCTGTAGTCATCTGTAAAACCAGGTATTACTACTAGAAACCTAACCTATTGCCAACGCGTGCTACAGTAGTGTTGGTAGCACATTTCGGGCAGAGTTCGTTTTGACCGGTGGGGCTCCTCAACTGGGAAACTGTCAAGCCTGGTGCTGCTGACATAGCAATATTATTGAGTTTAAATATTGTTTGATTTATACCATACCTAGACTAAAGCGCTGTTCGTCGGGATGCGCTTTCATTTTCTCAAAGGCAGTGCTTGGGTGTGAATATAAAGGGTAACTAGAGCTCTTCAGGTGGTTAGTCTCAGAAACAACATAGGGGCACTACTATCGCGTCATGCACTAGGCGTCCGTACCACGACAGAGTTCCATTCTTAACAAGCGCACCATCTGCCGTCGCTAATCGCATTGGAGCCGTTTTGCGGCAAGGGATGTGAGAAGATGATTATCCGTTTTCAGGTTTCCCGCCTGTGCAGTTTTGCACTTCTCGAATGTTTCTGAGGTTGCGAGAATGTTCGTTTAGATCCAGCCGAAAAAAAAAAAACACAATCGCCATGAAATGTCACCAAAGGTTTCTGGTACGTAGTGCCTGGTAAGACACGTAGCCATCGGAGCAAGTGAAATATTTGGTTCCTAAACCACGACCCCCATCAGCCAGAACCCATTGAGCCCACAGCATCTCCGTCTAGCATCGAAGCACGACACGGATCCCCTGTGCGCTAAGGAATCTACTACCCACCCGAACTTGTTGGTTTTCCGAATGTCTTGACTTTTCCGTAACTTCGTGGCATATGTCCACACCACATACACCTAAAGCAGCAGACCCAGACATCATGTTGCTCCAACGGGGTGTAAACTCGAAGTGGTGCATGTTCCGCGACAGGAATCGATCAATAATACAGAGTGTCCCAGAATTTCCGGTGCCCCGTGCGACGTTTTGCAGCCAAACTTCACCTCGAACGCCCCGGTGTCTCCCACACCCCCCGGGAACGCACCCGGCGTCTACCGGGCACAACTGGCCGGCGATCACACGCCGATGAAAGCCTTCCACACAACACCAAATTGACAAGTACGTCATCCACCAAACTACTCCTCCTGTCTTGAGCAAAGCTGGGTTGGCAAACCAACCATGTATACAGACCAACCCAATATCGCCGCTACGCTCATAGTTCGTGCAAATAGTTTTGTTTGCTTCAGCAATCCTATCAATCTCATTGATTTAACCTGTATCGCCTTCGTTTGCCCCCGGCGTTAGTATGAGATACCGTCACGTACGTAGGAGACGCTCCTCTCCCCTCCCCACGGCAGTGTGCTGCTTCGTTATTATAACGAGACGCAATCGTTCAAGGTTTTCTTCACATGTCGACTCGCATCACATGGTGCACACACTTTAGGTGCGTTCCGCAGTCGACATTTGCTCAAGACTGAGTGGGGTTCCTTCTAGGGGGTCTAGTCTAACTAAACTCGTTGGCTATATATGCTCAGGGGTTACGAGCTTCGACCACGTTGCCTAAAACACGTGCTGCATATTGTTGATGCATCCCTGTTTCGTAGTTTGTGACCACCTAGCTTAAATCTCTCTGAGAGATAAATGAGCACGGACGTTACATGTGTTGAATGTCACTGGGTACGTCGAAACAACCGTTATATGTGAACAAAACATACACCCCCAGCGGGGATGCCGGGTATTTCGGTTGGACTTGGGGACGCTATAGAACAATTATGAGAAGGGCGGTTTTTCCAACCGTCTAGAGCACGCGCGCAGTAGAACGCGCAAATATCATCGATCTGCGCCGTACATGTTTATACCTGAGTTACAACATTGGGCACATCTACTACTACTACTGCTACTGCTGCTGCCGATCTGTTTTCTGTACAGCAGTAGTATTATTTACTTGTTTATTCCCTATTTCGCCTCTCCCCAAAGAGGGTACGTATAGCAAGACAAACAGCCCATCTCTTTCGGTATTTCGCTTATGCTATGCAGGTATTATTGCATTGTACCATAGTGTGTGATACGTCGATCGAAACGTTGATCGCGCACAGAGTATAGGCCCGCGAACAAGAAAGAGCCTACTAAGCACAAAAGGCTCAAGTTTGTATCGAAATGAAGAAAAATGCCCTAAGAATGAGACCTGGGTTTATCGACCAGAGAAGAAAGAGCAACATACGGGCCAAGTTTCAGTAAAAAAATATGTAGTTTCCGCCTTTACGCTGAGTTCAGTAAGAAACTCGTGCCAGGCCCTCACACTTGTCGTACAGCAGTACACCTACATAAGTACAGTACCGCATCGTCAACAACTGACAACGCATTGAAGAGAGGATATATATGTATATTGATTCCACGCAAAGCACAGGAGCGTACACGCCATGTCAGGTGTATACGACTATACCGTGTGGTGCTTGAGCGTGACGAGAGCATCCGTAAGTAGCATGAAATTGCAGCTAGAGTTGCACGATACAGACGAGCAGGCCGCCCTAAGCGCACGGGTGCTGCTCGAAGCGAACTTCGCACCGGTTCAGCACGCCCCTGTTGCGGATTCGACTCCACGCGCCATGAACAGGTCGGGAAGGCTAACCTCCCCCAATGCTCCATACCAACACCATGCCGGGATGTGTCTGTTGTATTATTTCTGTCCTGATGTAGTACCTGGAATACAATATATATGGCGAGTAGGGATACTTTAAATTCAGTGGCAACACGGAGAGACACGGGACGGTGCGGATGTTGTTGATCGCCTACATGATTGAAGTACGCGCAAGCATCTACAGTACATTTGGCTACATTGTATTCCGTGTCCAAGTTATTTATACCATTACCCGGTAGTTTGTTGTTGGTGGCTGCATGTGGCACGCTTCGTGTGCCACTCCCAGCACTCACTGCCATCGATGATTCGACGCAAGAGTCACCCTTTCCGAATATCCAGCGTAAAAAAGAAACATCTCTATATAAGAAAAATTGTTTCAATACCTACGGTGGATAAGAAACCTGATATAAGAAAAAGACCTGGCCTTGAGCATCAAATAAGAGTATGAGGCTCACCCGAAATAGGAGTTTCGTTTTAGTTGGCCTATACTGTAGTATAAGTTTGGTGTACGCTCTAGGAATATATTTGTACATGAACACACTGCTGCAATACGAAAAGCAATGTTTTGGTGTCATTCCCTGTGCAATGCTTGATATATATATATATATTGTGCTCTTTCCCTCACCATCAAAGCTCAGAATCAACTACGAATTAATAGCAAGATCATTTACCTTCGGCTGTCTTCTGGACACGGCGTAGATACACGTATTAACAGCGTCTCCCTTTGCGCTCTTTTTTACGTGCCTTCGAGATGTTCGCCCATACCAATGAATAGTTCAACATTCCCAGTTGTTTTTGATTTTCACCGGATAAGATTTTTTCGGCTGGCGCTGTTTCTCTTTCGGCGACGGAAGAAGCCTGGGAAAAATATCCCGAAAAGCAACAGATAGATCGTAGTTACTGCCGGCGAGGCGCAAGGACTCGGTGTACGTGTGAAGCATAGGGTCAACCTCGCTCTACAGTACGCGACATGCGTTTAAAATTTGGATGATTTAGTAGTTGATTTTATCAGATAAAGAGATTTTTGTTTAAATAGGAATTTCCAGCTACTACGACGAGGTGGTTACAAGGTGAGCATTCGTCGTGCTGTAATTGCCTTAAATATCCTGCCCACACGCTCAACGTCCACATGCATGACAACAACAAGCCGCGAGCCGAAATATTAAGAGGAGACTAGCATCTATCTCCTGTCGTGTACCGCTGTAGGGCGTATTCATACCTGATATATCGTATATATAATATGCATCCAGTATGATGACATGGCGTTGTATTGCCCACTGTGCTTACTGCGTACTTTTGGCAACGTAGTATCTCTGTGTGTTAGCTTTGTGACGACAGAACATGTATCTCTTCTATTAATAGGATCGAAGAATCGGCACGGGCACTGTTTGTGCCAGAGGTCGACGGGTAGAAAGAACGGCTTAATGTGAAGAACACACACATGTATCACACGTACGTACGTGTTATTTGTTCGCGTGCACGCTTCAAAGTCCGAGGTGCACGATTTATATACTCATTCCAGCAAATCGCTCGGGCAGTTTAGTGGCTGACCGTGACGAGCACTGTTTTTCAGATGTTTTTCAGTATTTTCCCGAAGTTTCGGTATTCGTCGGTATTTTCCTATGCAACAAAATACCGAAATTTCCAGGGCTTTTCGCGCGTCATGACCCGATCCGCGGGTGGAGTCAGGAAAAGTGTTAAATATCTCACCTGTCGGGTCGGGTCGGGTCGGGTCAAGAGGTGATGAAAAGCTCACGGGTCGGGTCTGGTCATGACCCTCGAGGAACTGGTCACTCGCGGGTCGGGCCCGCCCGCATGACTCGCGAGTTGTCCTGTGCTGACCCGCGGGTCGGACCTGCGTATGCGGCTCGCGGATCCGACTCTCAAAATATTTCCCGCTCTCTTACTCAAAAGCTTCTCTGTTGCGAGTTAGAGGATCCCCCTAGTTAGGAGATCTCTTCTGCCTCAGGGGATCCCCTCTTAGCTTAGAGGATTCCGCATCCCCTTAGGGGATCTCAACTAACCTTAGGGGATCCCCACTCGTCTTAGAATATCCTTGTTCACCTTAGGGGACCCCCACCACGTACAATGGGTTGTTGTGTCTGTTGTCTAGACTTAGTTGTGGATGCACATAACTTACGTTGCATGGATGGTGAATTATGAATTTCAGCATCACAGAAACGACGTTTTGTATGCTTGGGCCATGGTATTATTTATCGGGGGGATGCATTTGGTTTTTACTGAAAGTCAGTTTTCGGATAAGGTACTCGGACGGAGCTCCTCAAGTGAGGAGCCTCAGTAGAGAATGAAGGGTTAACCTCTAGCGTAGAACGCCTCCGCATGTTAAGATCACCGTGCTGAGTCCGATCTTCTTTCTACCCTCTTCTCTCTTCTTTCATGTGTTTTGCCTTGTTTTCCCGTTGTTTACATTCCCCTCTCCGACGTCCCAATTCCTGTGTCTTTCTTTTCCATGTACATTGTGTTGCTTCGTCCGTGCAGCAGGTATACGTTCCTCTTGAGTACGTAACATTTTATCTTGCAGCCTTTCTGATCTCCTTGCGTCATTCGTGTTGTTTTTGGTTTCATGATGCTTTTGTATTAATGTGGTTTTGTTCCTTCTTTTCTGCTCTAAGTACTAGTCCATTAGACAGTGTTGTTCTGTTCTCGTACCCGGTAAGTTGACATTTCACGTGTTTAACCCATTCTACAGGTACATTTGCTGTAATTTTACAAATCATTACGAAGTATTTTCTCTGTCTCAGTCTGTATCCATGTAAAACATGATATTCATGAAACGACTGAAAAAAACGTTCGAGAAGAAGCGGGCAATATCGTGATTTTGGAGCTGATCAAACAGTTCAATTGTTACGCTTTAATGGTACTCGATCGACGTCGGCGTGGGATCATGTTAAAGTATCCTCTCCCCCCTGTTGCGGCGTTATGGTTTATTGTAGCAATCGCCCCCTCATCATACTTGGCAGGCGTTATCCCCTGCCTTTCTGATGAGCGCCTCGCCCTTTCGTTCAGAAGACATCTGGCGAGGCAAACAGCAACTAATACAAGAGCTTATAGCATCGTCAAGCACCTCGTGTGAATGACCAGAACAGAGCCAAAGGCATCAACCTGCTAGCAGTAGTTGGCCCCTAGATCCATACTGCCTTACCCTTAACACTGGCGTCGTCGATTAGATGCTTTTGGTACGTGTTCGAGGTCTGTTTGTTTTTGTACGCCGACAATTTGGTTTTTTCGCTCTTGTAGTCTGTTTTTTTTTCGGCTTCTTGCTGTTTATTTGATGTCTTCTCCTTTGGGTGATTGCGTTAGAGAGTAGGATATCCGCCGCTTCCCCAGTGCGTCGCGCGGTGAAACTGATGCGACAGCCGTTATTGGTTCGCGCGCTGTTGGTCCGCGCGACGCAGGGGATTTTTCGTATTCTCCCGGTCTGCCTGGTTATTTGCTTGTTTGCAACTCGAGCATCTGTGTCACCGCTACTGTTTTTGGTGGTGCCACAGCCGCTCTGCCACTGCTTGCAATAGGTAGACCCTCGTTCCTGTCGCGCATGCTTGCCGCTGATTCGACTCTGCAGCCCGTTGCAAAGCCGGACATAGCGACAAGCGCGCTGGCCACAGAACGGCACTCCGGGCAGCCGGTTCCGTTCTAGGCGCAGCAGGATAGTCGGCCGAGCCTCTCTTGGGTGTATGATGTCTGTCACGCCAAAAATCCGACAATTTGTTTTCGTGGTCGGCTCGGCCCCCCCCATCATTACTTCCATGCCCTGCATGCAGCGCCCTCTATTTCTAGTATGAACACGGATAGTTTCGGTGCACGATTATATGTTAGTGAGGTGGGACCAGAGGGCGTTTGGTCCTCGTGCTCACCTCTCTCTCTGCTCATCGCACCCGAGCTCGGCACAGTTGTTGCACCTGAAACCACGCTTGGCCCTCGTACCCGTTCGCAGACAAGACGCGCTGCTGCGCTTTTGCAGTCACACAACATGTATCCCTCGGGCGACTGCCTGTCGCCTGGCTTCATGTCTCGCATGGACCATTCCGTTCGTTCTGAAGCTGATGCGAGACTTTTTGTTTTTTCATCGCCCGCGCGAGATGTACGACGTGCCCGACGCGCAGCTCGTGCGTCGGCACAAGCTCCGCCTGCTAGCATATTTATTTTTGTTGTGCCTGAAGAACAACTTGATTTCACTATGCCATCGCATTGTGATATTTCGGCTGCGCCCATTAGTAGCAATAACAGTGGAGTTGTTTTTCCTACACTAGACGTCCAGCAAGCCACCGCTGTGCCGCCCTATAGCAGTGATTATTTTCATGCCACAGCAGACAGCGAACAGTACAGCAGTTTTTTTTGCCGTACCCGAGGAGCAACGATACTCCACTATGGCTTCGTACGATAATATCTTGTTTGAGCCAAGCAGCGCAGAGTTTCCTACGCTACACTTGCAACCATACAACAGTGAAGGTTTTCATGCCGCAGCCCACAGCGACAATCTAGGTCCAGCAGCAGCGCTATTAGTTTTTAGTGCTGAACCACTGCTGTGAAGTGATTCTCATGTTGCATCGAGTATCGATTTTGTTAGAGCAGTTTTGTCCTGCACTACACGTCCATCAAACCGCAGACGTACCGTCGTACAGCAGTGATCATTTTCATGCCACAGCAGACGGCGACATTTGTTGTACAGAAGCAGGACTCTCAGCTTTTATTCCTGACCCACCGTCCAGTCGTTTTCATGTTGCACCGAGTGTCGAGTTTTTTAGTGCAGTTTTTCCTGCACTACACGTCCATCAAACCGCAGACGTACCGTCGTAATACACCAGGGATTATTTTTATGCCTCAGCAGACAGCGACTTTTTTGGAACAGCAGCAGGACTCTCATCTTTTACTCCTGACCCACCGTGCAGTCATTTTCATGTTGACCATAGATATTTTTGGTGCTACCGCCGGTCGAAGGGAGCGTATTAACCGGTCGGGTTCCTTGTTTATGCCTGGCGCCTAGTCCGGGCCGTACGTGCCGATATCTTCGTACAGCAAGAACGTTCCACTCGAGGTAGAGACTACATACGAGTCTGAGGTTCATCGTTTTTCGCGTTTGGAGTTTTTACTAGCGCCCAGCGAGCACGGCCCATTGATGTCTCTCGCTGACGTACGTGCGCATTGTATTCCCCTACGTTCTATCCGTGACGTTTGGGATCTGGCATGCGTATCCCTGCTCGACCGGGAGCACGACAATCTGGGGAATTCCAGTGTGCTGACCATATTATTTCCACCCGCACAAGTGCCCTGCGACCAAAGTTTTTTAAAGTGACATTGGTTCAAATTGGTCGCGCGGCGACTTTCCTCAAGCCGCGGGGCCGGCCCCTCCGACTGTCGTTCGCATTCCTGCCCACAGGGTTTACGACCACAGTACCGGTGTGCAACCTTTCCGAAGGCGGCATATCCGTCATCGGCCTGCCAACCAATGTTTGCAGATTTCAATCTGCCTCGCGCGGAAGAGCTTGGTAAATCTCTTCAGTATTCGAGAGAGACGTCGACTCAGGTTTGGGATTTGAATCGCTCGGAAGAGCTTGGTGATTCTGCGGCGAGCCACGGTTTGTGATTTGGATCTGCCTCGTTCGGAAGAGTTTGCGTTGTTCGACAGAGACGTCGACTCACCAACCACGGTTTGCGCTCGGTCTGCAAAGGCATCCGTCACTCCTCGTATTTTTCGAGAGAGACGTCGACTCATCACCCACGATTTGCGATTTGGATCTGCCTCGCTCGGAAGAGTCGGGTGATTCTCTTTGGCGGCGACCCCCGGTTTGCGATTGGATTATACCCCCTCTCTTATTTCTATTTTGCCGTCAACCATTGTTGGCGAATATACCCCCTCCAGTACGGTAATTTCTTTCTGCGGCCATCTATTCATTGTTTGCGATTTGAATATACCCCCTATCTGCGGCGGAATCCGTCCCTTCTCGTATTTTTCGAGATAGAGACGTCGATTCACAACCCACTGATTTTCCATTCTGTGACTTTTCCGTGGATGATTCCCCATGGGGTAATTTTCCATTGGGTGATTTTTCCGTGGATGATTTTCCGGTGGATGATTTCCAGTCGGTGATGAGTCACCCCATTCACCCACCGAATTTTTTCGCGCGGTGGGTTTTTTTTTTTTTTTTGAACGGAACCGCACTCTCACGCCCCCCCCAAATCGTGCCTCCAGTTTCTCGCTACCCTGCTACTCCCACTCGTATATTATTATTCGACGAACGCGGCCGCTTTCATGCGTCTCTTGAGTTCGGTATCTACGATTGTTTACGCCCCCTCTTCGAGGGCGGCGAAAAAGTTCGTAAGCGTTGCGATTCCTTCAGTCGTACCAATTTTTTTCTTGTTGTTTTTCTTGTATCCCTTGGCCCCTCTTTGGGTTTCCCGAGGCCATGTTCGTGAGCCTTTTTTTCGCATCGTACAGGTTGCCCTAGGTTTAGGTCTGACCCCATTTTCCATTCATGAGTTCCCCCTCCGCCTTCTTAATACCCCCAAGCGGGCCGAGGTGATAGATTTCGTTTTTTTTCGCGACCTTTTCCATTCCGCCCTCTCCCGCGCGATATTGCAGACTGATATCAAGTTTAGATTGGGTGGTAAGCGATTGGGTAACCTTTTGCCGATAACCCAACGGACTCAGACCTTAACGATAGGCCGTAACGATGTCTGCTCAGCGTAACTTTTGTGTTCTATATAGCGCGTTCAGTGTCGGCGAAATCTCGCACGCGTCGTTTCTGCCCTCTTTTTTATGGGTTCGGGTCGTGACTGTCTTGGGTTCTCCCATAGCGTGATTTCCATATTTCCGACACTGTTCTCACTATTCGAGTGAACCCCTTCGCGCCAGCACTTGTTTCGGTTGCGTTACCCCCCCGTTCGTTTAAATTATCGAAGCACCCCGTGCCTTCGCATTAGGCTGTATCGGTCATTTTTTGTTCTTTGTGTTTGTGTCTCGCTCTCAGGTTAGTTTATGCCGCTCCTGGCTACGCGAGCCACACTGCTTCCTCGAGTTCAAGTCCTCGATTTAGCTTCCGGGTTGTTCTAGCTTGTTTTGCCTGCTTCCGCCTATCCGTACTTTCGGACTTGTGGTTGTCTGATTCGCAATGCCCACGTGTATTCGGCTCCCGCCTCGCACGTTAGAGGTGTGGGAGTGGATTGTGAAGGGTCGCATCTTCGATCCATTCTCCGAATTCTCCGTATTGTTTTTGTTCTTACCTGAGTTTTCTATGAATCTGCATATACGGCCTTTCAGGGTGGGCTAGGATTATGGTATCCCCTCCCCCCTGTTGCGGCGTTATGGTTTGTAGCAATCGTCCCCTCATCATACCAGGCAGGCGTTATCGCCTGCCGTTCTGATGAGCGCCTCGCCCCTTCGTTCAGAAGACATCTGGCGGGGCAAACAGCAACTAGTACAAGATCTTATAGCGTCGTCAAGCACCTCGTGTGAGTGACCAGAAAGGCATCAACCTGCTAGTAGTAGTCGGTTCTTACGTCCATACCGCCTTACACTTAACAATCTTCATTTAGTTTTTTTTTTTCAAATTTTGGGTTTTTGAACGAAAAATCGTCAAAAACGTGCGTTTGGGCATTTTCGCGTGTCGGCGCCGACTAATTTGAAACTCAACGAGTTATCTCCTCGAGTTTTTCCCCGTGCTTTCAATTATTTCCTGTGGACTGCACGCGGACGGCGACCACGTCTGATCAGAGAAAAATCTGTGACACATTATCGCCGTTCCAAAATCACAAAATGCTGCTGATATCGGCTTATTCTTCTCGGCATGTTTGGTTCTTTGATGAAATATCAATGAAAATAATCTCTCTATGATAAATAATCAGGACTGACACTGGGTTTGTGTGCTTGAGTAGTTTGGTACAGAGAACTTTTTAACGTAAAGACAGCACACACACCATTACTGAGTGTTGTATTAATAAAGACGAAAAGGTTTTTGACGGACGGCATAAACAACGCATGCCCAGTAAATCTAAGGCAAACGTATGAAAAACGCAGCCCCGCAATAAAAATGTCTGCGAAAGGTGTTCACTTATGCTGCCTTGTTTTTCGATTCCTCCCAGTCAACACCAAGAGAAACCAGGGGGGAAGCCTGTCCCGTAGAGAACGCGCGGTGCGGTATGAGATCGCCTCGCCTACCGTGAGAAGGAAATTAATTGTTTTTCCTGAAGAATGGCAGGAAAGGCAAACGTGCCCCGTTTGTTTGCCGCGGATGGGAGTGGGACGGGAAGGTGGGAAGATATTTTTGTTGACGGAACGGGGCCAGACAACACGACGATTTACGGGCGGAACGGAAAACGATCGGGTAACGGGTCGCAAACCTAACGAGAAATATGTCGCGAAAATATTCGGAACCACGGTCGAGAACGGCAGTCGGGAATGGTTGGGCAAAATATCGAGAACGGTGACTGGGGACTACATCTAAAAAGAGGGAAATTGTAAATATGCGTCGAATGCTATCAATTAAAGTTAAATAATAATCTTGTTTTTTCAACACTAGATTTTAAAACTTGATAAAATGACAAGTAATTGAGAAAAAACACGTCTACGACCTATGCCAATGGAAAGACGAAGCCCAAAAGTTTTCTTTTAAAAAAAATGTTTTCAAGAAAACGTAGAGGGTTGAGCGGAGGAAATCTGGGGTTTGTGGAGAGATATTGAATCGTGAGCAGAACAAAAGACGCTCATATCGTCGTACCGCCGCTGTGGGAAAAAAGGGAGAAAACGATTGCTATATTCTTCTTTGTTTTCTAACGGTTGCAAGCGGCGCAATTTGTTTTTCCTCGTTGCAAGTTGTCAACACGCTGATAAAAATCAGCTCGTGCGACGACAGACGCTCTATCTCGATATAGACTCAGCCCACGGCCAACCTGCTTGATGCTGGGCAAGGCCAACGAGTACAGATGATGGCCTCGTAGATAGAAGGTGAATCCATGCTCTAGGCGGCGAGAGCCTATCGGCGGCGTCCTACGGTATCCTCCCAAACCTGAAAAAAAACTGTTTTGTGCACACCAGCGGCTAGTAGGTTTTTTACCGTACGCCTGGCCAGCGCCCGCCACACGTCACTGGACATTGTGTGAACACGGTGACGCTAGGGTGGGTCGGAGCCCCTAACGAGCGCACTCCGTTCAGAATTCATGACGCAGTCGTTCGTTTTGTCGATCGATGTCTGTCGAAGACTCGGAATCTCGCCGCTTCGAACCAATGATCGGCCTGAGTTTTTCTCAAGCCGATGTTGACCCAACATCGGCCCCAGATCTGTTTTTTTTCGGTCTTCTCCAAAAGTTGGGAACTTTTTTGTTTTCAAAACGTGCCCATAGGAAGCGTGCTCTAATTTTTGGGGGGGGCTATCTTTGAAATTCAAACTTATTATTGATACTTCGGTTTCCCATTGGCATAGGTGTAAGCGGCTAATAATTTCTTCAATTCGTAAAATAGTTCATGTCTCATAGGCTCAAAAACTATGTCCTCCTCAACAGCAACCGGACATATTTACTTTAGATAAAATCGAACCAGTGCAGCCGGAGGTACGGCAAAAGCAAGCGTTTGAAGCGATAATGAAGAATCCGCGGCAAATATATGGTTTTTACTGCAACTACGGCTGTTCTCTTTCTATTTTTGCAAGAGTAAGTGCGTTCGGTTGCTGTTGAAGAGTACATACTTTTTGAGCCTATCAGACTTGAATTATTTTACGAATGGAAGAAGTTTGCCGTTTAGACGTTTTTTTCTTCACTACTTGTCATTTTCTCAATTTTTGTTTTTATAAAGTTATAAAATCCGACAATTGTGTACCTGTTAACTTTGATCCCACTCGAGGGCAAAGTTCAGGTTACTTCAACATCGAGTTTTGATTACAACACAGGAGAGGCTGCTAGAGGATATGACCCTGGATCCGGGTTACGGTTATGGGGGAGAGATACTAAAAAAGGACAAAGGTAATAAATGAGAAGGAAAAAGTAAACAGAAATATCTGGAACCAGGTATCACAAAAATCATGCAGAAAGGGATAAGGCGAGTACACAAATCCGGGCTGTTCGCATTTGAATAACATCTATTTATATGGTACCAGGTAGATAGTATTGCCGGAGTATGACCGACAGCTCTCGATGGCAACTGATGTGCAGTTGATGGGCCTGCATGCTTGCGATATATATCTTGTGTGTGCAGTGTGTTTTTCGTGGCTTTTAGACAACCCCTTTAGGACTGCAGTCCCGTTTTCGGGACAAACTGCTTAGAATTTGACTGTGGTTTGTTCCAATAAACGGACAGCAATTCTAAAGGCGTCGGGGAAAGAGGGAAAACAATTAAAACTGTATTCATGTCTCCTGTTTGCCGTCTCCTGTCCTTCTATGGTCTCCAAGCATTACGTAGCATAGTCCAATTGTGTCCGTGGTAATATGTTGAGAAAACGGTTGACCCGTTGGTAAATTTAGGAAAATATCTGCCCCAATGGTGGTATGCGGGTTGGGAGAAACAATGTGTACGTAAGTCGAGGTAGAATGGTAAAACGGGAAAAAATCGGTACTGGGCAGGCAGTACGATGGGACCCATTCGTGACGGGCACATGACATCTTAAGACGGAACGGAAGACTGTCGGGACATAAACTGACCACAGTACGACTTTGGAAATCACCATCGGAGATGAAATAAGACACGATTCCCCGTTCCATACCATCCACGTCCCGATCACGTTCTTCCATCTGGAGTTTTCCCGTGCGTACCGTTTCGAAACAACACTGCCTGTTTTCAAAATGTGGATATACATTATGTCACAGTAGCTATTTTCGCATGCAAAGATTCGTGCAACTTCTATATATCATCAGGAAGATTTCGCATTAACTGATGTTGTTCTCACTACGGGTACCTCATACTCGTACCGGCACCTGCTAGGCAAGCGCATAGGTGTATACTATTTGGAATTTTCAGAACGAGAGGAAGGGAATTTTCCAATTCAGTCCTCGTTTTTCTTTTTCGCGGCATTTATGCGGGATTGGAGATAATCCTGTATTGTCGCCTTGACGAAAGTCCCGCGACCGCGTAAACGCGTCCCGAACAAATTGCATATCTCGCTCCCGCGCCACGGAAAAGAGTGAGTCCCGTTTCCACACAAATGAGTAGCGCACAAAATGAAAACAACGAAAATCCCTCAGCTGAACGTCCGCGCCTCACTTGCGGACACCTGCGATACAGCACCCCACGAAAATCCACAACGAACGAGTTCGGGTCCCGTTAATAATAGGGTGGTTGATGATGTCGGATGCACCACACCTCAGTCGAAGGCAACCATAAATATCGCGGTTGTGTGCCGGGTTTGCGACAGCCCATTGGTCCCGTGATGAATATGATATCCCGTACCCGCGCAAACGTGTAACGCACAAAATGTATCATCTCGTTCCATGGAAAAGTATATGAATCGTTCCGGTTCATACACGTCCCGCGGTGGCCACATCCCATAAGAAGAGTCCCGCGTAATCTCAGGTAACCTTGGTTCCCCGCGATATCGTGCAGGAGTCCAAACGGCGTCCCGAAGAACGCTCTGTAATTTCCCTTGGTAGTCAGCCCTCGGATAGGGAGTTAGTGCGCACGTGGAGAGTATGATGTGCACCTGTCGTATGTCGCTTTACTTTGTATTTTGTTGGTGGAGACCTCGTTTGCATCGATCCGCGATAACCGACACGCACACGCCAAGGGGTTCTTCCAACATTTAGAAGACTACCACCGGAAACCTCACATTATCTCCGTTGCATCTCCATCTGTCTTCCTCTGTCGGGGAGATTGCGTGCGCACGTTCAGTAACTCAGGTTTGGCGCCACAGGTACTCCCACGCCGTGTCCCAGTCTGACGCTCGACGAACTGCAGTGCCAAGTGCGCTGGACGACCTCTACAGTCCCTATATCAATTCCAGGCGCTGCTTCTGCCAATTAAGGTGGGCGAGAAGAGCGCCAGAGTGCGACTAAACGAACGATAGTGTTAATCGACGAGCAACGGCAAAACTGGATTAATGCTTGGTAGAAAGTCAGGAAGTGTACAAGGGGCGAGCAAGTGACGCGTCTGTTACAACGGTGTGTCCTCAGGGTCACCAAGGTTAAACGCTCCTACGAGTTGAAGTATGCATGACACCAGGTACAGTCTAGGACTGCTGCAAACCAGACGATGGTTCTTTTGGTGCCGTGATGGTGATGTGGTTTGCACACGATATTCATACACGACGCTCGCGTTTGGACTCGAGTAGGACCACCCCGGGCTACGAGACCTACGGTACATATACGTATACGGTTCTGATGCCCCAAAGATCCCGCCGTTCAGAGGGCGGGAGAGTGTTATAAGGATTACCCTGGGCTGGGTAATCGATCGATCTTTTACCCCTGTAGCTGAGCAGGTAACACTTTCACCTTTGACGTCGTCCAGGTCACGGGTTCGAACCTCACTTCGAACGTTTCTTTTACAGAAACGCTTGCGCGTGCCTAAAAAAAACAAAAACGAAAAAAGAACACATCTCCCTGGTTCTCCAGGTAATGAAACGAAGCGGGTAGGTCAGCGTACAGACGTACCAGGTATACGGTTCTGACGCCCCAAAGATCCCTCCGTTCAGAGAGGGGGAGAGTATTATAAGGACTACCCTGGGCTGGGTAATCGATCGATCGATTACCCCTCTATAGCTCAGTAGGTAATACCATCACAATTGGTATACAACATCTGTATGCAGCGTTTGGTGCAACTCGACGTGCGCGAGGCTTGCGTACACGTTTGTTCGCACCCGACGATTCCAATGTGTCAACATGCGAGAGACATTTGTGGCCAAACTCTTTGTGAGTCAGCCTGTAATTGTTTTGATGATGTTGAGGTCCCTTTTCGTCGTTTTGGTACTGTTAACATTGAGCGCAAGTTTCCCCACATAAAAGCAATTGTAAAGCCCGGGGTTCTAGCTAGAAACGTCAGCTTATTGCCCACGCGTGCTACAGTAATGGTAGCACGTTTGAGGCAGAACTCTTTGTGACTGGTGAGACTCCTCAACTGAGAAACTATGAAACACAATGTCGCTCCGGTACCAATAGTAGGGGGTTTGTTTTTTGTTCCACCCTTACACTAGACCTCTTAAGGTGAGAGGTCTCCGAATATCAATAGGTGCACCACCATCGTAGCATACACTATTAGTAGGCGCCCGTACCACGCCTGGGTTCCAACAAGTACACCACCGGGTGTTGCCAATCATAGCAGCCATGCTGTGAGAAGGGGTAGGAGAGGCTACTCGTTCGTTTTTAGGTTCCTCGCCTGCGCAGATTTGCACGTCCCGAGAGAACCGATCTTGCGAGAATGTTCGTGCGCATCCACCCAGAAAAAACAATCGCCATGAAATGTCACCAACGTATCTGGTACGTAGGACCTATTATTATACTTACTAGCCTAAGCGAGCGAAAAACATTCGTACTTCATCACGAGCTCAATCAGCCAGAACGCGTTGGGCCCATAGCTTCCCCCACTAGCATCGTAGCTTGAAAATTATCCACAATGCGCCAAGTAACTTACTATCAACCCGAACGTTTTGGATTATCCAAACGCCTCGACTACTACGTCAATTCGTGTCATATGCTCCCATCACATACACCTAAACCAGAAGACCTGGACCCTCACGGTTCTCAAACGGGTATATTTTCCCAACAAATGACTCATGTTTCGCGAAAGGCATCAGTCGCTAAATAGAGAGAAGCTGTCACCATTTCCTCGAGTGATTTCGTGAGCAAGGGTTCAACCAGGCTCCTACCCGAACATCGCGATGTCTCCCAACCCCTGCATAACGCACGCAGCGTCTATCGAGCACAACTAGCTCGCAACTTCCAGCCGATCGAAGCCTTCACTGAAAGAATGAAGTGCTAACTACGTCATCCACCCAACTATTTGTACTGTACTGGGCAAAGCCGAACTAGTAAACCAAGATTGTACAGACGAACACAACAATACCGTCGCTACGATAATAGTTCGTAGTTGTTTTGGCTTCAAGAGTTCAATCCTTCCCATATATTATGCCTCCGTTGCTTTTGTTAGCTCCCCGCGTTCGTACCTTCATTACATAACCCGCCGGCCTGTACTCAAGATACATTTCTCTCCCCGCCACACTAACGTAGTATCCTGAGGCTGCTGCAAACCAGGCCATAGCTCGTTTTGTAGCCAAAAGGGCAAACTATTAACAACTGATGATGGTGATGTGGTTTGTACACGATTTGCACGCACGACGCTCGCCTCCAGACTCGAGTAGGACCACCCGAGTTGCGAGATCTGGGACGCAAATCTACTTATGGAAATGTATGCATGTCTACAACGTCCGTAGGCAGCGCATGGCGCAAATCGACTCACGCGAGGCTTGTAAATGTGTTGCTTCATACCCAATGATTCTACAACGTGCCCCGAGATGTTTGCGGCAGAACTCTTTTTGGGTCAACCCGTAGTCGCTTTGATGATATTGAGGTCCCTTTGCGTCGTCTGTGTCCTGTCGACATTAATATTGCGTTTTCCCCGTTTATGGTAAGCTAAAAAACCGGGTATTCTAATATGAAACCTAACATATTGCCAACGAGTGCTACAGCATTTTGTAGACATTGGGGCAGAGTTCTTTGTGATTAATGGGGCTCCTCAGCTGAGAAACTATCATATCTACTTACTGTAGTGCTGCTTACACATCAATATTAGTGGGTAAAATTAGTATTCCATCAATACAATAAGTAGGCTATAGCGTTGTTCGTCGGGATGCACTTTCATTTTCTCAAGGCCAGTGCTTGGCTGTGAAAGTAGAGTTTCTCGAGTGAGTAGTCTCAGAATAGCAATAGCGCACTACCATCGTAGCATGCACTAGGTGTCCGTCCCACGACAGTAGAGTTCGATTCTTAGCAACCACACCAACCATCTGCCGTCGCCAATCCAGCCGATGGGTAGGAGAGGCTACTCATTATTTTTCAGATTCCTCGCCTTCGCAGATTTGCATGTTTTGAAACATCCGAAGCTTGCGAGAGTGTTCGAACGTATTCACTCGAAAACCAGTCGTTCTGGAGTGTCACCAAACGTATCTGATACGTGGGACCTTGTATTATTATGCTTGCCTTCCGCCAAATTCGTCTCCCCGGATTAAAAAAATACATATTTAAAATCGATATTAATCGCCCGAATTAAAAAAGTAATGATTTCGGTACCTGAGCGATGCCTAAAAAGAGGACCCGCTTTCCGTCTCCCCGAATTAAAAAAACATATTAAAGAATATATATTAACTCTTCTCCCGCCCCGAATTCAAAAACTGATGCTTTCGGTACCCGATCGTAGATGCCGTTCCGATATAAATCAAATATCCTTCCGTAAATCAGCTCCAGTATCCCTCATACCTTGTATTATACGTAATAAACGAAGCAAGCGCAACAGGAAGTTGCTTAACCACGAGCTTCATCCGCTAGAACGTGGGCCAAACATGATACACATCCCCTGCGCGCTAAGTAATCTACTACGAGTACCCGCCCGAACTTTTTCGTTTTACAATTGAATCGACCACTACGTAATTTTGTGCTATGTCTACACAACATTCACCTAAAGCAGAATCCCCGGATATAATGTCATCATGTGGGGTGCATACTCGAAATGGTGCATGTTCCGCGACAGCAATCGGTCAAGAAATACAGAGTGTCCAGCGTTTCCGGTGCATCGTCCGACGTTTTTTGCAGCCAAACGTCACCTCGACCGCCCCGATGTCTCCCACCCCTCCGGGAAAGCACAACTAGCTCGCGATATTACGCCAATGAAACCTTCGGACAAACACTAAAATTGCAAAACTACTTCATCAACCAACCTACTCCTCCTGGTTTGAGGAAAGCTGTATTGCCAAACCATGTGTACAGACAAACACAATATAGCCGCCACGCTCATAATTCGTACCAACAGTTGTGTTCGCTTGAGTAGTTTCATCTATCTCATATTAATAGATTAAGCTAGTACCGCGTTAGTTTGCCCCCCGCTTTCGTACGTAAAGTATGATCCGCCGTCACGTACGTGGGAGACACTTCTTCCTCCTCCCCAGTGCAGTGTGTTGCTTCCTTATTTTATCACGAGACGCAATCGTTCAGAGTTTTTTTTATTTGTCGACAGCATCGCACGGTGCACAACACGCGTTAGGCACGTTCTGCCGTCAACGTTTGCCCCGCGATTCAGTGGGGCTCCATCTACGGGGTCTAATCAAACAAAACTAATCGACTATCGGGTATGTACAGGGGTTACAAGCTTCGACCACGTTGCCTAACGCTTCGTTTATAATACCTGGGAACCAGGGATACCTGTTTTTTGGACCACACGCCCGAGGGCCTCCATGAAAGAAACGTTCGAAGTTATATTCAAACCCGTGTCCTCGACGATGGCAAATATGAAGGTGTTACCCGCAGAGCTATAGTGGTAGAAAATCGATCGAGTACCCAGCTCAGGGTAAACTTTATAACATACCCTCTTTGGGGGCTTGAGAGGCGAAACGGGGAAAAAACAAGTGAATACTGCTATGTACCGCAGTAAACACAGCAGTGGAAGGAGCAGATGTACCTAAAGTTGTAACTTTAGGGATAAACATGAACGGGCCGCGCGCAAATCGATCATATTTGTACGTGCGTAGGTCAGCGTACGACCGCATACGATACCGGCGCCCCACATAACTGGCTTTACAGAAGGGGGAGAGGATTGTTGTTGTTGTGGTTCTCACATTAACCCATCGCCACAATACAATGCAGTCTATATAGTCGCCGGATAGGCTCCAATAACTCTGGAGTGGAAGAAGTACCTCGGTAAAAGTAAAAATAAAACTAGCAATTACTATAAATATTATAATAGTACACATGACGACTGAAGCACATCTACACCTCAGACAAGAAAACGAAAGTTTCGGTCTGCTCACGTACGTATCAGGTACATGCGGTACGCTGTGCAAGTCGCCACAGAAACCGAGAAGACCACATACTACGCAGACGAAATAGACAAGATGCAAAAAACAACTCGACGTCGAAAAATCGAATCAAAATAGGAAAAATCAAATTCAAAAAGGGAAGAGAGAAAAAAAAAAGTTCAATTAAGGCAAGAAAGAAAGCAAGTAAACACACGAGAATATATATGCCCGTATTTTCGCAGATTGCAAGCTCGCACGCTGCGCGAGGGGTGTAGAACAGAGACAAGAAATTAAGACAGACATGCTTATTCCGCTACTAAGATCACCAGGGGAGCAAAAAATAGTACGAAAATACTAGACAACAAACGGAAAGGAAACGAAGCAAGGTAAAAAGAAAAAGCAGATGGCAAAAAAAAAAAAGTTAGCTACAGAGACACAAAGAGGGCAGACTACGAAAAGAAGGAAATACAAAAAAAAGAAAAGGAAAGAAGGGACAAAAAACGGACAAAAACGGGCGGGGGAGAAAGATCATACGAAAGGCAGGCACTGCTGCATACATACACACACGCGAAGTTGCCCGGGGTGGCACCATGCTAGTTACCCTGGGCTGGGTAATCGATCGATCTTCTACCCCTATTACTATAGCTCAGCAGGTAACACCTCCACAGGTACGTAGAGCAAGATGTGTGTGTGGATCGGTCCCCCCGTCTCGCTGTGATGGAGTCGCACATCCATCGTATAGGAACGCATATACTCGCAGACGAATCTTATATGGTTGCACGTAGCTCTTTTGGGACCAGCGTACGTATGTGCACCCCTCTTCAGATTGGCCCATCCTTACGCTGCTTCTACCCTACGAGGTACAGAACAAGCGTCATGGTGCACCTCTGGCGGCGCCTTTACTATAAAAACAGGGCGCATGTTTGAGTTCTGTGTCTCTCTCTCCTTTAGTCTCCCTTTCAGTGGTTGTTCTCAGCGAGCACCCCCTCTTCGTAGTGTTTGGGTTTTATTACGAGGTGTGGGGGGATCTATAGCCTCATTTATTTTGTTTCGAATAGCCGCATCTTCGACCACCTTTTTCCTGGCCGTTTGGGATGAACTTCGTCATCACCCTCCGACCATCTTGTGGCCTGCATATACGACTATTCAGGGTGGGCTAATGTGATATGGGTGGAGTATTCATGGGCTATAGATATAGATAATATGTTGCAGTCTTGTAGTCTCACGAATACGAGAATAATCCAAAGAATGGATTAACCCGGCGGATATTCCGTTAGTCGAGAGTAACGTTCTCTTAGGAATGTTCCCTAGGGCGGATAGCCCGTTAGACGAGAGTAATGTTCCTTGACGAAGATAGCACTACGAAGTGAGAAGTTCTTATATTAGCAGAAGAACGATCGGTAGCCATAGGACTAGTTCTGTAGGAGTACATCAGATAAGAGGAATTTAGGAGAGCTTGTGGCATGGGGTGGGACGAGTATATCTGGGCGTCGAGTCCCGCCCCCCTACCTCTCACTTCTCTACCAGAGCACCTCCTCAGCTCTCGCCATCAATAAGAAGATCTAAATCAGAAGAAGCGAAGCACTGCTTTCCAGGTGCCAGAACAACCTGCGTCCCTTACCACTACCCTTACCACTACCCTAGGGCGGTCAACCGCATCACAAAGACCAATGGCTATATATCGACGTACTTCACTCATGCAGGTATTGCATTGTATCAGAGTGTGTGATACGTCGATCGAAATGTCGATCGCCCGTACTACCGATTTGGCGCACGCTCTTGTAATACATGTATGTGATGCGGAGACCGGTCTAGGGTAGCGGTAAGGGTAGTGGCAAGGGACGCAGGTTGTTCTAGCAGCTGGAAAGCAGTGCTTCGCTTCTTCTGATTTAGATCTTCTTATTGATGGCGAGAGCTGAGGAGGTGCTCTGGTAGAGAAGTGAGAGGTAGGGGGGGCGGGACTCGACGCCCAGATATACTCGTCCCACCCCACGCCACAAGCTCTCCTAAATTCCTCTTATCTGATGTACTCCAACAGAACTTTCCTATGGCTACCGATCGTTCTTCTGCTAATATAAGAACTTCTCACTTCGTAGTCCTATCTGCATCAAGGAACATTCCTAAAAATAACGATACTCTCGACTAACGGAATAACCGCCGGGTTAATCCATTCTTTGGATTATTCTCGTATTCGTGGAACTACAAGACTGCAACGTATTATCTATATCTATAGCCCATGAATACTCTACTCATATCACATGTACACTCAGAACACACACATAAATGCACTGATGCAATATAGTCCATGCACAACAAATTTTCGAGAAATTCGACACTCATTCGCATATTTAATTGTTTTGCGGTGGTCACTTACTTTCAGTGGGAATGCTGAACCCTATGCGCGATAAAAATGAAGGCACGTACCGGGGGGGAGAAGGGACGACACCTGTGACCACGGCTTGTCCAGAAGATCGTCGAGGGTAAAACCTCCTACGAGTGGGCTGGAAAGTAAAAGTGATGACAAAAAAAAAAAAAAAGGAACACACAAATATATCGTCGGCTAGGTCTGTTTCAGACCGATCGTACCATCGGGCTATATTTTTTGTTTTCGTCTTTGTCTCGGAGTAATTCATTTTTCCGACAAAATTTTGTTCAGATTATGGAGGCCGACATACAGTCGCCAAGTTTTCTTTTTGACACCGTTTTTGAGCAAATTGCTTTGGATGCAGATTTTGGGTTTATCTATTTTGAAGCGAGATATAGGCAAAAAGCCCAATTTTGCCGGCTCCAGCTGTGGAGATGTTACCGCAAACCTAGCTCGATGGATGTCGAAAAACTCCTCGGATTCGGATGAATTGGACCTGGACCCTGGATTACGTTGTTGTTTTTTTTTTTTTAAACAATCTGTTGGCCGAGAAAAAGCCTTTTCATGAATATTGATGGTGTATATGACACGTATATTATCGTGTATGGACAGATGCATCATTGTGGGTATACATAATAATATACATTTTGTACCTACTCCTGTATACATACATGTGTCTTCTCGACAAATCAGGTATGGGTTGGGCGTCATCTCTATTTTGTTTTCGATTCGGATCTTTTTTTTTTTTTGTTCAGCATTTCGGGTTAATTTCGGGGTAGATTTTCCCACAATTTTCGAAAAATGGCCGTTGTTCATGGACATGGTTTTAAGACCGGTTTTGGATTCCTCTCGGCCGCGCGATTCTGGAGCACGTTATTTCACATGTCAATTCTCAAAAATGACGGAGAAAAAACGGTACCCCCTTTGGAACAACTGTTGTGCCTGGACCATACGATATTCAACGTTTTCGGAGCATTCCCTCTGCAGTGTTTCATATCTTTGTAATTTTGTATATTCCGCAACCGTCAGAGCTAAAATCAACTCGCACGAGCGATCACCTTCTTCAGTTGTCTTCTGGAGACACAGCGTGGATACAGGTAGCGTCTCCTTTTTCCCACTTTCAGGTGCCTTCGATATATTTGCGCATACCCAAATGGTTCAATATTCGCACTTCTTGCCTGTTCCCATCGATAGGATTTTTCGGGGTTGAGGACGATTCTTTTCTCGGGGACAAAATACCGCCCTGGGGGACGGTCGCGACACCTTAGCGGTTTCCCGCCAGATTTTGTATGAACCGGGAACGGCCGAAGTCGGTTCCACCCAATAACGAAAGACCCAGAACCGCCTAAAAATACCGTCGTATCGCTTTGCCACCGAAAAAAGCCCCGCCAGATTTCGAATATACCGGGAACCGCTGAAACTGTACCGCTAACTGTCGAGACCGACCAGAAAGTAGCCCCAACTCTCGATACCGTCCAAAAGTCACCGTCGGTACTGGATACCGCCCAAACGGCACGGCCAACACTGGACTCCGCCCAAGAAGTACCGGACTTTCTTTACGTGTTGTCTCGTGTGCGGTGTTCTGTGTTTCTTTCGTGGTCTGTAGTATGTATTCATATGTCTGTGTTCCGTGATGTGTTCTGTGTTCTGTATTCTGTATTCCTATGTGGTTCTCGGGTTCGTTCTCGATAGACAGAACAGAGAGACGCCACGCCCTGCCCCCACATACCTTCCCACATCAAGCTCAGTCGTGGTCCAGGAGAACAACGAGCGGTGTAAAGGGGAATCCAATTGCCGCTAGTAGTAGTACAGATTCTGGGTTGCTGGTAGTGTAGTGGCTGGGTCTGCTACTACTAGGGAGTTTGTAGTACCGGGAACCTCCAAATGAAATACCGCTGTGTGTGTAGCATTACGGCCGAAACCACACCACTAAATTTTGAAATACCGGGAACCGCCAAACCAAATACAGCCGTGTTGCATTATCGCCGAAAAACGTACCGCCAAATAATATAGTACCGGGGACCGCCGAAACGAATCCCGCGGTGTTGCATTACCGCCGAAAAAAGTACCACCAGATTTTGTAGTACCGGGAACCGCCAAAGACAGTACCGCCAAAAAACGAAAAACCGGGAACCGCCAAAGAGGAAGTACCGTTGTATTGCAATACTGCCCCGCCTGAGTCCGCCTTTAAAAGCAGTACCGCCATTAGCCCTTCCTTGCTTTTTTCAACTTGCTTGCGCTCATACTATTTCAGCGACGGAAAAAGTTTCGGAAAACTATCCCGTAAAGCAACTGCCGGCGAGGGGTAGGGATTCAGTGTACGTGTGAAGCATAGGGTCAACTTTGCTCTACAGACAGTACGTATGCTTGACATATCTCCTGACATAGGTGGTCCTCCTGTTTGATATACGTATACCTTCCAGCTCCTATTTAACAGAGAGGTTTTGAGTGTTTTATTACTCGTAGTTTACTATGATCAATAACAAAAAATCGACACTGCTGCTTTGTTTTTGCTGTTTTTGCTGTGGTCTACCAGTAACAACGCCCGCGGTGACCCCCACAAAAGAGTGGGCGCCGATGACGAAGTCAGAGCGAGTGGGGGGGGGGCAGAGGCACTCTCTCGGTGGCGGCTCGCTCTCTCCCCGGGAGCGGGGTCGGATCCCCCGACGGTGGATTGTGATGAACCAATCCACACTGATTCGAAGACAATACTTCCACGCTATGTTCAGGCCTATCATTTCGACGCTAGTTACAAAACCGTTTTTTCCACACTAACAAGTCCGTTTTTTATTCAACAAGTCAAGTATAAAATTGGACCCCCAAAACTCGAGTCAGACTCGAAGAATACTCAAAACTGAGCAAGACAGCACCTCATATTACGAGGGACCATAGTGTATAGGACCTACGGTACACACCAGAACCTACCAGGTATATATTTCGCTATTTTTACCTACAATGTATATTCCTATTTACTCTGCCCCCCCGTTGCTTCAATCCAAGATGAAAGGTCCATTTCTTATTTTTCAACTATAACCGCAAAGGGATAAACCTAAACTATACCTGGGACGATGTAAAAATGTGTTGTGGGTAGTAGGCGGTCGACAGACGAGCGCAGACACAGACACGTGTATTCGAATCCTCCTGCATTAATTAATTTCCAGTACTTTTTGGGGGTGGGTAATATTATTACCTTGGTATTTGTGTGTTATTATTTATTTACTTTCCGATTCAAGGATGCAATCTGATCGAAACACACTATTCAAAAAGTAAAAATCAAATGTCTGTATTTTGTACTGGAAATAGGCATAATTATTTCCGAATTAAGGCAGACGAAATAGATAGATACACAATCATGTAGTCATGCTGATCGAGCCTTCATTTCTTGCATCACCGTCGTTATTGAATTCACACGACCTCTACGAAGGAAACTATACTATACGCAGTAAATATCGGAATCGCGGCCGACCAACAACTGCTGCACGACATTTCCGTAACAACAGCAGTTGTTGTTGCGGGCACTGCTTCCTTCCCCGCCGTATCTAACCTGATGTATTATCCTCGCCATGCCACTACTCAACCTTTGCCCCGGGCCAAATGGCACAATACAACCTCGTTTATTTGGTTGACTCTCTTTACACCATTACCCCAATTGCGGCTTACAACCTGCGATAGTTAACAGAATATTCCAAAGCCAACCAAACCAAGTCGTACAAGAAGCGACTCCATCTTACTCCCAGACTCCGAAGGAAAGCCTTGTACTGCACTATGTATACTACCTACCACCACAAATATTCTACTGCTACTATAGTACTAACTTGCATGCAACGGCAACGTAGCATGCAAGCGCTACCATGTTATGATCTGAAGTCGGGACACTTTGTATCCCTGGACAGGTTTGCCTATTAAGCCGGTACTCGTTTGCCTATTAAGCCGGTACTCGTTGGTACTCACGTGGGTTTTTTGCTTAGAGATTGAAGGGAAGCAGTTTTATTCCTTTAGTGCACGCGGGAACTGGGAGCCAAGCTCGGAAAAAACCCTAGTTTTCGTGCACGATACACCTCTCAAGCACTACAAATACGATCCCAGTACCTGATGCCAGGTAATTACCGGGCTTTGAGCCTCATTCAAAGCAGTATTGTAGCACTAGCCCACTCTGATGAGCCGTATATGCATAATTCGTGGAAATTCGTGGAAACCCCGATTCTACAAGCTAGAACATGAGTCGAATATGCGGTCCTCTAAACCCACTCCCACAGCTCTGGACGGCAAGGCAACGAAACCGGCAAGGTACGTTAAAAAAGAGAAAGAAAGGAAGTCCCAGCCTTGAGGGGCAAGAACAAGCCGTCAACGAAAGCCATCGCCATGCCAACCGTAACGTGGGTGGGGCCAGAAAATCTCTACGGAAAAGCGAATGTGAACACAAAAAACGAGACGAAAAACCACATGGAATGCGCCAAGAACCACCTAAACCCAGCCCACAAATCTAGAAACGTGTCCTGTGCCACAAATGAGTGGCCCGATTACCCAGACCAGCTCCGAAACTGAGCGGTGGGGTAGGCAAGAAAAAATACGCCAAACAAAAAATTCCCAAACCATCCCAACAGAAACAAACCAGGAACACACCGAGCAGAGAACCCCCGACCACAACAACCATGGGTTAGGAGAATGACGACTATACTGTGTCTTTCAATATTCACCCGTACCACTACTACGCACATACATATTCTGCAGTAAAGGTAAAAGCAGCATGCACGCTACAATATTCTATACTACTACGACTACTATCAAGATTTAGTAAAAGTACAGGCTACGTATTATACGGTTGAGGGTACCTACTGCTATCGGCCAGGTAGAAGGTAGAAACAGCATGCAGACGGCAACAACAGCAGTAGCGGACACCACAACGAAAACGACTATATTGCTACTGTACGACTTGTGGTTAGTGCAGGTACTACTACTGTTACTGGACAGGCATTGTTAATCGAAGCAGCATGCACTGCATACTGTGGGCTATTGATAATATTTATACTTCAACTACAACTATTATGTACTCTACTAAGTACATCATGCTTCAGAACTATATGCCTGTCGAAAACAGGATCAATAATACAGAAAAGCCAAATAACCAAAAACATCACTATAGTCTAGCATTATTACGGGGGTCCATAGTTAACAGGACCTATGGAATACACAAAAACCTATATAAATACAACTATAATTACGATTTTTCAGGTCGTTGTCACTTGCTAGCTCTTCGCAAACAGCCCTTCTTCTTTGCAGCCGAACAGCCAAACAACCTTTCTTCCTTCTTTGAAACAGCCGAACAGCCAAACAACCTTTCTTTCTTCTTTCTTCTTCGCCAAACAGCCAAGCAACCTTTTCTTTCTTCTTTCTTCTTCCGTAAACTGCCAACCAATAGACAGCTCTTCGCACGGCGCCTAAAAGAGGCGTCTCGCCTTCGACGAACGGCATAGATAGGTGCAGCTGTCGGCGGCCAAGCTGCTGCTGTCGGTGGCGAACCTGCTGGTGCTGCAACCCCCGCCTCTCCCTTCTCCACGCTCCCTAAGCTCACCGCCCCCTCGTCGAGAGGCGCGTGGTCCTCGCCCTCTGGCAAGAGAGCGGCAACGACAAAGACCGACCTGGTGCCGGCTGTTGTTTGCGACCAGTGCACGGACCAGCACTTGGTCAAGAACTCCGGCAAAAACGTGGCCTTCGCCACCTGCAAGGATCTCACGTGCGTGGTGGCGGGATCATCCTGACAGGGCAACAAACTGCGAGTTCTGTGCTCGCCCGATCAAGGAAGGGACTGTCTCGTACTCCCTCGAGACTGCTGACGGTGGTGAGTGTCTATGTCTATTGTGCATGCTGTATGTTGCCAATACGTTTTTTCGGGGTTTTCAATTGCCTTTTTGCATACAAACCTACGTCAAAGCGTTTATTTATTTTTTTACTCATCCATGCTCGTTCTTTCCCCTTCGTGCGTTGGGTCGGCTCCTCTTACACACAGTGCACGCGAACGCGCACATGCACAACTGTTTGCGGGACGTGAAGCACACGATTTCTGTGTGTACATGTTTTGGTGACCCCACGTACTCATTTTGCTCGTTTTCGGCTGCCGCTGCTGCTGCTGCTGCTGTCAGCGCCACGCCATGAGTGCTGCCGCTGCTGTGCACCTGCTTCTCCTGTGCACTCGCTGCTGCTGTGGTGCTGCTGTGTTGTTGCCGTGCTGGCAACCTGCTGCTCCTGTGCAATTGCTGCTGCTGTATGTAGTGCTGCTGCGTTGTTGCCGTGCATCATGCTGGAAGCGTACACATTTTCGGATCGTCAATTCCGTAGGTTTTGCGATGGCGGCATACCAGGGTACATGCTCTTTTTTTCTTCCTTATTTTCATATCGTTGCTATGCTGCTGCTGCTGCTGCTGCCAACGCTGCGGCGATTCGTTGCAGCTTCTGCTGCTGCTAATGCTGTAGCTGCTTCTGCTGCTGCTGCTGCTAATGCTGCCGCAATATCCACTGAATGTTCGTATGTACTCGGATTACTGTTTTTCTTGGTCGTTTTTGTACCCAAATGGTTCCTTTTGATACGTGAAAAAATATTTTTGCCGTTTTGCTCCTTCATTTTGCGTACGTACTGCAATTTCTCGTTTTTGGCTTGGTTATTTTCATATATATCGTTGCTATGCTGCTGCTGTGGTGCTGCTGCGTTGTTGCCGTACATCATGCTGCACTTGTGTTTGTACATATTTCGGTGTCGTCAATGAAATTCCGAGGGTTTTGCGATTGCGGCATACCAGGGTACATACTTTTTTTCTTCCTTATTTTCATGTCGTTGCTATGCTGCTGCTGCCAACGCGGATTATTGTTTTTATTGGCCGTTTTTGTACCCAAATGGTTTTTTTGATACGTAAAAAAAATATTTTGGTCGTTTTGCTCCTGCATTTTGCGTACGTACTACTTTTTCTCGTATTTCGTATCGTTGCTATGCTGCTGCTGCGTTGTTGCCGTACAGCATGCGGAGGTGGGTCTATATTGAGGTACCAAAAATACTTTTCGGACGGCCTCGGGGTACATACTTTTTTTCTCCTTTCTTTTCATATCGTTGCTATGCTGCTGCCGCCAACGCTGTGGCGATCCGTTGCTGCTTCTGCTGCTGCTGCTCTGCTTTTTTAGTGCTGCCGCAATATTCACTGAATGTTTGTATGTACTCGGATAATTGTGTTTCCTGGTCGTTTTGTGGCGCTGCTGCGTTGTTGCCGTACATCATGCTGGACATGATTTGTGTGTCTATTACACTTAAACTTGTGCGTGTGTACGTATTTCTGTATCGTCAATGATTTTTTTTGTGGTGCTGCTGCGTTGTTGCCGTGCATCATGCTGCACGTGATTTGTGTGTGTACTGTACTACCCTTGTGTGTGTACATATTTCTGTATCGTCAAGGAAATTACGTACTTGCTGCTTCTACTGCTTCTGCTGCTGCCGTCGTATAGCAAGCGATTACGTACTGCTGTTGTGCCGCTGTAGAGTAGTACAAATAATGAACTCTGCCCCCCCCCCCCCCCTTCCCCCTCCCCCGCCATTCCCTGCACGCCACTTCCGCCCCGCGCACCCTATATGTTTACTTCGACCAGGTCCGTGGCAAGTGCTACAACTGCCGCCTGACGGACTCCACCATCAAAGACGGAGACATCATCATCAAGCACAAAAATTCTCCCTTCCATTTCGCCTGCTCCAGGGCTTCGCGGAATTCCGAAGCAGTACGCCAAGCAGATTGTCGCCATCCAGGACGAACGAAAGGAAACAAATTGTTTCCCACATTTCCCAAAATCACGATTATTTCTTCCGACACTTATCCAACGGGTACAACAGCGAACAGATCCACATTCTGGGCCTCCCGCCTCGTTACTACAGCATCCTGGAAGACTATTTACATATCATGTCTCATCCAAACTCCTATGCTGGCTACATCGAAATCGCGGCCGCCCAGCAACTATACAACATTTCCATAACCGTTGTCGTTGCCGGCACTGCTGCTTTCTCTCCTGTCCCAAACCTTCCTTTAAACAACAGCCTGTATGTTGTATATCATCCACATGCCAAGCACTACTCCACTCTCTCCCCACACTGATGAAATATGTTATTCTTATTATTAGACGAATGTCATTCTTACTCTTGCGTCACCCGATCTTACGTTTCACATTACATTCATAAATAAACGCGATTAATACATCCTTCACCGTTTCTTACACGAATACATTTTATAAATTTTGAAGTTGTAAATAGTTTGGTTGGCTTTGGGCTATGTCGCCAATTAATTGCAGTTATATGTACACGAAACGACGGAATACCCACTCCGAAGGAAAGCCTTGTATTTACCTATTTTTACTATTAATAACAATATTTGGTCCCCTATTTACTATGGTCCCCCGTAATAGTAGGAAGCAGCTTCTCTGTATGTGTTCATGTGCAGGTATACGTACGATGGGGTCACTATGAAAAAGTTATCTGCATCTATCTACGTGTATGTCATGAATTTTTTATAATTACTCTGAATGATGTTCAAATAAATACTCACGGCACTGCAACTGAGTCGTGGCGACAGCAGTAAAACTCGACTACTGTGGCATCCCTATTAACACCAAAAGGCACCTATACAGGTGTACATACGATTGAGGGCACCACGGAAAAGTATCTGCACTTGTCATGTTATGAACTGTTTCTCTCTTCTCCACCTTTAAATTAATGACTGTCGAAAGTATATCCGTGGTTCCAGGAGCAGACTCGTGGCAACGGCAGCACCGCACTACGACCTACTAGCAATACCACTACCACTACTACTTCAGCTACTACTACTGCTACAACAACTACTACTACTGCTACAACAACAACAACTACTACTATAACTACTTCTGCTCCTGTTACTACTACTACTACTACTACTACTACTACTACTACTACTACTACTACTACTACTACTACTACTACTACTACTACTACTACTACTACTACTACTACTATTAATACCACTACTACTACTGCTACTGCTGCCACTGCTACTACTACTACTACTACTACTACTCCTACTACTACTATCAATACTACTAGACCACCTCGACCAAGACTGGAATATTGCGCATTTAGGCATTTAATATAGCTGCTGGTAGTAGTGACACCCCAAGTGGTGGTGTTGGTGGTGATGGTGGTAGGGGTGTTCGCTAGTGGTGATTGCTGGTTGTGCTGAAACTTCTCTGTCTGATTGCGCGCTCTTGAGAGGCAGCGAGATGAGCTTCAATCCTCGCAGGTTCGATTGACATTTGGCCCAGGAAGTGTTCAATTAGAGTACCGTCCACCACCCTACTCTTCGAGTTCGGCACGGCTTTCGACTCGAGCAGGACAGGACGGATGACCTCAATAGGGGGCATCTATATATCTCGGGTATGTCTGCAGGAGTCACGTGTATTATACGTGTCGCAAAATGGTGAAAACAAAGCCGACAACCGATCAGAGGAGCAAACGGAAAGACAACGGTTACTAAGTCGAGATTGTGAAATCAGTCGACGCTCTGTCGTTCATGTACGTTCACGCACCCCGACCTACTCACACGCCCGCGCACAACCGTTACAAAAGAGGATTGCGACATCTTCGATCGCTTCGCTCACTCGGATTGCTGCTATTATTAAATCAGTTCGTGGAATGAGGACCGTGTAAGACGCTAAATTGGCCAAGCTCTTAATTGCACTAGGCTACTATGTCGTTTGGCAAGTCTTCCATTTTACAGCATTCCAATATCAACAGTCTTTCTTGGCATCTTATTCTAAATGTTCGGCGATGCGCGTCAGCGCAGGAACCTTCAAGCTTTGGGGGGTTTTAGGATGCATCATGGATGCCAGGTAATGTAGCGAAGAAAGAAAAACCACACTGCTTGCTGCTGTACATGTTTATGCTTAATAACATCAGTGTAATACAAAAGCAGTAGTATGCCGCCTGGTACCAGGGTGCTTTCGGATCTGATCAGGTGTGTATGTGCTCTTCACATTTTTCCGTTCTTTCTACCCCTCGGCATCCAGCACAAGCGTCCGTGCCGATTCCTCAAATACGGAAGTATACAATTTATGTGGTCACAAGCCTTCGCCACAGAGATACGGCATTGGTATGCAGTGTGTGTGTGTTCTTCACGTTAAACCGTTCTTCTACTCGTCGACATCCAGCAAGCCCAGTGTCCGTGCTGATCATTCACTCTAGAAAGATACGAGCTCTGTGGTCACAGACTACGACACAGAGATAACACACCGTAATGCATTAATAGCCTACGCAATACCATGCCTTCGCACTAGGTGCGGCCGACACAACATACATACATACGCCAGCAACCAAAATACACCATAAAGAAAGAGAAGCAACGAAAAAACCAAACCGAAAAAGAACAAGAAAAAGGAAAAGAAATGGAGAAGAATCCCACATAAACAAATAAAATGGGAAGCCAAAGCTCAGACACATACATACATACCCCGAGCATGAGCCAATAGGGACGTGCAAGGGGAAAGATACGAGAAGGAAAAAGGGGTACTCAAGAGTAGACAATGCAACCTATGTCATCATATTGGATCTCGTGTTGTACGACATGCACGTTCTATGGAAGAGAGAAAAACGAAAGAAGCAAAAACGAAAAAACAAAAGCAAGAGAACAAGAAACAAAACAGAAATAGAAAGAGGAAAAATATGAAAAAACTGTCGTGCCTGCCCGCGGGTGGTGTGTCAGACACTTGAACTGAATGAGCTGAAGACACACCACCACTATATATACACAGAGTAAGACTACGACCCAAGGACCGGGAAAACAAAAGGACAAACTCACTCCACGTTGTCGCAGCAATTTGTCGTACGAGTAGCATCGCCAAGTTATCCCTGCCGGCCGGTCGGGTACCATGCTACTGTATCTGCCTTCTCCGTCCTGCGTTCGTCAACTATATCCCACCCCGGGAGAGGGTGCGTTAGACAATAAGAAACAGGCAAAGCAGGCTCGTCAGCCACCCGCGCCACAAGACTCATTTTATAAGGACAAGAAGAAAAGTAATTAGAATATCAAAAGTACGAAAATCACATGGATTAAGCGCCAAAACAACAACAAGACAAACGAAGACCACCTTCGGACCAGCTGCACCAGTTGGCGGCAGACAGTTGTTCTACTTACTGCTCGGCCAGGTGCCTTACTACCCTGTCTGCCGTCTCCTTCTTGCTTTCGTCCACCGCAGACTCCCTTCTACCCCTCCTGTTGCCCCGCCCCCACGCGTTCCCGTCGTTGAGTTTCCTTCCACTCCTCCACTCACGGCAGATGCCTGGCGTTGCCTACTCAGCTGTGCTTTATCCTCGTACCACCTCACCATGAACCGTCCTGCTGCTTTGCAGACCCCCCGGTACCACGTCCCCTCCTTTTTTGCTGCAGTGGACTACAGCGCGCTCTCAAGGGTAAATGTTTCGTTGACCGTTCGGTGGCTCGAAACTCCGTTAGGTTTCTGACTATGCATCTATGCCAACTCTAAAACTGTCCGCAAGGTCTCGGGTTCTCCCCGCCAGCCATCGTCCCGAAAATTTACCTAGTGGGTAATGTCTCTTTGGTTCCCGTGCCATGGCCCCCGCAAAATGAACCACCGTTTACGGATGTCGTTTCAATGCTCTGGCAACGTGTCGTGTTGAGGCCTTCGCATACTAGAGGGTGGTGTGGTCAGTCCAAAGTCGACGCTGGAAGCCATTGACTCGCAAGCGCACTTGACTGTAAGCCGCACGAAGCTTGACAAAGTGTTCCGCTCTGAGGGTGCACGTCACACACCCGTAGAGCAGGGTCTCAACCGACTCGGCCTTCAGCTGTCGGAATTTCAGGATAAGTGGTACGGTCGTCGTAACGAAGCTTGACAAAGTTTTCCGCTCTGAGGGTGCACGTCACACACCCGTAGAGCTGGATCTCAATCAGCTCGGCCTTCAGCTGTCGGAATTTCAGGATATGTGGGACGGTCGTCGTATCATACAACTCCGAGCCAAATCGTTTTGCGGCATGCCGTGATGAGACGGGTCCGTCGGTCGAGGTCGAGCGAGAGGTCAGCGTTTCGTGGATAATGTCGCCGAGGTATAAGAAATGGGCCGTCTGTATATACCTCTCGTCTGCAGCTTCAATGACGGGCGTTGGAGCGAGGGTTGTCTACTCTGGTGTTGGTAGAAGCATTGTCTCTGTGCTCGTTTCCGATACCGTGAGGCCTGCTACTTCGAAAACAGTCACGATGACTCTCATCGTTATAGCGGGTCCTTCAGCCGACTTCGAAACAACTCCTGCTTCACCGGCGTACAGCATGCTCCGTACAGCCCTTCGCTCGCATGTCTACGGCCGCCGGTCCTCTGTTCCAACTACTTCAGCATCAATGAGTTGAACGAAGTACCTGACGATAACTTCGTCCTTGCTGAAGCGTACTAGTACGGCGTGTAACGCAGCAGAGAAGAGCACGTTGAACAGGGACGGTGATAGCACGCAGCTTTGAGGGCCCCCTGCGTGGCATCAGACCATTCCATGGGCTGGCCGGCGCCCGTGCCCACGCGAGCGCGCATACCTTCGTGGAAATTACGGATAGTTGCAAGTATCGTTGTTAGTACGCCAAAGCCTGTGTGTACCTTCTACAGCAGCTCTCGGTCTACAGAGTCTTAGCCTTTCGGCAGATCGACCAAGCACACGTACAGGGGGATATTCCTTTGTCATCTGAGCACTTGCAACCGTCGCACGTTGAACAACCTACCAATCGTTGATCGTGCGGGGCGGAAGCCGCAATGTTTCCCCGCGTCGGTGTCCCAGTAGATGCTTGGGCGGGACGCGACGATTTTTCAACGACAATAAGCCTGCGTGGGCAACAAGCGAAATCCTTCTGTAGTTGTTGCAACCAGTTCGGTCCGTATGTGTGTGAAGGACCTTGATCGTCGCATGTTCCCATAGCTGGGAGACCTCTTCTGTTGCCCAACCAACGACAAGGATGTTGTGAAAGCGCTGAGCGAATGCCGGGTGGTCGATTTTAAGGAGTTTTGCCGGGAGGCGATCTGGCCCAACAGCTTTCCAATTTGATGTGATCTGTACTTCTTCCGTCATCTCCTTCATAGACGGTTCATCTTCGAGCTACGGTTTATGCAGTAGCGGTGGCAAGAAGTCAATGGTCGTGGGATCGAGTCGCAACGATTTCGAGTTCAAGCGTTTGTGGTAAACCCCTGACCATCGTACACCAATTCGCACCTTACCCCTCAGCAGTGTGAATCCTCGTCGCAAAATAACGTCTCACTAATCGTTTTAGTCCCTTCCAATCGCACAGTACATTTCAGGTGTTTGTAGAATCCTCTCTGGTCGTTATTCGCTGGACGTCGTTTAGTTTAGTGAGGTACTCTTCGACGTACGCATGCAGTCCTCACTTCCTGCAGAATCGCACACCCAGATTTCAGTGTCTATGCCGGGGGCGGGCACGCCAAATTGTCGCGCATCCTCCCTCATTTTCCTTGATAATAATATGAATTCAACCAAGGTTTCGCCCGACTCACACCAGCCATGTCTGCGGTGGCAACGTCGAGGGGGTGGTATCGCTGTTTCGACCGCAACACTAATGGCCGTGGTAAAAATCGCAACCATGCCAGACGTATTACGGGGCTGGATGAACTGGTTGAGCTTGGAAATGACCCTCGCGACTACTCGTTTACGACACATGTCATCGGACAGAAAACGCTGCCCGTCGTACTCTCACTATTTGGCCGGTTTTCGTGCTTATCGTTTTGGCACAAGACGACCACTGAGTCGGACTTTGATATAGCATATGTTGTGGTCTGGGTCAGCCTTAGGTGAGCAGGAGGCTGTGGGACAACGTTAATATCACGTACTCTAGGTCGACGGACTTGACGGGTTAGGATGTAGTCTATGCGCTGACGGCCATTTGGACTAGTGCCGTTATGTGCATGCGATACCACGACCTTGCGCGTGCTGAAAAACGCGTTGGTGAGAGCAAACTTGCAACAGATAGCCAGCGACGGACGTCGTTTGTCATAATCGTTACGATCATCACGTCCATATGTTCCAAGCACTCTACTTTCATCATCCCCGCACCCTGCCATTCTCTCGCCAGTTTTCGCGTTAGCATCCTCCAATACAAGCAGACACTCTTTCGTTGGAATCTGTTCCACCAAGTCCTCCAGCTTCTGCCAGAAAAAACGCTTCTGTTCGGCGTCCTAGGTACAATCCGTGAGAGCGTAGATAACGACCAACTGCCTCGCATTTACTGGTCAGCTCAATGCGCATAGACATAAGCCGTTCGCCAATGAACTGGTGAGTATACACACACGTAGTGCACAACGATTCCTTGGCAGCTAGACCTACTTTTTACAGCCCTTGCCAGGTAGTCGTCTTTTCCTGACCTGAAAAGAAACCGTGATACCCTGCCGCACGGAACGTGGTGCTGCCGGACCTCCGAGGTTCCTGGAGGCCGAAGAAGTCACAGCCGAGTTGCCGTCCCTAGTACACGCTCATCATATCCGTAGCCTTTCTTTCCCTTTACAGCCAGGGTGCGCACGTTGTAGGTCGCTACTGCCACTAGTGCCTCCGTCTGTCTCTTACTAGGCTCACATGTTGCTTTCTTTGCAAGCCGACGTGAGGCTCGTCCCCGCCTCCTTTTTTTTTTGCTTGTTTTGTTTATTTTTCTTCTCTATGACGAGCGTGGCTCTCCGTTTTGTAGCCCCGTACGAACCTTGGTTTCCGTTGGCTGGGTGAAGCCGTCCCAGCCAACGCCAACGCTCCCATTCGTCCTGTCGTGCAATGCGTACCCAAGATGTGGCCATCCTTTCAAATGCATCGGCTGCCTATGTAGCCCTCTTTGCTGTGGTGTATGTACCCGCCCCGCCTCAGGAATGAATATCTTGGCGTCGGGGGTGAGAAGCTAAAACATCGCCACCACCCCACGGGGTCCTTACAGTGAGCAAGCCACCATCCAGACCGCGCAGGGTTTCCTCTCTATCCAGCCCGAGGCTCGATGCTCGTACAACTGTCGTTAGACCGGGGCAGGTCCTGGCAGACTTCTTTGGTACACGCCAAAGACGGGGCAGGCCGAATGAGAGCGTGCCCGTCGGTGGATATCAACCATTATGGTCGTCAACAGCCTAAGTATAGTACATACCTGCACAGTCTACGCATTCGATATTTAGGCCAATGTGTTCATGTCAAACCAACAGACGCTGAGATCTGGTACGAGCAGGGTCGTTCATCCAGGGGTCAACGGGCACATGAACAACGCCACCCACCGAGCCCTACAAGCTCTAGCCCTTGAGGCCTCGGTTTGATTGGATGTGAATTGGAGATTCTGCGTCATTGGTTTTTCTGAGCAGATCATTGTTCCGCACGTTTACGAAGCGCAACGTCACTCTCTCTGCCCCGGTACTGTCTCTAGGCTACTTATCGTACCACCATAGTGTTCCCAGTGACGAGCGGGACTGTTCCTAGGTAACTAGACCAAGTACCCCGATCTAGCTCAATGAACTCTATAAGAATTGAGACCTAAGTGGCGGAGGATCCAGGTGGTAATTAGGGGGCTCCATAGACTTCGTCGTTGTCAAGATCGGTGGTGATATCGAAGGGCAGGGTGATAAAACGACACGACGAGACGTGAAAGACCCGGTGAGAGTAATACACACACAATAGGATTCGTGGTTCATAGTTTTTCCCCTCTTACACCCCTCTGCCCCCGAGCGTTACAAACAATGGTAAGCTCGGCAAAAACAAATCAAATCGTCGCGCTATCGCGCTTCTCAGGTTCATGTTTCTTCAATACAAGATCGGTGAGCATGAGAAGCGTCACAGACGCCTAGAATTGGCCGTACTCCAAAAACCTCATTTAGCTACTTCGTTAGCGGTTCTTCTATTTTTACCGTGTTCAACAGAAGGTTTGAGATCACATTCGATGTTAAGCAAAGGGCGTCAGCGCAGAAACCCTTCATGTTGGCTGCGTGGGTATGGGTTGGTGGGTAGGTAGGTTGCTGGACACATCGGTTGGTGTGGGGGCTGGATGGTCTCAACATCACCAACACCATTCACACCGATATTTCGACTCTAATTGATGCCCGTCATCGCAACGCCTTGCGTGGTTAATTCGTTAGCGGGTTGGGAGGCGTAGTGTACCAGTACTATCAACTAGTGTCTTCTTGTCCTAATCGCCATGTGAAAACTACAAGCAAGAGCAACAATACAAGAAATGAAAAACAAACCATTAATAGTCAGCCACAACAACACCCAGTAGAAAATGATATCAAGTAAGTGAAAAACAATATAAACAGGGTGGTCCTCGGTGACGATTTTTTTGGCGGACACCGACGGGCGGTGTTGGTCATTCGGGGGTATCTTTGTTTGTGGTATCTACTCTGGCGGTAGGTGGTATTTCCCAAAACGGCGGTAATTAGTCGGCGGTAATGCAATACGGAGGTATTGTTGGGCGGTAAAGCGGTTTCTCGCTTTTCAGTGGTATCGGCTCTGGTGGTAGGCGGGATTTCCAAAAACGGCGGCCATTATTCGGCGGTAGTGCAATATGGCGTTTTTGTTTCGTCGGTGAAGCGAATTTCTTTCTTCGGCGGCACCATGCACGACCTGGCGGTTCTTGCGGTGCCTCGCAATATGCGATGTTGTTGAAGCCCTAATAGAGGGCAAACCTGCATCCGACGGTTGCCCTGCACGTTAGTTTTTTAATGTTTTACGGCGATTTCTATTTTCAAGCGAGGAATCATGGCCAACCCAAGACGGAAAACTGCTACAAACTACCAGGTATGTTTTTTCATGCTAAAATGAAACACCGCCTACCGCCATAAAACCATGTCAGCTCTTCTCCAGCACTGCACTTTTTTTACAAAAACAATACCTTCGAATGGCAATACCACCGCCTTAAAAACGAAAATCAAAACCCCGATCCCGAGGACCGCCCTGAATGCAAAATAAATATATAATGTAGAACGCAGAACGGCAACGAGGCAACGAACGCAACACACAAGGGCAGGCAGACAGGGGATACCATTCACATGGCCATTCGTGACATCTACAAGGCAAGGTTTTAACCACATTGTTTGGCCTCTCCTCCTGCGCCGCCGCTGATTTCTGTGCACCCTTGGCTGCCCTAGCCCGTGCCTGATGTATCCAGTGTCGACGGTACGTTTCGGGCGGTATCTAGAGTTGGCGGGGGTTTTTGGCGGTAGGCGGTATTTCCAAATACGGCGTTAATTATTTGTCAGTAGTGCAATACGGCGGTATTTTTCAGGCGGTCGGCGGGTTTTCGTTTTTTCGGCGGTAGGCGGTATCTCAAAAATATGGCGGTAAACCGCCAAAATACCGTTACCGTCCTGGTGGGCGGTAATTTAATGACGGGAAAATTACCGAGGACCACCCTGATATAGACAGGGGGTCTAGCCAAACACGGGTATACCTGGTCTACGTTGAGCCAAACAGAGGTACACACATACCCCAAGTAAGAATCACCCACCAGGAGTCCTGCGATTGACCAGCTCCACAACGAACCTGATCCTTGCTTGAAAGGGCGATGCACACGTGGCTTTGTCTTGCTGATACTTTCGTCTGCTTTCGCCGAATTTCGATCCGATCAATGGGAGGGCATACGTACACTCTGTCTCCTACGCTCCCTACACGAAGCCATCACTGCACTATAATTCGTACACACGACCCGTCATATCGATATACCCGCTAACTGATGGTCACATACTGATAATCGTCTACTACGTATACCCGGCGTCTAGGCGGGCTCCCCTATAATATATTAATTACAGCAAAGGAACTTGGTGACGAAGGGCTATTCGAGGATTGTCGAGGCTTCAAAGGCGGAAACGGGAGAGGGCGCCATAAGTACTTTTGCCATCGCGCACAATATCGGTTCCCATTTTAATGATGGTGTGGCATGCTGAAATTACATGGGTATCGAGCAGTTCCACCTCAAACTAAGCCCTATACTGCGGTTGCTCTGTACATATGCTGATAAACTATTAATATTATATGTGGCTACTGCGCAAGAGTCTTCGTTCTCCCTCTCTTCTTTCTCTACATATTCGTAATCTCCGACATTCTTTTACCTATCCCTCGTGTTAATAGTCGTAACTCAGATCCAAGGTGACATAGCAGCCTCTCCTGCCCACTCATCGTCACGGTTCGTGCCTTCATTTTTATCGCGATAACATTGCAGCTATGTAATATCCCCGCTCCTCGACGAGTCGTATTTCGCCTATCGACGCTACAACGGGCTCTCAGCAGTGGGTCCTTTCTGTTTTCTGAAAATATAAAAGTTATCATCACAACGGAGGGATTTGATCCCGCGGAATGAACTCCATTAATAGCAGCAACATTCCAAAATACCTCCGAGCCACTAGGGCGACCGGCGTGAACTTGAAATCAGTCAAATCATTCACATATGGGTACACATACTTTGTGTACAAGGTATGATACGACTTTACATTGCTCAGCATGTTCATCACTGTTCGTGCGCGAAACAAATCATGTCCGTGACTTTTAATGGCCCAAAACACCGCTTGTGGCGTGTGCTTGACTTGTCTCTTGGTTTTAGCATGTACCTGTTTTAGGCTCAACTCGAAAACAGTGAATCTGCTTTTGCCTGTTGTCCTAGAAACAATATTTTGAGGAGTGTCCATGCCGTCGTTAGGTGATCCATAGGTATTGAAACTTTGAACACGTGTTAACTGTTCCATGAGCTTCTCTCAGGTCGATAAAGGACGGCGTTTTGTTTTCTTGTTAGGCCAGATACTTGTTCGTTGTTTGTTGAAGACATTTGGACCTCAAGTAATCCTAAATTTCCAACAGAAAAAATGAAAAGAAAAAGGGTGTTCTTTGTCAACGGGTAGAAAAAAACTCTCAGAACACGTGTGGGAAAAATCAGGATAATCTGTCTCTAAAACACGGCTCGAAGATGTGTGCTTCAGTTCGGAAACTTGTGTGTTTGCGTCGCTGCTTCGGCATCACTTCGTTTCAGTATGGATTGACTTTGGGCTATAAATATACCTCGATATTGGTCCCATGCGATCGAGGCTTCGACCATGCGCTCAACCATTTTTCTATACAGGAGTTTGGAACCTACTCGTGAGGAAAAGCAAATGGGATATAGTGTACTCCACCTGCGGAAACGCCCCACTACTGCTGACCTTTTCTAAAGGACTGAGGTTGATCGAGCCACAGTTTATCCGCTGGCGCCAGCGCCGATACCTCAACTAAAAAAGCATATCTGCCAATATGTCACCCTCTTCCGCTGTTAACGGAAGTAGGTATGAAATCCGAATAATTCATGTTTGAGTAGACATTGCAAGATGCACTCATTGGTGGATGACATATTTTTGGGCGTTCCGCTTGAACCAGCTTCTGTGTTTATTCATGTACATATATGTTGCTGTTCTCACATTAACTCATGGCCACAATGCAATGCATTCTGTGGTCGCAGGACAGGCTCCAATAACTCTGGAGTGGAAGAACACCTCGCTCGGTAGAAATAAAGAAACAAGCAAATAATGATACGCATGACAACCCTAGCCCATCTACACCTCAGACATAAAAAAAAAAAAGTGAGGTCCGCGCTCGTGCGTATCAGGTACATGCGGTACGCTGTATAAATCGCCACAGAAACCGCGAAGACCGCATACTACCCAGGAAAAAATAGACAGAATGAAAACAAAAAACTCGACGTCGAAAACTCGGAAAACGATATCGAACAAACAAAAATCAACAAGGGAAAAGAGAAAAAAAAGTAATCGATCAAAGCAAAAAAGCAAGAAATCAGGAAAAGAAAACAAATGCGCAATTTTTCGCAGATTGCAGGCTCGCAAGCTACGCCAGGGGTGTAGAACAGAGACAAGAACAAAAACAAACATACTTACTCCGCTAGTAAGTACACCAGAGGAGAAAAAAAAAGAAACTTATAGACAAAAAATCGAAAACGAAGAGGAAGACGACGAAGCAAACCAAAAAGAAACAGCAGGTAGCAAAAAGTAAAAAGGGAGGGACAGACAGAGACACAAAACAAACGGGAATAAAGGAAAGAAAAAAAAAGAAGAGAAAAATTTGTGTGTGTGTTGTTCATATTCATCCGTTCTTTCTACCCGTCGACATCCAGCACAACCAGTGTCCGTCCAGATTCTTAAATCCTGGAGAGATGGTCACAAAACTACGCCACAGAGATACTATTAATACTGTACATTGTTACGTAAACAGTAAGCACGGTAGACAGTGCAATACCATGTCACTATGCTGGATATGACCGGCACGACATACGTATTCTATGAATTAGAGAAAACGAAAGCAAACAAAAAAAAACGAAAACAAATCGAAAGAGACAAAGCAAAGTAGAAAAGAAAAAAAACTGTCGTGACGCCCCGCAGGGGATGTGGCAGACACTTGAAAAAAAAAGCGCTCTGAACAAAAAAAAAAACACTCTACTAACAAACAGAATGAGACTAAGAGCCAAGGGAAAATAACAGGCAATCCGAAGCCCAAAATACCCTCCAGGTAGCGGCAGCAGTTTGTGGTACAAGTAGCATAGCCAGATTCTCCCTATTATTAATTGTCCGCTTGGGACCTTGCCATTCTGTCGGCCGTTTCCGTCCTGCCTTCGTCAACTGTGCCCTGCCCCTCGGCGTCAGATAACACAAAACAAGCAAAAACGGCTCGTCATCCACCCACGCCACACGACTCCTTTCTTAAGGCTTATCAGACGAAGCAGGGAAGAGAAAGAAATGAAACGAAAATCACAGAGGATCAACCGCAGGAAGAAAAAACAAGAACAAAATGAAGACCAAGGAAGACCACGTTCGTACCAGCTGCACCAGCTGGCGACACGAGTAGCATCGGCATGTTCTACTTCCTAGTCTGCCTGGTGCCTTGCTACCCTGTCTGCCGTCTCCTTCCTACTTTCGTCCACCGCAGTTTCCCTTCTACTCCTCCTGTTCCCCCCCCTCCCCGCATTCCCTTGGTCGGGTTTCCTTCCACCTCTCTTCTTACACACCTTCCCGCCATTCCCTTGGACACCACCCATGGCGGATGCGCGGCGCTGCCTACTCAGTTGTGCCTCATCCTCATGCCACCTCGCCATGAACCGTTCGGCTGCGTGAAGGATCCCTCGGTACCACTTCCCCGCCTTTTTTGCTGCGGTGGACCACAGTGCGGTCTCAACTCCAAACGCTAAGGGGGCAAGTTCCGTTGACCCTTAGGTGTTAAAACTGACCGTCAGGTCTCGGGGCCTCCCCACCAGCCATCGTCCCGCACATTTCCCGACTGGGTAATCGCTCTTTGCTTTGCCGTGCCACGGCCCCCGCAAAGAAGAGCCGCCGTTTACGGATGGTCGTTTCGGCGCTCTCGCAACGTGTCATCTTGAGGGCCTTCGCGTACGAGAGAGTGGCGTGGTCAGTACGAAATCATCGCTGGAAGCCAATGACTCGCAAGCGCACTTGGTGGTGAGCCGTTCGAAGCGTGGCAAAGTGTTCCGCTCTGAGGGTCCACGTCACTCACCCGTACCGCCGGGTCTCAATCACCTCGGCCTTCAGTATTCAGACTTTCAGGCTAAGGGGAGCGGTCGCCCTATCATACAACTCCGGGCTAAACCGTTTGATGCATGCCCGCATGAGACGGATCCGTTGGGCGATTTCGAACGAGAGGTCTGAGATTTCGTGGATAATGCCACCTAGGTATAAGAACTGGGCCGTCTGTTCATACCTCTGGCCTGCTGCTTCGTTGACGAGCGGTGGTGCGAGGGTTGCCTGGTTTGCTGTTAGTAAAAGCATTGTCTCGATTGTCTCTGTATTCTTGTCCGGTGTCGTGAGGCCTGCTGCTTCGAAGACAGTCACGATGACTGTCATCATTTTCGCGAGCCCCTCAGCTGACTTAAGAAACAATTCCTGCGTTATCGGTGTACAACATGCCCCATACAGCCCTTCTCACGCACGCCAACGGCTCCTTCTCCTCTGTTCGACTACTCCAGCATCACCGTGTTGAACCAAATCCCTTACGACGGCTTTGTCTTGGCTGAAGCGTACTAGTACGACGTGTCGCGCAACAGCGAAGAACACGTCGAACAGTAACGGTGATAGCATGCAGCCTTGCCGAAGCCCCTACGTGACATCGAACCATTCCGAGTGCTCGCCGTTATCCGTACGCGCGCGAGCCCACGTGCTTTCGTGGAAACTACGGATATTTGTCAGCATCTTGGATGGTACGCCAAAGCTTGTCAGTACCCCCCATAGTAGCTCTCGGTCGACAGAACCGTGCGCTTTCTGCTAATCGATAAAGCACAAGCACGGGGAGATATTCCTCTGTCGTCCGAGCTATTGCTACCGGCGCACGACGAACAACATACCAATCGTTGATCGTGCGGGGCGGAAGCCGCACTGTTCCCCCGGGAGTACTCCCTCGGACTCGCAGTAGTTGCTGAGGCGGGACGCGACGATTTTCAACAAAACTTTGCTGCGTGAGCAAGAAGCGAAATCCCTTCTTTTTGTGAAGGACCTTGATGATCGCATCTATACGTACGGTTGAGGCACGATAAAAACGTTATCTTCATTTGTCATATAAGTACTGACGGCGACAGCAGCAGACACGTGGCAACAGCAGCAGAAGAACTCTAACATCACTATTAATAATAATATGTAGCAACTCGGCAGAATATACAATGCACAATATCCAGCAACATTTTTTGTTTTTGTGGCCCTGCCGCAACCAGCACAGCTATTGAATTTGAACGTATATGTACTGCTGTGCAGCAAACAAATGACAAGACCCCTCGACCTACATACCAGCAATAGTATACGCCAACCGCTTGCTATCGTGATACATATAAATGCCATCCTTCGTTGTGCCATAAACACTCGAAATGTCGTGGTGTATTCACGCCCAGGCTGCCGAGAGTATCACAAGGCGCAATCACCCTGCCAACGCGACCATTCTCTCGGCTACGAGTATGATACTACATTTTTCATGTGCTTGATCATGAGGGTCAATCGTTGCTATTAGGCCGCTTTTTGTTTGCACATTCAGCAAAACTCGCTCAAGCCACATACAAGCGCGCACGCCCTCGCCCCATAAGCACCGGGGTTAGGGACACTCTTATCTGCCCATAATAACCTACCGGTCGATAGGGGGCACGTTGTCCCCGCTTTCGCCCTCGCTGTCTATGCCACGTATGAACATCGCATCAAGCGCTCCACCTCCGATGTTGTTTTTTTTTCATTTTTCACGAATCGCCGCTAGAGATGAATCATAATTCACGAATACCTGGCCCAGCGAGCGACCGCTGTCCGGGTACAAGCCACGGCCCTGTCTGTTCGACTGTTCTACCAGTCTACCGGCACCGTTTCGTGCGGTATCCACTTGGTACTCCCACAAGCGTGTTTAATAAAAAAATGTCAGCTGCTGCCGTCGAGGTGAGAGTTACGTACACTGATACGTACCCGGCCAAATAATATCAAATTTAACGCTTGATTCTATCTACAACGACAAACTGCAGATTATTATCATATCGGTTCCCGATCCTAATAATATGTTCCTGTAAAGGTCTACACACGATTGAGGGCATAATGAAAAACATATCTACACTTGTCACTAAAATGCTTCTCTCTACGTTGAAATTAAGGCCTGTAAAAGGAGTATAATATGCTCATGGTTACAGCAGCAGACTCGTGGCAACAGCAGAACTATTAATACTACCCACTACTACTGCTACTACTGTAGTAGTACGATCGATACTACTATTACTACTACTACTGCTACTATTGCTACTACTACTACTACTGCTGCTGCTAATACTATTCATACTACTATTCATACTACTACTATTAATACTACTCCTACTTCTACTAATACTGCGACTACTAGTAGTATTACTACTGCTACTACTACTACTACAACTATCATTATGACGATGCCAGATGCACACCGAGACAGGGGAGTAGAGGGAGACGGGTGGCAGAATGAGCCTGGCACTATGATTCTTGCCCGGCAAGATTGCCTGTTGCTGAGAGCGTGCGGCTGGAACACTCGCTAGGTATGATACTTACATACACAGTACACATCTGGTACCAATGTCCGCCAGGTAGACGGGCCTAAGGTAGTTTGCTTTGTGGTCACATTCGTTGTCGGTATGAGGTGTGTGATGTACGTCAAAGGGCTGGGTGAAACATTGTGGCTCGACAGATGTTTACTGCTGCTGCTATATCTTCTGTGCTGTTTTATCTTCTGCTGCTGCTGAGGTTGACCAAAAAACATGACAGGGAAAATCAGGCGATTTCAAATATGGTGATATTTTCAACGCAGAGAGAGTTGAGCAGAAAACAATCTTCGTTTTGAAAAGTGCATACAGCTCGTCGTATCATACGTGTCCTGAATTTTTATTACAAGTACAACATCAGCCAGGCAGTAGGGAAGTGTGGTCTGTGGCGGGTGACACGCCGAGGCAGTACAGCGAGACGGGGGGGCAGTATGGGCCTGGCTCTGTAGCTCTTGCCCGTTTCGTTTACCTGCGGCTGAGAGCCTGCGACTGGGCAACTTGCTAGGTATGACACTACTACTGGGCAACGAATTCTCCCTGGTAGAGGGATCGAGGGGGGCAGGTTTGTGGTCACGAACGTGCTCGGTGTTAGGTGTACACTACCCGTCAAAGTACCCGTCAAAGAGCTTGGGGCAACAGATACGACGGCCGACAGACGTGTACTGTAGCTGCTGTATGTTGTTGTCGCTGCTGCTGCTGCTGCTGCTGCTGTCCTTCTACTGCTACTTCTTCTGCTGAGGTTGAAAATTAATGTACAGCAGAGGGGCCTTGATAAAGTGTTCGAGGGTGGCGGGCTATTCACCCATGAAAAAAATGTGAACTAAACATTTCAGGATATGTTGGGTTTTCCATGTTGCCTACTCAGCTCGTCGAGGCGGAAACAATATCCTTGTTAAATTGAGCCAGCTCGGCGAGCACCGCCACGGAGCGCGGCCCAGATCCAGACATGCATCAAAGTGTACCCACGCCCCCATTGCTAGCCCTGCAGCCGAAAGTGCGAGAAAGAACCTTCGGCCGCCGGAGAGCAGCATGCCAAAAAAGAAAAAGTGGAATTCTTGCTTGTACGTATATATATTATTCACTCCCTTTGCATATGATTTCATGACGCCTTACGAGCCGGTCGAAAGCAACCGCCCTAACTTTCGTAAGGCATGAAATAGAGTCGTCGTTGTTGGAAATATACGCTGAAGTTCTGATCGCGTGTTCTATGAACCTCTGCCAACCCGTTACCGAATGGTGATTTTTTTATGTCTCATTCTTGCCGGGTATTCCTAAGTGAGTATTTTGTTCATATTCGCGCCTTAGTGAGTGCAAACAACGCGAAAAATAGCGGGGACACTTGGACTTTACTGCGGTGAAAGCAACGGTTATAAGGCGTTGCCTTGTGCCTATTTGGGTTTAGTGCAACATCAATATTAGGCGTTACTACGCTTGCCATTTTGGTTCTACGCGGTCAGTTCTTCAAGAAATTGGGGGAATATATGGACAGACATGCCTTGCGTTATCTTGAACAGCTTAATCCATTGAAGGGACGCTGGCACCCAAGCGTCCCCTAGTTCCCGGGCTTCCGGTCACTCTCTTATTTAGATGTTTTATGGGAACAGAAAAACACATCGCTAGTTACACACGCTGCGTTTACAACCTCGGCTGGTTCGTGCTTTCCAGAGAGCGATGGTGACTTCAAAGAGGTTCATCACAGCAGCTTGTGTTTCTCCCGAGATTGATCTCCCGCCCGTTCTCAACAGAGGCCTACCTCTCGACTTAGAGGTGCTGCAGTTGTCGAAATTGGTTTAAATTCGGGGTGCACCAAATGAGACGAAAACCAATCCCCAACTGAACGTTTGCACCTGACTTGCGGATAGCTACAGCTCCTCACAGCATACTACAACCCGCGAAATTGAGGGATGCTCTTGGCAGGATGATTGAGGGTATCGGGTGCGCCAGAAGGCAGTCGTATGCACCCAGAAGCGACTCACAAGATTTTTTCGTGCTCTCGAAGTTGCGAGCGAGTAGCACAAAAATCTCGAACAAACGCTGAAACGTAGCATAATGGCTACATCACCGATGAAGAAAAGGCCTTCACTACAATGTTGCCGTTCTCCAGGCGGATCATATATCTCTTAGAAAGTCGTCTTCGAAGATGGCGCGGGCGGAGAAACCTCGTTACCATGATGGGTAGTAATTTCTTGGGCCCAAAAAAGTGCAAGAAAGGGCTAAAAACCTCAGGATTCTTGTACTGTTTCATCAACTGTTCTACAACTACGAAATACGGGCTTTGGTTGCAAATCCCCCACTCTAATTCCGGGTCATATGCATATGCTGCCGAAACACCTACGCGCGGGTACTTGACGCATTCCTGAGGGCGCCATTGTCCCTTCAAACACAATATCTAGTAATTCACGACGTGAACGGGGGGAAGTTTCCGAGATGTTTCCAGGAATTCGAATATCACTGATGGTGTGAGGGCGGGAACAGTAGACCGCAGGTTCGGGGAAAAAAAAAAAAGCGGCGCACCGCGCTTCGTGTCCGTTTCTGAGTCGTTTGGGGTTCGAATTGGGTTCAAGGTCTAGGCTAGGATTGGGAGTTGGGTTAGGTCTACGCCCGTATCTTGATTCCACCAGGATGTGCCTCGTAGCTCTCACACGGCAAACTGCCCGACCCCTTGGAAAACCGAACCGGACACTAGACTAACATTATTCACCAATACGAAAACAAAGTTGTGGCAACGGAACTACCAGCCTTTTGGAGGCCCGTGTTGCTTCATATGGACACGTGGTAGCAGTATCGTTAGTGGTAGCGATAGCGGTAGCTACGTTAGAGGTAGTGATAGCCGTTGCCGTTGCCGTAGCGGTAGCGGTACCTGCAACGGTGGTAGAAGCAGTAGAGGCCGCATTAGTGGTAGTGGTAGCGGTAGCGGAAGTAGCAGCGGTAGCTGAAGCGGAAGCCGGTCACGGTAGCGGCAGCAGTAGCAATATCAAGTAGTAGTAGTAGTAGTAGGAGGAGGAGGAGGAGGAGGAGGAGGAGGAGGAGGAGGAGGAGTAGTAGTAATAGTGGAAGCAGCGGTAGTCGTAGAAAGTAGGAGTAGTAGCAGTCGTGGAGGTAGCAGTTGTAGTAGTAGAAGTAGGTGTAGCAGTGATAGGAATAGTGGAAGTATTTGTACAGTAGTAGTGTAGTAGTACCAGAAGGATTAGTATTACAATTGGTAGCAATAGAAGTAGAAGTAACATGAGTAGGAATAGTAGTGATAGAGTAGCAGTAGTAGAATTGGGGGCAATAGTAGCGGCACTATATTACTGCCGCAACTAACATCTACCACAATCTCCCCGTTAAATAAAACCTCAACCCCTAGTGTGCGATCCTGCTTATGTTCAGCTTCACGTAGCCCTCAATTTTGAACGACAATTGTCTATCGAAATTATCCCCCAAGAATAAACTCCGTGCTGGAGGTCCAAAAGTAGTGCCCGGTTGCACCCCCGGCAAACTTTCGAGCTGTATCCCACGTATCTGTGCGGGCTTGAACTACTACCGGTTCATCATGTTTCCTCCTGGCTGCTGACGAACAGTGCACCAGCTACTCATTCATTTATAGGGTACTTGCGTAGGTAGAAAGCTCCTATGTGCGTCTTGTTTCTGTCCCATGCAGACAACCCCTATTCTTGTGTAAAACTCTCTTCACCAACGTGATCCACACTATATCATTCCACACGTCTCCTCTTATCTCACCGTCTATCACATTCCCTGCTTGTCAGCACCGCAACCGGACTAGGAGCGTGACATGAGGGCCATGGATTTGCTTCTACTGGTCGGGTTCGTGGTCCTTGCCATGATACCCACGGGCTTGGCACAAGGTGTGATAAAAAAACATTTTTGTAGCATGTGTAAACGCAAAGTCCACACCGAGCTTCCGTGGTTCGGCCCCATCGCTTGCCCGTCAGACATGGACTGCTCCGCAACATACGGAAACAGGAGATGCCTACAATATGCGGCAGAGGGAGTATTTGTTCGTGCCCTTCACTTACCTCTTCTTGGTGGTTGGCGACACGTAATGGTAGATGCTTTAAAAGGGGGGGTCTCGCCCTCATTTCTAAACGTTTTGCATACCGCTGTACACATAGCGTTTGAGTCATGTGTACATAGTTCATATCAGGTACTTCCTCTACCTTCTTCACAACCCACGAAAGGCAAGCGCTGATTCCAGGCCTAAAGACGCCGCCCGCAACACCTGGCGTTGGCATCTCGGAAGCAGGGTACGACTGTATGCAGGTTCTGCTGAAGTGCAATTGCTGCGGTACACGTCGAAACGTATTGGGTAGAATATTTGTACTATCACAATCGTAGCATGGCTTCTAAAAATAACATGCACTTACTGATCTGTGGCAACGCAAACGCGGACACCAAAAATGCCGCTTGATGCGGAACTCATAATCCTTTGCAATTCTGGAGTGCGTATCTGAACCTGTACGAACCTGTATGTCCAGACATTCTGCACGATTTCTATACGCTATGTTCACGATGGCTTTCTACCTGCCGCTGTGCCCCTCGTCTGCAATGTGTGACCACACAGTGTGCAGGACTGACGACGACTGCCTCGGAAGAAAGTGCTGCAAAGCTAACTTTATGTGCTCAAGTAAGTTCATCGGGCGTCCTTGACTGGCATTTATTAAGCGAAGGGCGTGGAAGCTACCTCTCGACGTTGGTTCGTTCGATATTTGCCAGAATACGTGTCAGCATGCAATACACATGCGCAAGTCACCACCAAGAGTGCGGCATCACGTACACTTCAGCGCTAGGCTGCACGTTGCACTTTATGTGAAAATTCCTCTCTAAGGTGACCACCCCTGGGCCTCGAAACGTGTTTCTTCAGTTTTGATTGACAAAATAAACACCTGATAAACATGCAAGAGGTCCGGATATCGCAAGGTATGGTCAGATACTAGCTGCACAAGTTTGTAGTATGGAATACATATCTGCCGTACGCGAGAAAGGTTCAAAGCGCTGACACCGCATGATACACCATTGCTAACACAGCTGACGTTGTGACATAAACATGTGCCTCAAATTCTCTGAAACCACGAATTTATGTTTCTAACGTACATGCATATGTCTCGATAACATGTACCGTTCTCGCTACCGCTTCTGTATTGTCTCCGTTTTATCCGTATCAGTGTTGGACGTAACGTCCGTTTACCCAGGCGGCCAAGCGGAGGACGAGTGCGTGTGCAAGGGCAGGAATTGGGATGGAGATTCTACATGCGGTGAGTCGTGTCGACCCGAACAACGCATTTGATCGGCCGACACTATTGTACATGGGACTCTGCAACTCTCATCGCAACCATAATTCGCCCGGTTATTGTGCACGTCAGGTTCAACGGTTGTTTAGGCGTTTCTATCGTGTACACGGCAGGCGCACCTTGATAATGCACAAGATCCGAAAGCAATGCATGAAGCAACGGTTTTCAGCACCGAATCACTGTGGGTTTACTCGCATTGGTAAGTAGTCGTAGCGGCTCAGCCAGTCTGGAAGACACCCGGCACCGCCTGTAGACACTAGAAAGACGTCGGAATGCTCTAGACCTGAGATTGACGAAGTGGAAAATATGACGCCAAGATACGCTGGTAATCAAGTTGTCCATACGGCCTCTTTGATATGTGTATTGACTTATACTGCCCCTTCGTCGAGATGCGTGTATAGACGTGCCTGGCCATCTGTCGGTCTTCGTATATGTTTGGGTATATAGTTTATAAGTCTAACTGTTGGTCTCTCGTCGATCCCATCAATGTTTCCTAGACCTGCGCCTACCCGATTTGGACAACCGTAGCGTCCACAGAGGTCGGCCAGCTTCACGTACTCGGGGTAATTATTCGTCCCATGTCTCGTCTTACGTTGGCCGCAGTCACATGTCTTCGATATGTGTATTGACTTGTACGACCTCTTCGTCGAGATGCGTTTATAGCCGTGTCTGGACATTCGTCGGTCTTCGTATATGTTTGGGTATATGCCCGTCAGGTTATAAGTCTAACTGTTGGTCTCTCTTTGATCCCATCAACGTTTCCTAGACATGCGCCTACCCGAGTTCGACAACCTCAGCGTCCACAGAAGTCGGCCAGCTTCACGTACTCGGGGTAGTAATTGTTCGTCCCGTGTCTCGTCTTACGTTGGCCGTAGTTGCATGGCTGCCGTGGTGTGTAGCGCGGATAGAGGGCTGGGTATTTGGAATGCAGCGAACAACCGTTTATATCGCGATTTCACATGAAAAAACACCACCCACTCGCAGTACAAGACACATTTGAGCCGGCACAACTCTACGAGCTAGTACTTCAGCAATAGTAGTACTCGTAGTGGTAGTAAGTTGATTTGTGTGTGTTAAGTTATCTCTTCTTGATGGTTCGCGTCAAGTGATGCTAGATGTTCCAAAAAGGGAGGGGCTTGGCCTCCGTTCTAAACCTTGTGCATACTAGGCAGAACCTTTGCTCAACACTTTCGAAACTGTACCACGCACTTCTGTTCACGTCTCTCAAAATGGACCAAAAACCAACCGTTCATTCCAAACCCAAACGAGTTGCAAACCCGAAGTTTCTGCATCTCTTGTGTAGAGCACGACCGCAGGCAGTCTTGGCTGAAGTGGAATTGCTACGTGGTACACATAGAGAACCTGTCGGGTAAATGATTTTTACTACCATAATCCCGCGTCGTGTGCATACAACCTAACACGTGCCCTTTGCCTCTGTTCCGTAGAAGCACTTGCACAAATATGCGAAGGACGTCGGGCGAGCAGGTTTCTTGTTTCAAACGTATAATTGTTGATCGAAGGCTGATGCAACATGACTATGATAGTTCGCGCACCGAACAAAATATATGATTTTTTAGTTTTGGTTTTGCTGAAATGCACTTATTATTTCCCGGTAGTGGGTCGCAGGTGAAGCTGTGATGTACGATCACTATAAGGCGGTGTTACCATCGTAGCATGGCTCCTACAAATAAATACGATTTACTGATCTGTGGCAACGCCCAGGTGGGAACAAAAGATGCCGCTACATGCGAATCTCACAATCCTGCGGCTATTCGGGAAGGTGTTTACGAACCTCTACAAACCTGTGCGTCCAGACGTCCTGCGTACAATCAAAACGCCGTGTTCACCGTAGGCTTCTTCCTGACGCTGTGCACTCTCGCCTACAATGTGTGCGTTCACAGTGTGCAAGACCAACGACGACTGCATGGGAGAAACGTGCTGCAGAGATAACATGACGTGCTCATGTAAGTACGCCGGGCGCGCTTAACTGGCATTGGTTTTGCGAAGGGGGAAGTAGTGATCTGTCACCGTTGGTCCGTTGGATTTTGCCAAACACATGCCCGCATGCAGTGTTTACGGGTCGTCACTCCGCGAGAGGCTTACTAAGGAAAATCGCAAATTTCGGTATTCCGTCTATTTGTAGGCTAGGTTGCACGTTGTATACTTCATATCTAAACACCCACTTCGCGTGGCTACCCCTGTGCGCCTCCAATGCGCTTCTCTTTCCCTTGGAATGCCGATGTAAACACCTCATCAACATAGAAGTGGGTCGGATGCGCAAGGTACGGTTCAACAATAGCTGCACACGTTTGTAGATTGGAATATTTGTCTGCTATAAGGGATAACGCTTCAAAGCGCTGACACCCCATGCTACACCATTACGAACATAATTGACGGTGTGATACAAACATATGCCTCACATTCTCTGCAACCAATGGTTATTCCTTCGAAAGCACCTGAATATATATCGATAATATGTTCCGTTCTCGTTATCGCATCGGCATTGTCCGCACTCTATACACATCAGCGGTGAATGGAAAGTCTGTTTATCCAGGCGGCGCAGCGACCGACATGTGCGAGTGCGATTCCGGCAATGTCGAAGAAGGCATATGCAGTGAGTCGCACTGACACCCACAACGCACTTGATCCACCCATCCACACATAGGCCGCAAAATCTTGTACATGGCACTCCGCAACTTTCATCATGTCCATGTTGCATCCGGTTATTGTGAACGCTAGGTCAAACAGTTGTCACTTCGGATGTATACATGACGTTCACCTTGACAGCCCATGGCCTGCGATAGCGATGCTTGCATTGCTTCAATCACCGAATGCAAGTAGCGTTGAACATCAATCTGTAACGTTGTCACACGTGTTCAATGCTGGGTTTCTTCGCAATGGAAACCTGGCTTAGCGGCGCCGCCAGCCCGGACGACCTGCGTCACCGTTGTTGAAGCTGGAAATACTTCTGAATGCTCTTGGCTTAGAATTCGCGGCGTTGGAAGTATGACGCCGAGGTAGGCTCCGAAACGCGTTTAAGGTACTGTAATGAGGCTGTTGTTTTCCTTGTCTCTACAGATTCTTTGTTGTGTTGCGTGTGTAGATGTCCAACATTATCTTGATCGATATATCTGGCCATCTATCGGTCTGCCTATATGTCTGCCTATGTGCTTGTCAGTCGATACAAGTGTAACTGTCTCTCTCGTAGGTTCCATTAAACGTTCATAAACCTGCACATATCCTGTTTCCGCAACTTCAGCGTCTACAAACGGGCGAGCTTCAAGTAACTCGTGGCGGTTGTCGTCGCAAATATCGTCTTGCGTTAGCCGCGGTCGCCGTGCTGCCGTGTTTTAAATGGCGTGAGGCCGTGTATTTTGAATGTAGTGAAAAGCGGTTACTATCGAGATTTGACATGAACAAACACGATCTACTTCTAGAACAGGACACTTTGCGCCAGCACTCCTCTACGAGCTAGTACTCAAGAAGTGGTAGTAGTAGTAGCTGTAGCTGTAGTAATTGTTGTAGCAGTAAGAGTATTAGTAGTAGTAGCCGTAGCATTAGTAGTAGTGGTAGTAGTAGTTGTAGGGCCAAGGACCACTAGGTGTGGTTTCATTGCAAGATGATGCCAAGTGAAACCCTCCCCGTATGGTGATGCGTTGACAACTATCGCATATCCAATCTAAGCATTACCTATAGACAGCATAGCACACGTTTTCTATTCGTGTGTTTTGACAAACCATCAATCGCGGGCAATCTTGCCACTATTCCGTGTGCCCGTGGCAAGAGAGCTGCCTTTGGTAGTTGCGTTTGAAGACCATCTGAACGTCAGGCGATACGCGCTGTCGTAGTAGTTATGTCGACGGTGTACATTGAAGTAACGTGTTATATCGATGTGCCTGTGTAGAAACACACACAGTTCGCTCTCTACCTCTCAGTCTTGCCGATCGCAGGGTTGCTGCAACCAGAACGATGCTTGCCAACACTTGCAATGTATCCCCATCCCCATCGCCAGCAATATCGAGAGTATCTTACCACTTTCACCTTATCTGACTGCTACATCACAGTGTTTCCGGTAGTCATAGAAACGGCCAGAGGGATCGTTCTAACACGCTGCTTCATGTCGAAAACAAATGCAGGCATATTGTTTAGTACCAGGTGCACGGTAAGAGATGTAGGTTGATTTGTGGGTTCAGTTACCTCTTCTTTGTGGTTCGCGTCACCTAGCATTTTATGGTTTTCATAGGGGGGGGGGTTACCCTCAGTTATCATGTTTATGAATACAAGGAGAACGTTGGATCAATAGTTTGTCGGAGTACGTACCAGGTACCAGGCACCAGGTGTTTTGTTCGTCTCTTTGCAATCCTCCATTGTCCAGCGTAGGTTCCAGACCCAAACGAGCAGCAAACGTCTCGTCTCGACATGTCGGGAGTTCGACCGTATGTCCTTTTCCTTGAAGTGCGATACACATATACGCTTATTGGGCATATGGTGTCTAGTACCACAATCGCGCGTCTAATATACAAGCTAACCCATGCCCTTCGGTCAACAGTAAACTCACTTGCTTAAATTGGTAAAACACGTACGATGAGTTGGTTGTCTTCTTTATCACGTGAAACTCTTGACCAAGATTAGATGCTGTCATGTTTCTTTGTCTTTACAGCTTCCTCATTGTGATAAGTATATAGGCGTCCGTCCTTAACTTGATATGTATGTCTGGACATCTATCGGTCTGCCTATATATCGGTCTGAAATCTTGTCAGTTTAAGTTTCTACCTGTCGGTCTCTTGTCGATTCCATCAAAGCTCTCTAGACTTACACACATCCTGTTTCCGCAACCCCAGCGTCTACAGAAGCAGACGTCCTTCAAGTGACTCAAGGGGATCGTGCGTCGCATGTCTCGGTTTGCGTTGGCCGCGGTCGTCTTGCTGCGATGTGTCTGATGGTCGTAAGGCTGTGTAACTGGAATGCTGCGAAAATGCCGTTTCTACCATTTGTTTCTCAACAACTACCACCCACTACAAGTAAATACACTTTTGCCCCAGCACCACTGTACGAGCTATTAATAGTACTTTAGTAGTAATAGTAGTAGTGGTAGTTGTTGTTGCTGTTGTAGTTGTTGTGGTTGCGGTACAGTCGTAGGTCTACAGTAACTAACATACACGCCAGGAAGGACTGTGTGGGGTGGCATTGCAAGACCATGCCAAGTAAGAGACCCCCCCTCTAATTTTGCGTTGACGGCTATCACATTTCCTATGTACGGACTTACCTGTAGACAACATTATACACGTTTGCTGCTCGTATGGCGTGACAAATGATACTTCGTGAACATTATCGTAGTGCAAGTGTTTGCGACAGAAGTTTAACAATATTCACTTTTCTTCCAACTCAAAATGAGTGAACTATGTTCCCATCTTGATTTCGGTGTGTTTGCGAGTGAAGTAAACAAGATGAGCAGGCGACGCCAGCGAAAATAGGACGGTAGGTGGGGAGGGGAGGCAATGCGCCGTAAAAATTGAATTAGTGTTGTCTGCGTTATTGGGTACACCACGCTCCATCCTCACACAAAACCGCACACCAGCCGACGCACAGCATCAAGACAGGCGCCACGCCTAAGTCGCCTCTCTCTCAGCCTTCCTCGGGCAGATGTTGCACACAATAGTCGTAACAATCGCTGTGTTGTCCCGCTCTCTCCTTCGACCCCCTTCTCCAAGACGGTCGGACTCAGCCGAGCTCCGTAAATATCATCACAAGTTACCGTAGGTGATGAATCCTATACCACGCACGGCTGGAGAGCGCTCCATGTCGCCGGTTGAAGCTTTACATCTCTAATTTTGCGCCTCTGCGTCATGCTCAGGGTACCCTTTATGGCCTCCGCTCTCATAGCTCCAGTTGTTGTGCAATTTGTAGAGCAGCGGTGCTTTTGTCTCGTTGATGGTGCCGTTGGATATGCGTTCTACATCGAGTTAATGCTCGGTGTGTATAGGCCTGTCGCGCAGATAAACAAATATAACCTCTACTTTCGATCAAATCCTACCATTCTTGAACTACGTGTTAGCCGTTTTTTTCAAATTTACCTCAAGTTATTTCTTTCTTCGGGAGAATGTTTGGAGAAGTAAAAGTTCAGAGCGCAAATATTGCAAGCACTCCAATATTGCCACTATTCCTGTACCAGAGGCGGGAGTGCCATCTTTGGTAGCTGGTTTTGGTCACCACGCCAACATCAGGCTACACGCGCTGCCGAGGTTGTTGTGTCGACGATGTATGCTAAAGCAAAATGTTGTCTCAATGTAGTTGAGTACAAGCACCCCAAGCTCACTATGAAGCTCTCAGTTCCGCCGAGCACAGGGTCGACGCAACAACATGGATGCTTGACGACATATACGATGTTTCCCTGATATAATCACCCGCAACATGGAGAGTATCGTACCATTCTCTATTTCTTTCACGGCTGCAGAACAATGTTTCCGGCAGTCCTAGATTCGTGTCGCCCAGAGGGATCGGCATAACCCACTACTTCATGGTCGAAAATCTAAACGTGCATGTTGTCCAAGGCCAGTTGAACGGTAAGGGGGAGTTGGTTGATTCACGTGTTCTTTACCTCCTCTTGATGGTTCTCGTCACCTGATACTACAAGAATCCAAATGAGGGTGTCGCCCTCAGTTCTCAATTAATTAATACTAAGCAGAACTTTGAATCAATAGTTTCGAAGAACATACCAGGACATTATTCACCTTTTCTACAACATTAAAACCAGGCGTTGATTGCAGACCCTAAGGAAAAGCAAACGCCTTGTTTCGGCATCTCGGTCGTAAAGCCCGACCGTGTTCACTTTTCGCTGAAGTGCAGCTCCTACGGTACACATAGAGGCTTCTGGGGCACACGATGTTTACTACAACAATTTCCCGTCTAATGTATCTGAACTCACTCATGCCCCTTGTCAGTCAACCGTAGAGGGACTTGCCAGACCGCGCAGGGCACGTACGACGAACCGAGTGTCTTCTCGTTTACGTGTAACTGTTGGCCGAGGGTTGATGTAACAGGACAATTACAGTTCGTGCACTGAACAAACAAATTAATTTTATTATTTCAACTTTTTCAAGATGCTCCACGAATATTCCCCATCTGTGGTTGGCAGGTAGAACCGTGAGGTACGATCACTATCAGCCCGTGTTACCGTCGTCAAATAGCTTCTACAACTAGCATGCATTTACTGCTCTGTGGCAACGCACAGGTGGACACAAAACATACCTCCAAGTGCGAAACCCCCGGTCCTGCGGCATTTCTAGTGTGTGTATCCGAACGTACACAAACCTGTGCATCTAGACATTAAGCGTAGATTTGATATTATGTGTTCATAGTCACCTTTATCTAACCCTGTGCCCCCTCGCCTGCAATTTGTGCGTTCACAGAGTGCAGCGAAGACAGCCACTGCAAGGATGGAAAATGTTGCAAAGAAGATGGAATGTGCTCATGTAAGTGCTTGAGGCGCGCTTGGCTGGCATATATCGCACGAAGAGAGGTAGCTACCTGTCACCGTTGGTTGGTTTTATGTTGCCAAAACCCATGCCCGCGTGCAAGGTACATGAGACGGTGACTCCACGAGGAGCTCACTGAGGCGATTTGCGAAATGCGGCATTCTGTGTACTCTGGAATTAGGTTGCACGTTCTACTGCATAGATAAGCACCTACCTAGGGTGACAAACCCTGTTCGCCTCCAAAACGTTTCTCTTTCTCTTCGAACGACGATTTAAACACGTCATCACGATAGACGTCGTCCGTTTGCTCAGAGTACAGTTCAATACAGCTGTACAAAATTGTATATTAGAATATTTCTCTGCCATACGGAAGATAGCTTCAAAGCGCTGACACCGCATGATATATCATTGCAACACAATTGACGGTGTGACGCAAACAAATGTCTCACATCCTCTTGAACCACACATTTCACCTTCCGAAAACAGCTGCATGGATGTCGACAATATGTGCCGTTCTCGCTATTCATGCCGCGTCCGTATTGTCCCCACTCTATCCATATCAGTGCAGAAACTAGAATCTGTTTTAGGCGGCGGCCAAGCGCAGGACATCTGCGAGTGCAAGGACAAAATGTGGGACAGAACGTCAGAATGCAGTGAGTCATGTGGACCCGCACAAAGCATTTGGTATGTCCAATAGTGTACATCGGAAACAACTCTCTTTGCAACCATTGATGCACGCGGTTATTGGGAATCTCAGGTCCAACGGGTTTGTAGGCATCTTGATTATATACGCAAGGGTTGGTTTATATATGACGACCACCACACCTACAGCATACACCACAGCAGACATGTCCCAGACAAGCCCCAGACACGTCAACTATCCTACGGGCGTCGTCATCGCTTTTGGTGGCGTGCTTACGTGCTTCTATTTTCGAAGGCACCTCTTGCTTTATGTACCTTCAAACAGCGCATGAAATGCCATGTGTATTGAGAGTACGAATCTGTGTGTATACCGAGCATAAAGCGATGAACGACGATGAACGACGAAATTGTGGCACACACCACAGAAGTACACCGTAGGCAGCCCCTGCGAGGTTCTGGTATCCTGCGGTCGCTACCATCGTGCGCATATTTTGTTTTTTTTTTTATTTCGAGAGCACGTTTAGGATTATGTGCCCCCAATTCCACCAGCCCAATGAACTAAAGTGCCCCCAGGAGCGTCACTAACCGAAATGTCCCTGGGTGAATTTTCATCATATCCCATCAATAGAACACACTTAGTTCTGCCATACAATGTGGTATGTACATCACTTCCACCGATGACGGCTATCATAATGTCCATCACTGGCCTTTTGACTGCTATTGAAGTTCGGTTGTAATCGAATGAATGCCACTCTCTGCAGAATAGCTGTAATTTTAGTTGATGCAGACTGTGTCAAGTCTAGATCTTGTTTCCTGTAACGCTTTACCTCTCGCATGTCAACTAGCATGAAGAAACTGTCCGGGTTACTCGTTGTACTCGGGTGGCCCTCTAGTGTCACCGGTTATGTGTTCGCTTTCCCCGCACTCCAGCAGCCACTCTTCATCCCGCACCGTGTTTAAGGCCACCGTGAGACGTGCCTCGTGAACGGATGCGCCCAGAGTGATCTGTTTGGATCAATTCCTGAGAGTGGGCTCCTCGTATTTTATGTTACAGTATTGTGCTGCGGGGGGGTCCAATGTTGGCATAAGCGTAACACTCGCCGGAATACCTTTTTTCACTCTTGCCGGTCCTGCTCGGCTCTCGTTTCCGGCAGTCCGCTAGGTCATGGTTATAATCCACAATTTTCCCTGCCCGCCGATGACTGGGTCTTTAGCTTCCAGCAGTCTGGGGCCATGTTCCCCGGGTAAATTTGCGTATCTGGCAGACCCGTCTGCTCTCAACCACGTCTGTCGACGCCGCCAGCGCCTGGGTTATTATTCGGAGATTTCATCCTCCCGAACGGCTATGAGAGAGCTTTCATGATTATCACATCATGATTATCATACACGTGAAAAATCCGTAAGTAACCAGCACCCGGCGATACGTTACGTGCTGCTCTGATCAGCCCCTGATGATGGTTATATTTCTTCGCCAATATTCGCGGTCATAGGCACTCCGTCCAGCTGTTTCCTTGCGCGGGTCAACCCTCAGCTCGAACCTCTCCGGACTATCACCGGCAATCAACGCCATACATAGTGTTGGACATGCGGTGGATCCTCCGCTTCTCGTTAGTCGTATCTGAACTACTACGTGGAATGTTTGAACCGTGACCAGGCGTCGCTGGATGACTTGGTACGCTCCACGATGTCAAACGCAACGTCTTGATGAGTCCGTCTTGGCGATGTTCTTGACAGCCTCGTGCAGCTGTTGCAAATTTATGTGATCGTCGACGAAGTCCGTACTATTGCCTCTTTTCTCTTTTGGTAAGTACAAAGCCCGACCGCGGCCAAGAGATGTAATGTGTACACTTGAACCGTGGACTTGTATCTCAGTCATCGTTTTTCTAGACGATATTGGGTTCCACGTCAATGCAGATGTGTAGCGACCTGGCACAGTGCTGGCTGTCGTCGCCGATTATGCTGCTGCAATTGTGGTCGCAGTTGCTTCTGCCGCATCAGTAAAGCAGCTCGAGTCCGTTTCTGCGACAATATGCGCAACGATCTTCACCGAATCGTTATTTCTGCCGTGTTCGACCGCTTCTTGCTGCTGTGGGTTCCATTTCCCTGTGACCCTCTTCGGTTCTTGGACCGAACGACCTGGGTTGCGTATCTTCGGCGATATCTGCCCAAGGGTAGACGACGCGTGCCTTTTCCTCACAGACAGCCACTGATACCCTCAGCCTTCTGGAGGTCACGAAGAACAAGACGATGCGTGCACGAGTAGGTTGTTGTGTTGCCGTATATTCCTCTATTTTTTTAGGCTTGGTCGTACTTGATTCCCGTAGGGTTTGGTGTAGGTGAGGAGAAGACGTGGTGATGATCGAGGTTACTCTACGAGGTCTCTCCTCGTGTTCCCCTCTCAAAGACATATGTTTAACGGGTACATAGGAATAGGTTCCTCGAATCCGCTATAACTTACGAAATACCCATATCATGTTGTGCACATAAAAATAACGTTTTTTTTCTACTGTGCATATAAATACTGTACTACAGCACTGTGCTCGTACATCTCGTGTCTTTTCGAGAACAATTTGGCTTCTGGAAAATATTATCGTGACCTTCGTTTCATATGAAATGGCTACCGAAAATATTTGCCTACCAGTAATATTGGTCGTCTGTACCCTGGGTCAATTCTCTCGTTTGCTACTGCTGTACTGCATTATAACACTATGTACAAGTCTTCTGTAAGCAGCCCAAGAACACCTGCGAAGAACACGCCTCGAGGGTCCCAGCACAGTGACGTACCGGGTGCCAGGTACCATTTCAAATCAGACAGGTGTTTTGTCAACCAAGAGTTGGACAACGTCCTCAACCATGTGTCAAATCGCTTCGTCCGGTTATGTATGCGGGCCTTGTCACGTGCATATCATTGTGTGTTGACCCATCCACACCTTTGGCTTGTACCGTAGTTATCTGCAATTATAAGTCGCCAATTGTCTACAGCAAACACTCCAGACTCAAAGTACATACACTTTGCGGAATCGTCCCCGTCTGTCCGGGGTGGATCACAGGTGTAGATACGATCTCGTGGCATGCGCACACTCTCCAAATTGGCCGGTATTTCATCGTGCGTATGGCAATAGCATGGACGATGTGCGTCAATGTATGCACAGTCCCACGTAGCCATGTCCAGAAACGCCGATAGATTTGAACCCACGATCCCACTTCAGATCTGTCGGGCGTGAGATATTGCTTCATTTTTACCGATCCGCCGGAGGATGAATAAAAAAAACGTTTCGAGTATTTGTGATTTATTTTTCTGCTGCAGCTTCGATACTCTATTCAATGTTCAACTTGTCTAATTTTCTACTTGTCTGTGTGTGTCGACTTGTGATCTGCAACTTAATAGTATGTATGGAGGACATCAACTGCGATCCATTCTGCTGCCTGGGGAATGCCAAGTGTTCATGTAAGTCCTTCATATCCCCTTAAACTGTGGTTGGCGATAGCGAGCAAAGGGGGAAGCATGAACCTGTTGCCGCTAGCGCTTGAGCGCGAGCTGTCTCCGGCTATACATCTCAACCCTGCGCGCATGCTGTGCGGCGTTATGGGGCGACAGGCTTGTCGAGGTGGATGCACCCACGCAAAATACGTTACATGGTAGCTTGGTTGTACTTTGCACAATTCTCAACTACTGTACTGCTGTAGTATACACGCTTTTAACTTGCAGGCCTGCAGAGGCAAGTTGTGTCCCACGATAGCCTCAGCAAGCGAGAAGGGGGGGGGGGGGGGGCAACATCCTCCTTGGTGCGGTTGTCTTCCCATGTCCCAATTAAACACTAACGGGGTGGGGTGGAATTTCCCCCTTCAGAACATGTGCTATGCGGCAGCACAATACAGTGCTACTGGGATCGATGTCTCCCGATGCGGTTATTGCCACCAACGTAGACCTTTCATTGAACGATTTGTCTATCGTCCACACCGTTTTGGGAGTGGACTACACATCGTATCCGTTGCCACTGGTTGGGTAAGACGTATTATTAAACAAAAGCAAGGACGCTCCCCAAGCATATAGAGCCATATATATTGGTATAGCTGGTGTTTGCTAGACCCTTGGACATCCATTCGGGAGCCGTTAGCCATAAACGCACGCTTATCTTTGCAGTACAGTATCGTCCTCGGTTACAAACGTTTTCCCCCACAACTGCTTGCCTGCCCTCTCCGCAACAGCACGCCATAAAAGGTCTGTTGAAAACGGCCAGCAAGCGGAACACCGGTGTGAATGTCAAAGTGGCAATATTAATACCCGGCTCATATGCGGTGAGTCACAATGGCCAATGCGATGCATGTGATATCCGCAGCATCAAGGTAGATTCGCCTGGGTTGGAATGAGTCTGTAAGGTTCATCAGCATGGAGCTGCTTTTGGCGAACGCATACGTCACGTCCTGCACGCGGTATGTCTCCACACCTATCTGCATGGTTTGCTGCAGATGTGTTTGTCCGATTCTTGGTGCCACATGACGTTGCGACTTCTGTACGAAGTGTCTAGGTGCTGAGCTATGTGGGTGCACGCTAGGAGCCTAGGCGCATTCGGTGATCCGTCTGCTTGTTTGTTCTCGGTGGCCGAGTGTCGAGGCAATATTTTACGTGTCTGAGAGTACTCCTCAGCGACATGTCGTCCGCTCCTGGAAATATGTTTTGAGTGCTCGTACTTTGATATAGGCGCGAGACGTGGCCGCGTCCAAGGGAATGTCACATGTAGAATCGATTTGCATGAGCACCATGCAGATTCGTTATCCTTCAGACATATCCTAACGAATCGGATATCACTATCCCGGCGAATAACGATGGGCCGGCAGCATATTGCTTGTAGCATCCTATTACGGGGGTTCATAGTTAACGGAACCAAATTTTGTTAGTAAAAATAGGTAAATATATGGGTTTTTATGTAAACCATAGGTCATATTAACTATGTACCTCCGTAATAGGTCACATTCTCGCGCTATGTGGTATATCCTGTACTTCGGCATATTTATAGCCAGGAGTGTTCCCTCAGTGCCTTCGCTATTGTAGTGGCGGCTTTTTGCTTGACCCCGAGGCTTCGTCCGCAATGTACACGTGTACAGTGGCGTGCGAGGAGGACGTGGATTGCTCGGACGCGTACTGTTGCATGGAAAACGGGGTTTGCTCATGTGAGTACAGCAAGTTCACCGCTTTTCTTCAAATTGTCCACGGCGATTTCCAGCAAAGCTAAGGGGGGGGGGGGGGGGGGCAGTTCCTTAATTTCAGGCGCGGTATAAGTTCAGGCGGATTGAAGTCGGTACATATTGGAGTAGGATGCACCCTGTGTTTGCCACTTGGGTAGATGCCGTATTAGTAGTTGGTGGTTGTCATAGGACCTCCGTCGAACGCCTCGCAATGTTGTCTACGCCAAGTGAAGGACCGACTATGATTTCATTGTGTTGCCCGTTTGCACGTAGAACGCCTATTTAAATCATACCCAAGACGCGACACAGGCATATGCAGCTAAACTATACAGATTAGAATATGTTCAACACTACACCCATCAACAGTTAGTATCGTCGTCGACGACGGTTAGACTACGATCGAATGCTTGTTTTTTAGTGACACGATGTCGAACAGGATGATACAGTAGTGTCTCTTTCGCGATACCTATGGCGGCCTGCTTGCCTTTGTAATTCAAGATCGTTTTTGATGACGATTCCATTCTCTGCACACCCTCTACCTGCCCTCGCCGCCCCAGCGCGACCCAAAAAGAGTGTTGCACCAGGCGAGGCTGCCGAGGACAAGTGCATATGTTCAAGCTGCGCGATCGACGGAGATGTATGCGGTGAGGCGCTTTGACCCATGCGATGACGAGATCTGTCCGGTGGTTTGGAAGATAGATTTTCCTGTGCTGAATGCCTCTCTAAAGCTCACCATGATGGAGCTTCAGTTAAGAACGTGCTTACCACGTACCGCACATGCAATACTTGGAGCATCTCTCCTTCTCTGCCCGTAGTACAGACATGCTGATGGTTCGAATGATGAACATGGTGCTGCCGATGATTGCACCCATGTATTAGAATCGCCAAAGCTTCGCTGTTGAGAGACGATATCACTGCCTGACATATCAAGAGCGTATGAAAGCGCTATTGCTCATACAAGTATATCGTTTTCTGTAATGCCCACATAACTAAATGAGGAAACATAATTGTTTTTGATGACCACATGTTTCATTTTTTCATGGAATCTTATTCAAAGCGCTGTTTTCCATTGTCCTTTTGAACTCACGCACATTCACCCCAGCACTCGTACAACGCTCGGATCGACGTGAACGAACCCATGCCTGCTACGAAAACTCACCCATCACAAGCCTATAATAGCATTAGCCCTCGTCGTGGTTTCGTTTAAGGGCGTGTCCCAACATAATAAAACATCTACTGTAGATCGAATGCCTAACTGCTTTCGTTTCGGAAAGTAGTTTAGACGAGGTTGTTCAAACATATTCTATACAAGTTTCCCCTCCGGGAGGTGCCTAGGGGAGTGGCGCAAGAACGAAATAATACTCGTATGAAATAACTGCACACCTGTTTAGAACTAACTGCATGCACCGATCTTTATTGTAAAGAACACACACGTATTATTGAGGACAGGCTATATTTTGTTCGTGAAAAAAGTGTGGGATCATTACTACTATATTATAAAAGTTGGTATACCGGTGAGTGGATGTTGATCCTGAATAGATGACTCGCGGCGATCGATTCATTGCTTGCGGCGTATACGACAGTACAAAAAAGTTGCGTGAGGTAAAGGTTGCGACATGATACTTTGTGACCGGCTGAGTAGCATCCACCGAATACAAAACGTAGAAATAGTAGGTCAGAAAAGCAAAGTCGGATGTACTGGTACAAAAACAAGTCAAACCTTGACAGCAAAAAAGGGAGGATCGTGCGAGTCGAACGTTGCTAACGAAAATATTATCAAGCGCAGTTTGTCATCTACGCTACAGCAGTGCTCATGTGCTGATACAACTGGGACGTTGTTTTTTTTCCCAATGCGAAACACAGTGCAAGATCTCCTTGAGTAGCTTGTATAAATACCACTGCATGTACAGCAGTACTGCGGAAAAATGCCATGTGAGATTATACGACAACAGACGATACGCGTACTGCGACAAAGGAACGTACGTGTACTGCTGCCATTTCAGCTGGTTCTAGGATCTATCGGTCAGCAGTGTAGAACACACAGCAGTCGGTAACTGTATGTATTTTTTGTACGAATGCTGCTGTACACCATGCGTGTTGTACGTACGAAAGATTTGTTGTACTGGACTCGACGAACGTACACGATCCGGGGATGATCGGTGCGGAGAACAACTTGCCGGTGATACAGCAGGTGTTACAACAGGGTACAGCTCTCAGACCGTAAAAAGGACTTGCGTTCGTTAGATCTCTGAGGCCGGCTCACCTGTTGTTTGGGAGTTCGAGGAAGTGCCTTCAAGCAGTAATGATCGGGTCATGCAGAACGTGGATCGATGCAATGCGATAGATGCGAGCAGTCAGCGTGAACACTCAACGAAGCACCACAGACACGATGACGGGCACGACGGCACATCAGGGCCGTAGGGGCTGGGGGTCGATAGGACAGGTATCACAGACCACTTGGCTTTGACTTTCTTTCTTTACTCTTGGTGGTGTTTTGTAAACACCGGGTGGTCCCGGAACCTCGTTACTGGTTCTGTACCCGAGACCGAAGGCGTTCCCACACCGGGGATCCTCCCTGCCCCTATAAGATCCGCCCAGAGGATGCTAACCAAAGCTTGCCCTCTGCCTATCGAATAGACCCGACGCGTGACCCTGATCAGGACTGGTCTCGCGCCGTATTATCCTCCCCATAGCGCTGGTCACGACAGTCACAGCGCTATGAACCTCCCTCCCTGGCGCCACCCGCTGTAACACCCCCCCTGCCCGACACATAACCATTGTCCGCACAAAGCCGGCGCCCCGTGTGTAGCCCGGCGACAGCGTGTGCGCTTTCCTCCTTGGACACCCCCCCAGACCGGCGCATATGAGCGACGGTGCCCAGCGGATATTACGATCATGGACCGCTGCAGCGCCTGCGCCTTCCACCTCCGCACCTCGCCGTCGGCTCGATGTTGCAGCTCCTCTCCTTCCCTTAGTGCTGCCCTCAGACGGTGGTAAGAAGAGCGGCGGTCCTGACCTTCGTCCAGACGTTCTTCAGCATTCCTCTTCCATCCATCGCTGTCGGCCCGATGTTGCAGCGCCCGTCCTTTCCGCGGTGTTGCCCGTGGACGGTGGTAAGAAGAACGGCGGTCCTGACCGTCTTCCAGATGTTCTTCAGCCTTCCTCCCCCGTCTATCGCCGTCGGCCCAATGTTGCAGCGCCTCTTGTTCCCGCGGTGCTGACTTTGGACGGTGCGGAGAAGAGCGGCGGACCTGACCCTCGTACAGTCTTCACTTTCAATTGCCTGCGCCACATCTGTCTAACACGCTCGGAGCATGTACTCATCTGCGAAAAAACATGTTTTCTTCCTGACTTACCTGCATCTGAGGTGGGGGTTCCTCTCGAAGGCCTACGTCTGCACTTTGACAATAACCTACACGTTTAAGCTTTTGGTCAGACATAGATTCCACTGAAAGCTACCATCGTCCTACCCCACCACCTAACCTTTAACTGAGACTTCAGATAATTCTGCCAGTCTTTTGTCGTATGGCTATACGTGGCCACACTACCGAGACGCTGCGGTGGCTGTCCACCTTGCCCCTCTCTCTCTCTCTCTCTCTATATATATATATATATTTAACTGAGACTTCAGATAATTCTGCCAGTCTATTGTCGTATGGCTATACGTGGCCACACTACCGAGACGCTGCGGTGGCTGTCCACCTTGCCCCTCTCTCTCTCTATATATATATATATCTGCGGGCTTGACTTGTCAAACCTGTTATAACGGTTCACCGATCAGTATTCCAATATACTCACGTACTTGTTTGTATCGATGCGGCAAAACTTCACGCTTCCTTGCGAATGTGGAGGTCGTTTTATGTATACGTTCATCACGGGTTGTAGGAAGTTCATGAGTTCTTTCTACTCCGGGCCAAAATTATTTTTCGAGTGACTTAGGTCGTTTCAAGGTACTGACGTTCACGCCACATCGACTTGCTGGCACTAGCCAAGGTAAATATTTGATTCCGAGTTAAGTAAGTGTTTGTGAAGCTACTGGCGTTCTCCACCTTTATTCGAGTGACCTAGGTCGTTTCAAGGTACTCCACATCGACTTAACTGGCGCTAGCCAAGGTAAATATTTGATTCCGAGTTAAAAAGTGTTTGAAGGTACTGTCGTTTAGCCACCCCCTCAGCACGGACACTGTCCACTCGTGAAACTTGTTCGTGCTAAAATCAATCACGCGTCTTATAAAACGGTATTCGCGCAGACCCACTTCCAAATCGTACTCCTCGTAGGCTTTTTGTGCAAGTAGTTGCGGCAAGGTGGAGACAAACACCCCCCCAGAACAGAAACTGCCTACCACCTACTAGCATTCCAATCACACCTGTCGATTCGTTCCTTCAACCCTCGACCACTATGCTTGGAGCGACAAATAGTATCCTGTTAGGTTGCGCAGATCATACCAAAGCTCGTCACGTTCCATCTCGGTTTAGCGTCTCACAAATGTGTACCTGTGCGTGGTGTGGCGACTTGCACATGCACTCGTTCCTTCCTACATGTGGGTATCCAAACGTTATGATACCTGGTATACGCCTTCTCATGTACCTCCTGTTCGCGGGACGTCGAGTATCTGTATATAAACTGAATCTGTGTGAACAATCCCAAAGCCTAGGTATTATCTCACGAAAACGTATAGCGAAACACTGATGGTCTGTATCCCCCTGATATTGGGTTAAGGAGCCTGGTCGCTCCTAATAGATGTTTGGCTGTATCCAGCTATACCACTTTCTTAGCTGGGGTTTTGTGTCGACTTGCCTCTTATTCGACTGTCACTGTTATTGTGCCAACGTGGCGATCAAAGATAGTCGCCTGGAGAGCAGCAGTGAAGCAGCGAATGAGTATATGCGTCCTGGGGAGGGTTTTTACTATCGGAAAATGCCAGGTTTTCTCTGCCCTGTTTGGTTTGCATAGTGTATCGCGAATCCACCGCTTAGGATGCATGTATCAGTTCTGGGAGAGCAGTCGCAATTCCTGCAGGCAAAGCACTCATGATCGGAGCCAACGCTCCGGGGTCCTGTTGGCACGATGTAACAAAGACCAGTTTTCACATCAAGGTTTATATTATTTTCTAAAGTTCTAGCCCGCTCTATGCTGGGTGTACATGCCACGCTCACACTCTGCTGCTCTAGTTCATGCACAGACTATTCTTTCTTTGTCTTTTTGTTTTTAGCTCTATTAATGGGGTGTAAATGTAACAGCATGGACACGTTCATGGTGTCATTCATTTGCAATTGGTACGGGATGGTATACACCATATCGAATACCTGGTAGCTCGTCGATACCGTTTCTCTCACCTACCGGTAGGGCACTATTTCCTACTTGTTCGTTTGCTCCAGTCGCGATGTATTTTAGTTTTACAGCCTGTTCTGTGACCACGGGTGGGATTTCAGGAGTTTGAGCTACTATTGTTATTGTGTGAGAACATCACACGAAATGCGTACTACAGTAGTATGTATTTGACCACCCCACATTCTTGGAGTTACAGCGTTTACCTGCCGGCCAGATTCGTTCTCCGACAACCCAATCTTCAGATGATACTTACGCAAGGTCTGGACCTAACAACCGGAAAGTAGTGGCAGTGTATTCTTCAAACCAAACCGATCTTAAAACCCCTCTACGCCCACCGACCATGCAGTGTTTCTTCGTATTCGTTTGCTGATTTTTCACACCATGTCGTACCTTATATTTGTTTTCGTACGTAGTTATGTATGTACGATACAGATATATCATTGATTTCCATCCCATTTGTTATCTTCGCCCTTTTTTCTCTATCCCTCCTACGTGTAGACATCCGGTGTCACACAGCAAGCTCTTTATTCCCCTCCCCGATGTGGTATGTGCCTTGGGTTTTTATTTCGGAAATACTTACAGTTCTTCGTTGCGCCTACACTCGTAGGCGATCTCAGCAGTTGATTCCACACCTATTTATTGTATATATTGCGTAAATACCCGCCTCATCCATCTTGAGATTCGAGCTCCATGGTTCAACGCTAAAAACAGAAGCGATACACTAGACCACGCGGGCCTTTAGATGAAAGGAATAGGCCAACCATATCAAAACTAACGAAACTCTTTCAGGGCACGACCCAGATCGGGTATAAGTATATGGAAGGTCGAACCCTAATAAATATAATCTTGGTGTTTCTGTGCGGACATTATTTACGTAATCTACAGCAGATAATAATGCTCCAATCAAATCTTTGGCCATGGGCGGAGAAGCACAATATTAATAGTCGTATCGTACGAAGCTCATGCACAGCAGTAATTATCTCATTGCTCACTGCCTCGCCGTAGTGGACAGAATTATACCGGGTATCTGCCAAGAGTAAACTGAGGCTGTGTGATACCGCTCGGTATGCTGAAGATACTGCTGTATATTATAGAATATGAATGAAGACAACATATTTTGCAGTCAGCCTGAATAATGTGCGATCGTACGGATGTCAAAACCTTTTTGTAATACTACTGGATGTAGAATTTATGGAGACCCCACGCATGTCAGTCGTAGGGGTACGTACTTCCCTTACGAATGTGTGTGCCATACCGTTCTATATTTACATCAGTCCAACCCAGTGTCCGTTCTCTCTTTACTCATTGCAAAGAGTGAAGAAAGAAAGCAAGGGAAATGCCAGCGTACCGGTGAATACCGGGTAAAGCAAGTTAATTGCCAACGTACTGGGTACGAGAATACCGTAACGGATAGAACAAGTGAAATGCCAATGTACCGGGTACGAGAAGACCACAACACCAGCTACGTTGTGAACATATGAGTCGTTGTACAGTTCTCAGAATCAACGTAGCTATCATGCGGTGCTTTCACTCGAATAAAAACCTGATTGCTGTACTGGACAGCTGACCGGTTTCACTGCATGCCGGGAGGCAGCAGTGTTGATACTTTGCTGCGGCAGTATGGGACACTATTTTAGGGCCCAGGATCGAGGGAGATCTTGCCGTACGACCTTCAGTATCATCAACAGTTAATTTCTTTATAGTAGTATGAATACCATATAGAACGGCTTCACAACAGTACTTTATGCCGAGAGGCAGTGGTGTTGATGCTTTGCTGCGGTAGTAAGGGACAACTATCGTAAGGCGCAAGGATCGAGGGAGATCTTGCCGTACGACCAATAGTATTACCCATATATTTATATACATCCTCCAGGTTGTTGTCTTGAGTTTTTAGACCAACGTCTTCTACCCAGCTTCACTCTGTTCATCCAGCTTCAAGTATGCCCCGTGTGAGTATGTTGTATGTGTGTGTTCTTCACATTAAACCGTTCTTCTACTCGTCGACATCCAGCAATAGTGTCCGTGCTGATTCTTCACCCTAGATATATGCATACGGGTGTTGTGTAGTGCATCCAGCAGATACTGCCGTGTAGGTACTGTTTCAACGAGTCAACATGATAACTCGTCAAGATAGGAAGAGAGATAGGCTCAAGGGTCCCTCGGGATCTTGCCATACAATTTTAGTATCACGGATATATTGTATACACACGCACACACGTACGTCCTCTATGTACGTTTGTGCAAAAAGCATACTGCGAGCCAAAGGGTCCCTCGGGATCTAGCAGTTTTAGTATGGACATATTACGTATGTGTAAAAAGCGTGTTGCGAGCCACCTGCAAGCCAAAGGGCCCTTCGGTATCTTGCCGTACAGTTTTAGTATTATGGGTATATTGTATACGACCTTTATGTACGTATGTGTAAAAAGCATACTGCGAGCCACCCCCGCTGTACGCTTGTGGTTTAGTATTCACCAACCCCGTATATCGATATATCAACCGTGTTCGGGAAATAAATAAATAAAAACTCCAGGTACAGCGTACAGCAGCAGCATGCTTCCTGTATTTTCTTCCAAATTACATGCACTAAGACTGATATTAATACCAATAGTGTACGGCAGTGCAGGTCGTCAGCACTATTATTTTCATCTTTTTGAGCGTCGTGCGTAGTGTTTAGACTACTGATAGCATTGTAGAGACGGAGATACGGCTCTTCTGTGTAATTCCGAGTTGAGGTGCCTTTGCTCCGGGCGGCGGTAGACAAGTTGTCGTGGCATGGTAGGCTCATCAGTAACTACGTCCAGCTTCACTTAGAACCATCTATGGGAGGCGCTCATCCCGCAATCATATTCAAAAGTACTCCCTACTACTGCTTTTTCGATACCAGCAGCGAGGCATTTTTTAACCACACCAGTACATGTGATATGTGACCACGAAAATACTGACGGTTGATCAGGTTGGGCTGCCTAATTGAGTCGTACATATATTGACAGCCCACAGCAAGACTTTCCATGGTAGTCTAAATGAATACAGCACATCAATCAATTTACTACTCGGATTCCATGCCTTTCCGAACACACCGGGCTGCTCGTCACTGGTATGCGCTATGTCATGCTTGCTACCGGTATCTCATTGGATCCAAGTCCCTGGTGGTCCCGCATATTACGGCATGCGCTGCGCGAGTTTTCCAGCTTTGGTGCGTGACCTGAAATCTAAGTCAATCAGGGCGACACGGCAGCCTACCTCCCCCGACTTTTTTTTTTCGCTCGAGGAAAAACGTACAGCAAGAATAATATAGCATTTTCGACTGTGGATACGACATCAGAAAAAGAAAGGATCACCACGGTTGTGTTTCACCCGCTCCATACCTGTTGGCCTGGTACTACTCAGGTTGGGCTGCATCGATATATCTAGCCCGAACTCTCCGGACACAGCAAGCCACACCTTCCTCCGTTGTGTGCAAGCTCATCATCGTCCAGCTGAAACTATGTCACCCCGTGTGACCCGTGCCCCCCGAGGGCTTGCGTAGCCGATCTTCATCTGCTGCTCCAGTTTTTTTTTGTCCTTTCCTCTGGTACTTGGCTTTCAGTCCTCCAGGTGTTGTACCTGATACTCGAGCGCAACGCTCGGTTGGTATACAGCACAGAAAATGTCACGACCGGAGACACCGAAGAGGGTCAAACGTGCATCGGACTTTCCATTTGGTGTGCATAATACGACGATTGGTCTATTACTACTGATGTAGTCTACAAGCATCGCGGCAAGAATACTAGTCACCAAAAATATCCGTGGTTTTCTTGAAAGTTCTATGTTTGCCAGCCGACAATGCACGGTGTTGTCCAGGGGTTCATGGTTCTATAGGGTTACGCACGCCCAAACGGCGTAAGGCTCAACGTTGTTAGTTTCCGGTATCACCTAACCAGGCAAACGGTACACGAGAGCATGCGTGCATTAGTACGTACGGCACCTTTGGCTTGTATCGATACCCGTCGATTGCATTCGGTTTTGAAGACAATATGTGGTCAATAGCATGCAGTCATTTATTAACGAACATGCATGAGTGTGCAATCATGAACAACGAGCGAACAGACGAGCACGAGCAACACGCAAACGGAGCACGAGCAACGAGTATGCCTGCATGCATTGACCAGATAAGTATCTTCAAAGCCTCACGAAACAAACAAGCAGAGCACCATTGGCAGCGTGAATACATAACAGCATACTGCACGTATCACCATCATACAAGGCAGGCAACAACGAAAACATGTGGATGTATGAATATACCAAGTGCCTGGTATGCAATGAAGTATTATGTAAGATCAAACGTGGGATTTATACGGGGAACACGATGACATTATTTCACAAGTTTGCAATCGCTCCGATCTCTTGCACACGTTTTGCGAACACTCCGATCTCCTGCAATGCACTTCGATCAGCCTGGGTTCATCATGTTACAGCAGGGTACAGCTCTCAGACCGTAAAAAGGACCTGCGTTCGTTAGATCTCTGAGGCCGGCTCACCCGTTGTTTGGGAGTTCGAGGAAGTGCCTTCTGCTAAGAATATTCGATGATACTCCTGCATAGTAGGCTGCAAAGGTTGGCGCTGTCAGTCGTTAAACTGACCGAGCAGACACGCTGTGTGTCCAGGATGTGAAGAATGGATGACTCTTGAAAAAGGCCGCTTGAGGGCAATAAAGGCTTAGGACGATGAACCGTGGTAAGTTCAGATGCGGTTTGACGAGTGAACGTGGGGGGTGTGCGAACACTCCAGTTCCTCAGACTTGATGGCCTCTTACAGCAACGTCTATCGGCGGCTTGTCGCTGCAACTCGTCGACTACAAGAACTGCTGAAAGGCCATCTAAATATCCCGTTACTCATAATGCGGTGTAATTAGTTGAACCGCAACTTACGAAGCATTGACTCAATAGGCTACGTACATACGGCCTATTTCTTAACACTCCCCCTCAATGCAAGTCGCAATGCATAAACGATGAATGTCCCAGGGCGATAGAACATGACTAAAGTCCTGATCATGACCAACGATCACCAGCACTTGTTGGAAGCGATAGAAACAATACTAAAGCGCCGATCATGGCTAACGATCACCAGCACTTGTTGGAAGCAACGCTACTTCTTTACTAGAACACTGATAATGCATACAAAACCATAAAGCTTGTGTAGTGTAACTCCCCCATTCCCGCGAAAGTAGCAAGTAAAGACAACCAGCAAAAAAGGAACCCCTACGGTTTGATCGTCTGAACTTCTCATTTTCAGGCCCTGAATTCGCTGATCAACTTGAGGAGGTAGCGCTGCCTTTGCTTACTGAGGTGCTTCGTGCCAATGTCAGCAAGCTGGTCCTCTGTTTTCACATATTTCACGGTGATTCTGCCCTCCTTGACTAGTTCCTGGATGAAGAAGTACCGTAGAGCCACGTGCTTAACTCGCGAACTGTAGGTCCGATTTCCGGCGACGTGCAGAGCCGAGGTGTTGTCGATATATAATGGTACGCTGTCGAAGCGCGTGCCGAATCTCAGTTCCTTCATCATGTTAGAGCAGAACACCGCTTCCTTCATCGCTAGCGCTGCGGCCACGAGTTCTGCCTCTATAGTGGATTGCGCTGTCAGCCCCTGCAGTCCCACCTTGAAGCTAACCGGGGCGTTCGCAAGGAAGACAATATACGAGGACATCGACTTGCCGTTATCCGGGTTGTTGCCCCAGTTTGCATCGGAGAATGCAGTCAACTTAAAGCCACCTTGCTTGTACGTGATGGCGAAATCCACCGTTCCAGCCAGGTAGCGAAGTAGATGTTTGACTGCCGCCATGTGAGCTTTGGACGGTTTAGACATCGCCCTTGCCAGTTGATTGACGGCGTATAAGATGTCGTAACGAGTCACCTGCCCAAGGTACATGACGCTGCCCGTGATGGCCTGGAAACGCTGTTTCTCCTCCTTACTTTGAAGCCTCTCCTCCGGCTGGTCCAGCGACAGCTCTTTTCCCACACCAGGCGTGTACGTTGAATTGCAGCTTGCCATACCGTACCGCTCCAGCAGGGACTTGGTATATTTCTCCTAGGTGATGGTCACCGTCCCCTTCTCGCGGTCACGGGTAACACCCATCCCGAGCACGAGTGACACGTCTCTCATGTCCATCATTGAGAAACGACTCATGAGCTTCTGCTTGATCCGCCTCAGCACCAGGACGTCTTTTCCGAGCTAGAGAACGTCGTCGACATACAGGGTCAGGATAAAAACGGCACCGCACTCCGAGTAGGTGTAGACGCACGGGTCCGACTTGAGACTTCTGAAGCCAATTTCCACCAGATGTTTGTCGATCGTGTTCCACCAGTTAGGGCCATTCCTAACGAACCGAAAAAAAATCACGATTCGTAATTTTTAGGCATGCCAAAAGATCACGATCCGTGACATTTCAGTTCTAACGAAAAAAGCCGAAAAACGTCGCGTTTCGTGATATTTTCAAATAGTTATTAAAGTTCTGATATTTCAAACCCAACGTTTTTTGGGGTGTGGAGCAAACTCTCGAGAGTGGGGCACGGCCAGGCCGGGCTGGGCCGTCCGCACCTGGCCCAGCCCGTGACATACTCGAATCGCGGGCCGAAGCCTGACCCAGCCTGCGAGATTCCAACTTCACCGGCCGTCGGCCAAGCTCGTTTCGCGAGATTCCATCTCGCAGGCCGTCTGCCCCGCCTGGCCTGTGACATCCCCAGGTCATTTTCGCTTTTGTCTTCCAGCAGTGGCTCCTCCTCCTGGAAATTTCGAGGCCACAACCTCCTCGTTAGCCCGCGCCCAGCGGTATCTTTGGGCAGCCGCCCGTTGTCCACAAGCGGCGTACGAAGCAGAGTCTGCCATGCCCCTATGCCGACCATCGGATACCGTTGGTGCACGTGGGTTGCGTAGTGCCTTGATCAGGCGTATTTTGAGACACGACAAATGTCACGAATCGTGATTTTGTTTTTTTTTAGGGAAAAGCTAAAAAAATTGGTGTCATGAATCGTGATTTTTTTTGTCGTGATTCACGACAAAAAATCACGATTCACGACAAAAATATCACGAATCGTGATTTTTTTTGTTCGTTAGGAGTGGCCCTTAGTCGGGCTCTGGCGGAGACCGTATAGGCTTTTCAACAGCCTCATTACCAGTGGGACTCCGTTTTCGTCGAATTGCTCGTATCCGGGTCCCATCTTGACGTACACTTCCTCTGTGACATCGGCGTTCAGAAACGCGGTGTTGTAGTCTAGCTGCCAACACTCCAGATTGTACTCCGCCGCTATTGCCAGCACCATGCGGATGCTCTGGAGCCTGCAGACGGGGGCAAACGTGCTGCCGCAATCAATGCCCAGTAATTGCCCCCATCCTAGTACAACAACGCGTCCCTTGTGTGAGTTGTCCGCCTTGACCTTGTAAACCCATCTACTGCCGATAATCTTGTGTCCCGCGGGGACAGAGGTCGCCGGCAGGAGGGTGTAGACATTGTTCTTTTTCAGGCTTGCCATTTCCTTGTCCGAGGCCGCTTTCCACTGTGCTTTAGCCGGTAGAGTCATGGCCTCTTTAAAGGTGTCAGGAGTTATTTCCGCATTCTCCCCGGCCGAACAGCTTTGAATGGTTGTCGCGGCGTAGGCGTATTCAACGGCAGAGTCTGCTCCGTACGTCTCATGCGCGATATCCGGCAGGCTTTCCTTGGTATAGAGCCTCAGCCCTCGGAGCTCAGACAGCGCGGGCCCGGTGGCGATCGCCGCTAGGTGAGCAGAATCTGAACGGTTGTGAGTGTTACGCCTCGCAAACGATTGTGCTGCAGTGCCGGCACGCGTAACCGCAGGAGTCGCTTCTTGGCGCGAATGTCCCCGCTGTTGAAGCGGCTGTGATCCAGCCAGTGGTGTTTCCAGGGACGCTCCCGCGGGTGACATCGCTTGCTCCTGTGGTTCAAGAACAACCTCCTGCGAAACTCCGTCCATAGGCTCCCCCCCGGGCATCGCCCCTTCTTGCGGTGATCCTGCAGCTCCTCCGTCCAGTGTGTCCCTCCTAGTGATCTCGCTGATCCGCTCCAAGAGTTCAGCCACCGGTGGATTGTCTGAGAGCCCGCCCACGGCGATGTGGTCAGCAGAAGCACCGGGAAGCGGTTCCAACACGGAAGTGTAATAGCGAAGATCGCGCAGAAAGTCGTCGTCTGTGATGTAGTTGTGGTCGTCCATGCCGTTGCTTGGCGGATTAATCTGCTGCGAAGTTTCTTCCAACGGTGGCGGGAATAGGCGCGATGGTGTCTCGATGAAGATGACGTTCCGGCTCTCCATAATGCGCCGGGTGGCAGGATTGTACACTCGATAGCTCTTGCTGTTGTTGCTGTACCCAACCAATCGTCCTTCCACCGCCTTGAGTTCAAGCTTTTTGGAATAGGTCTCAATATGCACGAAAGCCCGGGCACCGATGACTCGAAGAAGACTCAGATCCGGCTCCGTTCCGTGTAGCATTTTGTACGGAGACTGCATGCCGATCGCAGAGTGCGGCGCCCTGTTGCCCAGAAACGCCGCCGTGAACATCAACTCTCCCCACAGAAGCTTTGGCAGTCCGCTGTCGGCAAGCATACACCGCACCATAGCTGCAAGAGTTCTTCCAACGCGTTCGGACATGCCAATTTGCTGCGGCGTATTGGTGCTGGCGTACTCGAGCAACACCCCCCGTCAGAAGACAGTAGTCTTGGAACTCCTTGCTGATGAATTCTCCTCCTTTATCCACCCTCAACCGCTCGACGCGGAAACCACTTGGAATCACCACAGATTGTACGAATACCTGAAATGAGCTGAGAGCGTCGTGCTTGGACTTCAGCAAATAAGTCTCCGTCCACTTGGTGTACTCGTCGGAAATCTTTGTGATGTACTTGTAGCCCCCGAGGGCCTCTGGGGTTAAAGGTCCCATCAGGTCTGCGAAAACGAGTTGGAAAGGGAGTTTAACCTTGTGGTCGGCGGTCTTGGGATGAGCCAGCTGGTGACTCTTGCCCACGGCGCACACATCGCAGTCTGGCACAGGCCCACCCCGTTGTCATCAAGGTTTTTCAGAAGCTGTAAGCTCTTGCGGTTGAGGTGTCCTAGTCGCCGATGCCACAGGTTGGCGTTTGCCGCAGCCTGCATTGCCAGCTCCGGCCCGTTGCCACCGCCGGCGAGATCCAGCGAGAAAGAATAAAGCTCGTGCCCCAGCTCTTGGAGCGGAAATTGTGGTTGTGGGTTTCCAGCCTTGGGTTGGTCATGTCAAAGATAGACACCACACCGTTACGCGCAGCTTGCTTGACAGAGAACAGGTTACGTCCTAGGCCAGGCCAATGAGACACGAAAGTTCAATTAACCGTCGCACTCGTCGATGACGTGGCCCCGGAGCACTCCCTGCGCAGTGCCATTCAATTCCCCCCCCCCGGCGGTTGAGATTTTTCGTGGCACGTCCAACACCTTGTACTCTTCCAGTCTGTCCCGAAATCCGGGGATGATGGCGTCGTCGAAATAATGTCCTGACACGCCACTGTCCACCAGCACATTTACGGAGTCGTTGCTGCACCCTGTCCGCGGCCTCGCGGTGGGACCGATCGTGAGTGCCGACCCATCTTCCGTACTGGTGACGCCCCCAAAGACTTCGGGCTGTCCATAGGTGTTCTTGACCATTCGGGCATAAAGGGAGTTGCCAAACGAGAGCCACAGATAGTGGAGAATAGCCACCATCACTAGAGCACGGGTCACGGCCGTCAAACCCCCGACGATGTGCTCTCGGAATCCCAGTTGATGGGCCGGTTCTTCCTCGACCATGAAGAGCGACTCACCAGCCTCTTCTCCGCTGACGCCGCCGAAAGATCCGAACAGCCCACTGGTGTGGACTGGTTCATCCGTGGGACCGAATGGCCAAAATGCTTCCTCCTCCGTCGGCGCTTCCACTGCGGTGAACGAGATCTGGTGGTCGATGTAGTCAGCGGCATAGTTGGCGTTACCGGCGTTTGCACTGCCGACACCATGCTGGGTGCGGCAGTCCGCATCGCTATGCGTAGTGCTCTTATGGAAGGAGCACCACTGATTTATATCTCCCCCTCTCCTCGCGTCTCCTGATCCTGCTTTTCCGTGGCGAGGAAAGTGCTGTTTTCGCTGATGTTGCTAACCCCCCGGATTGGGCCCACGCCGGTGGTCCTTCTTCAAGATGGCGCAGTCCTGCGTTACGCGTCCGAATCATTTGCAGTAGTTGCACTGCACGTCACTGCTGGTGTGCCCCACCACCTGCATGGCAATGCCGCGGCCTGCGATCGGCTTAGCGTTGACAGAGCGCGAAAGGTTGTCGACGTACATAGTGTGTACCATGTGCCGAATGTCGTCCAGTCCAAAGTTTCGCCTCTCGTAGCTGGCGGTTCGTACCCTCTCGTATTCGGGCGGAACGGCTTGGAGAATGATGTCCTCGTACCTCTCGTCGTGTACTGTCTGTCCCATTTCCTCGAGGAGGTCACGGCATTCGTCCAGAACGCAAAAGAAGTCGTCCGGATCCTGGCCGGGTTCCATCTTCGTGTTGACGAGTTTCTCGTGGCACGCCCTTCTGGCCTCCTTAGTGTGGCCGTTGTACTTCTCAGTCAGAGCCTTCCACGCCAGCTGTCCATGCCCCGCTCCATCTTCTGGCCGCTTCCCCTCGAACTTCTTGACGGTGTTGTTGGCGGAGCCAGATGTGGTGAGAAGTAGAACACTCCAGAGATCTTGGTTCGCCTGTAGCCATTTGTGCTCAGCGACAGCATTAAGCGTCGCGGTGTCGGTGCTGCCCAGAGTAGGTGATGGCTGGGCCTTGCCTTGAAACACTTCGAATACGGCCTTGCTGTAGAGAGACAGGCAGACGCGCAGCTTGCTCTTGTATTCTTGAAACGACTCCTTGTTCCTGCCGGCAAAGACGGGGCAGTTCTTGATGACCGCCTGGGTGTTGTTGGACGCCACGCCCTCCATGGCGATCCCTCGACGCTAAAGCGGATCTGTTCCTTCGAAGCACACGATATAGTAGATAAAAGATGAATCCGAGTCTTGGTCGCTGTACTGTAAAAACAAAGAAACAAAGAAACAAACAGACCTGAACAGACAAACAAACAAACAAACAAACAAACAAACGAACAGGCAAACCAACAGACAAACTCGCCCGAGTCTGTGTTGGGCCGCTGAATGGCGGAACCGAGCTGTGTCGTCGGATCGCTGAAAAAATCAAAATAAAGCTGAGGAGCTTTGTGTAAAATCCAAATAAAGCTGAGAAGCTTTGTGTAAAAATCCCCAGCTGCTGCGCCTGCTCCGGGTCCACGAAGGTTCCCGATGCGCGCGCCGCGCTGAAAAAACGATGGCTCAAAAACCTGTTAAGAATATTCGATGATACTCCTGCACAGTAGGCTGCAAAGGTTGGCGCTGTCAGTCGTTGAACTGACCGAGCAGACACGCTGTGTGTCCAGGACGTGAAGAATGGATGACTCTTGAAAAAGGCCGCTTGAGGGCAATAAAGGCTTAGGACGATGAACCGTGGTAAGTTCAGATGCGGTTTGACGAGTGAACGTGGGGGGTGCGCGAACACTCCAGTTCCTCAGTCTTGATGGCCTCTTACAGCAACGTCTATCGGCGGCTTGTCGCTGCAACTCGTCGACTACAAGAACTGCTGAAAGGCCATCTAAATATCCCGTTACTCATAATGCGGTGTAATTTGTTGAACCGCAACTTACGAAGCATTGACTCAATAGGCTATGTACATACGGCCTATTTCTTAACACTTCAAGCAGTAATGATCGGGTCATGCAGAACGTGGATCGATGCAATGCGATAGATGCGAGCAGTCAGCGTGAACACTCAACGAAGCACCACAGACACGATGACGGGCACGACGGGCACGGCAGGGCCCTAGGGGCTGGGGGTCGATAGGACAGGTATCACAGATCACCTGGCTTTGACTTTCTTTCTTCACCCTTGGTGGTGTTTTGTAAACACCGAGTGGTCCCGGAACCTCGTTACTGGCTCTGTACCCGAGACCGAAGGCGTTCCCACACCGGGGATCCTCCCTGCCCCTATAAGATCCGCCCAGAGGATGCTAGCCAAAGCTTGCCCTCTACCTATCGAATAGACCCGACGCGTGACCCTGATCAGGACTGGTCTCGCGCCGTATTATCCTCCCCATAGCGCTGGTCACGACAGTCACAACGCTATGAACCTCCCTCCCTGGCGCCACCCGCTGTAACACAGGTACGTGCATGTAGGCCAATGCAGATGACAATAACAAACAAAACTATAGTACTGTGAGTAAAGCGCGGATCTGCCATAGGCGCATCGTACGCTGCCTACTGCTGCTGTCGGCGCATGGTACTGGGCACAGCCGGAGCAATGGCAGTGTTGGATCCTACACAGCAATACGCAGAAGAAGCAACAGGGAGAAAGGTGGTGATGATACGGGTGTGTAAGTTTGGGTACGCACATTATTTACGTATGAAAACTAATCTGGTACCTGGGAAGGAAGACAGTGGAGTACGGACGGCAGCCTCCGACAAAGACAACCAGCCACAGCAATACTGGGCATATGGGTGTGTCGCACACACACGACGTGTTGGCGGCAGTGTTGCAACGACGGGATTTGTGCATGTTATCTGTTGAGTAGCTGATTGTAGAGCAGGGCAAGAGTTGCCCTGCTGTTCCCTAGGTGTTACCAACTAATACAAGGTTGGACTGAGGTATGGAAATTCCCTCGCGACGTAGATACTTGCTATTAATAAGTACAATTATACTTTTTTTGAAGATGCTACTGTTGTTAACGCTATCTATTGTTTAATGCGTGGCCTTTCAGAAGAAAGAAGTGATAACAGCAGGAGATAACACGCATGCTTATACAGTAGACGCTGATCACCCGACCCGAACTCTAACCCTAACCCGAACGCTATGGGGTGACCTATGTGCTTGGATGAACAAACCGCGGGTTGTGTGGGTGTGGAGACGGCAGTAGCATAACTGTTGCAGTCTTGTTTCGACCTTGTGTAGAAGGGTAGGTTGTCTGTCGTCCTTTGTTGTTGTAGGCCATTGTTGTCGTGAGGTGTTTAACTCTTTTGTCGCAGTCGTACTTTTAGTTCTTGGATACATTATTTTGGCTCTTTCAAGTCCACCTATTAATAGGTCAGCATTGTTCTTTGAATTATGAAGCAAATAAATGATACAACTTTAGTCGGCCTGTCGGAAGCTATCACCATCGTGCCAGTAGTAGGTACCAGGTATTCTCGGCCGGTTGTCCGTGATCACGACGACAGCAGCAGCTACTTGTTGTGGTGGTGGTGTGGTGCTGTCTCTCTCTTTCTGTAGTCGTTCATGCATCTGCTAGTGGCTAAAACTCTCGGCGGCCATCGCTCAGCAGCAGAAGCAGCAGCAGCAGCTAGCCGACAAAACAAATCTCCCCAGTCAGCGGCAGGCGGCAGCTAAGCTACTCCACAGAGGAGCTGCTCCTCAGGAAGAGCTGCTGGTCAGGAGCCGCTAGCTACTCGTTGTGGTGGTGGTGCGGTTCCTCTCTGTCGATCGCGGCGGCCACAGCTCTCGGCGGCCAAAACACTCGGCGGCCAAAGCTCAGCAGCAGCTTTTGAAGCACCAGCAAGCAGCTACTACAGGGGATCATAGTAAATAGGACCTATGGTACAAACCAAAACGAATATATTAATATATTTTTACTCCTAATATTTGGTCCTAATTACAATGTCCCCCCGTAATAGCTGCAAAAAAGTTCCCCGCAGTCGGCAGGCAGCAGCTGTAAACAGCTGCTGAAGAGCTGCCGCCCAGGAGCAGCAGCTGAAAAAGTTCAAACCCTTCGGCGCCCAAAGTTCTTACGTGTGTGCTGCTGCTGCCGTCTCGTGATTCCTGACTCGTGACATCGCAATTTTTCGAGCGTTGTTACAACAGCATAATCTAATCCTGACGATGGATGCTACGAGATTTGGTCGACGTTCATCCCGTGCTTATTATCCTTGGTCATGATCCTGTATAAACACCCCACTTCACAACACAAACTGGCACTCAGTCCGTGTTTTCAACGCCCCACCCAACTGAGGGGAACTGGCGGATAGTAAGCACTCACACGATATCGACCCGCCCGGTGGACTCTGCAGCCCCAGCCCCATGACACATTCGTCGCATGACTGCTCTCTTCTTGTTCAACCTGCACCAGGAAGCGTTTTCCTGGTACCTGGTAGAAATTTTTCCCCGATACGATTGTTTCCTTTGTTATGGCACATGGCCCGCGCTATGTACTCCGGCGTACAACTTAATAATGCCTCTCGCACGAAAGCCTACAAATATTCCGAGCGTTCATATTAGTCTGGTTCAAGGGCAAGCCCTGCTGTGCTGCTGCTGCTGCTGCTGTTGAGGTTTTTGTGCGCACTTCAAAACGCGGAGGCACGCAACGAAGACCCGAGCGAGGAACTCACATTTTCAACCGTTGAAATCCGCATCTCCTTCGAGTTTCCGGAGTTAATTTCTGCCCGTTTTGTGCCTCTAATTCTGGTCTCGTATTTTTTTTAATCAAGAAAACCACCGGCCCTAATTCCAAGTTATTAAACAAGCAGTGGCCAAGATCTGGTATACCCGATGCCTTGGTGGCCACAATCGGGTGCGTCTCTACTTCAGTGACCGCGACGGCCCCAGGACGCCATCTCATTGGCCAACGCCGGCCACCACCCGATGCTAGCAATATTTGCGCCAGGTATATCAGATTTTGGCTACTTACCCCCGAAAAGAAAAGCCGTGTTTAGTGTAACTGTGAAAAAACGTGGCTGCGGCGCAACCAAAATTAATCTATCACGAGCAGCGAGTGTGTCTTTGATTGCGCGGTCGTCATTATTCAGGGCGAGAATCGAGTTGCGGATTTCACCATGGGACCCCCAAGTCTTTTTCTCCACGACAGCGATCTACTGTTTGCGCAGCAGGGAGTGGACGCAACTTTCGATGTCAGCTTCTGAACGTAGTATTCACCGTCCTACTTGAAACTCTCGGCATGAGGCTGAATAGAAGCGGAGATGAGGAAGAAAGAAACGTAAAGGTGGCAGACAATTGGGAATGAGACGAAGCCAAAACGCAATTGTCCATAGATTTCATATTAAGTGACGACTTCTACCATGAATACGGTCCTGCTTGTGTTCAGAAACGGTTCCTGGTGAAAGGGACTTTCTGATCTGAGCGTTGTGCCGTTGAGTCTAGAGATAAATGATCTACAAGTAGACGGCGAGGGGTGGGTGTGGAGGGGTACTCGATAGGATAGACGTACTCGTCGTTATGCATGGCCGTAGTCGTATGACCATAGACTCTCGCATCCCTACAATGCGGGGACAGACGGTACCTCTATGAAACTGCTGTTGTTGATGTTCTTATTTCTGTGTCGAACCCTTGGTGTATGTGATTGTTATCCTATCGTAGCTAACAATGCATATGGCGTCCCTGTCGAGCAATAGAACGTTCGATAGTAACAACCAACCCCTCCGCATGCAGGGTCTTGCTGATGATGGGCTCATGTTTGGAACCTCGAGTGTATACAACATTATTGAAGATAAGTATAGTATCTAAAATTGCAGCAGCGGTTTTTGTGCCTGTGGTGCCACCGACGGTCAGTGTCGACTGGTGAACGTACATCACGACCTGGCTTGTCCTAATCGTACGACTATGGGGCGCATAATACTCACCGTGCGGACACAGATTTACGGACTGTGTATTGGCTTTGTCTGCGATGAGGTGCGGTCCGAAGTAACACACAAACCAAACTTTGAACGACACAGTAATAATAGCTTTTATTGCAAACCACGAGATTAATCTAAGTGGGAAGCCATTGGGGCCAGGGTCAAGGCGATCCCCGCTATGCATGCTACCGGTCCTACGAGAACATCCTTCCAAACAATGAGCAGTATACGTACATCCGCAATCCCAATACCACACACCAGGGTACTGGTATGTGTTTGTGGGAGTTGGTATATTTCTGTCGTCGGTGACAGAAAAACAAGAAAGTTTAAACATGGTTTTCCTCTGCCAAACTGTAGTTGTGAGTTTACAATAATCGCGAGGGGAAGGTATCATCCACGTATTCCATGTGTCGACAAGATCATGCTCTCCATATTGCCAGCAACACATGAGTAATATCGAGGCCGAATAAACTTACACAGCACAAAGAACATATGTGAACTCACCTCCAACCCGATGTCAACAGCTGTTTGAATTACTGAGCCCCACCCGAAGTGAAGCTGAAGTCTTGTTTGACATGAGCAGGTACGACACCCCATACGGTAGGAACCGAGTCATTGGAAGTATGTAGATGCGGAGTTTCCTGTTCTGGCAGGTGACGGGCAACATGTCGGAATAGTAGCAAGTAGAATTGCAACTCTGAACCCCCCAGTGCCCTCATCTTATTCAGATGACATCACACATCGCGTTTAACGGCAGAGAGAGTGTACGCCTGAGAGAGTCTGCTGCACGACGTGCTTGCCCCAGAAAATACTAGGGCACAGTTCAGCATGTCGTGGTGCCTGACACTGGGGAGGGTGGATGTGACGGTGGAAGTATAATTTTTGCAACCATTCCAACCCAACTCTCTGTCGGTTGTCTTGAAAACAGAACGGGGGGCAAAAGGAAATGTCAGGCAACTGAAACGTTGTATGTGTAACGTCTAATTGTATTTAAATTCTGATTGATGGCCCTGTACGTACTCTCAGTTCGCAAAACAACATCGACATCGGAATACAAAAGAAGAGAGCTATATATCTGAAAATCAAACGGTGTACATTACCAAATAACGGTTCAGATGTGATGAAACGTAATATGTTAGAAGGCAACCGTAGCAACACCAGCGGCACGGCGAGTATGAAGCATTTGAGAGTGTCGTACGACGTAAGTACAGGCTTATGTACGGTATTGAGAATAATAGGTGTGAAAGCAAGTTTACGAACTATAGGAGAGAGAGAGTAAAACATGGGAAAAATCACGTAATACAAAAAATAAGAAGTGCATACCGCGGTTCCAGCCTTGGTCGACGGCTCGACATGAATACAAGGAAGGAACCAAGAGGTGTACCTGATAGGTGTTAAGGGAAAGGGACCAATTCAGAAGGAATGTTTTGTGTCGAACTGGGTTGTAAAAACGCCATATGAATATAAATCAAAGAGAATGGCGTCATGGTAGGCTGCGAAGTATTAAGATCGGTCTCGGACAGAAAAGAACAGTGAAGGGTATTTTGTTCGCTCCAAATCCGGAATCATACATGTTGAATGCTGTATCTCATCCAAACTCCACCTAGCAGATATGAACTCAAACGATTTAGACCACCACTTTCTAACTTCAAGAGTCCCTACCTCAACCAACTACACTCTCATGGGCTTGATAACCCTCTTTTCCCCCCCCTCTTCAATTCGGCCTACGATTCAGCACCTTTTCACAAACTCCACATTTCCTTCGTGCAATTACACGTTTGATCTTTTATACTGTAGGCAAAGTCCAACATGAACTATTATATTTTCGTTCGAAGAAAAAAAATGGAAAAATCCATCGGAATGAGGCGACGATGAAAAGCAGGGCCTGGTACCCAGGATTATAACATTCGAAACGACAGCGCCGTATATATATAGACAGACAAGGCTTTCGTGTCGCCAAGTATGCTTGTATCAGACATACGATGGCCTAAACCGGAGTGATGTCTGAAGTTTTATTTCGAAACAGGATCTAAGGACGGATAGCATAAAGTAAAGTTGCGTAATATAGCAGGTACGTGGTAGTGGTTTGTCGTTTAGGGTTATAAGCCCCTAGTGGTTAGTGGTTTGTAATGACAGGGATACGGGTGCATGGAATGTGTGAAGACAGCTGGTATCGAGCTATGATGCAAAAGTGAGCGCACTTGTCGCAAATGGTGTGTTATGCGAAAGGTAGTGTACCCCGCGTTCTCGGAGGGGTATCTCTTCGGATAATGAGGACGTTATGACAAGGATTCGATCAAATCGAGTCAATTTTGTTGTTGTTTTCCCTATGACGAAATGAGCAGTCAATCGTGATTGATTTGCTCGTGAATCTGGAATCATTCGTAATGAGAGATGGATCTTATCCACACTCCACCTAGGACATACAAACAAACCCTGTGTAGATTGCCAAATTACAACGTCAAGAATCCGTACCTCAACCAACTGCACACTCATGGGCTTGATAACCCTCTTCCCCCATTCCCTTTGTAAACCAGCCCACGATTCAATATTTTTCCATAAACCCGAGATTTGCTTCGTTAAATTTACCGCATTCAACTTTATGCACGGTAGGGAAAATTTGACCTGAGCGAGGTTTTTTTTTTCGTTCGAGGAAAAGTAAAAAGCAATCGGGATGAGGCGACGATGAATTGCGTACTCCGATACCCACCATTAAAACACTCGAAACGACAGCACCATAAAGTCAGACGAGGCTTTGTGACCACATATTATGGCTGGATACCATCCACACTCCACGTACCATATATAAACACACACCATGTAGATGGTCACCTTCTAACGTCAAAAAAGCCTACCTCAACCAACTCCTTTCTCGTAACTCTCCACGAAAAACCCATATTTCCTTCTTACAATCTTCAACCTTTAGGTTTGTTCACGGTAGGTAAAATTCGACCTTTGCAACTAAATTTTATATTCAAAGAAGGAAAAAAGAAAAAGCGAGCGGGGGATGAGACCACGATGAAAAACATTCCCGGGTACTCATTACTAAAATCCTCGGAACGATAGCACCCTATATGTAGACAAGGCTTTGTGGTCACGAAGTATGATTGCAACATAGGTACGATGGCCCAAACTGGAGAGATGTCTGGCGGTAGTAGTGTGAGGCAGAATCCACGGCTTGATGGCAAAAAGTAAAGCCACACAACATAGGGGTTGGTCGTTTAGGTTACAGGCCCTTGGTGGTTATAAATGACAAAGGTGCAGGTACGTGGAACGTGTCAAGGCAACTGGCATCGGGCTATGCAAGGACGAGCGCATCTTTCGCTAAACGTGTGTTATAGGAAACGTGGTGTACCCGCATCTTTGGAGGGTATCTCCTCGGGTATTGTGGACGTTACGCACGGAGTTGAGACGGGGGAGGCAGGGTGTGAAAGTTCAGCAGAGGTATCATCGCCGCGAAGTTCGAAGCGATACTATACGATTAAATCTGACGCAGCTACGAGCACAGAGTCTCAGTCGGGAACAAGTATGCAAATTGATGCCGCTTGGAGACTTTGAAGGTACCATGCACAATGGCAAGATGTACCTCCGACCGATCGGCAGAAGGAAAGAAGGAGGTAGAGGCGCATGTTGAAACCTCCGCAGTGATTGGTGTATTCGACGTGCTTTGGCGGATAGCCTCCTCGTCGATCACGCGGAAGGGAAGCCGGAGAATCAGAAAGAGGCAGTGGATGTGGATGTGAGGTCTGAGGTTGCGTACCAACATGAAAGAACAGTACGATAGTAGACAGGATAGATGCGGTACGAGTTACCAGGCACAACAAGTGGATGGAAAGTGTTATAGGACATGACCACCTTCACGCTTGATCCTCTCGACGTTAACGGCGTTGTTGTTTGGGGTGGATACGTAATGAAGTGCGGACAGGGCGTTCGAATACAGAGCACACTGGTACCTCTCAGAGGAACGAATCGCACATGAGGCGTGACTATTTAGACTGCGTTGGATCTGAACGATAAAACGCGATTAGATCACGAGTAGTAGAGACCCGCTGTCGAGATACGAAAACTACTTGACAAGTATGCACTTCGTGGGTTTGTGTCCTTTATGTAATAATAAGCGTAAGGATGTTGTGTTCATACTGCTGTTTGATTTATGGAAGGACTTACTAGTAGAATTCCCGGTACGTGCTGTTATTGGGAGTTGCAACGGTAATCAACAACAACTGATAAGTCGTCGGCGTTCGTGCTGCCGTCATCGTTCTACTGAATTGTAAGGTTTGCATGCTTCTTGTTCGTAGACGTGCGTTCGTGTACGCGTGTAAGCACCGTTCTGTGTACGGGTGTGTGTAATGCTGTATACCATGTCCTATGGAGACATTCGTCCTGGAAGCAGGCATAAACTTCGTCGGAACAATCACTAAGAGGTCGTTGACACAGACTGGTGTTTTGCTGTCGTCTGCAGTGGGGTGCGGTGGCGTCGTCCCTCTGTATTGATCGATAAGATACTGTCGTAGCTACGCTCTCGTTTACGTGTTTATAAGTTGCTACTGTATGTGCTGCTGAATGTAGAAGCGTAACTGCGCAAAGGAGGTAGAAACGCGGTTGTGCTGAGTTGAGTGTTTCAGAGGCCAGAAGAACGATCGCTGGAGGGAATTTGAAACGGCGGAGGAGACCAATGACGACGCAGAGTGGTGCTTTGTCATATTGGTCGACTGGTGGTGTGAATATGCTTTGTCGTCGTCTGTAGGTTTGATGGATGTGAGCACGCCGCTATGGGTCGGGATCAATGTATACCGTCGGCTTCGTCGTGCAGCTCCTGGCGAACAGAAGTGATTGGAAGGGCCGATCTAAGCGTTGTTCTGTAGAGACCTGCAGTAGAACAGACGGTGCAACTAATGCAGCGGCCCCGCGATTAAATTTCTGAGAAAATATATATTTAATGTACGCATGATTCACTACGTAAAGCAGAAATCAAAGTGGGCATCAAAGATCAACTCGTTTTCCAATATGTTAAGTGTACATCAGGGATCACTGTAAATAATTAATATATAGTATCTCGTCAGTTTCCGACCCTATGAAGCCCCAACCACAATATGTTGCATCACGTAAGGGGTCGACAACATTGGCAGCATAGCCGCCGCCAACATTCACTGCACACGGAGTTGTCGTGCACGCCGTTACTCTCGTCGTGTGTTTCTACATGAACACAGAACAACATGAAATGTATGAAAAAATATTGATAAAAAGTAGAAAATGTGACGCGAACATCTGTGTGGCAGAGGCAGTGGTGTCGTGCACGTCATTAGTAGCCATAACGATTATGCTAGATGTGCTACCCCACTTTTGCTGTGCCTTACTTTTATCGGGGTTCGGTACACGATGATCATGAATTCCGCCTTTTACCGATTGTTCATTTATCCTATTAATACTGTGCTCCTTCGATTGTTTCGCAATTATATCTTGAACATCAACACAATGCCGTAAACCCCTTGGCAGTTCTGACGCTTCTGGGGTCTCGGCTTATGCTACCGCACCTACATCTATCACCTCTTTCGAACATACACGGAGCAGCGGTGGGCATGGGTCCGCCGCGGCAGAGCACCCCTTGTAGGATGTATAATATTATCATGCTGCAAAGATGAACCCCGTCGTGTGAGGTCTAGATATTTGATGAAAATTCAAGGTTGTCCTTCGGGATATGGCTGAGTTGAAATCTCGGCGGGGTTGCAAGCCGAAAGGTGGAAACACAGAACAGAGACGCTCCCATGAATATGTGCGCCTAATATGAGGCTCGCTGTTGGTGTACTGCTGCTTCTGCTCCTATAGACTGCCCGGGTTTCTGTTAGAGATGCAGACTACATTACCGGCACATAGTCCTTGAGATCCACACGTGTACGTGTTGAGGGTGCAAGCACTACGCACGAGTTGAAGTATAGGAGAATCCTTGTCTGAAAATTCGGGCTAATTCAATAAGCGTCGAGATATCTAGTTAGTTTTCGCTCCGAGTCCCGCCTAATGCATATAGAGTGTGTTGTCATTTAGTGTATTGACATCCGGGACGATGCTGGGAACCTTGATAGAACAAAACCGTTGCAGGGGGCATTGAGAGGAACGGAACGGCCAGCTTGTAGAGTACACTCGGGCATGTTTCCGTGATGATCAGGTGACGGCCGCACCCACTTCGTTCGTATCGTTTCTTCTCCTTCCCTTTACGTTTTCTTTGTGTTCTTCTCTTGAGATCAACATGTTTTCTACCAGTTTTTTTTTTACACATAGGTGTCTTTTCAGCCAATGTGTTTTCTCTTCATCATCACAAGTGCTCTTCAGACACTCGATGCCACCTCTGTAACCTCTTCACAAAGACAGAGCCTCAACACCAATCATTCCGTCAGATTATGTAAAACCCCGGAATACTAAGGTCTCAAGAATACGGTAGCTGATGCCAAGCTGAAGTTATCATGCGCGAGCTCAGTTTACACCTTTCGAGAAAGCAATTATAGTGTTAATTGTTTCACAGACCAAGTGTGGGTTGGAATCATCCAGTTCACTGTGTTCAGGATGACACGACCACCAAAGCACACACGCCCGTACACAGATGCACCGTTCGTAGCTGTGACGAAAATATATGAGCATGAAGAATGGCTAATGCAGGACCCTACAGTGTGATACAGGTACATAGCAGGAGAAGTAGATATAACAGAAGGTTGTTGTAGCAGTGTGGTAATGGTAGGTGCAAATACACGAAGGTGAAATTGCACCTTTCGGCTCTTGCTGTCGTAGAATACATACACACCCACACCCACGCTCACGCGCACAACACGCAGCAGTACCGGCTCGTTCGTGACTGTCACAACGGTGATTTTTGAAGATCGGCTCCTTTACCGTGGCTGCCTTCGAGGCCTGTGCTGGAGATTTCAGAACCAACAGCAGAATCGTGGTGAAATCCATCGCGGTAAACGGCTACAGACACCCTTCAGCAACTTACCTGTACTGTTATGTAGCTGTTGTTTGAAGTCATTCAATGGCTCTATTTACAGCGCACGACGTGTAAAGCACAGGCTTTAGCATGTACGCGTACCTTAAAAATAGGAATTGATGAGGCTGTAACTGTTCGCATGCACTGCACTTCTTTAACGATGTTCTCAAAATTCACGGCTGACTCTTAAAGAATACCCCCTGTTGCGAACGCGGCTTCCCGGCCTGCCAGCAGATATTTTCCCCAAGCATGGAAACGCCATGGGATGCGAATTGAAATCGTACGCCGGTCTACGAAGGGGGCGCGCTGTGGCATGTTGATCGTAGTTACGGCGGCCATGTCGGCGACTTCGAGTTGGAGGTTTACTGCTAAACATTGCCTACACTTGCCAATACCTCGCGCAGCCCAAGGCATTTGTCGACCATGCCAATTTTGTCCCTCTTTTGCCAGTAAAACCATCGGCGTTAATGTACGGTGCGCAGAGCAATGGCGATAACATCGTACACAGGTTTCGGGCACGGATCCCCCGGTCTCTCGAGAGAGGTGTTCTCCATATGCTTCGAACGGCACGACATTATCTCGTCTGCGCGGAGAGCACCAAGCATGCCGCTGACAAATCAAGGACGCCCGGTGTAGGCCTTGCTTGTATTGTCCATCTTGTCAGGTTTTGATGCAGCACGACTTCAAACGTTCTCTTTACCACTACATGTCGAGTCTTTCTTACAAATTGTACACTTGTTTGGCTGTACAGTAGACGCCATGTGGCCTCTTTCCAACAGAGGACCAAATACATTTAAAGAGGTTCCGTATTAAAGAAGCTCTACTCCCCACCCGAAAGCCGATTTTGAGATAATTATTCACCTAACCCGACGACCAACGCCATGGCCTATGGGTGTATGACGAACATTAACGTAATGCACGAACGGTATTTCGTAGCTCCGCTGTTGAGGAAACCCATTAGTCCGAACAAGGTTTCCCATAACGTGCTACGTTTATCGTAGCCCGCGTCATGGGCGCCACCCGATTATGTTGCCCTTCAGACACCTTCCTTCCCGTCAAACCAAGTGAACAATATAAAACGTGCGTGACGACGTAGAGAAGATCATGTGTTCCGGCTTGAACTGTCTCCCAACTGGTTGAGCATGTGCTATAGGGACTGTACAGCCTAAAATGGCTGTTTCTGGTATTCTTGTATTTACGACGGCGGCCTTTGGACTGTTCCCCCGCCATTTCGACTGCAATATCTTCGCCTACAGTGTGCGAGGGTGATGAAGATTGCGAGGAGGACTTCTGTTGCATGGAAAACAGAAAATGCTCAAGTGAGTGCGTCGCGTGCGATCCAAGTAGCGACACCGCTGGTCGGGGAGGGATACTGCTAAAAACATGGCATGCGGTATCACAGCGATCGTACACTACACGATGCCGTCGGATGTGTTCCTTGCTGCAGGCGTTCCATTGAACTCCGCGATGTATAAAGTGCGCGATTTGAAAACAACCAATGATGCCACGCAAGCTCATACAGTTGTTCATGTTTTGGCACACCCGGTGTTGATTTGACCTTTGAACAGTTGCTATCAATACGATGTTTCGTGTGAAAACGACTAAAATACGCCACGCAATCTTGTACAGCTGTTTATATTATCACATAACCGGTGTTTATTGGATACTTGAAGAGGCTTACAGTAGAATGTCGTTAGCTGCATGTATATATGTTTGTTTCTCAGCCATGGTTTGCTTAGCACAGTAATGTTTTCCTTGTCCATTTCATTCTCCGCGCACTGTCTACCTAACCTCTCCGCGCAAGCACGACCGAAAAAGTCAGTTGAAGTGGGCGAGGCTGCCGAAGACCAGTGCGTATGTACAAGCTGTGCGATCAACGGAGATGGATTATGCAGTGAGTTACTTTTATTCATGCAATACGTGTGATGTCCCCAGTGATCTTGGGGATACCTGTTCCTGGGCTGAAAACTCTGCAATGCGGACAATGGAAGAGCCAAAACGTTACCAGTAAACACCTGCCTTTGTGCCATCTTTGAGGCGTGCCTTTGTGTCCGCGCATAGTATAGGCCCTTGACCAATCCCAGATAAATTCCCCCATGTTTTTTTTTTTTGCTCGCGCTGCAATTGTTGAAATTAGTACCCGTCATGACGGATATGCCGCCCCCGTCGTCGTGTGCTGTTGCTGTTGTTGTTCATGTTGTTGTTTTCGATGCTGTTCTTCATCTTCTTGGTGTTGATATCATATCACCAACAGTAGATCATCGCGTATTCCATAGCTCGTGGCCAATACTACTGTAGACACCACAGAAGAGCAGCAGTACACAGCTGCTATTGGTAGCTGTGGTGGCGTGGTGGTAGCTGCTGTTGCTATCGCTGCTTCTGTTTTTCGCGGCGGCAGTGGTGGTGGTAGTTGTGGTAGCTTCTGTTGGTGTGGTGATGGTGTTGTTCTACGCGATGTGTTGCCGCTGGAGTAATAATATCGGTAAGTGGGTATATTGATCCAGACGACTCGCGGCGATCAATTCAACGTATGCGGCGTCAACGTAAGCACGAAAACGTTGCGTGAGGTCGAGGTTGCGCCATAATACTTTGGGACCGGCTGACTGAGGTACAGCACATATGGTACAATATATATATATATATATATATATATTCCCCCAAAATATATGTGTCTTGGTGCTCAGGGTAACCTCAAGGTTTCACAGATAAATGCTCGAGAACAAATCGTAGTCCGAGTACTGAGAACATTGGAGTACTGGCGACCAAAATATTGCGAATACTGAGAAGGCCGAAATACTGAGAGTAATGAGAGTATGAGCAGTATCGAACCCCGAGAATACAGGTAAGTATGTACCCGCAGTAGTGTCGAGACACGAAATCCTTGGAGTAAAGGCAATATGCGCAGTACACAACCTCGACACTGAGAGTATTCGCAGTAAGTACTTATATATCCCTCGCAAAAGCATATCTCGAAATACTGCCAGACTGCTGCAAGTACTCGAGTTGTCGCCAGCGAAAGTAGATTGCTCCAACTGCCACTCGTGTGTCGGACTATCTGGGAGTGTTTTGTGCCGAACGCTGGGTCTGAGAATTGTCGACACGGTGCGCAGACGATTGAAGTATACTTAATACTCGAAGCACACTGAGGTTATTTCGGTACTGCGAGTGCTGAGTCTCGCGGAAGCAGTACGAACACTACCAACGGACGAAAAGGGTATACTCGTATAGTACCCGTGGTACAGAACCCCGAGATACTTGAAGCACAACAGGGGGTATCCACGAAAGCAGCAGCAGTAGCGAACCCCGCATGAGTGGGAGCCCGAAAGTATGCGCAGTAGTATCTGAAGTAGTACATAACCTTAAAATACTGCGAGTTTGAGTACAAAACCCCCGAAACAATGCGAGTGTACCAAGTACCTATAATAGGAGTATTTTCTCGAACACACCTTGCTCTATACTCCCAAGTATTGGGAACAGCTGTGAAATGTTGAGGTATGAACGCACGCCACGCGTAAGCGCGCCCAAACTCTTTTCATTGGGCAAAAACACACCAGTAACTTGTATTATACCATATTATACGTTTAGAAAAGCATGGTGGGTGGATGTACTGGTACAAGGAAAATCAGGAGTGAAAAAAAACACACTCACACCATCTATATATCACAAACGTTCAGAAAAGCAAGGTGGATAAATGTACTGCTGCGAAACTGTTGTAGTGTTGGTGCAAAAAATACAAAAGTGAATAAAAAAGAAAATGCAAAATCGTGGATGGTGCGAGTGGAACCTCAGAAACGAAAATTTTATCGAGCGCAGCATAACATCCACGTTAGAGCAGTGCTCGTACAACTGACATGTCGTGTTTTTTACGCAATTTAAACACATTGCACGATCTCCCACAGCTGTAGAGTAGCTTGTACAGTTACGGCTGCATATATATCACACCCTGGACAGTTGCTATCTCAATAGTCTATTGTGTCTACAATAGACTCAGGAGGATGTGTGTTAATTGGGTTTGTCTTGACAATTGGTTTTGGAGACTGCTGTCTATTATTTGAAATTGTCCATATTTCGGCGATTGCCCATTTATGGAAATTGACCGGACAATTGTTTTCGGCGATTGTCTATGAATTGGAATTGTTCAGGCAAGTTGTTTCGAAAACACAATCTACTAGTTGGAGTTGTGTGAGCAATAGGTTTCGAATGTTGTCTATGAATTGGAATTGTCCAAACAGTTGGTTGTGGAAACTGCTAATTAATTGGAATTATTCAACATATTGATTTCGGGTTCCGATCCAAAAATTGTAATTGTCCATACAATTGATTTCGGGAGTTGTCCACCACACTCTGGAAAATGGACACAACAATGGTCTATGGCTTCGACAATAGACGAGGGGGGGGATCTATCGATGCATATTGTCTGCGACAATAGATTGTGGAAGGTATCTATCGATTGATGTTGTCGGCGACAATAGACTGGTGATATTGTCGATCGATAGACAAAGTCTAACACAATAGATGGTGAACTTCGTCCATGGATGGACATTGCAGGCCACAATAGAATGTGCGAGATATCGATCGATGGCCATTGGTGACCACAATAGAATGTGCGAGATTTCCATCGATGGCCATTGCGGGCCACAATAGATTGTGCGAGAGGTCTATCGATGGCCATTGCCGGTCACAATAGATTGTGCGAGATGTCTATCGATGGCCATTGCTGGCCATAATAGTTTGTACAAGTTATCCATCGATAGCCATCTCGAGGATATTTTGCACTCATCCCACGATATACGAGGTATGTCGTGTTCTGTATGTATGTATGTGGTAATGCGATCCGACGTCATCATGTTGTGGAGACCATACGCTCTCACACTCATCTGAAGAAGACACTATATAGACGTCGTTGTCAATAGAAACTCGCACCAAGATATTGGTGTCTGCCATCAACTTGTGCGTGCTGGTAGGTTCGGAAATTGATCCCATTTAATACCCTTGCTTTGTCCTACAGTCCATTAACTCCACTTTGAGTAAAACGCGGATCATTAACTCGAACCACCATACGCTGAAAATTCTATTGTTTCCGTTCTCATATCGAGTTTGTTTGTCCCATACTTAACGCAAGTAAGTAAGAGTTATTTTTTAGGATGTTGGTCATATATATATTTTTTTTAAATGTTCGGAAATGAATTCGATGTATTACCCTCACATTCTTATTTAACTGCACTTTCAGAAATAATCTGGATACTAAAAATAAAACTACCTTGACAAGAAAATTATCAGCTTTCCGTTTCTTAACTCGAGATTTTTGTCTCGTACTGAAATGAAGAAAATTCAGATTCATATTTTTCGGAGCCCGGCCAACAATCTATTGTGGGTGGCGATGATTATTGTTGGACACAATCGCGTACCTATTGTTGGCGGCAATAGAAGCTTCGGCGGTCGTCAAGAATGGCCATCGATGTACATCATTCCACGGTATACAATAGGTTTAGGTAGTAGTCTATTACGAAAACACGCCCGACAGTCTATTGTGGGTGACGATGGCTATTGATGGATACAATTGCGTGTATATTGTTGGCGGCAATAGCCATCGATAGGCAAACGTTTTGGTCTATTATTCGAACAATATCTATCACGGTTGCTTTCTCAACATCTATTGTTCAGGACAATGGCCATCTATGGACAACCTTGTGACTCCATTGTTAGGGCAAAGGCATATTGTCTCCATTGCCGAAAATGTATTGTTCCCTGACAATATCTATCGATAGACAGCGTTGCCAGTCTATTGTCGTTAACAACATCTGTCGATAGACAGCGTTGCCAGTTCATTGTGGTTAACAGCGTCTATCGATAGAGAGTGTTGCCAGTCTATTGTGGTTCACAACGTCTATCGTTAGCCAGCGTTGCCAGTCTGTTGTCGTTAACAATATCCATTGACACACGCTTTTTCGGGGCTACTGTAGCGGCAATGTTATATCTACTTTCTAATGTCCACGGTATATGCACATCTTACCTCGTCTATCTTATCCGTACAGAGTGTAACCGACTAGGAATCACTATTAATAACACAAGCGTACCAACCACAACACAGCCGCTAATGCAACACACTTAACCCCCATGATGACCACTGTCTTGTTGAGACGCACAACGCTGTAGCCCTCCTTCACGCTATGCCATGTACCGACATTACTGCTCATCACGATACACCATGCACTCATTCCATACTGGTGGTGATCACAAGATGCAAATATGACATTGCTGCGACACAAAATATTGCATTGCTTTGTAAATCAGAGTATATTGTAGGTGTGGAAATAGGCTGGTGATGGTGTCCATCGATAGACATTATCCACCACAATCGATTCTCAACCGTGTCCATTGATAGCAATTGCCGACTACAATATATTAGAAATATATCTATCGATAGCCATTGCTGGTCACAATAGATTGAGAAATATCTATCGATAGCCATTACTTGTCACAATAGATCAAGAAATGCATCTACCGATAGCGATTGCCGACCACAATATAAAAAGAAATGTGTTCATCGATAGCCACTGTGGACCGCAGTAGATTCTGCAAGCTATCCGTCGATAGCCATTGTCGATGACAATAGCTTCAACCCAGGTACATCAGCACACTCCTGCCTGAACAATATGTTGGGGACGTAACCTATCGATAGACTTTACCGACGACAATGGATCGAGGAACGTGCCTATCGATAGCCGTTGCCGACGACAATAGACCCGTCCATTGCACCAATTGCATTGCTATTGCAGGGCCCATTGTCTATTGTCCAGGGTGTGTTGTCCACCAACTGAAATTGTCCAGACAATTGATTTTGGGAGCTGTCGATGAATTAGATTTGTCTGAACATTTGATGTCGGCTGCTGTTGACTAACTGGAATTGTCCGCACAATTGATTTCGGGTGCTGTCAATTAAATGGGATTGTCCAAACGGACTTCGGCGATTGGAAAGTAGTTGGAACTGTCCGCACAATTCATTTCAGATGCCGCGCAAAAAATCAGTTGCTCAATAAATGTCATGGCCGTGTGCCTACAATAGTTATTGTATTATGATAGACCCTCCCCATTGAATAGGTACTACTCGTAATATGGCAAAATAAAGGACCTTGCAAATGAGTGCGCATAGAGGGAAGTTCCCGATCCTGTTGTATAGAGGCCATACTAGCATGGTGGTACTGTTGTGTACTGACCAAATAAAACGGAACTCTGCAAGTAGCTGCCAGCTTTCAAATAACAGAGCCCTCTTAAACTCGATATAGTCATGACATCCCCAGTAGTAGATCGCGTCCGAAACCCATTGTCCGGACAATTTCAATAAATGCACGGTCTCTCAAAGCAGTTGCCCCGACATGTTCAATTCTTGAAAATCGCACGAAATCGATTGTTCAAGCTATTCCAATTAATAGGCAGGTTGTGAAATCACTTGCCAGCACCAGTTCAATCGATACGCAGTCTCCGAGCTCATTTGTCTGGACAACTCCAATTATTGAAAAGCACCAAACATCAATTATTGCTCAGACGATTCCAAATGATGGACAGTCTGAGAAATCAATTGTCAGAGCAACTTCAATCGATAGAGTCTCCAAATATGTTTGTCCGGACAATGCCAATTGTTAGAGAGTACCCGATATCAATTGTCCGATTAAATCCAATTAATAGTCAGTATCCAAGATCAATTGTCTAAACTATTTCAATTGCTAGACGGTCTATGACATCACTTGCCCGGACAATTCCAACTTATAGACAACTTCGTGACTCTGCTGTAGGGGCAATAGTCTATGTACAGGTCTATTGTCCAAGGCATACTAGTAATTGGTGGTATTGAGGCGCGACCTCAGTAACACCTGCAGTAGTCATATCTGCGATGCATCATGCTGGGCGAATACGGATTATTCTGTTTTGGTGCTGAACCAACACGAACGAACATCTACTTCTGCTGTACTACCTACTACATATACGCCGTCGTTGGTGAATCTCAATATCGTAAATGTCCTTGGTCTCTTCTGCTCTTATTATATGCGTGAAAAACACAGCAGCAGAACGTACGTACACACCTGTTGTTGTAACAAGTACACAGATACCGGATTTTGTCGTGTGTATCCTGGTTTCCACCTCGAAATCCGGCATAATAATTTGAAGACGAAAAAATTACACTGCTGTGACCACATAACTTGTATTATTCGTATCGTATCTCTCGGGGATTCAAGAATCGGCACGGACAATGCCGACGGGTAGAAAGAACAAGAACAAACAAACACACCTCACATGTTTTTTCCAACAACAATGTTTTCTGGTTGAAATTCAGCAGAATTTGAAGCCGAACAATCTGCATCTGAAATGTTTTGTCCAACAGAAAGAGCTTCTTTCTCGTAGCAGGTGCCACCACTACTCGCGACTTGTACTGATGTACGACGTCTACAGCAGCAGCAGTGTGTGTCTCCCGCAACAAAACAGCAGCAGCAGTAGCAGTTGGACGCACGAGGCGAGGGACAGCGTCGCTGTACGCTCGGCTTGTCAATCTAACCCTTGAACCCTTTGTACACGTACTCGATTTTGTCCTGTGTTGGTTCCGAACTCGAAATTTGGCGTAATTTGCAGACGAAAAATCTGCACGCCACATGCTCTGTCCAGAGAGAGCACTTCTCGTAGCAGGCAGCAGGTGCCACCGCTACTCAGTTGATGTACATCTACAGCAGAGCTTCTCCAGCAGCAAAACAGCAGCAGCAGTAGCAGTAGGGCACACGAGGCCAGGGTCAGCGTCGCTGTGCGCTCGGCTTGTCAATCTAACCCTTGAACTCTTTGTACACGTACTCGATTTAGTCCTTTGTTGGTTTTGAACTCGAAATTCGGCATAATAATTTCAAGACGAAAAATCTGCACCCGACATGATCTGTCCAAGAGAGAACTTTTCGTAGAAGGTAGCAGGCGCCACCGTCGCAGGTAACAGGTGCCACCGCTACTACTGATGTACGACATCTACAGCAGAGCTTCTCCAGCAGCAAAACAGCAGCAGCAGTAGGACACACAAGGCCAGGGCCAGTGTCGCTGTACGCTCGGCTTGTGTGTGAACCCTTCGTGCATGTGGTGTTTACTGGTTCCGAACTCATAATTTGAATACGAAAAATCTACAAACCTGACGTGTCCAACAGAGCTTCTAGCAGTGCCACCACTACTACTATACTGCTGTACAACAACTATACAGCAGATCTTCTCCTGCTTCTCCGTCCCCTCATCAGCAGGAGGGTGGGCCTGCAGCATGTCTCGGGGACATGGCCTGAACGCTCGTTGCTGTGGACAGGCACACTCTGCCTACGAGTACTCGTAGAGCTGGGTTTCGTTAGGTAGAACTCAAAGAGCAAACACCGTTAAAACATGTTGTTGGTTCTGTGTTTTTTCAACATGGCCCAGCACAAACATGTGCCGACACACGTTGCCACATCTAGCTCGACCAACTGTGAACGACTTACCACCGCACCAACACGAGAAGGTTTCGTCGGTGTGTGTGCGTGCACAGAGCCCGCCGGGACTGGAATTGGTGCCGTGTGCGTTGAGAGCAACGGTCAAAACGTGACTGAGAAAAATGTTGAATCACACATCCACACACACATACAGAGAAACTCAAAACTAGGCACCCTACCCTCGTATCCGAGCCGCTATGAAGAGGCTTTTTTTTTCTTAGAAAAATCCAAGAAAAAAAAGGCTCGCGCGCGCAGCTGTTATATGCAGAAAAGGGCGGGACATCTCAACTTTAGCTTCGTATTTTATGTCCTTGGATACCGCCTGGCTCATGTGCTCAGCTGTAAATCATTGAAAAAAGGTTTCACGAAACAAAATAATCCGTACCTGGTGTGCACTGCAATTTTGAAATGTACGGGCAGTTGATTTAGGAGACTGCCCACATATGGCATTGTCTGAAGTGGTTTTGGAGATATTGTATTAGTCGAACTTGTCGGGATAATTGATTTTGTATACCGTCTATTAGTTGCAATTGCCCGGGCAATTGATTTAGAAAGCAGTCTGCTAATTGGAATTGTCTGGCCAATTGATCTGGGAGACTTTCTATTAATTGGAGTTGTCCGAAAAAATATTTTTGGCGTCAGTCTACTAATTGAAATTGTCCGGACAACTTCTTCGGGGGGCCGACTATCAATTGGAATTGTCGGGACAATTCATTCAGAAGACAGTCTGTCAATTGGAATTGGCCGGACAATTTATTTAAGAGAAGGTCCATTAATTGGAATTGTCCGGACCATTGATTACGGTGACTGCCTATAAAGTGAAATTGTCTGCACAACAGGACCAGGTAGAGGTCACTTGATAGAAACTGTCTGTATAATAGAGCTCGACGCCTTTCAATTAACTGCAGTAGGGACCACAAAATAGACAGTCAATTGCAATAGGAAGCTAATAATAGACTATTAGGCTATTGTCTGTTGTCTGTTGTGCAGGGTGTGATTTTATATGTATACAGCAGTACTGCAGTAAAATGCCACGTGAGGAACGTTCTTGTACTGATTATCCCCTTTCAGCTGGCTCTAGGATCTATCGGTCAACAGTACAGGACACACAACAATCAGAACTACTGCTGTAAGTATGTTTTGTACGAACACTGCTGTACGAACGATTTGTTTTTGTTGTACTCGAGTCGACGAATACATCGATCCGGGGATAATCGGTACCGAGCAAAAAATGCCGGTCACACATTGCGGAAGGTACGTGCATAGGCCAATGCCGATGACAACAACAACGAACACTGGTACTGAGCGTTCAGCGCGGATCTTCCACATGCGCATAGTACCCTGCCTGCTGCTGCTGTTGGCGCACTGTGCTGAGTACAGCTGGAGCAGTGGCAATGTTGGATCACACACAGCAATAGTCAGAAGAAGAAGAAGAAGAAGAAGAAGCAGGGAGAGAGGTGATGCCGGTGTGGTCGTGGCGAAGTCAAGTGATCGATTGGAATCTCCGATAATCCAACTTTGATACTGTAGCCGCAGTACTATCATCCTTACGCGCAAGGTGTGCCCACTGCTGCTGCTGCTGCTGGGCAGCAGGGTTGTGGTGCTGTAGGAGGCTGGAGGTAAGCACGCTCTATGCACTGCTGTAGCTATTGTTCTCTAGGCGGTGGTCCGTGCTCCGTGCAACAACACAAAACAAATTGTACAGGGATATACGCGTCATTCTGGGCCTGGGTACATACGGATAAAAAAATATATGGCAGACGGTGAAATGCGGACCGCAGGCTCCGACAAACACAACCAACCACACGGCAGCAACACTGCGGATATGGGTGTGTCGAACACGCACGGCGTGTGGGCGGCAGCATTAGAACGATGGGATCTGTGCATGTTGTCTGTTGTGTACCTGGTGTATGTCTGAGCTGTGCGCTCACAGCTCATGGGAGCCTAGGGCAGAAATAATGAGCATATACCGATACGTACGTACAAAATAAGGCCTCTCGTACTGAAACCAGGGAAATCGTCTTATCCACTCTCGCCGGAAAAATACTTTGGGCGCCCGCCACGCGCTCCAGAGTGCACGGATCGCGCCGAGACCTCGCCTAATGTGTCCGGCATCATGTGTCCGAGCATTTGGTGTTTCGCCGCAAAACTCTTTGTACGAAGAGAAAAGTTAAAGTTGGCAAAAGTACGAACATTTGACAAACATGTATATACATGTAGGTTTAGAAACTTTACAACAAATATTCTGTTGCGTGGTAACATCAGACGGGGAAGAATGCTGCCTGTCAGTTGGTAGACACTGCCCACAACAATACATGCTAGAACGTGTCCATCGCTGGCCGTCGTCGGCTGCAATAGATTGTACAATCCCTCCTTTGACATAAATTGTCCACCCCAAAAGGTTGTACCGCGCGTCTATCGATGGCCATTGCTGGCCGCAATAGATTGCGCAGGACCTCAGCTGAGATCAGAAGGGAAGACGGGCTGAAATAATAGGTGCGCCTGTAGCACCAGTTCTCAACAATATGTTGTTGCTTACCCTGCTGGTTGATGGGTTTTGATGCCCTCTTGTTAGCATGAACACGTCGGCGGTCGGGGACACGAGCCTTTGATATTCACCCTTGCACGGCATCAGTACTACATAGGGTGCGGAAATAGTGTAACATTGTACAAACATGGTCCAGTAGTCTATTATGGGTGACTATATGGCTAGTCATTGACACCATTGTCCATCTACTGTTGGCAGCAATAGCTATCGATATACACTATTTTTAGTCCATAGTTAAAATATTGGCATCGATGGGCAGCTCGTACAACTATATCGGTCGACAATTCAAATAGTGGCTGGCAATGGCGGTCGATTTTGTCCACAGTAATCAATCAATTGTAATTGACTATACACATCGATAGGCAGTGTTACCAGTGTGTTGTCCAGTGATACCCATTATTTGGGGTCTATCGTAGCAGCAATGTTCTAGTTGAGCACTGTTTGTAACTATTCTTATAGTATCCAGCACCTTCTGACGAGGCGTGCCGCTGTCGGGACTCGGAGGAGGCTTTGGTCAAACATTTTCTGACCGACCGGGGTGCTTAACTTATCGTTGGAAAACAACAGTGTTTTACTGTGCAATTGTCTTCGTGACATGCCTAGGCGTTGCTATCGGTCATCGAGTTGTACGTTCGACTTTTTGCTAGATTAGTTTTGGACGACATAGTGATATTAGTAGAGAGCTCCTCGAGTCAAGATCCTCTGAAAAAATGAGGTTTTACCCCCCCTACCATAGCTCGCGTCGGACATAATACGACGACAAAATATATGCCATGTTATATGTGTGTTTTGCCATAAATATCGCTAATATAATGTTGCCGGTACTTGGTATCGATAGACAGCGCCGCCGCCAAATCGTGGTCGACCATTCAATTGCCATCGGCAGGTGGTGTGACGCACGATGCTGAACAGGGTACTTGCTAGGAAATAATATGATATACTCGGAGAAAGAGTTTCTTTTCACGTTCACAATATATATGATGCGTACGAAAAATACAAACAGGAATATCAAATTTAACGTACCAGATATTTGAAGTTATTCTATAGTATACGTACCAGGTATTTGACGTTATACTATTTTGTGGACTGTCCACGCAGGACACTTTCTCCACAATCTCTCCATCCCCAAGGTACATATTTGTCAGGGTGGATGTAGTTGTCCCGAATTCCAAACACACCGGCAAACGCCCTGATTTTGGGCGCAGGTCTCCACGGAGGTTTTTTTTCCCTTTTTGGTTCTCCTAAACATAAACCAGAAACACGTGTTACTTTTTTTGGGACCGGTGCACGTTTATTATCACCAATATCTCGACGGATTTGGACAGCTCTTAACATTTTCTCGACGCTGAGTAATTGCTTTCTTGAAAAAGTCAACTAAGCTTGAAATATAAAAAAAGAACGGATCTGGAAGGTCGACTTTATTTGTTCTATTCGGTATACCAGGTAACTAGCCGTATGCTTTTAAAAAAGACTGCGGCAAACGACTACTTTCGTCAAAGCCTGAGACGTGTTTTTTGTTTTCTGAGATATTCGATAATTCGTGAATATATTCGTAAATTTGTTTTGCCGCCACATTATGTGCACACAGGAGGCGTTCTAGGATCGAGGTTCGCCCTAAATTTTCTGAGGCTCCTCGGTTGAAGAGATCCATACATCACCCGAAAACGACTTCAGCAAAAATCAAACCGCACGCCGACGAATAATCCCATGGCCCAAGTGTAAAAAATGTAATTTTTCGAAAGAAGTTTGGCCCTCCGACGATTCTGGGTTAAGGAGACCCGTCATTCAGAAAACATTTTACCGGAAACGTGCTACCTTTATGGTAGAACGCGTCCCAGGGGAACCTAAATACTCTAAAAGTATGTATATACGATACACCACAGACCCAAAATATTTGTTTACGATACTCTACATACTAGAAAGAGTACGTGTTGCTTGATTGAGGCTTGCCCCTGGTATTCACCATGACTGATATATCAGCCACATGCACGTATGTATCGTATGGTATGTTCAGTATGCCCACGTACAATTATCTGTTGGTTGCCGTTGCGCTGCACAGCAGTACGGCTTGACCTGTGAGCATGTAGTGTGATGATAATGATGTTCTCGCATTAGCTTCCCTAAAATCCTGCTTGTTGTCACAAAAAAAGGCTGGAACAAAATGCATCTCGATGGCAGAAAACAAACAAGTGCAAAATGGTGCACACGACCTGTCCGTGAGGGAAACGGTACTAACGAGCTGTGGTATACCATCCCGTATAATTTTGTTTTGTATCATCACTTTTGCTTTCCACCTTAATCTCATAGGGGGACCCTCAGCGATATTATGGGCATGCCGTTGTCACAGGTGTCGTCCCTTCTTTCCCCCGCTAAGTGCCTTCACTTTTATCGCGCATAGGTTTCAGCATTCCCACTGCTTGTCGATTTTCATCGAAGGTTGCTAATTTGCCCTCTCGTGCTTTGCGCTAATCATTTTTTTTGCAAGAAAAAGTCTCTACAAGTGCACTCGGTGAGACTCGACCGTACGAGAAATAGATCTCTAGTAGGCACGCGGACAACTCACCAAGCCACCGGGGACGCCGGTTACGTGCATGATCACTTAAAGCCAGGAACATATATATGGTATTATATGTACTCGAAAAAAAGAGAAGGAAAAAGGAAAACACGAAGAGGGAACAGAAAGAGGAAATAAAGAGAAAAATCCAAAACGTGTGTACGGGTGCCTGTAACGCCCACTTTGGGGTATTTCGGAGTAATTTCGGGCAATTTTAGCGTAATTTTGGTCAAACATGTTACATTTTTCCAGCAACAAAAACACCACTCCGCGGCTATCGACGTAGCTCGGGACGGGGGCCATTGTTGTTTCACGTTACATGTTTTTTTAAATCAAAATATATGCGCTGAGAAGTGAATAGACAAATTGTCCTGCATGGATCATATGTACCAGGTAAATGGAGTATACTTATTACCTGTTATTCTTAGGGCGTGATATTTATCTGTGAACCCCCTTCCATTGCTCAGGTACGGTACCAGGTACCAGGTATGGTGATTACGTGATCCCACAACCACCTACATAAGTTACCAACATATGTATCATCAATCGACTCATTACTGCCGATCACTCTATATGTTAAGCACGCAATCATTGCTGCCAGTATCACAAACGGTAATGCTTTACTGTAGATTATTTGTTTATCGCCCAACGTACATTGAACTGCTTCGTTTTTTAGTAGTGGGCATTGTGTGTTATCAAATTTGGTGGCGATACTGGTCATTCGATAGACATTGTATTTCACCACAATGTACTGTGTCCATCCATGGCCATTGCTGGCCAATATATTGGAGATGTTACTTGACAGTAGCTATCATTTTGTCGTCACTGGATACCACGGAATATCTGGTAGTATACGGTACAAGGGATCCGTAATAGATCGATTTTGGGTGTGTCACCACCTGACGAACGTTGTCATAGACCGCAGTCGGGTACGGGTGTGTCATCACCTGACGAACGTTGTCATAGGCCGTAATCGGATTCGGGTGTGTCATCACCTGACGAACGTCGTCGTAGGAGGTATATGTATCTGTTATGTACCTGTTAAAGATCATCAAGATCGGAAACAGCCAAGAGGAGCGTTTGCACGCCCACTTGTTCACTCTACTTTTGCTCATCATCATCAGCGTGTCTGCTGAGCTTAATAACTAATCAACCTTGGCCTGGAGTCGCCAACATCATCATCTTTCTTCTATTCGAAGATTTCACGCGAGTCTGCCTGACAGCAACTCAAACGTTTGCACCTCGATCAGTTCTGTGTCTTGACCGGTCATCGGCAAGCGAGACTAAGCGTACACCAGCTTCGAGCTGATACACGCTACTTCACACCAATCCTCAATACAATATAGACTGTGAGGGGTCTATCGACAGCCATTGGCGACCGCACTAGACTGTGCAAGCCTTCGCACCCCGGATACTGTAACATTGCGAGTTACCTACGTTGCGGGGCGTATCGCAGGGACGCGGCCACGTACTATTAACAACATAGTGTTAGCACTGGAGGAGAATTCACGGTAACGCAGTAACTCCGTGGTAACTGGAAACCCACGCATGTGCAGACGCCTCGCCGTTCGTGTTTCTGCATTGTCCATTCTGGTACAGCAGCCTTATGTAACCTCGTGATCCGTGCATCTACTATGGAGGACACTGTAACACAATGTTGGGAACATACAGTGCACGTAGATTTTATCTCTGTAATATACCAAGATCGATATCGGCAGATTTGCTAACATAATAACACAACGTTACTGCCTACGCAGCATTAGGCATAACACACTAACATAGGTCTGGTACCCTTTTGATGAGTGTTAAACATATTATCGTAGCATACCGTTACCATGTTGGCCCGCATTACTATCAATAACACCCTACATAATTGTCTTACAAATCAAGCACGTAGTGGCCAGCACCACAAGCACTCCGTATTTTGGACGCACTATCTGCTTGCCTTAGAGTAGGAAAACGTAACATCACACATCAGCTGGCAACACTGGACTCTTAGCCGGCCGAGGCGTAGCATATTTTTTGGATGTTATCCTAAATGAGGAGGTCACTCTAACTATGTACTACGATTTACTGCCGGTAAATATCTCATTTCAACATGTCGTTACTGTGTTCCCATAGTAATCAATTAGGGCCCAACATCTTGGTACTGAGTTACTGTTGGTGCCGAAGTAGTTCCAACGTAATGTAGCGACGGCACTCATAGTGTCTCCTTGAGACCTACTCTAGCATATGTCACCTGTGTTAATGGTGAAGCGGCATCGCGAAGTAACACAATGTAGCCGTGCTATCTAGGGAACACATACAAAATTATCCCCAGGAGGGGATGACAATACAACACCCTCGACAAACAAAGGCCCCTATATTTTCGAAACCATGAAACAAGAGGTTTAAGGGAGAGATCCCCGCAAAAAAACCGTCTCAAGAACGTTAAGAACAGCCCCCAGTACGTTATCCATCTACAACGTCAGTACGTAAGGGAGAGATCCCCGCAAAAAAAAACGTCTCAAGAACGTTAAGAACAGCCCCCAGTACGTTATCCATCTACAACGTCAGTACGTAATACGTATGACACGTGAAAGCAATGTTTCCATTAACAGTTGTAATTTCAAAGGTACCCACTTCAATAGTTCAGAACAAGCTTGCTAGGAGCACCCTTACGGGGTGATGTTCTTAGCACGGCAACACAATGTTAACGTTGAAAAAAACCATGTACGTTCTCTCTTCAACATGTGTTACGATAGCCACTAGGAATGGCGCTAGCACACTAACATAGTGTTACGCTCTATGAACTTCCCACCTTAACATCGCAACACAAATACCGTCAATACCGGACCAAGGTAATACTCCGACAGAATGCTACACGATCGCCCACCAATATAATAAAACACTAGCACTACGCCATCACGAAATCCATAAAGTAGTTGGCGGGGGTAACGCAATCTTACGATATGTTTTTGCTGACGTCCCACAATACCACGAAACGCGTTACGTTGTCAGAGATGTGCAAGTTTTGGTAGGTAATTATTGTCGGTGGCCATGGCCTTCTGTGAGGGTATTACCTACTGAACTATAGGGGTAAACGTTTGGTCGATTATCCAGCCCAGTATAATCCTTATAACACTCCCCCCCCCTCTGAACGGCGGGAGTTTTGGTGCGTCGGTACCGTGTACGGCGATACGATGACCTACCCGCTTCGTTTCAATACTTGGGGAACCAGGGATATGTGCTTTTAGGGACGCACGCGCAAGCGTTTCTATAAAAGAAACGTTCGAAGTGAGATATGAATTCTCGTAGTGTTTGGGTCTTATCACGAGGTGCGGGGTAATCGATAGCCTCATTTATTTTTTATGGCACAGCCGCATCTTCCACCAGCTTTTCCTGGCCGTTTGGGATGAGCTTTGTCATCTCCCTCCGACCATCGTGCGGTCTGCATATTCGACTATTATGGGTGGACAACTGTGATGTGAGTGAAGAACTCATGGGCTATATATAGATAATGCTGTCTGCAGTTTTGTTGTCTCAGAACTATGGGAATAATCCATGTAATGAATTAACCCGGCGGAAATGCTATTAGTCGAGAGAAACGTTCTTTTAGGATTGTTTTCCATGGCGGATAGCCCGTTAGAGGGTAATGGTCCTGAGCGGAGACAGGGCCATAAGATGATAGGTCCCTATCAGGTATATTAGTGGAAGAACGATCGATAGCCACAGGAACGTTCTATGGGAGAACATAAGATAAGATTAATTTAGGACAGCTTGTGGCGTGGGGTGAGACGAGTATGTTTGGGCGTCGAGTCCCCCTCCCCTACCTCTCACTTTTTCTGCCAAAGCACCTCCTTTGCTCTCGCCATCAATGACGAAGATCTAAATCAGAAGAATCGAAGCACTGCTTCCCAGCTGCCAGATAAACCTACGTCCCTTGCCCTCACCCTTAACTCGGTCATCTCTTCACACTTCACCGAGAGACTTCCGAAGTCTGCTGTCCGAACAATATGTTGGGGGGATGAATCTATCGATGTGCAGTACTGACGACAGTAGATGCAGAAAATTCCAATCGATAGCCTTTACAGACACGACCACAGACTCATCCATTGCGCCATTGTCAGTTGTTCAGGGTGTGCAGATGCTGGAATTATCGATTTCTAGGGGGCTGCCTCGAGATTGTCGGCAATGCTCAGTACGCGGCCACCAGGACACGAGGCGGAGTGAGATCCGGTGTCCCACTGGTTGCCAGCCTCAGTACGTTTGCACCGGCCGCTCTGCTGGTGCCGCTGTGCCGCTGCCGGTGTGTTTCTTCTGTTGCTGTTGTGTTTTGTTGCTTCAGCTTCTGTTCAGCATACTGCTGCTTCTGCTTCTGCTTCTGCTGCTGCTGCTGCTGTCGCTGCTATGATGCGTGATGACTACAGAAAAATCTCGCCTCATCGCAATTCTACTGTAATTGGTAATGCTTCGTCAGGAATTCTCAGCGCGCAATGGCCATGACTCGTCGTGGCGTGAGATCCGTTGTTCCAAAGGGTTGTGCCTCTCAGCCTCCCTACCCATGAAGCAAGGTGTGACTGAAGCGCGCTTGATCGCGAGGCTATGTTCACAGACAAAAAATCTAACTGCATTTGAATGTAAGGATAAGCAACCATCGGTTGTCTGCTATTGACTTAGGCTCGAATCCCCTCCGTTTTTCTGGTGGTGTTCGCAGTATGCGTGGACAAGGACGACTGCACAGAGCCTTTAATCTGCTGCCCGGAAGATAATTTTTGCGGAGAAGCTGGCGTGCGAAACCCGACAGCTTGTGGTAAGCCGGCACAAGTGTTTTGACAGACGACTATGTGTGTGGTTGCATATCCCGATCAGGCCCGATAGTGGTGGTCTGTGATTCTTTGGCGCATCTAGTAATTCATTGGATTAATTTTCTGGAGCCCGTCATATAAATCAAGTCGTCCAGTTGTTGGTCGAGAGAAATGATGGACGATCCTTGTGTTCGATATACAAAGAGAGGGCGCGAGCTCTACGACGTCGGCGTTCGTCTCGCTTGCTACGCCCTGCCCACACTTCACCCGGAGTCACGGTTTAGACATGATAGTGCTACACCTTTCTGCCTCTCGTTGCCTGTCATGCGTTCATCACCCTGTCGCCAAGTACATTGTTTGGATGTTTTGATGTCACATCGCGTGCCTCTCTGACAGGTGATCCGCATATGACCGGCTTCCACGGCCAGATGTTCGACTTTACTGGCGTCGACGGCCGTTGGTATGCCGTGATATCGGACCCTCTGTCGATGCACCTTAACATGCGCGTCTCGGCTCCAATTCCCTCCTTGCCCGAGATTACGTACATCACCGGTCTCTCTCTCCTTACCACCGATGATGACTGGGTTGACCACACCATCGTTATCTCGGTCAACGACCCACACAACCTGGACAGTGCCTGCCCTGAAGGTGTTTACCCATGTCTAGCGGACGGCTCACTGAGAGTGGTCGCTGATGGGAACGAGGTCTTGATCTCGCCAGGCACAGTCACGTTGGGCCCTGATGTGCAGATCACGGCAGTGAACATCCCTGGAGAGTGCAGGTCCTTCGGGTTCGAGACATACTGGGAGAAGAAAAAGATGGAGGACATGCAGTCAGGTCGTATGCTGCTGCGCGAGCCGCTGAGCATAGGAGAATGGATCCTCGCCGACCCTACCGCTACCAACATGGTGGAATGCACAACGTACGTGTCCCGCGCCATGTCAGAGGAAGGCGCGATATTCGCTCATCAATCGGAACATGCATCCTTCCAGATCGTTACTCCCAAGGGAACCATCCGCCTCAGCCATGGTAGGCTGCACCAGCTCCCCATGCGGGACCCTACAGACCATTTCGATCTCCCGGACCACTTGACTTGGCAAATGAACATGGCCATCGACCACGCCGACATTAGCCACGACGCCCAAGGTGTTCTCGGTGAGACGTTCGTCCCCACGCTTGATGACAACGGCAACATCATCATGCACGGGATGGAATGCATCCGCGGGGTGGAGGCCGATTGTAAGTTAGCGCTGCCCAACTGCTGGATTTCTGAACAGCAATTATGTGGGATTTCTCAGAGATGCTTACAACGTGTTGACTGCTATAGCCTTATGTCGGCCCAGGTACGGTAAGTAGCATTACTCTGTGTTTTTGAGGAGCACCAGAAAAGGTTTCCGGTCGGATGGACCCCCTCTTCAGCTTTAGCCCTGCTATCTAGCCGAGTCCGTGTACCATACGTTTCATGTAATATTCTCAAGACAATGTTCACATCGCTTGCTTATGCGGCCCAGAAACACAAGGAGCGATCACCACTTGAATCCACACCGGTTACATGTTATCGCTGCAACCACATCATCGAGAGTCCACCTAATTTTCCACCTTGTGCGCAAATTTCTTGTACACGCAGATGCTGTCGCTGGTCCCCTCGGTGTGGACTTCGCCCAGCGCGAGTACGGCCCCTAAACGGACACCCTGGTGCACCGGGAAAGCTACAATGGTTAGCCGCTGCTCGCAATGAGAACATACCGCAGGATGAAATCACCAACATTGACGCCGGAAGGAGCATCCAATATGTAGACGGACTTGAGTTCAGACACCGTAAGTCCAGCTACGTCTAGTACATTAATTCTATGCCGGGTCCATGTTCACCCTTTTTCTTCGAGGCGAGAGTAAAAGCAGATTAATACATTTTCATGTTTGTTCGACCGGAAGTGGCCTCAGGACAGGAAAGAGAGCTGGCTTCGCGAAAGACGACCGTCAGGTCTAATTACGATGTTGATCGACTCGTCGTGCCTATGAAACAGCAAGCATTAGATCCCTCCCCACGACGACTATATCGTACATGCTTCGTGTTTAGATGCATGCGCATTCCCAGTGGAAGAACATGGGGTTGCCTGCACTACTGCGGCGTGGACGATCCAACAGTTTAGTTTGACCCTATATTTTGCATTTTCATGTTGCAACGCGGACGAGTGCGCATCCGGCCGCTGGCACTAGGTATCGGTGTATGTGTTCATCCGAGAGGGTATGGATAAAGGTTAGAGTCTAGCTATTAAAACGTATATTGCACTTTTGATCTCGATGGTGTGTGCAACGTCTGATCGGTAGTGAATTGCTGAGCACCAAGGATTCAGGAGCAGCAAATTCCGAGAACTCAGCTTAGCAGTGAAGCACGAAAGATTCTAGAGCCAGTAGGGATGTCCTCTTATATTTGGGTGTATGTGCACAGTCGACAGTAGCAAGGCGATGTCGCCATCCTGCAGTGTGAACGGTTAATTGAAGTACCAAAAGTGACGCAGTTGGTAATTTCTTCGATGTTCAACATGGGCGACCCATCACCCGTTCTCCTGTGCTGAAGGCCGTAGATTTTTTTCCCCTGAGATCATGGATAGGTAGGGGTCTAGAGTCGGAAACCAGGCAATGGAAACATATGCTATTAATAGACATGTGTTCATCGCTGGTGTGTTTAACCCGTATATGCTGCTGAAATGCTCGGAGGTTCTTGGGCGCAACTATATCACGGACTCGTAATATACCGAAAGGCAGTTGGGATATAACGGTAGCGACGAAGACCAAATTGGACTAGGGTTTTTTATCGAAGGAGTCAATCTCCCTGCAGTAGACGGCATCCGAGCACGAGATATTCGTGTGGTTTCCTTTACGCGTGTTACCATAGCAAACCTAGCCGTCCCGTAGAGTAATGCAGTCGAAGAGCTTGGTGTTGAATTGAGATGTAGGAACACGTAAAATGCAAGCAGCAGTCGGGGCTGTTGTGTCTTCGGCAACAGCGGTGGCAGCCGAGGCCAATGTGGGGCATATTATATTCTTCAACAACGAGGTCGGCGCGGGTAGGGGTGATGAACACCTGGTTCATGGTTATGACTGGTTCCATTTACCACCACCGTAGTCGACGAATGAGTGAGTATTTATAAGAGTTGATGTCGCAGGGCGTACCATATTTCTGACAATTGTGTCATAGCCTAGGTATCGGTGTTATTTCAGCGATCTTTGCACCTATCGATGTTTTGTTATCGATAAAGGCACTGTCACCATATATTGGGTACACATGCATATGGCGTTTCACGTAGTTCTACACCGTGTTAGCCCGCACTGTATACGCGCACTCCGAAAGCTCCATGTTGGTTCTTGTATGATTTACGTACGTGCCCCATGTATCTTAGCTCTGCTTAGGAATTACGATATGCGGAATATATCTGAGTGGTATCAGGTTTGAGGGTTTCATAATATTCCCGAGGGTATGATGAGCCATGCTTCGAAGTGCTGCATGCATAATGTTTGGGATTATATCAAACTCAGGGGTGTGTACCATCTGTAAAGGCTTCAGAGAGTGATTGACTTAAAGCCATTGGAAAACCTCATGCTTAATGTGTTAGCCACATTCGTGGCGGCTGCCCCTTTTGTCATGGCTACATTAAACCGAAAATGACACCATTCTTGCAACCGGTAAAGAGCCACACTCTTGGGTGTGTCTTTAGCTGAGGCGTGCCGGCCGGGAAAACAATAGCGGCGCTGACCGGCACGGAAGATAATGTCAACACAAGTACATACATCGTGGGAACGCGCGATGGTCAATAAGAGGCAACACAACCAATATTCAAACGAGACCCGGAATAAAAAGTCCTGACCATACCCATCGTGTGGATGTGCACTCCGTCGCTTGTTCGTTGGACATTTCCCGACCCCCCCTCCCCGTTGGGCACGATGGTGGGCATGAAACCTCCTCTGTGGAGACACCTTACTAGTCCGAACGTTTGCGCAGACAAAATGACCGACCCAACCTAACGTTGAGAAACCTTGATAGGGTTCCGACGTTTCACGACCTTGTTGGATATGGCGTCGTTGTACGGATGATCGTCTTGTATCCTAGCGTACAGCACACGACGTAGCACATCAGGATGACGTATTCCACACCGACAGTACCTCTTGGTCTCATATGAGAAGTCGAAAAGTTATCTGCAACGTGTTTGAATCTGCAACATGGAGACGCTTGAACCTTAGCAGCAACGGATCAACAAAACATACCACAATCCTGAGTTTGCCCGCTGCTTTCACCATGTTCGCTCTTGGAACATTACGGCTGGTCGGTGGCTGAATTGCACTATGAACCAGCAACGTCTCGTTGTGCAACCGACCACAGATGGGCGTATCGGACCCCACCCACCGGCCTAATGTTCGAAGAAGATTGGGGTAAATATTGACACCCATCTGACCAGGCGCTTAGCCAACTGCTATAAAATCCCGATAGAAACGCGCAAGGGGACTGCAAGCCTACCGTGGTCGGAGGGCGGACGGTTGAAATTCTCATTAAACTACCGGAGCTTTTTGTGACGAGGATCATGTTTGCTTGAACAAAGAATAATCAAACAAATATGCCTCGTGCTTGGCACCACTTAGAGGAGAAAAGTGAAAACGCCGTCTCGAGTAATGCAGCCAAACGCAAACGGATTGCAGCCTGTACGCCGAAGCGATCATGTGGCACACGAAACATGTTGTTCTGCAGTCAAACACAAACTCCACGTTCGACACTCAAGGTGCAGTCGCGACTACGGGCGACGTGTCGCAGATAACGTTTGTTGTTGGCTGTGTGGATATTGCGCCCAACAAGCTACACCAGGAACTAATTTGATTACTTGACGGCGTCAGGCACCACTACAGCTGTGTCCATGTTTTCGTTTAGAAGAAGTTATAGCCATTAAAGGTAGATCGTGGTATTCATGTAGAGCAATAACATCATGGAGCGCAACTTACACTACTTCCTGATAAAGTGTATTTATGGACCACTCGAGTGGATTCGATGACGAAAAATTAACATTGGAGTCTTCAGGCGATAAAAATGCAAAGAGCGAACCGTAGCGGGGAGGGGGTAGCAGGAACAGTGACGGCGCAAGGATACTAAATGTAATGGAGAATAAATCTTAACATTTCGTACGCTTGGCTGAGAACGTATACTAATCACTCTTTCTTTTGTCCAGCTTTTGAAGTCTGACGCTGCAAGTGTGAGCCCCCCATCCACAGATTAGTTCAGGACCCTCGCACAATGCAACACAATGACCGTAGTCTACACGATACAAGGAAACTTGACGGTGCGATACACAGATCACATGACAGCCGACCTAGGCAGAAGTACGCTCGTGATCGATCGCCGCACACGAATTGTACCTCTTCATGGGTGATACTGGGTGCTCCACAAAGGCGACCTAACAGTCCATCCACGATCGGCTGTCTATTGCACTCCTGCTCCTGACGGTGAGCACTGTATTTTGGACTGCTTCCGTTCGTAGTCCCTATATCATGTGCATCAATCACAGGCACCGCCGGAAACGTCAATCCACACCTACGACCAACGAACCAAGGAGAAGAACAAAATATGCATGCTAAAGGTCTAGACATCCCACGAGGGGCCGGCCATGTGCATCGGCAGCCACAGCCACAGTAGCCGCACAGGTAAGACAAGGCACTAAGGGTTGCAGAAGGCGGAGGCTGGAACGCTTTACGATAGATCTTGGACCGTATCACGCAGTAGCTGTCATGAGCCCCATACAGCAGGATATTTCACCGAGAGATGAATCGACAATATACATCTAACTTGTGCGGTACATTGCACACCCACTCACTTGGTCTCGGCACACCGAGTGGATTACGGGGGGGTGCCCAATAGGACACTCTGCTCCACGAACTGCACCTCTCGCGGACCCTAAGTGCACAACCATGGCACACCGTCTTCACGTCCATGCCGCGTATAAGGAAAGTTCGAAATATACCTCTCTTGATCCAACGCCTCTTTGTATTTCCTGCTAGGGATGCATCAAAGGTTTCCCCAGAATGAACAGGATAACCCGCTTCGCCATTCTAGGCGCCGTACGGGTGCCCGGGTTGGTGGTAAGTTGGAGTTTCGTCTCATATGTTAACAGGACGAGCGCAGGTATAGTCGTCAACGTTACAGTATGGCATGCTAAGCTTGATGCACTCAGGGTCAGCTACGATTTGTAGTTGGGTTGCCATTAGCATTCCGAGGCGCGTCGCCCTCCGGAGACGATGCGGTGCAATGCGCCCTAAGGGCAAGCTGTCTGGGGAAGATGCCGCGTAATACTCCCCGTGGCGCTTGCCCCTCGGGGATATTGTTTTGGATTCTCCTCTATCAGAATCCCTCCCGGGTATTGGATCTATCTGATTAATGAGAACATGACAACGCATCTGAATTGCATCTACTGGTTTCATCAGGACGAACAATCTAACTACAGTACAACCTGCTTGGGTTTTTGAACGCCTGGGTCGGCACTTCCTGCCGTGAGACACCTTGTGGAGCCGAACGGCACAGCCACGCCATTAGCTAACGTACATTAGACATATCACCATCATTAGAAACAAACAATATTGTCGCCACGATTCGAACTACTGGACAGTACTAAATATCGATAATTTGGATTTTGTTCGCGAAGAGTCCTTTTTAGGCTACATACAAAGCAAGCAACACAACGTCCACGCGCGCTGGCAGACAGTAATACCACGCAACACACGACGAGTTGTATCAGGTTTTTGGGGCTGGGTTTTTGTCGCTATGTCTAGTGCTACTGTGTAAAAAATCGATTTCATCACAACGCCCGACAGCATAATACCTGGTATGCACGTGCGGCGCGTATACTGAGGTGGGCCGAGATACACCATCCACAAACGACTGTCTACGGGGACAGGAAGAAGCCTCGCACAGACTGCAGACCGCGCAGTATATCATACGTGATTGTGTTCTTTCCGTGGGACCCCGTCGGAGGTCCCAAGGGATCTTTCGGGCTCCCGTGCATGAATCTTGGGATGCCACGAGACTCGACTGCAGCAGCGCGCAGCATCTCATGGTACTTCCTATCGAATGCCATGAGACCCCGCGGGATATCGCAAGATGGCAGGTGAGACTCTGCTTATTACTGTTAAATCCCCCAGGGTCGGGCGGGTTCCTCCGCGTAGCCACCTGGCAAACAGTGTGGTCCTACTAGACTTCCCGCTCCCAGCCCATAATATGTTCCACCGGATTCTACGGGAGTTCTCACGGGAGTTTCAATGAGTCTGTCGCCTCCTCTACAAGGCAATACTACACTCCGGTAACCAGCTTTGCTATCGCAAGGGATGTCGTGTGGGCATGCCGTGCCATTCCACGGGGTGAGGTGGGTTCTGACGGGGTCCCGCGGTGATTTCCCTGGGGTTCACGAACTGAATTCCACGGACCTCCGCGCATCTCAGCTGGGATACAGTGAAGGGGTTCGGCTGCATCCCACGTGGAATCCCCCGGCGTCCTACGGTATCCCATGCGCCTTTCAATGGGTACACATCCGAACCCCAGACAGTGACAATCGTGGCTCAACGGAGTCTCGTCACTTCCTGTGTCTTAGCTATTTGTCAAAACTTTCATAAACACCACGTACTGAACCAACAACCAATACACCGATGGAATAGACAGATCTGCCTCACAACCCTGATATACTTCTACGTAGGGAGACCCCTGAATTCGGACACAGGTGGCAACTCAGGGTTATATTCCTTTTCCATGGCATGGATGAATCCATTGACAATCCGCACCACATGTGCAAGACAAAATCACTTACTGTCTTACCCGCGAGTAGCTACAGGTCAGGGATGCCGGGTGAGAGGTGTATCTCTTAGAGCTGACTTTCAGTGTACGTCAAACCTACTTCATTGTCCATACACGCGTGCACTCAGAACCCGTTGCAAACATCACTGCATCTTCAAATAAAAGGGGTACCCCCAGTAACCGCCCTTTGCGTATCTCTATCGGGAATGGAACGCGAAGTTTGTCAGACGCTTTGAAAAAGTACTAGAGTGCTCAAGCACGACGAGCGATGTAGTATAGTAAGCTGAACTGGGACCGCGTAAAACAAAAGGAAACGTAAGAACGTTGGTGGCAATGCAAAGTACGAAACATGCTTAAAAAAATGTTTCCGGCCATGTAGATGAGAACAGATGAGCATTATAACCACTGCGTGACATGGAGAAGTTTGGAACGCTACAAGAGAGAGCAGAGAGGGAAGGACCGCGGTCCTATATTTACGGATGGTGGCCACGGGCGGTGAAACAGGAATGGGATAGGATTGGCGAAACGCCCAAATGAGCGCCCAAGTGTCAGAGGTGTATCTAATAGGAGTACGCAGGGTACTCCGTCTCGAAAGGGATGCGTGGTGAGTGGTCAAATAGCTATGGCAAGCATTATCACCGCCCCCCCCCCCCCCCAGCCCGCCCACCCACCCACCCACCCACCCATCCACTCACCACAGACGGTTTCGCGGCGACGCGCATTGTTCAACAACGAAACGCTGGTGGTGGGTGGTGCGTGATGTCGGTAGTGGTTAAACCAACCAGCCAACGCACCAACGGACGCACCCAGCAACTCACTTCAACATCAACTCAAACCCATACAACTATGCCCACCCAGGCGACATACAAGGTTTCAGGGCAGACGCGCATCGCCCAAATGTGAAAGTGTTCCCAACGCCATTGCCGGAAGGCAGTGAACATACGTAAAAGAACCGCCAACGAAGTAGATGAAGCAGACACGAGTTTGACAAATTCAAAGCGTCTGTCACGCTCCTCATTCGTACCGTTCTTGCATCTCCACAATGCGGACTTACTCCTGAGGAAAAAGAAGAAAAAAATATATATCTATGGTCGTGCTGGGTAATTATCCGACAAATAGAGAGGTGGAAAGTCTGTGGTCACAAAAACTTACAACACAAACATGCAGCGGTTTGATGTCATGCAGGGGCTGCGGCAAGGTTGCGTGCCGTCACCATTCCTGTTCAGCGTGTTTTTCATTCTACGATGCACGCCGTTCTACAGTACTCTTGTTCGCTTGATCGTGGACGAGGACCACGTTGAACGATTTTTGTCTTCCCCCAGACAGATCCAGGACTCGGAAAATAGACGCCAGTTTTATGTGTGTGAAGGGCAGTGGGGGGAATGCCGTACGCTGTTGACGCAGGAATTGTCTCGCGGTGTGCGAAGGACTTGCTAACATGATGACTGCCATCGTGACAGTATTTGATGCGCAGGCCTCACAATATCGGAACATTCAATAGAGACGATGCTGCTACGAACACGGAACCAGACACCTGCTGCTCTATCGATCGTGATCGACGCAGCTGGCTAGATATATAGACAGACGACGCAGTCACTATACCTCGGTGACGTTATCCACGAAAACGATAACCTCTTGCTCAAAATCGAAAGGCGGATCCATCTCATATGTGTATGCGTTGAACGGTTCGGCCCGGAGATGTACGACATGATCACATCCCTGCTTGGTTCGATGTACGTATGTTGAAGGCGGAGGCGATTGCGACCCTGTTTTGCAGATGTACGTGAGTGCGCAGCACTTTCGCCAGTCTCCGATTGGTACACTACCATGTACGCCTGTGGGACATTGGTTTCCTGCATCCGACATAGTACTGACTATACCATGCATTCGTACGTGAAGACTCTCAAGAACAAACAAGAGCATCAAAACGGTCGTCTGTAAACGTCGGCTCTTATTTGCGGAGGCCGTGACGCGATAAACCAAGGGGCGATTCCTTAGTCTGGTGATAGTTGCAACGATATCCGGTAGGGAGGTATGGAGACCGGGAGGAGAGCTAAATACGTCCGTCGGAGTTATTCAAGCCACCGACGGGTGTACGGAAGGCTCCCCGTTGGTGTTCGGAGTTGAGACAGCGCTGTGGACCGTTGAAGAAACAAAGGGGCATAAATGGTACTGTGGGGTCTTCCAAGCTAACCAACGATACGCGATAACCGGCACAAGGATGAGGCGAATTTGAGTAGAAAGCGCCACGCGTCCGTTGAGAGGTGGTGCCCAGGGAATGGGAAAAGGAAGGGGCAACAGTCCTAGGGAATCCGCGTTTCACGAAGTCAGGAATAAAACGGAAGGCAGCGTGGCAGGGTATCAGGCCGACTATTGGTAAGAGCCAGTCTAGGCAACGTACTCGTACCACAAACGTCTGCGGTTGCTTGGAGCGCGATTCTACTATTTTTCTGACTTTTTCTTTATTGTTCCCACTTCGTGCTTTTTCATACTGGTATGATGGTGAGTCTTGTTTGGCCCGATGGATGGCGAGTCGGTGGGGTTCTTCCAGCTTTTTGCTTGTTTTTACTGCTATGTTTGTGCGATTTTCCTTGACTTCTACCCTACGAGCACGAAAGAGCGGCAGAGCGGCATTCCCTTGCCCTCCTCCGTTTGTGTTTATACTCAATCGCGGCGGGTTTGTTTCCCACTTTCTCTTAGTCGCGGCGTGTTGTATGTTCTTGTCATTTCTTTCGTTTTTTCGCGCTGCTGAAGCCGCTTCAAGCGAAAGCGCGTTTGCAAGCTCTGTTGCAAGCTTGGCTGCTGCTTACGGCTGTTGCATTTGCTGCAAGGGATTGCACCCTTGCCGCCACGCTCCTGATTGTCGACGCTATGACTCCCTTTCGGGTAGAGAGGACAACTATTACGGGGGTCCATAGTTAACGGGGCCAAATTTTGTTAGTAAAAATAGGCAAATATATAGGTTTTTACTTACACCATAGGTCCTGTTAACTATGGACCCCCGTAATAAGACGAACGTGGACGATATTCTCGTGTGGCAGCGTTGCTTACACAGCGAGTGTCGAGGAGCGCAGTATAGACCATACGTTTCTGCTCGCTATGGCTCGCAGCTGCTCACTGCTTCTTCCGCTGCTGCTCCTGCTGCCGCCGCTGTTGCAGGTTATTTTGTTCCCACACAACAATGTAAATATTAGCGCTTTTTTGTCTCCGATTATGCCCATCCCGGAAGGCTTTCAATTATGATTATATCTCCAACGGCAACCCTGATAAAGAAAAAATGTTATTCGCAGACACCATACGAATCACTTTCCACTACCGGACTTGGAGCAGGACGACTCGTCCTCGAACAACGATATTACTTTGCGCAGACACTCTACGATTAGGTTTTTCATATTTTCCAGGCGTTTTTATTTTTATAGGATTTCCGTCACAACGATAGTCGAAATTGAAAAGATTCCGGGATCGGCATAATCTAAGAAAAAAACGCAAAATAAAGGATTATTGCAGGGCTTTTCGCGCGTCAGGTCAAACCGCACGGGTCGGGTCGGGTCGGGTCGGGTTGGGCCGATCCGAGATAGTTTGAAAGCCTCGTGACCCGACCCGATCCGGTCCGAGATATTTAAAAAGCTATTGACCCGACCCGACCCGACCCGACCTGAGACATTTGAAAATCTACTGACCCGACCCGATCCGTCCCGCGAGATTTCAAAACCTCCTGACCCAACCGGACCCGACCCGCCACCTTCCAATTGACCCGTGAAAGACGGATTTCATGCGTGTCGGGTCATCTTGATCCGCGAGGCAATTGATCTTGACCCGAAGGTTCGACCCGCGGATCTGGCCGGTGGATCGACACTTCCAAAACCAATTTAAGTTCTTTTATTAAGAGTGCCCCACAGCGATATATGACCTGGGTTTAGTGAATATGGATGGATGCGGGCATGCTTATATGAATTTGGCGGTATTTTAATGTTTGAATATGATACCAAAGGAGTATTATCGAATATTGGCACGAGAGAAGTCTTTGGGTAAGAGATAGGGTAGTGTTTCAAGTGTCGGATGCCCGAGCCTAATGCGCGGATCTGGCCCGCGGGTCGGCAGAAAAAACTAGCGGATCATGCTGGCCGGACCCGCGAGTGACCCGCTTCTCGCGGGTCATGACCTCACCCGACTCGTGAGTTTTTCATCAGCTGTTCACCCGACCCGACTCGGCACGTGAGGTTTGAAAAATTATTGACCCGACCCGACCCGACCCGACCCGTGCGATTTGGAAAAGTCTTCACCCGACCTGACCCGACCCACGAGATTTGAAACCTCTTGACCCGAAAACCTCTTGACCCGATCCGACCCGTGCGGTTTTGAACACTTCCTGACCCGACCCGACCCGACCCGTAACATTTCGAACACGACGTAACCCGCAAAACGCCCTGGGTTATTGTGAGAAAAGAACACTTGTACCATCGGCAAAACTTGTAGTACGAGCAGAAGTCGTGCGAGTAGCAGTACTTACCTCCTGTCGCCAACAGCAGCATAGCACCAGCAACAGCAGCAGCAGTACCTGCATGCAACAGCAAGCTGCAGAAGCAGTTAGCGGCAAGCATCAGTAAGAACTACACCCTTAGGGCTAGGGGCCACAGTTACTCTCTCAATGGTCAATTTTGTCTACAATTGATTCAGGAGGATGTGTGCTAATTGGATTTGTCTTGACAATTGTTTTTGGCGGCTGTCTAATAATTGAAATTGTCCATACCATTGATTTCGGCTGTTGCCCATTTATTGAAATTGACGAGACAATAGTTTTGGCCGATTACCTATGAATTGTAATTATCCAGGCAATTGATTTGGAACAACATCTACTAGTTCGAATTGTGTGAGCAATAGGTTTCGAGTGTTGTGTATTAATTGGAAATATCCAAACAGTCGGTTGAAGAAACTGCTAATTAAGTGGAATTATCCAACAAGTTGATTTCGGGTGCTGATCTAATAATTGGAATTGTTCAGACAATTGATTTCGGGTGTGGTCCACTAACCGAAAATGTTCAGACAACTGATTTCGGGAACTGTCGATGAATTGGATTATTCTGAACGTTTGATTTCGACTGCTGCTATGAAATTGTCCGCACAATTAAATTTCGGGTGCTGTCAATTAAACGGAATTTTCAAAACGGACTTCGGCGATTGGAAAGTAGTTGGAACTGTCCGCACAACTCATTTCAGATGCCGCGCAAGAAATCAATTGCTCGATAAATGTCATGGCCGTGTACCTACAGTAGTTATTGTATTATGTTAGACACTCCCCCTTGAATTGATACTACTCGTAATATGGCACAATAAATGACCTTGCAAATGATCGTGTATAGAGGGAAGTTTCCGATCCTGTTTTAGAGGCAATACTAGCATGGTGGTCCTGTTGTGTACCGACCAAATCAAACGTAACTCTAAAGTAGTTGCCAGCTTTCAAATAACAGAGCCCTCTCAAACTCGATAGTCATGATAATTCCAATTACTAGTAGATCGCTTCCGAAACCCATTGTCCGGACAATTCCAATTAGTGGACGGTCTCTCAAAGCAGTTGCCCGGACAAGTTCAATCCATGTATATCGCCCGAAATCAATTGTTCAAGCAATTCCAAATATTAGACAGGCTGTGAAATCATTTGCCAGCACAATTTCAATCGCTATTCAGTCTCCGAGCTCATTTGTCTGGACAACTCCAATTAATGAAAAGCACAAAACATCAATTGTTCAGACAATTCCAATAAGTGGACAGTCTCTGAAATCAATTGTCAAGGCAACTTCAATTGATAGATAGTCTCAAATTTTTTTAGTCCGGACAATTCCAATTGTTAGAAATTACCCGATATCAATTGATCAATTGTCCGAATAAATCCAATTAATAGACAGTATCCAAGATCAATCGTCTAAACTATTTCAATTGCTAGACAGTCTATGACATCACTTGCACGGACAATTCCAATTAATAGACAACTTCGTGACTCTGCTGTAGGGGCAATAGTCTATTGATAGGCCCGTTGTCCAAGGCATAAGCAGAAAGGGGCGGGACACCCCAACTTTAGCTTCGTATTTTATGTTCGCACGTAGGAAGTTCTGATACCGCCTGGCCCATGTGCTCAGCTGTAAATCATTAAAAAAAGGTTTCGCGAAAGAAAATAATCCGTACCTGGTTGCACTGTTATTTTGAAATGTACGAGCAGTTGATTTAGGAGACTGCCCACCAATAGCATTGTCTGAAGTAGTTTTGGAGATTTGGTATTAGTCGAAATTGTCGGGATGACTGATTTTGTATACTTCTATTAATCGAAATTGCCCAGATAATTGATTGAGAAAGCAGTCTGCTAATTGAAATTGTCCGGACAATTGATTTTGGAGACCGTATAAATTGGGATTGTTGGGGCCAACTGATCTGGGAGACTGTCTATTAATTGGAGTTGTCCTGACAAATAATTTTGGCGTCAGTCTACTGATTGAAATTGTCCGGATAACTACTTCGGGGGGCCGACTATCAATTGGAATGGCCGGGACAATTGATTCAGGAGACAGTCTGTCAATTGGAATTGGCCGGACAATGTATTTAGGCGAAGGTCCACTAATTGGCATTGTCCCGACCATTGAGTACGGAGACTGCCTATAAAGTGAAATTGTCTGGACAACAGAGCCAGGTAGGGGTGACTTAAAAACAAATTGTCTGGATACTAGACCTCGATGCCATTCAATTAACCGGAATTAGGGACCTCATTAGACAGACAATTGCAATAGGAAGCTATTGGGCTGTTGTATATTGTCCAGGGTGTCGTCTAAGCACGAACAGGTAGAAGTGTGGTCTGTCCTGAGCCCCTCTACACTCGCTGTGTTAGCAGCGCCGTCTCAACGAGAAGATCGCCCATCTTATTGCTCGTGGTCCTCTCTGCCCGGGAAGGGGTCGTAGCGGCGAAGATCAGGAGCATTTCGCAAGGGTGCACGCGCTCGACAGCTAGATTTCGAGGGATTTACGTATTTCCAGCACAGGGGTGGATTTAAGGATTCGTGTTTTGATTCGAGGATTTCGTTTTTGAGTTATCTATTGGATTTGTTTGCTTCTGAGTTTTGAATGTTATACCATTGCGATGTGTCAACCGTGAGATGTCGTCCCTTGTGACGCACAGAACAAGAGGGACAGCAGCATAGTCGTTTACAATGAAAAGGGGTGCATGTTGGTTGTACTCACGAACAATACGCACAACATCCATCATACATTGAGAAGTTACATGCTTGATAGAGATTCTCTGGTAGTGGGATATGGGGATATCGGGAGAATGTGCGAGCCGCCTGGTTGCACTCGTTGTCTAGCTTATGAGTTGAGTAAAATCGAGTACTCGGGCGTGATAACAGAATTAAGAGCTCCGTCCGTCTTGAGCCACCATTTACGCGTTTCCTGGCCAGTTGCGTCTATACATTTGGAGATCAGTCAAAACTTAATAATGGAGACGAGTCTTGCGGCATTTCGCTCTCGACGCCTTCCGTCGGATCTACTATACACCTGCCTGTCAACAATCGGCTTTTTGGCGTCTTGCGTGCTTGTCCGTATGATGCAAAGTGACTAGTGAAGCGGATCGTCATGTATATCATGTAGGGGTCTAAGTCAGCCTTATCTAGTGACGGAGGCTGAAAGGCGACCTTATCATTATGCACTCTACGCCGACCAGCTAGTCCGGGTAGAATGTGGTCAACCCGCGCACGATCATTCAGGCCTGTGCCGTTGTGGAAAAGCAATATCACACCCTTAGGTGTGCTGACCCAATGGTGGGAGTTATTCATAGCTGGCAATCAGTAGAGAAAGACAGAAGCCGTGTGCCATTATCGTCGACAATATCGCACCCGTATGCTCGTAGTAGTCCATGTTCAACATCACTGCACCCTCCCAGTCTCTGCCCAGTTCCTGCAATAGAAGGACGTTGAGTAGAAAGATTGCTAATTTTAAAACCCCGATGTTTTTTCACTTACAGAGAGTTCGTCCAAGGTTTCGTTCTGCAGGGTTTGTGGATTCCAAGTACGCGTATATATACGAGTGAACGCGAAATATTCCAGTCTGTCCGCCGCCTAAAAATAGGCTAACTCGTCGACATGGCCGAAGCTATTTTTGACGTGATCAACTATCGCTGTTTTTCGCGGCGCAACCTCCCGAACGAACATTCCTCAATTATATCTACCTAAACAAAATTCTGGGTCATGTGTTACAGCGAGTGGCTCCAGGGAGGGGGGTTCATAGCGCTGCGACTGTCGCGACCAGCGCTATGGGGAAGATAATACGGCGCGAGACAACTGTCCTGCTCAGGGTCACGCGTCGGGTCTATTCGATGGGCAGAAGGCATACTTTGGCGGATCCTATATGGGCAGGGAGGATCCCCGGTGTGGGAACGCCTTCGGTCTCGGGTACAGAACCAGTAAAGAGGTTCCGGGACCACCCGGTGTTTACTAAACACCACACAGTGAAGAAAGAAAGTCAAAGCCAAGTGATCTGTGATACCCGTCTTATCGATCCCCAGCCCCTTGGGCGCTGCCGTTCTTGTCGCGCCCTTCACCGTGTCTGTGGTGCTTCGTTGATTGTTCACTCTGGCTGCTTGCATCTTCCGCATTGCATCGATCCACGTTCAACGTGACCCGATCATTACTGCACGAAGGCACTTCCTCGAAATCTCAAACAACACGTGAGCCGGCCTCAGAGATCTAAGGAGCGCAGGTCCTTTTTAGGGTCTGAGAGCTCTACCCTGCTGTATCATGGTGAACCCAGGGAGATCGAGGTGCACAGCAGGAGATCGGCGTGTTCGCAAAAGGTGTACAGGAGATCGGAGTGTTTGCAAAACTGTGACACAATGCCATTGTGGTCTTTGTATAATCCCGCGTTTGATCTTGAAAAATACTTATTGCTTACTTGTTATATGCATACATCCACATGTTTCGTTATTGCCTGCCTTGTATGATTGTGATACGTGCACTATGCTGTTATGTATTCACGCTGCCGATGGCTCTGTTTGTTTGTTTCATAAGGCTTTGAAGATCCTTATCTTGTCGATGCATGGAGGCATACTCGATGCCCGTGCTCTGTTTTCCTATTGCTCGTGCTCGCCTGTTCGTTCGATGTTCATGATCGCACACACATGCATGTTCGTTAACAAATAACCGCATGCTATTGGCCACATGTTGTCTTCAAAACCAAATGCAACCGACAGGTATCGATACAAGCCAAAAAAGTGCCGTACCTACTAATACACGCATGCTCTCGTGCACCGTTTGCTTGGTTAAGTGATACCAGAAACTAACAATGTTGAGGCTTGAGCCGTTTGGGCATACGTAACCCTATAGGACAATGAACCCCTCGACAACACTCTGTGCATTGCCGGCTGGCAAACATAGAACTTTCAAGAAACCACGCATGTTTTGGTGACTAGTAGTCATGCCGCGATGCTTAGACCACATCAGTAATAGGCCAATCGTCGTATTATGCAAACCAAATCGAAAGTCCGATGCACGTTTGACCCTCTTCGATGTCTCCGGTCGTACCATTGTCTGTGTTGTTTACGAACCGAGCGTTGCGCTCGAGTACTAGGTATAGTACTTGATGGACTGAAAGCCAAGCATAAGAGGAAAGGACAAGAAAAACCGGAGCAGATGAAGATCGGCTACGCAAGCCCTTTTGCGGCACGGGTAACACGGGGTAAGATAGTTTCACCTGGACGATGATGACCTTGCACACAACAGAGGGAGGTGTGGCTTGCTTGTGTCCGGAGGATTCTTGGTGATGACAGATACACGATGCAACCCAACTTGATTATTAGTACCAGGCCAACAGATATGGAGCGGGTGAAACACAATCCGTGGGATCAATCCTTCTCGTTGTTCTGATGTCGTATCCACAGTCGAACTTGCTGATATTTTTCTTGCCGTACGGTATTCCTCGAGCGCATAAAACTAAATGGGGGGGGGTAGGCTGTGTCCCAGTGGTTGACTTAAAAGTCAAGCCACACACCAACGCTACAAACCTCGCCCAGCGCATGCCGTACTATGCTGGACCATGTAAGAGCAGGGAGATGGATCCAACGAGATACCCGTAGCAAGTATGACATGGCACATACCAGTGACGAGCTGCCCGGAGTGTTCGGAAGGCATGAAATCTGAATGCTAAATTGATGGTTCTGCTGTATTCATCTAAACGATCATGGAAAGTATTGCGATGGGCTGTCAATATATGTACGACTCTATTAGTCAGCCCAACCGGATCGACTGTCAGTATTTTCGTTGCCATATATCACATGTGCTGTTGTTGTTGTTGTCTTCACATTAAATCGTCCTTTCTACCTAGCTTCATCAGTACACCCAGTGTCCGTCTTGATTCCCTGAGAGATACTGATTCCGTGGTCACAGAGTGTGAGACAGAGGAAGACCAAAAAAACAAATAATCGCAAATTCAAGTGCCGAGCAAGTGAAATACCAGCGTACAGGGTACGAGAACACAACGGCACAAACAAGACAAACAAATAAATACATATGAACAAAAAAAACAATAAAAAATAAAACAAGAAATTGAAATGAAACAGAATACAAACGACGCAAGGACTTCAGAAAGGCTGCCAGACGGAAAACATACGTACTCAGGAACGACAGATATCTGATCCGCGGACGGATCAACACGAAAGAGAGGGAGCTGCAGGCAAAGAAGAGCTATGAATAGTCGAACCGATACTTAGCCAACCGGTCTATGATTTCGTTTCTGCATTCGTCGACAGCTGTATCAGTACGGCTGCCCTTCCCCCCTCCCCCCCTCGCGTTGTCCGTTCTTGGTGTCCTCAGCTGCATGACGCAGCCGGCTCCTTTTAGCCTCATCCCTGTGCCACCGTGCCATGAAACAGACCGCCGCATCGACGACCCCCCGGTACCACATCCCGCTCTTCTTAGCCGCCCTCGATATCACCGTTTCTACTCCGAACAGCAGAGGGGAGCTTTCCGCGGACCCCTCCGTGGCTTGGAAAGCCCTGAGGTCGTCTGCTAGACATTGAGCCCAGTTATTTTCCGGTCGACCTGGTCCTGGGTTCTCCCCATTAGCCATCGTCCCAAACATCAACCGGCGGGTCAGCCGCTCATTGGTGGTCCGCTGTATGGCCCCCGCAAAGAGGAGGCGTCTTGTGCAGATGATCGTCTCAACCCTTTCGCATTGTGCCTTTTTGAGGGCTTGGCGTACGACATGAGGTGGTCAGTGCGTTGTCGGCGCTGGAAGGCCATTGATCCGTAGAAGGAGTTTGTGGTGTGCCGTTCGGAGCGCAGGGAAGTGCTTCTGACCAAGAGTCCACGTCACGCACCCGTACAGCAAGGTCTTCGTCACCTAAGCCGTTAGCATGCGCACTTTTAGAGCGAACGGGGCATCCTCCATGTCATAACAGTTCCCGTTTGAACCGATTGTAGCATGCCCATCCGAGTCGGATCCGTCGTGTGATCTCTCGAATAATGTCAGCGCTGGCGACGACAAGACCGCCCAGATACAAAAGGTGCATCGTCTGTCTATATCTCTGTCCCGCTGCTTCGATGACGAGCGGTGAGGTCTGGGGTGCCTGATTCGGTGTCCGCAGCAGCATGGTCTCCGTTTTCTTTTCGGATACGGTGAAGTCTGCTGCTTCGAAAACGGTCACAATGACGGTCAGCATCTTCGCAAGGCCTTCCGCCGACTTAGACACAATGCCTGCATCATCCGCGTACAGCATACCCCATACTTCCCTATGTACACAAGTTAGTGGGTTAACCTTCACCCCGTCCTTGCCGAGGTCCCCTTCGAGGTGAACCGAGTCCCTCAAAATATCTGGGTCGTCACTGAAGCGTACCAGCACGGCGTGTATCACAACAGCGAAGAAGACACTGAACAGAAGTGGTGACAAGACACATCTTTGCTGCAGCCCCTGAGTGACGTCGACCCTTTCCGAGTGCTCTCCGTCATCCGTGCGCACGCGTGCTGGCATACCTTCGTAAAACTGGCGTATAACGGTTAGCATCTTCTCTGGTACGCCGAAGCGTGCGAACGCACCCACAGCAGCTCACGTTCGACGGAGTCATATGCTTTCTGCAGGTCGATGAAGCACATGTACAGGGGATTTTTCTAGCTTGTCCGAGTTCTTGCAGTCGGCGCACCACGAACAGCATGTCCACCGTTGATCGTCCTGGGCGAAAGCCGCACTGTTCCTCGGGGAGTATCCCTTCGGCCTGGCAGTAGCTACTGAGGCGGGATGCGACCATTTTCAGCAAAACCTTGCCTGAATAGGCAACAAGCCCAATCCCCCGGTAATTGTTGCAATCAGAGCGATCCTTCTTTTTACGAAGCACCTTAATGGTAGCATCTTTCCATTGCTGGGGGACGCTACCCGTTCTCCACACGTTGACAAGTAAGTTGTGAAAGTACCGGATGAATTCGGGGTGTTCGATTTTCTGTAACTCGGCCGGAAGGGAGTCTGGTCCCACCGCTTTCCAGTCTGGCATACCCCGAATTACCGCCGTCATATCATCCATGGTGGGTTCATCTCCAAGCGATGGTGCCAACGGCCGTTGTGGAAATAGGGCGATGATGATTGAGTGAAGCTTAGACGATTTCGTGGTCAGGAGGGTGCCGAAAAACCTCGCCCACCGTTCGAGAATGCGCACCTTGCCCCTTAGAAGCGTGCCATCCTCGTCCCGGATGCACTGCTCGCTTCTCGCGTTTCGACCGTCCAACCCCACCGTGCCCTTCAAGTGTTTGTAGATACCCCGCTGGTCGTTATCGGAGAGCAGTCTCTCCGTTTCAGCAAGGTATTCTTCGAAGTAGGCGTGCAACGCTGTATCAATCGCCCTTCGAAGATTCGCGGACGCCGTCCTCAGCGTCGTCCACGCGGTTTTGTCTTTCTTGATGCTCATGACTCGTCGAGCATTATCCCTCGCATCCCAGCTAGTTGTATGGCGGCTGAGGTTTCCGCGGTCTCGCACCTGTTCGTCTATAAAGGATAGACCACTGAGTTACTCAGTCAGCGCTGACTTAGTAGCTCAGTGGTCTATCCTTTATAAACGAACGAAAAAATACCTTTGGGCTCGATACGGCCTCCCGCCGATAACATCCTCCGGGGTTGATCAAGCCCCTAATCAGCGCCTGGATTCTCCTTCATATTGTCCCCCTCCCTAGTCGTGCGCTATTTTACTCAAGTGGCTCGCTCCACTTTCGACTCTCTGGTCGAGTGTTCTTTTATCGTGGTTCTCTCCACTTGATTTCCCTTTTTCTACCCTGCGAGGCAGGAAAAGCGGAAATACGACGTCTGGCGGGATTCGAACCCCGGACTTCTTTTATTCGTTTATAAAGGATAAATCACTGAGCTACTCAGTCAGCCACGCACGACTAGGGAGGGAGACAGTATAAAGGAAAACCAGGTGCTGATTAGGGGTTTGATCAACCCCGAAGGATGTTATCGGCGGGAGGCCGCATCGAGCCCGAAGGTGCTTCTATTGTTCGTTAATAAAGGATACACCACTGACTGAGTAGCTCCGTGGTGTGAACGCTTGTGTGAGTGCCGTGGTGGGGGGGTACGCTTTTCGCTACTGCATCAAGACTAACATCAGCAAAGGATTCAGCCATCTCAGAGATACTGTTCTGTTGCGAGGAAAGGAAGGGAAGCTTTGAGAGGATCTGCGCCACGACTCGCTGCCCGCAATCTCCGTCGGATCAAAACTTCAGCCGGTCGAAAGGTCGAGTTTGGTTTTTCGTCTGTACGTGTCTGTTGGGTGCGAAACGACCGCTGAGGTGGACCATCGCATATACGATATTACGGTCTGAATCCGCCTTGGCTGGGGGCGGAGGCGGGGGGTGGACCTTTTCATCATGCACGCGAGGTCGGTATGCTTGGCGGGTTGGGATGTAGTCAATCCGTCTTTGGTTGTTGCGGCTGCTGATGCCGTTCAACATATGGGATATTCCACCCTTGCGAGCGCTGCTGTTGAAGAATATCTCGCTGCTGACATCGAAACAGCAAGGAGTACTTTGGAATCTCGTTGCGGGATGAGCGGCTCCCGTAGATGGTGCTAAACGGTGAAGCTGTACGTAGTTACTGAGGAGCCTACCATGCCACGAACACTTATCTACCGCCGCCCGGAGCAAAGGCGCCTCAACTCAGGAATTACACAGAAAAGCCGTACCTCCGTCTCTACAATCTATCAGTAGTCTATACACAAGGCACGATGCTCAAAATATAAAAGTATAGTACTGACGACCTGCATCGCCGTACAGGACTAATATTAATGTTAAGAGTAGTAAATGTAATTTAGAAAAAATACAGCAATCATACTGCTGCTGTACGCTGTACCTGAAGTTTTTACTTTAGTTTATTTCCCGAACTGGGTTGATTTATCAATACACGGGGTTTGTGATACCACACCACAAGCGTACAGGGGGGGGTGGCTCGCAGTTTGCTTTTTACACATATGTATGTATATCGAGGACGTATACCTTATATCCATAATACTAAGACTGTAGGGCAAGATCCCGAGGGACCCTTAAGCCTATCTCTCTTCTCATCTTGACGAGGCATGATGCTTTACTCGTTGAAACAGAGCGTACACAGCACCGCATGTATAAATGGTATACACACGGGGTATACTTATGAAGCTGGATGAAGCTCGGTAAAAAGGACGATTTCGTTTCAAGTTAAGACAACAACCTGGAGGATGTATCTACATGCGGGTAATACTATAGGTCGTACCGCCAAATCTCCCTCGATCCTTCGGCCTTACTATAGTGTCCCTTACTACCGCAGTAAAGTATCAGCACCGATGCCTCCCGGCATGAAGTACTGTTGTGAAGCCGTTCTATTTGGTATTCATACAACTACTAATAGAACTGTTCATAATAATATAGGTCATACGGCAAGATCTCCCTCGATCCTTGGGCCCTACTATAGCGTCCCATACTACCGCAGCAAAGCATCAACACCGGTGCCTCCCGGCATGAAGTACTGCTGCTGTGGAGCCGGTCAGCTGCCCAGTATAGCAAGCAGGTTTTTATTCGGGTGAAAGCACCGCGTGAAAGCTACGTTGAAACTGAGAACCACGCAACGACTCATATGTTCATCGACATAGCTGGTGTTGCGGTCTTCTCGTATCCGGTACGTTGTCATCTCACTTGTTTCACCGTTGCGGTATTCTCGTACCCGATACGCTGGCATTTCACTTGCTTTACCTGGTATTAACCGGTGCGTTGGCATTTCGCTTGCTTTCTTGCTTTACTCATGGGTTTGTCTGCAAATTATTATAAATCAGAACGGACACTGGGTTGTACTGATGGAGTTGGGTATAAAGAACGGTGTGGCGCACACATATAAGAGGTACGTATTCCTACGAATCACATCCGTGGGGTCTCCATACAGTAGACGTACAGCAGTATTATATAAAGGGTTCTTCATCCGTACGATCGCATGTTATTCATGCTGACTGCAAAGTATGTTCTCTTCATTCATATACTATAACATACAGTATCTTCAGCATGCCGAGCTGTAGCACACAGCCTCAGTTTGCTCTTGGCAAGATACCCCGTAAAAACTTCTGTCCACTACGGCGCGGAAGTAAACAATGAGATGGGCGCTGCTGTTGTGCATGAGCTACGATACTCCTGTACTTCTCAGTCTGTAATATGGCCGAAGACTCAATTAAAAGCAATATTATCAGCAGCTGTAGACGACATGAAATGATGTCAAGAGAACAGAAACACAAATATTAGATTAAATAGGGTTCGACGATATACTTATACCCGATCTAGGTCGTGCCCTGAAAGGGTTTCGTTGGTTTTGGTCATGGTTCGTCTATTCCTTCCATCTAAAGGCCCGCGTGGTCTGGTCTGCTAGTTGACCCTGGAGCCCGAATCTCACGATGGGTAAAGCGGTGATTTCCGCAATATATACAACAAAAAAGTAAGGAATCAACTGCTGAGACCGCCTAACGAGGATACCAGTAGGCGCAACGAAGGACTTAAGGCACATACCGCAGCTGGGAGGGGAATAAAGAGCCTGCCCTGTGACCCCGAATATCTATACGTAGGAGGGATAGAGGAAACAGGGCGAAGATAGCTAATGGGATGGAAATCAACGATATATCTGTATCGTACATACCTAACTACGTACGAAATAAGAATATAAGGTATATATGAAAAATCAGCAAGCGAGTACGAAGAAGCACTGCATTGTTGGTGGGCGTCGAGGGTTTTCAAGATCGGTTAGGTTTGAAGAATACACTGCCACTACATCTTGTTAAGCCCATACCTTGCGTAAATATCATCTGAAGATTGGGTTGTCCGAGAACGAATCTGGCCAGCAGGTAAACGCTGTAACTCCGATAGTGTGGGGTACTATTTATTGTAGTAAGCATTTAGTATGATGTTCTCACACTTTAACAATAGCTCAAAATCCAGAAATCCTGCTTGTGGTCACAAAACAGGCTGTAAACTAAAATGCAGCTCGATTGGAGGGAAAAAACAAGTACTAATTATTGCCGTATCAGTAGATGAGAGAAACAGAGTAAATTGCTAATGAATGACACCATGAACGTATCCATGCTATATCATTTACACCCCAGAGCTATAAAGAAAAGGACAAAGAAAGAAAAGCTACATACCTGGTACGTATTTGGGGTGCGTGTCAACATAAGAGTGTTGAAAGGCCGAATCATGCACTGCGTATTCAGCACAGCGCTTACGATGGCTTACCAACAAAGACCGCAGGCTGCGTGGTACAATGGTTAGTCTGTGCATGAACTAGGGCAGAGTGCGAGCGTGGCGTGTACAACCTGCATAGAGTATAGAACCGGCAGGACTTTGGAAAAAAATATCAAACTTGTTGTGAAAACAGGCGCTTGTTAACGTCGTGCCGAAGGGACCCCGGAGCGGGCTCCGATCATGATGAGTGATTTTCCTGCAGGAAATGCGACTGCTCTCGCAGAACTGATGCATGCATCCTAAGCGGTGGATTCGAGATAGACTATGCCAACCAAACTGAGCAAGAAAACCTGGCATTTTCAGCTATACAAAACCCTCCCCAGGACGCATACTCATCCGCCGCCTTACTCCTTAACCAGGTGAACGGAACGTCAACCGATTTTAACGCTGTTTTAAGTATCTGACACGGTTCCCATTGTCGACTCTGAGCCTTTTGAGTACTGCACGGCCGTACATGTACCTAGGTTTGATCCTAATTCCAAGTGTTTCGTCCCCGCAATGGAAGGGTAGTTCTAAACGGCACATGTGCCCAATGCCCAAACTAGACTGCTGCTCTCGAGGTGACTATCTCTGATAGCAACGATGGCACAATAACAGTGACAGTCGAATAAGAGGCAAGTGGATACAGAACTCCTGCTACGAGAAGGGTAAAGCTGGATACGGCCAAGCATCTATTACGACTGACCAGGCTCCATAACCCAACATCAGTGGGATACAGACCATCAGTGTTTTGCTATACGTTTTCGTGAAAATACCTAGGCTTGGGATTGTTCACACAGATTCAGTCAATATACAGGTACTCGACGTCAGGTGCACAGGAGGTACACGCGAAGGCGTACACCAGGTATCGTAACGTTTGAATATCCACATGTAGGAAGGAACGAGTGCATGTGCAAGTCGCCACACCACGCACGGGTACACAATTGTGAGACGCTAAACCGAGATGGAACGTGACGAGCTTTGGTATGATCTGCGCAACCTAACAGGATACTATTTTTCGCTCCAAGTATACTGGCCGAGTGTTGAAGGAACGAATCGACAGGGGTGATTGGAATGCCAGTAGGCGGTAGGCAGTTTCCGTTCTGGGGGTGCGTTTGTCTCCACCTTGCTGCAACTACTTCCACAAAAACCGTTATACGAGGGGTACGATTTGGAAGTGGTAGTGGACGAATGCCGTTTCAAGACGCATGATTGAGTTTAACACGAAACAATCGCACGAGTGGACAGTGTCCGTGCTGGGGGGGTGGCGTAACTACAGTACCTTCTAACGACTTACTTACTCGGAATCAAATATTAACCTTGGGTCGTGCCAGTAAGTCGAATTGGCGTAAACGTCAGTACCTTGAAAAGACGTATGTCACTCGAAACCGAACAATATCTCTGGCTAGTACCAGTGAGTCGAAGCAAGCGAAGTATGTTAATGTCAGTATCTTCAAATGACGTACTCGGATCAGGCAATAACCTAGTGCGAAGCACACTTACTTACTCGGAATTAAATATTTACCTTGGCTAGTGCCAGTAAGTCGATGTGGCGTAAACGTCAATACCTTGAAACGACTTAAGTCACTCGGATAAAACCTTCGGCTAGTGTTAGTAAGTCGACGCACGCGAAGTACGCTAACATCAGTACCTTCCAATGACCTAGTCGGATCAGGTAATAACTTTGTGCGAAGCACACGAAGTACACGAAGTAGAATTCTGGACGATAGGAGGAGGCCGGAGTAGAAAGAGGACTCGTGATGAACTTCCTACAGCCCGTGATGAACCTATACAAAAAACGACCTCCACATTCGCAAGGAATATCTACTCTCAAATCAGAAACGTTTGACATCATCACCAACAGAACGGCCTATATAATATAGAACGGGTAGTACGCGCGACCGAAGTATCACACACAGCTTGCAAAGGACTAGCGTGGAAGTTGGCAAAGATGAGTTTCGACGAAATCCTCGATCTCTCACAGCTGTTTCTTTTATTTTGTCAGTATATCTAAACGTGGTATTCATACCAAGCGACTAGAGACATCTGGACAAACTTCAATGTGGCACATGCATTCCACTTTTCGCAGAAACGTTTGTTGAAGGAAGGCACAGTGAGAAACGTAGGGCGAAGGTAAGGGAATGGTGGCAGCATCAACATAGTCCACTGCGCACGTTGAATCGTGACCAAGGTACGTGACGTTATGCCACATCGACACAGTCAAGTGTGTGAGTATATTGGAATACTCATCAGTGAACAGCTATAACAGGTTTGACAGTCAGCGCCCAAATTTATAGAGAGGGGCAAAGTGGACAGTCACCGCAGTGTCTAGGTAGTGTGGGCACGTTTAGTCATACGACGAAGCACTGTAAGAATCATCTGAAGTCTCAGTTAAAGGTGAGGTGGTGGGGTAGGACGATGGTACCTTTCAGTAGAATCTATGTCTAGCCGAAAGGTGAAACGTGTCGGTTATTGTCAAAGTACAGACGTAGGCCTTCGAGAGGAACCCCCACCTCAGACGCAGGTGAGACAGGAAGAAAACATATTGTTTCGCAGATGAGTACATGCTCCGAGCGTGTTAGACAGCTGTGGCGCTGGCAGTTGCAAGTGGCAAAGAATGTACGAGGGTCAGGTCCGCCGCTCTTCTCAACACCGTCCAAGGTCAGCACCGCGGGAACAAGAGGCGCTGCAACATCGGGTCGACGGCGACGGACAGAGGTGAAAAGCTGAAGAGCATCTGGACTAAGGTCAGGACCGCCGCTCTTCTTACCACCGACCAAGGGCAACACCGCGGAATGGAAGGGCGCTGCAGCATCGGGCCGACGGCGATGGATGGAAGAGGAATGCTAAAGAACGTCTGGACGAAGGTCAGGACAGCCGCTCTTCCTACCTCCGTCTGAGGGCGGCACTAAGGAAAGGAGAGGAGCTGCAACATCGAGCCGACGGCGAGGTGCGGAGGTGGAAGGCGCACGCGCTGCAGCGGTCCATGATCGCAATGCCCGCTGGGCACCGTCGCTCATATATGCGATGGGCTGGTGGGGTGTCGGAGGAGGAATGTGCACACGCTGTCGCCGGGCTAGTACCGGGGTGCCGGCTTTGTGCCGACAATGGTTATGCGTCGGGCAGGGGGGGGTTACAACGAGTTGCGCCAGGGAGGGAGGTTCATAGCGCTGCGACTGTCGTGACCAGCGCTATGGGGAGGATAATACGGCGCGAGACAACTGTCCTGATCAGGATCACGCGTCAGGTTTATTCGATAGGCAGAAGGCACGCTATGGTTAGCATCCTCTGGGCGGATCTTATAGGGGCAGGGGGGATCCCCGGTGTGGGAACGCCTTCGGCCTCGGTTGCAGACCCAGCAACGAGGTTCCGGGACCACCCGGTGTTTACTAAACACCACCGAGTGAAATAAGAACGTCACAGCCAAGTGATCTGTGATATCTGTCCTATCGACGCCCTGCCGTGCCGGTCGCGCCCGTCATCGTGTCTGTGGTGCTTCGTTTATTGTTCACGTTGGCTGCTTGCATCTTCCGCATTGCATCGATGCACGTTCTGCGTGACCCGACCATTACTGTATGAAGGCACTTCCTCGAATTCTCAAACAACAGGTGAGCCGGCCTCAGCGATCGAACGAGCGCAGGTCCTTTTTAGAGTATGAGAGCTGCACCCTGCGGTATCACATGCTGCGGAACATTCTTAGGACAGTAAATTTGGTTGACCTTCGGTATGCTGCAATCATAGCAGTCAGCACAGCAGCAGAGCAGAGCGACAACGGCGCGGTGTCACGTTGGGGATGTTATCCACACGACAGGACTAGAGTAGCACAGCCGCTGCTCATGCTGAGCGCACCCAGTGTCGTAGATATGAAGGGTGCTGGAGTCCTTACTGCATACTGCTGGGTTGCGTGTACGTACTCAAGATGCAGACAGCCACTGTTTCCTACGAACTCTACACAGTAGCAGCAACATTGCTGCACCTGGGTGCAGTGCAGCAGGCTCCATGCATGCCGGTTCCCAGACACAAGATCGTTGTTTTTTCTTTCACTCATATCCCACACCGCGCTGCCGACACCCGGCAGGAATGCGAAAAGCCAAGTCGACTCCAACTTAGAGGCTCTTGGCTCGGCTTGAACACGCCGTTCGTCACTCGATGCTGCTTCATGCTCGTGGCACACCGGACCTGTCTGTTGTCTCGGGTTGATTTTCGTTTCATTTGTCTTGGATTAGTGTTTTCTGTTCTATTTACTCCCGTTTTCTTTATGTAATCGAGTTCGATTCCAGACTCCAGAATCTTATCATACGAGCAGCACTACTATGGTTATATATTGTGATGCTGCTGTAGTAATGCTGTACGGCTGCGTGGAATGACGCCGTACTACTCGTAGAGGATACAGCACCACCTATTTGAGCCTCGTCCCCGATCTGGTTGTAAGGCCAGACTCAACCTCAAGGGCCGGTGAGTGGGAACTCAAACTACTCTGTATCACACCTTTACTCTTGTAGCTCTGACTCTGCTTGACAACGTTCTTAGCTCGCTGGTCAGCAACTACGGACTAGGCAAGGTGTGCTACGTGCTGCGTTTGCTGCGGCGGATGCACTATGTGGACTCCGCTTCAACGGCCGACAACCCAGCGACCAGTGGTTGCGTTGGCGGGAGCGTGTGCACGGAGGAGTTCGGTCGGCACTCCCTGAGGATTGGAGGCGCAACGAACTCGTCGAAAGGGGGAGCTGTACCAGAGGGGTTGCAGTCCGGCGGTGGATGGACGTGCATCGTCACGGGGCAGGACGCTAGCTGGGTAGAAAACGGAACGGACCAGGAGGGTCGTGACAATGGGATCCCGCCAGACCGGGGTGGGAGCGGGTTGATGCACCTAATGATTTGGACAGGCAGACGTAGCCAAATGTACATTCCGTTCATGCAGCATGTCTGTGTGTGCCAAGTGTAAAGAGTATGGAGGAGTTGGGTTATCATGCGCGTTCCCCACGGTATATCAACAAGGGGGGGGAGGGCGCCAGCATGGGTTCGTAAATAAATCGCTGCTGCGTGTGGCGGCGAGGCTTATTCGTGGCAGTAGAGATGCGTCGTAGGTGGTCGGTCAGGCACGAACACGTACGATTCACACGTCTTTCTTCGGCAGCAGCGGTAGAGCAGCAGTCCTCAAACAAGATAACCGTGAGCGGAGGCAGGAGCCGCCACAGGCCAAACTTCGACACAGTCTATTTCGCTGATAGGAGGCATTCGGTTGGTTGTTTTCGGTTTGCTAGTTTTTTCACTACATGTCTGCGAGGCGTCACTCAGACAGCACCCCAGACAGCAGGCGTGTCCGTGCGTTCCGCACGGTGCGGGCAGAACCCCAGGCACAAAACGCTGTAGGCAGTAGCCACGAGTTGGTTAGTTGTGGGGATGGGAGGAACTCTATGCTGTTGTTGAGTGGATACCCGCGGCCATGTTAGTTCAGTTTGCACGTTGATTTCACTTCGTGTGCGCCTACTTCCTATCGTGTATTTTGAGGTGCGAAGCGTCGCGCTTCCCAGCCGAATTTTGTTTGAAATGGTTTTTCGGATCTCCCCAGGGCTCAAGCACCTTCGTGCGACCACGGACTCGTTGATTTGAGAGTTAATGTAAGAACAACAAGTAGTACTTACCTGTTTTTTGTTGTAGTTGATTATTCTGCTATGTTGTTGTTGCTGTTGCTATCTTCAACAGTTTTCACGAAAACAGTCGTTTCTTCTAGTACATTGGAAACGACTTCCACTTGGTCACAGGTTTACCACCTGAATTGAGATACAGAGTACATCTACAGTAAGTGGCTGCTGTGATAGGCTGGCAATATGTGCTTATCGACCACAAAAACATCGATCAGAGAAAAAGTTATATCCACACAACGAAACAATGCCTCAAGCCACAGTAGAGTTACTTGAATAAAGTATGCATAATTCCTGCACATAATTCCGATTTATTTGGGCCTCTAGCATGGCTTTCCACGTATCATTTGACTACTCCATCTGAGGAATGTCTGCCGAACTAATGCGTCAAAACCAATAAGAAGTCTACAGCGTAGGAAGACGTCAACAAGAGGAGAAAAAGTAGAAAAACGGCAACATTAGGGGTGTGATACTACCTGATAATAGTGCATCGATTGACTTCTTGTTGCACGTCATTGGGGTACCTCGGACCTAAGAACCAAAGCCGCACCTCCATTGCGCAAGTAGGCCGTGCCCACTACGAATGAATATATTCCCGAAAATTGACTGATACGAGAAATAAGGAGAATAAGTTTATTATTACGAGACTGCATACCAGTCAAGTATGTACTTAAAATATCCGTACGTATGATACATATGCGTATCATACATGTGTGTGTGTTCTTTCTACCCGTGGACAGCACATTGTCAACCAGTCTCCGTGCCGATTCTTCAATCCTAAAGAGATACAAGTTTTGTGGTCACGAAACTACGCCACAGAGATACTGCATTGTTACGTATGAACTGTTAATAAGCACAGTAGACAAACAATGCAAGTCTATGTCATCCTACTGAAAATGACAGGCACGGCATACATATTATATGAAAGAGAGAAAACGAAAGAAAACAAAGAAAAAAGAAAACAAAGAAAACAAAGAAAATAAATCGGAAGAGAGAAATGAAAAAAGGAATGAAAACAGCAAACTTCCATGCCTCCCCGCAGGGGATGCGGCAGACACTTGAAAAAAATCGCCCTGAAGAAAGAAAAGAAAGAAAGAAAAAAAAAAAACACTTTACGTATAAACAGAGTAAAACTAAGAACCAAGGGAAAATAACAGGCAAACAGAAGCACAGAGTACCCTCCAGGTATCGGCAGCAGTTTCTGGTATGAGTACCATAGCCAGGTTCTCCCTACAGTTACGCTTGGGACCTTACTACCCTGACTGCCGTCTCCGTCCTGAGTTCGTCAACTGTGCCCCCCCCCCCTCGGCGTCAGACAATACAAAACAAACAAAGCAGACTCGTCATCCACCCACGCCACACGACTCCTTCAATGCGGCATATCAATATAAGAAAGCAAGAGAAGGAAAAATACTGAAACTCAAGAAGGATCAGAACATAGAAAAGACCAAGGAAGACCACGTTCGTACCAACTGCACCAGTTGGCGGCAGGATTAGCATAGGCATGTTCTAATCCTTGTCGGCCTGGTGACTTGCTACCCTGTCTGCCGTCTCCTTCTTACGTTCGTCTACCGCGGGTTCCCTTCTACTCGTACTGCTCCCCCCCCTCCCGGCATTCCCTTGGTCGGGTTTCCTTTCACTCCTCTTCTTGTTACTTCCCCTCCCCCCATTCCCGTGGACACAACCCACGGCGAATGCGCGGCGCTGCGTACTCAGCTCAACCTCATCCTCGTGCCACCTCACTATGAACCGTTCGGCTGCTTCGAGGATCCCCCGTTACCACTTCCCCGCCTTTTTTGCTGCAGTGGGCCACAGTGCGGTCTCAACTCTAAACACAAAGGGGGCATTTTCCGTTGACCCTTCGGTGGCTCGGAACTCCCTAACTACGGTTTTTGACTATGCGTCTATGCCAAGTCTTACACTGTCCGCCAGGTCTCGTGTTCTCCCCACCAGCCATCGTCCAGAACAATACCCTACTGAGTAATCGCTCCTTGATTAGTCGTGCCACGGCCCCCGCAAAGAAGAGCAGCCGTTTACGGATGGTCGTTTCGTTGCTCTCGCAACGTGTCATCTCGAGGGCCTTCGCGTACGAGAGGGTGGAGTGGCCAGTACGAAGTGCTGCGCTGGAAGCCAATGACTCGCAAAATGACTTGGTTTTGAGCCGTTCGAAGTTAGCAATGTGTTCCGCTCTGTATGACGGTCCACGTCACACACCTGTGCTGCAGGGTCTCAATCACCTCGGCCTTCAGCATTGGGACTTTCAAGCTAAGGGGGGCGGTCGTCCTGTCATACAGCTCTGGGCCGAATGGGTTGAGGCATGCCCGCATGAGACGGATCCGTCGGTTGATTTCGAGTGAGAGGTCGGCGTTTTCGTGGATAATGCCGCGAAGGTGTAAGAACCGGGCCGTCTGTTTATACCTCTGGCCTGCTGCTTCGATGACGAGCGTTGGTGCGAGGGTTGTGTGGTCTGGTCCCCGTGGGAGCATTGTCTCTGTCTTCATTTCCGATACCGTGCGGCCTGCTTCTTCGAAGACAGTCACGATGACTGTCATCATTTTCGCGAGCCCCTCAGCTGACTTCGAGACAATTCCTCTGCGTCATCGGCGTACAACATGCCCCATACAGCTCTTCGCACGCACACCAACGGCTCTTGCTCCTCTGTTCCGACTACTCCAGCATCACCGAGTTGAACCAATTCCCTTACGATGGCTTCGTCTTGGCTAAAGCGTACTACTAATAGTACGACGTGTAGCGCAGCAGCGAAGAACACGTTCAATAGTAACGGTGATAGCACGCAGCCTTGATGCAGTCCCTGCGTGACATCAAACAATTCCGAGTGCTCGCCGTCATCTGTACGCACGCGAGCCCGCATGCCTTCCTGGAAATTACGGAAAATTGTCAGTACCTTGGTTGGTACGCCAAAGCGTGTGAGTACCTTCCATAGAAGCTCTTGGTCGACAGAGTCGTGCGCTTTCTGCAAATCGACAACGTAGACGTACAGGGGAATTTCCTCATCTACCAGGTACATATATGCGTGATACGTGATATGCACATCACCGTTTTGGGTTGGATGCTCGTCCCTTTTTTTTGTTTCCATGTTTTGATTGTTTGGTCGAATCGTCGGGTGATGGAATTGTTCTTTAGTACCGCAGTCCCGATACGGGGACAAACCAGTCTAATTCCAAGTAATTTGTCCCCAAAATGGGACTGCGGTACTAGAAGGGTTAAGAACGTTGGCACCCAACCATGTTTTTTTCAGACAAGATTACGTATTCGGCCTTTGTCATCAGAAATAACTAAAACCAACCTTGTGATATTGTTAATAACAGTACCGCACGCTGAATAAGATTAGGAGCCCGAGAATTTCAATACCGGGGATGACATAATACTGTCAATTATGTACTGCATTCAGGCTACAAACGTATTTATTATGTTGCCGCACCACAGCTGTAAATAATAATAGGTACTTAGGTGCGACGAGATGATGGAAGCAGTGAAGGGTATGTCAAACTGGAAAGCCGTTGGACCAGATGGTCTCCCGGTCGAAGTACTGAAACTTGACCACCCCGCTTTCGTGCAGTATTTTCACAGTATCCTTGTTAACGTTTGGGTAACGGGAGAAGTCCCCCAGCAATGCAAAGATGCGATCATAAAAACCCTTCATAAAAAGAAGGATAGAACTGACTGCAACAACTACAGAGGTATTTCGCTTGTTGCTCACGCAGGCAAGGTGTTGCTGAAAATCGTTGCGTCCCGTCTAAGCAGCTACTGCGAGACCGAGCATATACTCCCTGAAGAACAGTGCGGCTTCCGCCCCGCACGGTCAACAGTCGATATGCTGTTTGTCGTGCGCCGGTTGCAGCAGCTCGGGCGGCAGAAGAAAATCCCCCTGCACATGTGCTTCATCGACTTGCAGAAAGCGTACGACTCTGTCGACCGAGAACTGTTGTGGGAGGTACTCACACGCCTTGGTGTACCAACCAAGATGCTCACAATCATTCGCCATTTTCACGAAGACATGCGGGCTCGCGTGCGTGCGGATGACGGTGAACACTCGGACTGGTTCAATGTAACCCAGGGGCTGCGGCAAGGCTGCGTACTATCGCCGTTACTATTCAACGTGTTCTTCGCCGCTGCGATACACATCGTGCTGGTACGCCTCAGCAAAGACGAATGCATCGTAAGGGATTTGGTTCATCTCGAAGAGGACAGGGTTGTCGGAAAAGAGGAACCGTTGGCATGCGTGCAAAGGGCTGTGTGGGGCATGTTGTATGCAGACGACGCAGGAATAGTCTCGAAGTCGGCGGAAGGCCTTGCAAGAATGATGACAGTCATCGTGACTGTCTTCGAAGCAGTAGGTCACACGGTATCCGAGAAGAAGACAGAGACGATGCTCCTACGAACACCGGATCAGACGTTTACCACCTCACCGCTCGCGATCGAAGCTGCAGGCCAAAAGTATAAACAGACGACCCAGTTTTTATACCTAGCAGGCATTATCCACGAGAACGCTGACCTCTCCTTCGAAATCGAGCGACGAATCCGTCTGATGCGGGCATGCCTCAAACGGTATGGTCCGGAACTGTACGATAGGACGAACGCACCGCTTAGTCTGAAAGTCCGGATGCTGAAGGCCGAGGTGATTGAGACCTTGCTGTACGGTTGCGTGACGTGGACCCTCAATGCGGACCACTTCTCCAAGCTTCGATCAGCCCACCACGAAGTCCTTTTGCGAGTCATTGGTTTCCAGCGCCGACTACACACCGACCACACCACCCTCTCGTATGCGAAGGCGCTCAGGATAACACGATGCCAAAGTATCGAAACGACCATACGTAAACGGCGACTCTTCTTTGCGGGGGCTGTGGTGCGGCAACACGAGGGGCGATTGCCCAGTCGGTTGATGTTCGGGACGATCGCTGGTGGGGGGAGCCCGAAACCAGGCGGGCAGCCCAAGACTTGGCCTTGGGCCATTGCTGAGAACCTTAGAGTGTTCAAAGCCACCGAGGGATCAACGGACGACTCCCCCTTAGTCTTTGGAGTTGGGACCGCACTGTGGCCCACTGCAGCAAAACAGACGGGAAAGTGGTACCGGGGAATCCTCGAAGCAGCTGAACAGTTCATGGGCAGGTGGCACGAGACTGAGGCAAAGCTGAGTAGACAGCGCCGTGCATCCGCTGCAGGTAGTGTAAGAGGGAATGGGGAGAGGGGTAACAGCAGGAGGGGTAGAAGGAACACCGTACAAGTGTATGGGGGCAGGGGGGGGAACAGGAGGGGTAGAAGGGAAAACGCGGTATAAGAGAGTAGCAGAGAGACCGCAGATAGGGTAGCAAGGTACCAGGCCGACTAATAGGTTGGACGTTTCTTTGCTACTCATACCGCCAACTGCTGCGGCCGTTCGGTATGTATTTTGATTGTTTTTCCCCGTCTTATCCTTATGAAAGAAGTACTACATAGTGGGTGGGTGACGAGCGTATTTTGACCCACTCACTATTGCTCTTTTTACTTAGTTAAGTGTTCACCGGGATGCATAGTCCCCTTTTTCCTTCTCGTATATTTCCCCTTGCACGTCCCTTTTGGCTCATGCTCGGGGTAAGTATGTATGTGTCTGAGCTTTGGCTTCCAATTTTATTTATTTATTTGGGATTCTTCTCCTTTTCTTTTTCGTTTTCTTGTTCCTTTTCGGTTTGGTTTCTTCGTTGCTTCTCTTTCTTTATGGTGTATTTTGGTTGCTGGCGTATGTATGTATGTATGTTGTGTCGGCCGCACCTAGTGCGAAGGCATGGTATTGCGTAGGCTATTAATGCATTACGGTGTGTTATCTCTGTGTCGTAGTCTGTGACCACAGAGCTCGTATCTTCCTAGGATGAAGAATCAGCACGGACACTGGGCTGGCTGGATGTCGACGAGCAGAAGAACGGTTTAAGGTGAAGAACACACACACACACCTTGTAAATCGACGAGAAACTCTATCTCACACCTGCTGTTCTGGTTTTGATGAATGCGAGCACGACATACATGTATTCGCACGACATGCACCTGCTACTAAACACCAGGACCCGACTATTAATATTATATGTGTAAGATGTTCCATATTTTTTACAAGTAATTATATTTTAGAATAATTTGGACCGCCGCCTACAATTAAGGGCCCGTCTTAACGAGAAACCTTTTGCATGATAATCGAATAGGAAAAAAACAAAATGGTTTGGTTTGAATAGAATTTCGTGAAAACCATGCATTTGGATCCTATCGAAGAATAGCGTATTAAAAAAACCCCCAATAACGCACAAGGGTCAACGAACACCACAGGGCAACCAACGAGGCGAGCGACGGCCCTCGTCCTCTCGGGAGCGCCGCGGTCAGCGGTCGATTGTTTCGGCCAGCACCGCCGCGAGGCTATCGCTCTTGGGACGTCTTAGGTGACTGGCGCAGCCCCGAAGTCCCACGAAGGCAGCAGCGACGGGGACACAGCGATCGAACGTCTGAGCGAAGTCGTGACCTGGTCGGTGCTCGTGTAGTTTGCGAGGCAAAGAGGATGAAAAGCTGGGTTTGCGACGGCCTTGCAAGTTTTTGAGGCGGCGCGGATGGCCCACTCTGTGATAGGGGCCGTCGGACCTCGCGCTGCGGCTGCTCCGGCGGCCCTGTCTCTCGGTAATGGTAGATCTCACCTGTGGAGCAGTCGACAACATGGCTCAAGTTTGCGTGGCTTGCTTGGGTTTCAGGAACATGCCACGTCGAGTCGGACAAACTCCCCGAATCGAATAACACGAAGAGCAAAAAAAGAAGTGCCAAAAAAAGACTTCTTGTCTAATTCATTTCTATTCGTTTTATTCGAATCAAATGTCGAAACACCTGATTTATTATTCACTTTTCGACCCATCAGATGCCAATGAAATCAAACGCAAAAGGTATTGGCGGAGTATCATAAACAACGTTTCTCGTTAAGATGGGCCCTACGGAGCAAATTTTGAGTAGGGTTAAATGGAGAAAAATGAACTTGATTTAATTCGAAACAAACGCGAAAACTAAGGCTTGAGATCTCGAAGAATAACTCATATATTTGAAAACATCAAATAGCGCACAAAAGCCGACAAATAACCCGAGACAACCAACGAGGCGAGCGACGGTCCGCATCCTCTTTGCGGCGCAGCGGCCAGCGGCCGCCGTTTCGGCTGGCAACGCCTAAGAGGCTACTGCTCTTTGAATTTCTTGAGTTACTGGTTCAGGACAGAAGCCCCACACAGGCAGCAGCAACAGGGATACAGCGATCGAACGGCTGAGCGAAGTCGTGACCTGGTCGGTGATCGTGTGGTTTGGGAGGCAAAGATGGATGCAAAAGTGGTTTTGGACGCCCTTGCAATTTTTCGAGACGCCGCAAGTGTTCTACTCGTGCTAGGGGGCGTGGGACCTCGCGCTGCGGCTGCTCCGGTGACCCTGACTCCTGGGGATGGTGGATCATGCCTACCAGTATGAAGCAGACAATTACACGGCTCGAGTTTGCGTGCCATGCTTAGGTTTCAGCAATATGGTACGTCGACTTGGACAGAACCCTAAATAAAACCACACGAAGAGCAAAATAAGTCCCAAACGACTTCTTCTTAATTTGTTTTTTTTTTTCTCAAAAGTATAATTTCAACTAAAAACGCCTCCGGCGATTGACTTCTCGACCATTCAGATCAAATCAAATCGAACGACGATGTATTTTTTCAAACTTCAATGAAAAATAATCGGTGCTTAGGTGTTACCTATTATAATAATATATAGGTGCTGCTTGCTGCTGATGCTGTTGCACTGCTGCTGTCGTCTAATACATTCTTCGCGTGTTTCAAAGATGCGAAAAAATGTAATTATAAAATAATATTCATCCGGTGATGTGATGCCATCACATTTGGTTCAAACCCTATTACGTATCGGGTTCCCGCGTATCGTGGCAACGCTATAATATTATGTTAAACAAGATCAAGGTTAGTACTTACTAATAGCATCTCTGGACAGGTTTGCTTATTAAGTCGATACTCGTGGGTTGTTGTTGTTGTTTTCTTCGATTTAAACCGTTCTTTCTACCCGTCGACATCCAGCACAACCCGTGTCCGTGCCGATTCTTCAATCCTAGAGAGATACAAGTTCGGTGGTCACAAAGCTACGCCACAGAGATAGTACGTTGCCACGTATGCAATACAATGCCCTGTCATCATACTGCATACGACAGGCACGACATACACATTTCATGACATTCTAGAGAAACGAACCGAAACAAGTAGAAAAAACAAAAAACAAAAACAAAGAAGACAAAAAGAAAGACAAAAAGAAACAAGAAAAAAATACGAGAAACAAACCATCGTGCCCCCCCCGCAGGGGATCTAGCAGACACTTGAAAAGAACGAGCTGGAAAAAAAAAAAGGAAAAAGAAGAAAAAAAACACTATTAATAGTCGTCGTCAAGAGAGTAAGACTAACTCACGTGTGTCGCTGCTCAGAGATATAATGAGAGCAGCTATTACGGGGGTCCATAGTTAATGGGACCAAATTTTGTTAGTAAAAATAGATAAATATATAGGTTTTTATGTATACCATAGGTCCTATTAACTATGGACCCCCGTAATAGTATATTCCTTTCGTGCACAAGGTGACCACAAGAGCCAAGCTCGTGCTTCGCTGGGAAAACCCCTGGTTTTCCATCTTCGATACGCCTCCCAAGTAGTACATATACCATCCTAATACTTGAACCCAGGTATTTACCGGGCTTTCAGGCGCATTCAAAGCAGTATCATAATATAAACCTGTACCCTGGGTATTGTGAAATTAAGTCTTACATACCATGCAGAAATTCAGCGTACGTGTATGAATGTCCTGCAAAACACGAATATTTTCTGCGTAGGGTTATACTGGGGATAATGCCTCGGGCATTATCATGTACATGGGTGTCCAACAGAGCAAAATAACCTAAAAGATAGAGATAACATATCATACTCGTACCATGTACCTGGCACCAGATAGTAAATGAGTGAGTAGACCGCAGCCGTACTGATACTACTACATACCAGTACAGGTGTCTGACGACGAATTCAGAAACTGAAGGATAGATCAGGTGGCATGGCATCGGTCTGACTAGCCGTTGATGTCTATTACGGGGGACCATAGTAAATAGGACCAAATATGGTTAGTAAAAATTGGTAAATATATAGGTTTTTATGTATACCATAGGTCCTATTAACTATGGTCCCCTGTAATAAAAATGTGTGAACATAAAGGCTTTTGCGTGTACCGTAGGTCCTATATTCTAATATTAGGAGGGTCCCCCGAAAAAAATAGTTTTTATTTGCCTGCTCCTTGTTGAGTTGTTCAAGGCCGGGGGGCGCGACAGCCAGCCGTAGTATTGACACTTGATCTGGGTGTTGAAGGCAGGAGGGCGACGGCAGAGAGAGGGTGTGGCAAGTTCCCGATTCTGTTTGATAGCGGAGACAAGAACTTACATGTTATTATTACTGCCTTGAGTGCGATTTCTCTCCACATTCTTGTCTCTTCTTTTTCATTAGTTTTACCTTGCTTGTCCGTCCCTGTCCCGGAACGTTTTTTTTCCTCGTGTTGCTTCGTCCGTGCAGTAGTTATCATTTTATCTTGAGTGCGTTTAACTTTGTTTTCTTGTATGCTGCAGCCCGTCTGATCTCTTCGCGTCGTTTGGCCTTTTTTTCATTTTTTACGTTTTTTTTTTTTCTTGACGTATTGTTCTTTTTCTGGTGTTCTACGGATTACCCACCCTGGGCTGGGTAATCCATCGATCGTTTACAGTGGGTAACACCCTCACATTCATTTGACGTCGTCCAGGTCACGGGTTTGAACCTCACCTTGAACGTTTCTTGTACAGCAACGCTTGCCCGTGTGCCTATAAAACAAAAACACACACCCACACATACATCTCCCTGGTTCCCCTGATAATGAAACGAAGCGGGTAGGTCAGCGTCCAGACGCATACGGTTCTGTGACGCCCAAACGATCCCGGCGTTCGGAGGGGGGGGGATTGTTATAAGGATAACCCTGGATAGTCGATCGATCTTTTACCCCTATAAGTCAGTAGGTAACACCTTCTGATTGCAATATTTTGTTCTCGAACCCGGTACGTTGGCATTTCACTTGTTTTATCCATTAATTTGTTAATTGTTTTGCTCATTTAGTGTTCGTACTGTCTCGCAATCTGTAACCACATACATAGTATACGTCTATATTAAATCATTATGTATTTGTTGTTGTTTTCTTCACATTAAACAGTTCTTTCTACTCGTCGACATCCATCACAACCACCAGTGTCCGTGCCGATTCTCCGATCCTAGAGAGATACAAGTTATGTGGTCACAAAGCTACGCCACAGAGATACTACGTTGCCACGTACGCAATGCAATGCCCTGTCATCATACTGCGTACGACAGGCACGACATACACATTCCATGACCTAGAGAAACGAAATTAAACAAAGGAAAAACAAATCAAACAAACAAACAAAGACAATTCGAAAGAGAAAAAGAAACAAGAAAAAAAATAGCGTTTTCGCCAAAATCAGGTATACCTGGCCGCATTTCGGCCAAAATCAGTTGCATGCTAAAAGCAAGTACAAAACACACCCCTGGAGCCCTGCTGTTGGCCTGGCTGACATCGTAACTGATTTTGGCTCGAAAAGGCCAAGGGTATACCTGATTTTTGCTACTACTCTGTCTAGCTTTCAACTGATTTTGGCCAACTTTGAACTAATCAGGGAAGCCCTACGTACACTGTGTTTTCTTTCCGTATGCGTCTGCCCTCCCTCGGTTGAAATTCCTCTGTATTGACGTATAAACTCTGTACTCGTACGTCGTACGTAAAAGTACGTATATACATGCATATATGCGTTTTCACCTTTTCTCCAATGGGGTGTGCGATGTGCTTCAGTTAGTTGATGTGTGTGCTCTGTTGTTTTCTATGTTTTCACAGCGGTCTTTACAGCACCATGGCCACACGGCATTCCGTCTGCACCACCCCGCGTTGAGGTGGTCTCAGATTTGGTACGGCAAGATAATTTCGTGCCGAGCAGGCGGTTCTGCGAGGACGGTCTGGAAGCTTTAAAGCTGTCAACGGGGGGGGGGGGCGCCAGAGTAAATACTCTTGGCGCTCCCGCCGTGGCGAAACAAACGAAGCATATTAATTGTGACTCTCTGCAGGACCAAGTGGAGCCCGTGGTACCTACACCCTGAAGAAAACAAAACGATTCAGATTTTGGAAACCATGTGGCACGCTTAGTGCTTTAGGCGCATTCTTCTTTTACCGGGTTGTCATGGACATCACACCGCTCGTGGTGCGCGTTTTTTACTTGGTTTTAGGATGTACCTGATTTTGGCTCAAACGAATCAGGTATGCCTGATTTTGGCATTTGCCCAAAAAAATATGTATATATATATATATATACAAGGCTTTCCTTCGGAGTGGGTATTCCGTCGTTTCGTGTACATATAACTGCAATTAATTGGCGACATAGCCCAAAGCCAACCAAACTAAATGTATTTGTGTAAAAAACGATGGAGGATGTAATGATAGCGTTTATTTATGAATGCAATGTGAAATGTAAGATCAGGTGACGCAAGAGTAAGAATGACACTCGTCTAATAATAATAAGAATAACATATTTCATCAGTGTGGGGAGAGAGTGGAGCAGTGCTTGGCATGTGGATGATATACAACATACAGGCTGTTGTTTAAAAGAAGGTTTGGGACAGGAGAGAAAGCAGCAGTGCCGGCAACGACAACGGTTATGGAAATGTTGTATAGTTGCTGGGCGGCCGCGATTTCGATGTAGCCAGCATAGGAGTTTGGATGAGACATGATATATACATGTAAATAGTCTTCCAGGATGCTGTAGTAACGAGGCGGGAGGCCCAGAATGTGGATCTGTTCGCTGTTGAACCCGTTGGATATGTGTAGGAAGAAATAATCGTGATTTTGGGAAATGTGGGAAACAATTTGTTTCCTTTCGTTCGTCCTAGATGGCGACAATCTGCTTGGTGTACTGCTTCGGAATTCCGCGAAGCCCTGGAGCAGGCGAAATGGAAGGGAGTCTTTTTGCGCTTGATGATGATGTCTCCGTCTTTGATGGTGGAGTCCGTCAGGCGGCAGTTGTAGCACTTGCCACGGACCTGGTCGAAGTAAACATACAGGGTGCGCGGGGCGGGAGTGGCGTGCAGGGAATGGCGGGGGAGGGGGGGGGGGGGGGGGGGGGGGGGGGGGGCAGTGTGTTCATTATTTGTACTACTCTACAGCGGCACAACAGCAGCACGTAATCGCTTGCTATACGACGGCAGCAGCAGCAGAAGCAGCAAGTACGTAATTTCATTGACGATACAGAAATATGTAGACACACAAGTGTAGTACAGTAGTACACACACAAATCACGTCCAGCATGATGTACGGCAACAACGCAGCAGCACCACAAAAAAATCATTGACGACACAGAAATATGTACACACGCACAAGTTTAAGTGTAATAGACACACAAATCATGTCCAGCATGATGTACGGCAACAACGCAGCAGCGCCACAAAACGACCAGGAAACACAATTATCCGAGTACATACAAACATTCAGTGAGTATTGCGGCAGCACTAAAAGCAGAGCAGCAGCAGCAGCAGCAGCAGCAGCAGCAGCAGCAGCAGAAGCAGCAACGGATCGCCACAGCGTTGGCAGCAGCAGCATAGCAACGATATGAAAAGAAGGGAGAAAAAAAGTATGTACCCCGAGGCCGTCCGAAAAGTATTTTTGGTACCTCACTATAGACCCACCTCCGCATGCTGTACGGCAACAACGCAGCAGCAGCATAGCAAAATACGAGAAAAAGTAGTACGTACGCAAAATGCAGGAGCAAAACGACCCAAATATTTTTTTTTTGTATAAAAAAAAAACCATTTGGGTAGAAAAATGGCCAATAAAAACAATAATCCGCGTTGGCAGCAGCAGCATAGCGACGATATAAAAATAAGGAAGAAAAAAAGTATGTACCTGCTCAGGTCGTTACTCTACAGTCAGTGGTTCATCCGTTATCGTGGATATTGACTCTTGTACTAAAAGTGGCCGCAGATCTCCGTAGATCTGATGATAGTTGAGGCGGGGAATTACCAGCCTCCATCACCAAGTAATTGCTGATGACTGTCATGTGAGATGACTTGCGTCATGCTTCATGATCACTTCTGCTCGGCTGACCGTGCCGAGCCTCACCTATACCTGGCGTGTCCTCCACGCTACACCTTACCGAAAGAGAAGCTTGCTGCAGACCAAGGTCGAACCTGAGATACACCCATCTAGCATATGCCGCAATCGCAAAACCTACGGAATTTCATTGACAATACCGAAATATGTACACACACAAGTGCAGCATGATGTACGGCAACAACGCAGCAGCACCACAGCAGCAGCATAGCAACGATATATATGAAAATAACGAAGCCAAAAACGAGAAATTGCAGTACGTACGCAAAATGCAGGAGCAAAACGACAAAAAAAAAAAATCACGTATCAAAAGGAACCATTTGAGTACAAAAGCGACCAAGAAAGACAGTAATCCGAGTACATACGTACGAACATTCAGTGGATATTGCGGCAGCATTAGCAGCAGCAGCAGCAGAAGCAGCCACAGCATTAGCAGCAGCAGAAGCTGCAACGAATCGCCGCAGCGTTGGCAGCAGCAGCAGCAGCGTTGGCAGCAGCAGCAGCAGCAGCAGCAGCAGCAGCGTTGGCAGCAGCAGCAGCAGCAGCAGCAGCATAGCAACGATATGAAAATAAGGAAGGAAAAAAGCATGTACCCTGGTATGCCGCCATCGCAAAACCTACGGAATTGAGGCCAGATCTTATGCAATTTTTTTTGAGGTGATTATATGGCTGTTTACGGAGGCTTCGGGGTATCTAGTCCCGTTTCTGATCAGATTTTATCAAAATCGCGTCTTATGGGTCCTGTTTGGTGGAAAAAATGTTCCTCCGAGATTTTATCACTCATGAAATTCCAGGAAGTGATTTTTTTTGACAGCCTTTTCTGATCAACTCTGAAAGTGATAAAATTTGCTTTTGCACAAGACCTCGGAGGCATTGTACAATTTTGTATAGGTTACAGACAGGGCTCATGATGGGTCACGACGCTACATGCTTGGTTACTCTTGTACACAGCTGGGCTCCAGCACTTGTGCATCGGCCACTACGGAGAGAGAGGGCATCAATACCTTGGCCACCATCGCGTCCCTTGCGGCCGCCCAACTGCAGCTGCTCTAGGCAAAACAACTTCGGATACGAATAGGACGAGACTACAGCAGTATCAAAACAATCTAACATTCTTCTTTTCTGACTACGACGGCCGCAAGCAGCTCATGCTCCGCGAGAGCGAGAGCTCCTTGCTGGTCCAGCGACCCCTTACGCAGCTCCCCAGGAGGTTCCACGTTCCGTTCCTTCCTTGGAGGAGCTGGTGGTGAAGGTTGATCGCCCAACCCGGCGTGAACGACTCGTTCGTGTCGTGGTCCACGTACGTAGAGTTCAAGGAAACTTCAAGATCTCGGTTCTGTTCTTTTTTTTTTGTTCTCCCATGAAATAAAACCAAAAACACCATAAGACGGCACATGGCGCACCGATCTGGTGTGGCTTTTGCCGCAGGAAAATCCGACTTCCTGCCTTTTTCAATCACTCAAAAAATATTGCATAAGATCTGGCCTGACGATCCGAAAATATGTACGCTTCCAGCATGATGCACGCGGAACAACGCAGCAGCACTACATACAGCAGCAGCAATTGCACAGGAGCAGCAAGTGCACAGCACGGCAACAACGCATCAGCACTACAGCAGCAGCGAGTGCACAGGAGAAGCAGGTGCACAGCAGCAGCAGCACTCACGGCGTGGCGCTGACAGCAGCAGCAGCAGCAGCAGCGGGCAGCCGAAAACGAGCAAAAAAATGAGTGCGTGGGGTCACCAAAAAAACATGTACACACAGAAATCGTGTGCATGCACCGAAAATGCACCACAGTAGCAGCAGCACTCACGTCGTTCGGTGCAGCGGTGACGGCGACAGCTGAATCCTCCGTTCCTTCGTTCACATCCCGCAAACAGTTGTGCATGTGCGCGTTCGCGTGCACTGTGTGTAAGAGGAGCCGACGAAATAAATAAACGCTTTGACGTAGGATTGTATGCAAAAAGGCAATTGAAAACCCCCAAAAAACGTACTGGCAACATACAGCATGCACAATAGACGTAAAACACTCACCACTGTCAGCAGTCTCGAGGGAGTACGAGACAGTCCCTTCCTTGATCGGGCGAGCACAGAACTCGCAGTCGGATGCCCTGTCAGGATGATCCCGCCACCACGCACATGAGATCCTTGCTGGTGGCGAAGGCCACGTTTTTGCCACCAGGCGCGGAGTTCTTGACCAAGTAAGTGCTGGTCCGTGCACTGGTCGCAAACAACAGCCGGCACCAGGTCGGTCTTTGTCGTTGCCGCTCTCTTGCCAGAGGGCGAGGACCACGCGCCTCTCGACGAGGGGGAGGTGTGCTTAGGGGGCGTGGAGAAGGGAGAGGCGGGGGTTGCAGCACCAGCAGGTTCGCCACCGACAGCAGCAGCTTGGCCGCCGACAGCTGCACCTATCTATGCCGTTCGTCGAAGGCGAGACGCCTCTTTTTTTAGGCGCCGTGCGAAGAGCTATTGGTTGGCAGTTTGCGGAGGAAGAAAGAAGAAAAGGTTGTTTGGCTGTTTGGCGAAGAAGAAAGAAGAAAGGTTGTTTGGCTGTTCGGCTGTTTGAAAGAAGAAGGGCTGTTTGCGAAGAGCTGTCTATCAGTCGGTCTGTCTGCCAAGAGCTAGCAAGTGACAACGACCTCAAAAATCGTAATTATAGTTGTATTTATATATAAAAATAAGCCATCGTACGGACACTATAATAGGTTAGCTGATGTAGTTGGGTACAAACAGCGGTCCAATTTGAGTACAGCACACACCGTCCATTAATAATATGAATAACGATGAATGGATATAAACGGCATAGTCATCGCGTACGTACGTACTCGGTAGTTGAAGAACAAAAACTAAAAACGCGGCCCCGTGTTGAAAATTATTGCAAAAGGTGCGGGTTTGTTTTCTTTGTTTATCAATCTTCCCATTCAACGCCATGAGGAACGGTGAGGGGCCGAACTGTGTGGAAGGAACCGCGCGGTGAGGTGTGAGACCGCCTCGCCTGCCGTCGGCTGGAAAAGGATGGGTTCTTCCTGACAGTCGGTAAACGCAAACGGTCCCCGTTTGTTGATCACCGGTGTGAGTGGGAATGGAAGGCCGGAAGCTGTTTCGTAGACGGAACGGGGCGGCACTGCACGATTCATGGGTGCGCCGAACAATATAGCGGGTCGGGATATTGGACGGGAATGGCTGGCAACCCGATCGCGAACACGGGCCAGAGACAACACCTAATATTAGGGGTATTCCTAATATTTTTAATTTGAACGCTAATTGTGTGGCTGTTAGCGTCGATAACACTTTATAATGGTAAAACCCGGCTTACTATAATATTGAGGTATCATTACGTAAACGCGGTAGTGAGGAGAGCTAAGAAAGAAGCGAAGGTCATAAATGAGAAGGGAAAAAAACAATATCAGGTATGACAGCGAACCTGTAGTAAAGGGACAACGTGCGTACACACTATCTGAGCTCTTCGTTTTAGACTAATATAGATACAACATATAAACTGCTGTAGATACTGTACCCAGAGTATCACGACCAGCCGTCTATTGCAAATGATGAGTAGAGACTGTGGGGTTGCTTCTTTCGGCTCTGCTTGAGGCACCGAAGCAGAGCCGCGGGCGCCATTCGCCTTCACAGACTCCACGCTTGCCACGGCTTGTGTGTGCGGTGCGTGTTTCGTCGTTTTAAAACAATGTAAAAAGGTCTTGCGTAAAACTTGAAAAACAGAAACAGTAACCAAATCCGGAGTTTTCCGTCTCCACACATTCTCTTGTCGGCAAAAAGTCTACAGCATAATCCATTTTGCGTCAACGGGATGTGAGAAATTATGGACGAAAGCCGGGATAGGATGGGAGCAACTGTTGAGACAGCACCCCGGAAAAATCTTGTAACTGGGCAGCTAGTGGGACAGGAACTGTGAGGGTGTTACACCTATTGACCTTTAGGGGTAAATGATCGATCGATTACCCAGCCCAGGGTAATCCTCATGACACTCTCCCCCATTCTGAACTGTGCGATCTTTGGGGCATCATAACCGTAAACGTCTGTACGCTGACCTACCCGCTTCGTCTCATTACCTGGGGACCCAGGGAGATGTGTATGTGTGCGTTTTTTTTTTTTTAGGCACGCGCAAGCATTTCTGTACAAGAAACGCTCGAAGTGAGGTTCGAACCCGTGACCTAGACCACGTCAAATAAGTATGAGGGAGATACCGACTGAGCTATAGGGGTAAACGATCGATCAATCACCCATCCCAGGGTAATCCTTGTGACAGAACGATTCGTGACGGGGACAGGACACCTTAGTTTTACGACGAGACGGTAGACGGCGGGGACTTAGAGGACGATACTGATTTGAAAACCGCGATCGGCAAAGAAATATCACATGACTTTTCGTTTCCGTACCGTAGCATCCACGTACCGACCATCTTGTTTCATCCGAACTTTTACCGTGCGTACCGTTTCGAAGCAACTGCCTGTTTGCAAAAGATGGATATGTGTGTGTGCTCTTCACCTTAAACCGTCCTTTCTACCCGTCGACATCCAGCACAACCAGTGTCCGTGCCGATTCTTCAATCCTAGAGAGATACAAGTTCTGTGGTCACAAAACTACGCCATAGAGATACTACGTTGCCACGTATGCAGTTCAAGCACAGTGGACGATGCCATGAACATGTCATTATACTGGATACGACAGGAACGGCATACACAGTATATGAAATAGCGAAACGAAAGATAAAAGGCAAAAAGCAAAAGCAAACAAGACAAACAGAAAGAAAAAGAGAAAAAAAAAAAAACTCAACAACACAAAATAAAAACAGAAGATACAAACGTCGTGCCGTGTCATAACTTAGATCTTCTTGTCACATCCGCAGCTTCTCAATGATCGGGCGAATCTCCAGCCTTTATTGTTGTTTGTTTGCAATTCTATTGTTTCTTTTCGTTTTTGATCACAATTTTTATTTACCAGCTCAGCTCGTAGGAGGTTTTACCCTCCTCAACGATTTTCTGGACAAGCCCTGGTCACAGATAGATGTCGTCTCGTGTCCACCCCCGGTAAATGCCTTCATTTTGATCGCGTGTAAATTTCATCATTATTCCCACTGCCCGTCGATTTCCATCGAATTTTAGCACTGCAGTCCCTATTTGGGGACAAACCTATTGGAATTAGAATGGTTTGTCCCCAAATCGGGACTGCGGTACTAAAGGGGTTAACTCGCGCTCTCGTGCTTTCCGATAATCATTTTTGCGCTATTAATAGAAAAGGTTCTTACAAGTATGCGCTCGGTGAGACTCGATCTGCCACAATTGTTCTTATCAGGCACACGGACCACCTACCAAGCCACCGGACGCCGGGGAAATTTCCCATATCAGTTCCTGCTGTTAATAGATACATGCATAACTGTCTTACATCACCAAAGTTCAGAACGAGCGAAAGTGGATTTCCAGGTCATTCTTCGTTTGTGTGCCACGGGAATATTCCCGCGGTTATGAGCAGTTTCAGCTTTAATCCTGAGGGCACTTTCCGCAACCAAGCGTTGTAGAATCGGTCAGTGGGGGGGTTGTGAGTAAAATTCCCCTACGAAGCAAACATCTTATATAATGGTGAACTCAGGGTGCCTCCTTTTTATGGGCGTCGGGGTGTAAGAACGGACACGATGTGACTTCCCGGGTTTCAACGATTTTAATCTCGTCGCTGCAGCAATACTCCCGAAACGAAAAACACCGGGACATCACTTGAAAGTCCCCCCTCCCTACGTTTCCCTGAAAATATCGGAGTGGGTCCCTATTAGGCTGGTGCTTGCGAAACTGAAGTCAGAATTTTAGAATCGTACTTCGCTCAGGATTAAATACCACAAAAGGCTTTGCAGTTGGCGCCTTTTCTTTCGGGCCCAAACACTGCTTTGCAGCACGTTTTACACCAAAACGGACCTCAAAATAGACGAATCGAAAGAACAAATCCGGAATCATGACCGCACATCTGGTACCTGACAGCTAGGTTTTTCTCCCCTCACGACTTAGTTCCTAAATAACACCCCAGAAACCACCACCCAAAAAACAAAATCTTGATGAGAATGTACTACTGTCCTCATGCCTGAACTCTCGACCCTCCGCTGGCCCGAGTTTTGCCCAGATCGCCAATCAGAAAAGCTCTACCCCCCTAAGACGGCCATGCAGCGTCGTGTAAGCTTGTGCGCCGGGATTTTTTTTCTTTTCGAAAAGGGTCTCAGGAATTTATGGGATTGGGAAGTTGGTTTTGCGTTTGCGAACATTTTTTCTCTTATCGCGTCGAAACGACATTTCCCACCGCTTCTCCTACATATATACATGAATATGTTTGCTGAATAGCCGCGTCTCCGCAGCAATATCGCTTAATTATGAAGGGCGCCTGTGGTTCCGCCGTGATATATATGAAATATCGCGCCAACGCACACGCGTACTGCACAACTCTCAAATATCCCACTCCCTCGTCACCGAAAAGAGTCGATCCCGCACAATGCGTCGCGCACGAAACGAGACAAAAAACAAACCCCCAGCTGAATGCTTGCACTTTACGTTTGGACTGCTACAATAATACAGCTTCCGACGACAACAAATATCGAACGAAATTAGTTCCCGTTTTTCATGAGGTGGGTGAAGGCGTCGGATGAACCGCACAGGAGTCGAAGCCAATCAGAAATCCCGCGGTGTTTGGGGGCAACTCTTTGATCTCGTGATGGCTGTGAAATTCCGTGCCCGCGCAAACGTGAACCGCAATAACTATTTTTTTTCCCGATCCACAGAAAAGAGGAAATCTCGTTCCCGTCCAATTACGTCCCGCGGTGGCCAAATCCTTTACAAATTGTTCGGAATAATCTCTGTGTAACTGATTTTCGCGAGATATCGTCTTGTAGCCGAAAAGGCGTCAAGTAAATCCCCTGGACTTTTCCCTTGGTGTTCAACAAGAGGATACGAAGCTACTGTAACAATAGTGCGCACACGGTTGGAATGTTGGTCACCTGTGGTATACGGCTTAGTAATCTGATGGTGGCAACTTAGTTTGCAACGACCCGAGATAGCCGGCACGAACGTCCAAAAGGGTTCTTCCAGCATTTGGGAGACTACTAAGTAACGCCGGAGGGCCCACACTATCTCCATTCCATCGCCATCTCACTTCTGCTTGGGAGGGATTGCGCGCGCGCACCTTCAGCTACCCAGGTTCTGCGCTACAGCTATTCCCACGCAGTGTCCGAGTTTGAAACCCGACGACGTACAGCACCCAGTGCGTGTCTACGGCCTGAACAGTTGCTGAATCCTTTCATTTCCAGGGGCTGCTTCTGCCAATTAAGGTGGGCGAGACGAGCGCCAGAGTGCAATTTAGCAAACGTTAGTGTCGATCGACGACAAGCGGTAACACTGAGTAAATGCCCGATTGAAAGTCAGGAGTTTAGACGGGGCGAGCAAGCGATGCCTCTGTTACCCCGTCTTGTCCAAAGGGTCACGGAGGTTCAATTCTCCTACGAGTTGAAGTATGCAAGACACAAGGTATAGTCTACGACTGCTGCAACCCAGACAATACCTCTTTTAGTGTCCGACCCGGCAAAATATCTGCTGATGGTGGTGTGGGTTGTGCACAATGTTCATGTTCATGTTCGACGCTCGCATTCGCATCCAGACTCGTGTAGGACCACCCCGGGGCATGAGGCCAAGGATAAATATATTTGCACCAATATATATAGTGGTGTCCGACGTCTATACGCAGCGTATGTATGTGATGCAGCTCGACGCACGCAAGGCTTGTATGTATGTTTGTTCACACCTGAAGATTCCAATGTGTCAACATGCGCGAGACGTCTGAGGCAAAACGTTTTGTGAGTCACACCTTGTATCGTTTTTAATGACGTTCAGGTCCTTCCGCGTCGTTCGTGTACTGTGGATAGTCCGAGCGCATGTGTTCCAGTTTTTTATCAATTGTAAAATCCGATATTCTAACCACAAACTTCTAACGGTTGCCAACCCGCGCTACTGTAATGGTGGAACATTTGGGACACAACTCTTTTGTGACTGATATGTCTCCTCAACTGGGAAACTATCATATACCTAATGCCGCTCAAATGCCAGTAATCAAATGCCGGTAATACTCGTGGTGGTCCATCTACCGTATACAATACCCAGGCCATATATTTGTTCGTCGAGATGCACTCTCATTTTCCCAACGCCAGTATTTGGATGTGAATACAATGGGTAAAAAGAGCTCCTCCGTGAAGGGATATTAAAAAGCTATTGGTTGCACCACTATCGCAGCATGCATGCAGTAGGGCTCCGTACCACGACAACGTACCACTCTCAACGAGCACATCATCGGCCGTCGCCAATCGTATTGGCACCATGTTGTGGTAAGGAGTGCAAGAACCTGCTTATCCATTTCCAGGTTCCCCGCCTCGGCAGTTTTGAACGTCTCGAAACCTTCGAGATCACGAAAATGTTCGTACGCATCCACCCTGAAAAACAAATAAGCCATGACATGTCCGTAAATAAGTCTGGTACTTGGTACATGGTATGATATGTAATAGCCAAAGCCAGCAAGAAACATTAGTACTAAACCCCGAGTCCCATCCGCCAGAACGCATTGCGCCCAAAGCTTCCCCCCCTGGCAGCGTAGCACGACACGTATTTTACTTAATAATCCAGGTATTGTATTGTGTCGGCGTCTTGTGTGATACGTCGATGGCGCATATCAAAGAATTGGAGTACGCTCCCGGATATATTATGTAAACTCCGTATACATGCATACACGCGGCAATACGAAATTAAGTGTTTTCGTGTCATGCCCTGCGCAGTCCTTGTTGCGTATGAAATTTCTATCGTATCACCTTCCATCAAAGCTCAAATAAACTCGTAGGAGCGTGTACCCTATTCAGCTGTCTTCTAGACACAACGTGGTTACAGGCAGCGTCTCCCCTTCCACACTTTTGCCAGCCTTCGATATGTTTGCGCATCGCATACCAAGGGTTTAACCTTCTCACGCCTTGTCGAATTTCACCGGATAAGATATTTTCAACTTGCGCTCTCACTCCTTCGGCGACGGAAAAAGACTGGGAAAAATCCCCCGTAGAGCAAGTGCCGGCATGAAGCTTGGATTCAGTGTAGGTGTGAATCGTAGAGTCAACTTTTGGCCCTACAGCAGTACGCAACATGCGTTTGTATAATACGGGAGTTGACAATTTCAATGCGAGTTTTTTTTACTGTTGAGGAATTTCTTGATATCTCGACCTAGTTATCAGGTGAGCATCCGTGCTCAACAACGAACGCGACTCTGACTCTTGTATATTAGACTGGAGGATCCTTCCTATGCCCAACGGTTACACCACAATAAGCCGCGAGCCGACCTATCAATATGAGACTATTAATAGCATCTGCGGTCGTGTACTGCTGTACGGCAAAATCATACCTAGAACATATCTCATATATATCACACGTGGTCGCACGTCTTATTCGCGTGCAAGTTTCAAAGTCTGACGTCCACGATTTTAATATTTATTCGAGCAAATCACCCGGGTGGTCTAGTGGTTACTTTCGAATGAATGCACTTTGTGCTGGTCCAAGGGTTCGAATCATACTACCTATGGTGTGACTTTTTTTTTCTTTCTCAGCAATAACAACAATCAACTGCTGAGCGCAAATCGACGCGAGTCGACCAGGCTAGAAATGATTATAGTCCTCTCGCGATGAATTTGCAAAAAAACGAACCGTACTAGTGAGGAGGGGGGTGGGGGGGGAAGAAATCCTGCTGTGCGGCACCTGGTCTAAGTTATGACTAACAAACGTTTCCGCTTGTCTTGCGGGAGTTCAGAAAAAATGTACACTGGGTATTTAGGCCACACAGGAAAAATGCCAAGAAAATATGCGACTATTCATATCTGTTCTTGCATAGAACATTTATCAGGGGACACGTGTCCGAAGTTGGCTAGTAAAGAGTTGTTTAATTTGCGACAAGATACAGCGAGTGGAATTCACGATACGGTTATGCTTTCCGTGCGCCAACCTGATTGATATTTTTTTGAAACACGTTTGAATAGTACGTACTTAGTATACATCTAAGGTTTCTGATCTGAGTCAGGAGAGGTTAGAGTTTTAGAATTCCTTCTTCGTCGTTCGTGTACTTCTGTTAGTCCAAGCGAATATTTTCCCCTTTTTGATAGCTAGCTATAAAACCCGGATCTCTAACAAGAAAGTCAACCTATTAATGGCAGCGCGTTCAGGACAGAGCTCTTTGTGACCGACAAGGGTCCTAAACTGAGTAAGTATCAGACACAATGTCGCCCTTTCATCAATTCTGATACAATTTGGAGTGGTTTTCATGAATTTTGCATTTATCTATACAATACCTAGGCCGTAACGTTGTTCGTCGGGGTGCACTTTCATTTTGCTCAAGGCCAGTATTTGGGTGTGAATATAATGGGTAAATACAGCTCCTTAGACGAGGAATCCCAGAAAACAGATCGGGGCACCTCTATCGCAGCATGCACTAGGGATCTGTACCACGGCAGTTCCATTCTTAACAAGAACACCATAGGCCGTCGCCAGTCGAATGGGAGACATACATGCTGCGGTAAGGGGTGTAAGAGACTTCTTTTTTTTTTTTTTTTTATCCTCCGGCGGATTGGTAAAAATAAAGCTTAATCTCACCACACTTCCACGTTCCCAATTTCGTGTCGTGTGTCAATTTAGCCCAGTTGGGCACGTTGACCCGACCTGACCCCCGAGAGGAGCAGGTGCGGCGAGTAAGAGACTGTTTATCAACTTTCAGGTTCCTCGCCTGTGGAATTTTGAAATTCTCGAAACATCTGAAATTCCGACGCACCACCCGAAAAAACAACCGATCTGCAATGTCACGAGAAGTATCTGATACGTAGTATACCTCGTTGTTAGTATGTTTATGGACGTCGAGATCTATACTATTACGGGGGACCGTAGTAAATAGGACCAAATATTGTTAGGAAAAAAATGAAAGGATATGGTTTTTTGTGTGTACCGTAGGTCCTATTTGATACGGTCCCCCGTAATACTAGTATCCATTATCGTGATAGGCAGTAAATACGCACTCAGACGCGTATAACAATATCTTAGTTCGCATACTATTGATAGGGTAGATGCAGCATGCGGATAGATGAGGAACCTATCATACTCGTAGCATGATATACTGTGTACCTAATGCACCACAAGAGGTAACGACGCTGAGAACGTTGTTAGAACGTTACTGGATCGTTGTGAACGTTATTACATGGGGCAGCGCGGACTACCGCAGATTACACCTGCCTGTAGCGTGGGCATTGTCCCGAATGATCTGGCGATTCAGCACGTTTCTCCTTGTCGTTCTACACCAGAAAAAACAAAAACCTGACTACCACTGTACAAGAAGCCAAAACATCAAGCGCTTGGAACCACATTTTTAAATCCCATCGACGAGGTCCGCCCAGAAGGAGGACACTAAAGGTGCTGTCGCTTTGTCACACTCACGGGAATGCACCAAGAAGCTCAAATCTGCCCTCACAAATTGTCGCTCGATGGAAACGGTCGGAGCTTGTTGACAAGAAAACCAAACAGTGAACGAAAAAATAACGAAAATAACGGCGGCTGACGTGATTCCAGTGTCTTTGTTGTCGGGACTGTCGGGACTTTTGGCAATAGCAACTATTTTTGTGGGCAGTGAAACACAGGTGTACCGTGTGACTGCTTCGTATGGCCGATGTTGTACTGCTTTGCTGTAGAGTACTATCATATTTATAGTAGTCTAGATTTTCGCTTTTTTGCCCGTTTCGTCCCTCAAACCCCAAAGAGGGTCTGTACAGCAAGTCAAAGACGCGTAGCCCATCTTATGAAGCACTTTACACACATATATAATATGCAGGTATTATTGCATTGTATCATCGTGTGTTATACGTCGATCGAAATGTCGATCGCGCGTAGTACAGGTTTGGTGTACGCTCCCGGATATATGTACACTTTGTATACATTCACAACCGCAATACGAAATTCAACCCCTTCGTGTAATGCCCTGCGCAGTGCTTCATATCTTCGTAATTTCGGATACACCACTTCTCATCAAAGCTCAAATCAACTCGAAGGAGCGCGTGCCCTCTTGATCTGTCTTCTGGACACAACGTGGTCACAGGTAGCATCTCCCTTTCCGCTCTTTAACCTGGCTTCGATATGTTTGCGCATACGAAGCGTTCAACCTTCTCACATCTTCTTGTCGATTTTCACCGGATAGGATGTTCTCGACTTGCGCTCTCACTCTTTTGGCGACTGAAAAATCCTCGGCAAAGTATCCCGCGTGAAGCAACTGGCGGCACGGTACTAGGATTCAGTGTAGGTGTGAATCATATGGTCGACCTGGCTCTACTGAGTGCGACATGCGTTTTGAGTTTTAGAGTTGATAGTCTTGATCAGAGATTTTAGTTTTCATTACTTCCCAGCTACCACGACGACCTGATTACAAGGTGAGCATTCGTGCTCAGCGACGATCTCGACTCTGACCCTTAAGTATTACACTTGAAGATTCTTCCTACCACGAGTATGAAGTATACCTTGACCGTATGTGTGCACCGTGTCGACAATTCTCAGGTAAATTGTTCGGCACAAAACACTCACAGATAGTCCCACGAGTGAGACTTGGAGCAACTTTCGCTGGAGACAACTCGAGCACTTAGAGCACACTGCTGGCAATATTTCGAGATATGCACTGCGCGAGGAATATGTACTGCGAATTCTCTTAGCATCTCGAGGTTCTGTACTGCGGATACTGCCTGTACTCCAAGAACTTTGTGTTTCGATACTGCGGATACATAGTTTTAAGTGCTGTATTCTCGGCGTTCGGTACTGCCCATCATACGTTCATTACTATCAGTATTTGGGCCTTTTCAGTAGTCGCAATATTATAGCCGCCAGTACATAATACTCTCAGTACTCGGACTACGATTTGTTCTCGAGCATTTGGTTTATCTGTGAAACCTTAATGTTACCCTGAGCACCAAGGAACATTTAGTTTGGGGGAATATATATTGTGCCAGTATGTGTTATATCTTACTCAGCCGGTCGTCAAGAAGTAATATGGCACAAGCTCGACCCCACGCAACTTTTTTTGTACTTAAGTTTACGCCACATACACACATTGAATTAATCGCCGCGAGTCATCTGTTCAGGACCAACATCCACTTACCGGTACCCTCTTTATATTATACTATTAATAGTAGTCATCCCACAGTAATTCCGCAAACAGCATACTACTAGTCTGTCCTCAAAGATATGTGTGTATTCTTCACGTTATTATTTGATGGATGGATGCAGCTATTAATACTACTTCTAAACAGGTGTGCAGGATTTCATATGAGTATTATTTCGCTCTTGCGCCACTCCCCTAGGCTCTCCTCCCGGAGGGGAGCCTTGTACCAGGTATCTTTGAGTTTTTAATAGGTCTATTTTCAGTATCAGTACCAATAATATACTTTGATGGGTGCGTCAAGTGCCCGCGCGCAGGCGTTCGGCAGCATGTATGTACATATGTACATATAAGTCGGTTTTATAGGCGGTTTTTCTAACCGAAAACCGACTTATTTTGGTCGGTTTCGGGGTTGAAAAAATAAAGTCCAAACCGGAAAACCGAATCCCTGCCCCTTGCCCCCTACCCTAATAGAGCGTTTCGAAAAAAAAAAAAAAAAAAACTTTGCTCACACTTGAGGCCAGGGTGGGGTGCTCAGGGTGGGTGCTCATGGTTGGTGCTTCCAGGATTTGGAAAAAAAAAAAATTAAAAAAATTGCTCAGGGTGGGAGGAGGAATAAAAATGACGTGGACCTGCGTTCAAGCTTCCCCGCTTTTCACAGCAAGCTTCGAGCATCGTGCAGTCGACCGCCGCGTGTTCCACCACCTTTCGCCCCCACCTGCCCCTCCCGCTTCTCCATCACTATAACACGATCTCCACCGTCGCTGTCCTCCAAGCCGCCACCCAGCTCGAGGTTGCGTGTCTTCATTTTCGTGTGCAGCGTGATGTGCTTCTATATATTTATCGAGCTGCTCCTGGTCACTTCGCCTCGCCTGCTGCGACTACAGCAATACTAATCGTAGCCCCATCACAACCAAACGCCTACTGGTGGAGGAGGTGGTGCGCGCGGTTGCCCCAACTCTTTGGCGAGTGGTCGTCCGCCCCGCGTACCTTCTACCTCATCCCCGTCACGTGGCGTGAGGTTGCTAGGTCGCTTTTTTCCTTTTTCTAAAGATTAAGATAGATGATGCATGCTCCACCTCCTTGCCTGCTGAGATTGCCGAAGCAACTTCCTGTCCGCCATAGAATCACGAACCAAACGACGACTTGTTCGAGGAGATTGGGTGCCTTGTCTCCCTAAGCTATGGCGGCGAGTCAGTGTCAGTGCCGGGCAGCTTGTGTGACGGTACAGGCATCCTTTACTACCTGTGCTCTGTGTCATGAACACTACGCGGAGCAGCTTCCTTGCTCAGGGTAAAACCCTGTTTTGCAGCCCGTAACTCTGAGCATCTGGAAAAAAAGAATCCGCTAAGGGAAACAAATAGCCGTCAACGTCTTTTATGCGGCGAGACGTCGACAAACCCTGAGCAACAATCACCCTCAGCGCTTTTTTTTTTCCTTTATTCCCTAAACTCCCAAATGTTACTTGTACCAGAGCTGGATGAGATCGAGCAGCAATAAAACTTTAAGGCGTGTGCACGTTCGTGGGTTTCCAGTTAACACTGTGATACCGCGTGACGGTGGTCGCTCATCCAGTCAGTGCTATAACACTATGTTAGTACTACCACGTTGAACAAGTTCCTGTGTAACGGTCGATCTTAACGAGGACTGTTTTTCAGTTTTTTTTTCGGTTTTTTCCTGTAGGAAGATACGATTTTTTCGGGAGAATACCGAAACAACTGAATAACACTCTTCGTTAAGATCAAAATACCGAAAAAAAAACTGAAAAACACTCTTCGTTAATTCGTTAAGATCGACCCTTTGGCCCCGTGACGTAGATGAATGTCATCCGTGGTGTGAATGTTTTTTATTGTAGGGCCGATCCTTTGTACCAGGTACAAGATAAGGTGTTCGTCTTACCCTTTTTCTGGTGAAAAAACGCGTCAAGTTGTTTCGGCGAGCACTACCGGAGGTAATCGAGGGTTCGAGACTGCTTGCTCCCACTGCGAGTACTCGCAGTCAGTGTGTCGGGGTTCTGTGCTTGTGTGGATACTACTGCTGCGTTCGGGGTTCATACTGAGCGTACTGCCCATCCATGTTAGCGGTACTTTGCGGGTGTTCTGTGTTGCCGATCGATATCATCAGGCATCATCATCAGGTATCAGGTGTTCGATACTGCTCATACTCGCAGCATCTCGGGATATGTACTGCGATTACTGTCTCTAGTCGTGATTGAGTATTTCATGGCGCAATAATGCGCGTACAAAACGCGTCGTAGTCGAAGCAATCTGGGTGGATAATAAGTGGTTGTCTGCTGCGATGCTGCTGCTACTGCTGCTGCTGCTGCTGTCGCTTTCGTGGGAGGGAGAGGCCTTCTCTCCTGCACAAGCGCCGTTGACAGTATAGGTACTTCTCGCCGTAGATACGTGATACTTCGGCGTGGGTATTGGGCACTTGGCAGCTGGGCACATAAAGAGAGGCAATAGCATAGTACGCAAATCCATCTGACCTCAGTTCTGATAAATTGGGGAAACCTCTCAGAACTGAGCTGATTTCTGCCCCCTCCAGGAACTGAGGTCGAAAGTATCGATGATTTCCTGGCCCATTGTAGACGGTTTTGATTTTTGGGCTTCAGAGATCGCTAATAAAGACAGAAATAGCGTCGCAAAAAAATGCCATGAAAGCTGGTCTACTATGCGAGTGAGACAGATAGAAAAACCGAGAACTGAAACTCGGCATGGCTGTTTTTGCGGTTGTGCTGCTGCTATGGTTTCTATGTGAAGAAGAGGTCATCTCTTCCGCACACGGGCCGTTCGCAGTATGTACAGCTTGCCGTAGAAAGGTGTGATACTTCGTCGTGGGTATTGGGTACATGACGGCTGGCTGGGCAGACAAAGGGAGGAAGTACTACTATAGTACATAAAATCCATTTGATCTCAGGTAGGAGAAATGTGATAAACCTCTCAGAACTGAGTTGCTTTCTGCCCCCTCCAGGAACTGAGATAAAAAGTATCGATGATTCCCTGACCCATAATAGACGGTTCTGATTTTGGTGCTTCAGAGTTCGCTGAAAAAGATACAAATAACGTCGACAAAAATTGCCTTAAAAGTTGGTCTATAATGCGAGTGAGATAGACACAAAAACTGAGACCTGAAACTCGGCGGCATTGCCTTTTTCCTGCTCCACTTCGCATTGACCTGATCCTGTTCGTAATAAGATCGAATGGTGTGTGTATATCACCCTAATAACAAATTGGCACCGAGCAATATTTCCTATCCGGAGCCTGGGGAATATTTCCTATCCGGAGCATGGGTGCCGGCAGGCACCCATGCGAAGCCCTTGTACTACTGTACAATTACCAAGCAAGTAGTCACTATTCGGTATCACGCACGTTGCAGGAAGGGAGGTCCTGGTCGATCAACGGGATGTTGTTATAGCACGTAGGTAAGATTTCATGAGTAAGCGTCAAGGAACGATGCTGTAGGTCGCCCAGTGCCACGACCTGTGGGACACAGTCTACGTAGCTGTCGTAGATGTGAGTTGATCAAGGACGGTCGTGCAAGCGCACACCTTCACACTCTTGTTTTTTCCTTCCTGTTTATCCTCGCTTCTTCTGCATTCCGCCCGCAAGTGGCAACTTTCGTCGTGAAAAATAATAATTGATTTCAGTACGCCAGCCAGGTAGTTTAATCGCTACCAGCGCAAGCCTGTGCTACCACCCGCCAAGGGCGCACCGACTAGATACCCCGATAGTAGCCTCCTCGCTGTCGACGAACAGTGTATGGTACAAGTTCACGCTTTTGCGTGTGGGTTGCATCCCGAGAGTACGTGTTTTTTATGCTGAAGACCGTTCTGACAACCTTATTATACGTGGATCATTCATCAAGACTATGTAGTACCAGGTAGTACTTAACACTCGTCCTCCCCAACCCCACCGCTGCTCGTCATCAATATACGCCAGCAGCGCCACTGAATTGCTGCAGTTAAACCATCATGAGAGTCAAGGATCTGCTTCAACTGACTGTCTTCGTGGTCTTGACCTTTCTGCCTACTTCCTTGGCACAACGTAAGAAACCTTTGCGCAACATTTTTAATCTGAACCTAGTCTCTTTTCATGGATTGTTAGTCTCTGACAGGTTTTGTTGTGAGTGCGCAGCTCTCGTGATTGTCTGCCAGTCACGGACCTCTCGCTCGCATTGTATGATGACTTCCAACAGGGGGCTCAGTGGATTAACGTTCGACTAGCATCGTCTTTTTTCCGCAATAATCAGCGGTCGCGAACCTCCCTTTGACTCTTGTCTCGGCCTTGGCTGTGAAGGCACCCGGCGTAACAGGGCACTGGCCGTCGTTATAGTTGATACGCCCAGCGACTTCCTCCTAAAGTAGTGCCCGAATTTGGCCACTTGTCAATTGTATCTAATAGTTATGTTTGTGAATTTTTCGTACTTTTTCGAACATATCCCTTAGTACGAGCGCTTTTTAACGAAACGCTAGGTAGTCGACACAGAAAACTCGGGAGGACACGTTGGTCGACGTCCGGGTGCGATCCGTGCCCTCTGGAGCGCATGACAGGCCCTCAAAATTTTATTCCGGCGGCAGCGGTAAGACAATTTCCCAGGTTTCGGTGCGAGAGGCCTCATTTTGTACGTACGTACCGGTATATCCTTGTCAGTTTTTTTACTATTAATAGGCGCTTTTGAGCTGTGACACAACAGACAGCATGCAGAGACCCCATCGTTACTACCCTGTCGCCCATCTGCCGTGTTTATGAGACACATCCATTTGCGCAGTATCGCTGTGGCTGGTGGTCGTGTTCAGCGGTGACTGCCGTTCGTATTCCACCGTCTGCCGGATTTTTCCACACGTGCGCCAGGCTGACGTACTTGTAGACTTTACAGTATTTCTTGCACGGAGCACGGCCCACGGCCCAAACAATAGTAGCAGCAGCGCACAGAGCGTGCTCACCTCCAGCTTCCTTCAGCGTCATAACCCTGTTGCCCAGCGGCAGCAGCAGCAGTGAGTGGGCACACCTTGCGCGTATGGACGATCGTACTGCGGCTATTTTGGTTGATATATTAGAGACTACGGTTAATCACTTGACTACGCCACCACTACATCATCGTCACCTCTCTCCTTGCTGCTTCTTTGGCGTATTGCTGTGTGTGATCCAGCATTGCCACTGATCCAACTGTGCTCAGCACAGTGCGCCAACAGCAGCAGCAGGCAGTGAACTATGTGCATGGCAGATCTGCGCTGCACTCCCACTACTAGTGTTCGTTGTTGTTGTCGTCGGCATTCGCCTATGCACGTACCTGCCGCCATGCGTGCCCGGCATTTTTTGCTCAGTACCGATCATCCCGAATCTACAATACAGCTTGCAAAGTTGAGTATCAACTATTTAATCAGTCGAACTCACAGCTGACGTATTTCATAAATTTATACTATATGTATTCGTCGAGTCGAGTACAACAAATCATCGAACAAGCATCGTGTACAGTAGCATTCGTACAAAACCTACTTACCGACTGCTGTGTGTCGTACAATGTTGTCCAATAAATCCTAGAGCGAGCTGAAAGGGCAGCAGTACAAGTTCCTTTGTCGCAGTACGCGTATCTTCTGCTGTCGTATCATGCCGCGTGGCCTTCGTACCTATACAAGCTACTCGTAGGAGATCCCGCAGTGTTGTTTGAATTGCCGCTAAACACAGTGTGCTAGTTCTTTAAATACTGTTGTAGCGTAGATGACAAACTGCGCTTGAATGTGTTTTCGTTACCGAGGTTCGACTCGCACGATCCTCGCTTTTTTTTTTTCTATTCTTCTTTTTTTTTGTCCCAGTTCATCCGGATCCACCATGCTTTTCTGACCTATTTATACGTATCATATGACATAGTACAAAATTTTTTTTCACCCAAGGACGCGGAGTTTGGACGCACTTACGTGTGGCGTACGTTCATACGTCGACCTTGAAGAGTTGCTCCCACTACGTGGGGAGGCAAGCAAAAGCATGTTCGAAAAAATACCACTGCTTCTGTAGGATCGTCGGGCGCTCGCAGTATTTCGGGTTGGTACTTCAGATACTGCGAGTACTCGCAGAGTTTTGATAATATTTGGGGGCAATTACTATTTCAATAGTCTATTGTGTCTACAATTGGCTGAGGAGGATGTGTGTTAATTGGATTTGTCTTGACAATTGTTCTTGGTGACTGTCTACTAGTTGAAGTTGTCAACACAATTGATTTCGGCGATTGCCCATTAATTGAAATTGGCCTGCCAATTGTTTTCGGCGATTGTCTATGAACTGGAATTGGCCAGCCACTTGATTTCGCATACCATCTACCAGTTGGAATTGTGTGAGCAATAGGTTTCGAGTGTTGTCTATGAATTGGAATTGTCCAAACAATTGGTTGCGGAGACTTCCAATTAATTGGAATTATTCAGCAAATTGATTTCGGGTGCTATCCAATGGTTGGAATTGTCCAGACAATTGATTTCGGGTGTTGTCCACTAACTGAAGTTGTTCAGACAATTGATTTCGGGAGCTGTGTATTAATTGGATTTGTCTGGACATTTGATTTCGGCTGCTGCTTATTAACTGAAATTGTCCGCACAATTGATTTCGGGTGCTGTCAATTAAATGGAAATGTCCAAACGGACTTCGGCGACTGGAAAGTAGTTGGAACTGTCCGCACAATTCATTTCAGATGCCGCGCAAGAAATCAATTGCTCGATAAGTGTCATGGCCGTGTACCTACAGTAGTTATTGTATTATGATAAGACACTCCCCATTGAATTGATACTACTCGTAATATGGCACAATAAAGGACCTCGCAAATGATTGCGTATTGAGGGAAGTTCCCGATCTTGTTGTAGAGTCAATACTAGCATGGTGGTACTGTTGTGTACTGACCAGATCAAATGTAGTTCTACAAGTAGTTGAAAGCTTTCAAATAACAGAGCCCTCTTAGACTCGATAGTCATGACAATTCCAATAGTGCTTCCGAATCCCGATGTCCGGACAAATCCAATTAATAGACGGTATCTCAAAGCAGTTGCCCCGACAAGTCCAATTCATGTAAATCACCCGAAATCAATCGTTCAAGCAATTCCAATTAATAGACAGGCTGTGAAATCATTTGCCAGCACAATTTCAATCGATAGGCAGTCTCCGAGCTCATTTGTCTGGACAATTCCAATTATTGAAAGCACCAAATATCAATTGTTGAGACAGTTCCATTCAATGGATAGTCTCCGAAATCAAGTGTCAGTCTCCAAAATTGTTTGTCCGGACAATTCTAATTGTTCAACAGTGCCCGATATCAATTATCCGAATAAATCCAATTGTTAGACAGTATCCAAGATCAATTGTCTAAACAATTTCAATTGCTAGACAGTCTATGGCATCACTTGCCCGGACAATTCCAATTAATAGACAACTTCCTGATTCTGCTGTAGGGGCAATAGTCTATTGATAGCTCTATTGTCCAAGGCATAAGCAGAAAAGGGCGGGACACCTCAACGTTAGCTTTGTATTTTACGTCCGCAGGTAGGAAGTTTTGATACCGCTTAGCCCATGTGCTCAGATGTAAATCAATAAAGAAAGTTTTCACGAAACAAAGTAATCCGATGCACTGTTGTTTTGAAATGTACGGGCAGTTAATTTAGGAGACTGCCCACCAATAGCATTGTCGAAGTAGTTTTGGAGATTTCGTATTAGTCGAAATTGTCGGGATAATTGATTTTTTATACCGTCTGTTAGTTGGAATTGCCCGGACAATTGATTTCGAAAGCAGTCTGCTAATTGAAATTGTCCGGACAATTGATTTTGGAGACTGTGTATAAATTGGAATTGTCGGGCCAATTGATCTGGGAGACCGCCTATAAATTGAATTTGTCGAGACAAATACGTTTGACGTCAGTCTACTAATTGAAATTGTCCGGACAACTTTTTCGGGGGGCCGACTATCAATTGGAGTGGTCGGGACAATTGATTCAGGAGACAGTCTGTCAATTAGAATTGGCCGGACAATTTATTTAGGAGAAGGTCCATAAATAGGAATTGTCCGGACCATTGATTACGGAGACTACCTATAAAGTGAAAGTGTCTGGACAATAGGGCCAGGTAGGGGTCACATAATAGAAATTGTCTGGATAAGAGAGCTCGACGCCTTTCAATTAACTGGAATTAGGGACCACAATAGACAGTCAATTGCAATAGGAAGCTATTAATAGACTATTGGACTATTGTCTATTGTCCAGGGTGTATTATTTACCACTGCGGATACTACTGCGGACGCTTCCCGGCTAGCACTAATTCGGGATTCGCTACTGCTGCTGCTGTAAATACTCCCTGCTGTGCTTCAAGTACCTCGGGGTTCTGTGCTGTGGGTATTATAAGTATATACCTGGTATCTGGTATTATATAGCAGCATTTCGTCCGTTGGTAGTGTGCATGCTGCGAGCGCTCGCAGTACCGAAATACTCAATATGCCCTGTATACTTGGGGTATGAAGTATTTCGAGAACATGTACTGCGAGGAATATGTGTTGCCAGTACTCTAAGGTATCTCGAGGTTCCGTACTGTAGGATGTTGCCTGTACTCCAGGTATTTCGTGTTTCAATACTGTGTGCACATATTTGTCTGTGCTCTCGGCGTTTCGCCTTGCTCATACTCCCAGTACTCTCAGTATGTGGACCTTCTCAGTACTCGCGACATTTTCGCCGCCAGCACTCCAACACCCTCAAATTGTTCTCGAGGATCCATCAGTGAAACCTTTATTTTACCCTGATGAGCGCCAAGAAATATCCGTTTAGCGGGAGTCTATTTTGCATGTGCTGGGTTTTCTCAGCTGGTCACAATTTATAGTGTGGCAACCTCGACCTCACGCAATGTTTTGGTACGTACGCTTACGCCGCATACATTGAATTGATCGCCACGAGTCATCTGTTCATGATCAATAGGCACATACCGGTACTCTCTTTGAAGTTATGGTATTAACGATCCGACACTATTTCCAAACAGCAGCATAGTCTGTACTCAAAGTTATATTTGTGTGTTCTTAACACTGGTGATGGGTGGATGCAGTTAGTTCTGGACAGGTGGTGTGCCGGTATTTCATTCGAGTATTCTTTAGTTCTTGCACCATTCCCTAGGCACCTCCCGGAGGGGAACCTTGCATCGTATATAGCTGTATATGTGTGGGTCGCAAGTTCTCGACCAGACCGCCGCATGGGTATCGTCCGGTGGAGGTCCCAACATTCACCGAGGTCGTGAATATCCGTAAATCGTATTGTACGACTGTGGTCACCCATATTCCTGGACTCTTTTTCGTCGTCAGCACTGCATCGTGTAGTGACAAGTAATCACTGCAGATTGGTATGGAAGGCCCGTGCCTCGCACACACGCACTGTCCTCTCCACCATCCTTGATGGTCGTTTCGTGGGATCGTCCGTACCGGTCCTATAACGAACCTGGCGTGACCTACACGCTGCCCTCTTGTGAAAGAGAAAGTGCCATGGATGTCGATTTCAACCGGGGGTCCTCCCCACATAAACTGATATGAAGACACTAAATAGTTGTAAACATTGATAATACCCATATGCCCCGGTATGATAACACAGACTTGTTTCATCTATAAGGGTTCCTGGGTGAAGGGACGTATAAGATACGTTTGCTGCGTATTTGAGGAGGGTACCGGTACCTGGTAGGTGCGTGATACCGGTACCTGGTATATGCGGGGCGCTGACCACATCTGATAATCTGTGCACTGCCTTGCTCGTGGTGCGCTGGCGTGGTCGCGGTGACGGGGATTGCACCCCGATCATCGTGGATTAAGTTCCCCGTGGCCTTTCAGGCCTTCGGCAATGATGAGGCTCCGTCGCCGAAAGCGTGGGCTCCGGAGTATGAAGAGTAGAATGACAAGCCGACATCGAAGCGCTCTACGAGGAAAACGTACATGGAAACGAGTATGGAGAGTAGAAATGACAAGCCGACATCGAAGCGCTCTACGAGGAAAACGTACATGGAAACGAGGCGGTTGACGAGGGCAACGGGCAGTTTCCAGTATTGTACAGTACCTGATAAGGGCTATGGATGGAAGATTATTTTCAGACGGTGGCAGCTACTAGCAGTATCTATCTGAGCGACAAGGTTAGGACCTGGGTCGACATGCAGCACGCATATAAAAGATGTTGGCGATATGGCGATCGGTCAATGTCGGATGTCGTACAGCAGTTCCTGATGTTAACTTGTCGAACCGATGTGGAATCGAACTGCCAAGACAATGCGCAAGGAAACGACGCGTTCGACGAGGGCAACGGGCAATTTCCTGTCTTGCACAGCTCCTCGTAAAAACATCGATTATGGAGTAGTTCCGGGCGATGGTACGTGCAAGCTATCTCAGCGTGGTAGTAGGTAACAAGAAAACTTATGAGAGGTAGAAGACTTGCAGCGAGATTATGTTTGATGTATGATAGGGACGACGGCAACATACCTAAAGACGAACTGAGTAAAGTGGCAGATTGCTTGGAACGAAGGAAAAAAAAAATGAGAATCGTAACAAAACGACATTAATAAAGGAAACATACAAGATATTTATGAGGGATCTGTAGTAACTACCCCTTTAGCGGTGCATTCTACATAACCAAAACGTTTTTGAAATACCAAGTGTATCGTAACCACAACTGAGGCATAGTCGTAAAGGTGTTCATACGTTCAGTGCCGTACGGATGTACAGCAGGAATATCATTGCTGTGTGGTCAGCCGGGAACAGTTAGAGAGTGCGCAACCGTCGTCGATAAGGTTGTCGGGCGATGCAGACTTTCCTTTGCCCCCAAAAGCTCCACGATTGTCGATGACAACGTAGTTAAGCCTGTGACATAGGTTTTGTTGATTGCGGTACTACAAATTACCAGAGGAGGTATTTTACAACAAATGGTAAGCTAAACCCGGTGAAGAATTGTAGATATCCTGGCTACCAGCATGAAAAATAAATCATATGTACGAATAGGCGTTTTCCATCAAAACTATTGCGTTATATTCAAAACGAAAACAGCACGTCCCTCTCGCGGAGTCGACGCCAGAACGGCCGTTGCCACCCCCAGGAGGATTGGGACGGGCAAGCGATGTGAGGCACGAACAGGACTAGCGCACCGAGACGTGGGTCTTGATGTCAGGTCACTCAATATTGGACTAAACCCGGTCCAACAAACACCTTTCTATTGCTCACAGGCGACCCCAACTTGTGTGCACTTCTATGTATAGTCGTATAGAAAGGACGTCTGAAAGGATAAGATTACTGAGAGGGGTGGCGGTCTCCACTATGCTGACGGAGGAGTATTGCTTCTCATATTGGAACCAATCCTGCGACGGTGCTCGCTAAATTGTCTGGGATATTTTTACGGCCGTGAGGGCGATACGTCAAGAATAGTCACTGGAGAACTGTCGTTTTTTGTAGGTAGTCAGGATAGGTTCAAATAATACCAGACGAAGTATCCTCTTTTTTACACAACACGACAACAATAACTGTACTGAGTTTTTTCTTTTCGAATGGGCCCCTTACTCGCGCCCATTCAACTAATAAGGCGCGTGCTATGCTCAGTAGCAAACGACGGAAAACCTTGACACGTTCGCTACGGCGCCCTTGTTCGAGAACCGAAACGACACCCATATTCGCTTCACCATGTAGCTTCGCAAGATAGCGACCAGATGATTATGGATAGTCATCCCTGATGCTTCCAGTCTCGCTTCCAAGTGGGTACCCCGTGGACCGACTTTGAGGCTACAACCTGCTGGACGCTGAAATCATGCCTCTCGTTGGAAGGACGTTTGGGCCTACAGTTTCGGCGGTGTAGGGTTTCCTTTGCCTGGTACTGTAGAATACGATGCAGTTAGGCATTTCGTCACTCGCACAAGATGCTCAGGTGGGCGTTCGGGTGTTTGCCTCGTGAGTTCCACTTTAACAACTCAAAGGGGCGCGGCGGAATAGGACAGGGAGGTGGGGAAGATGTCAATACGGGCTAACCCCTGGCCAAGCCGCGTCGCACCACTGCTACCATTAAGCCGCACCTCTGATAATACAGCCTAAACGATATCCTTTGAATACAGCGCTCGATAAAATTGTAGAGCAGGGCAAGGGTTGCCCTGTTGTTTGCTAGGTGTTACCATTTAATACAAGGTTGGACTGAGGTACGGAAATTCTCTCGCGATGTAGATACTTGCTAGGTATACTTGTTTCAAGATGCTACTGTTGACGCTATTTATTGTCCATTGCATGGCTTTTCAGAGGAAAGAAGTGATAACAGCAAGAGACACCAGGCATGCTTGTACAGTGGACGCTGATCACCCGACCCGAACTCTAACCCTATCCCGAACGCTACTGGTGGTGTGACCTGTGCTTGAATGCAAAAAAGGTACCGCGGGTTGTGGGTATGGAGACGTCAGTAGTACCACTATTGTAGTCTTGTTTCGACCTGGTGTTGAAGGGTAGGTTGTCTGTCGTCCTTTCTTTGTTGTGTAGGCCGTTGTTGTCGTGGGCTTCGTCGCAGTTGACCTTTTATATCCTGGAAATAATTATTCTGACTCTTTCAAGTCTGCCTATTAATAAGTCACCATCCTTCTTTGAATTATGCAGCAAATAATTAATACAACTTCAGTGCAGTCGGCCTATCGGAAGCTATCACCATCGTGCCAGTAGTAGGTACCAGGCAATCTCGGCCGATTGTCTGTGATCGCGACGGCAGCAGCTACTTGTTTTTGTGGTGGTGGTGACGGCCAAAACTCTCGGCGGCCAGAGCTCAGCAGCAGACGCAGCAGCAGCTTTAGCCGCAAAAACCAATCTGTCCAATCAGCGGCACAGACGGAAGCTAGGAGTAACTCCTTAGAGGAGCTGCTGCCCAGGACAAGCTGCTGCTCAAGAGCAGGTAGCTCCCGTTGTGGTGGTGGTGCGGTCCCTCTCTGTCGCTTGATTCAGATTTTGCCGTCGCGCGCGACAACCTGAAGAAGCATATATATATATATATATATATGTCGATCGCGCCCAAAGTTCACGGCGGCCAAAACTCTCGGCGGACAAAGCACAGCAGCAGCTTCTGAAGCACCAGCAAGCAGCTAGCTGCAAAAGAAGTTTCCTGCAATCAGCGGCAGGCAGCAGCTAAGCCGCTGCTCAGGAGCAGGAGCTGCAAAAGTTCAAAGCCCTCGGCGGCCAGAGCTCTTACGAGTAGATACTGCTGCCGTCTGGTTTTGGTACTACAGAATTTGGTTTTGACACTATAAATAGGGGGTACCGTAGGTTGTAGGTACGGATAAGTCAGTATCACTGCTGTTTAGTTTCGACCAGCTGTGTACGGTGTTAGAAGGGTATGTTGTCTGTCGTCCTTTTTTGTTGTTGTAGGCCGTTGTCGTCGGACGTTGTTGTCGTGGGACGCTGGCCTCAATGTGGACACTAACTTGCTGTATTGGCACTACAAATAGGAGGTACCGCGGGTCATACGTGTGGTTTGGACCAGCTGTGTAATATGTTAGAAGGACTGGTTGTTTGTCGTATTGGTCGTTGTGGGCGGTTGTTGACGTGGGCCGTTATCGTCCTAGTGTAAATATCAAGAAAAGTGCGTAGGAAGCACGTATTCCTACCACATATTTTCCAGGGCTGTTCACGGGTCAGGTCAGTCCTCGCGGGTCGGGGCCCCGGTCGGGTCCGTCCGGGTCGGGTCAGGGTGACCTGGCCTGGCCCGACCGGTGAGAGTTTGAAAACTTCTTGACCCGACCGGACCCGACCCGACCCGACCCGTGTGATTTTTAAGTCCTTGTGACCCGACCCCCCGCGGGGGATCGGGTCATGCATGACCCGTGAAGAGCCCTGAAAATTTCCGCTTTTTCTTTAGGTCTTGGTACTACAAAATTTGGTTTTGGCACTAGAAATAGTGGGTGCCGTAGTAAGTTGTAGGTATGGAGTTGTAGGCCGTTGTCGACGTGGGCCGTTATCGTCCTGCCTAATGCAAGTCTCAAGAAAAGTACGTAGGAAGCACGTATTCGTACCAAATACAAAGTTCCCCTCCGGGAGGTGCCGTATTAATAGGGGAGTGGCGCAAGAGCGAAAGAATAATACTCGTATGAAACCCTGCACACTTTTTTAGAAGTAGCACCTGCAACCACCCATCATTTTAACGCGAAGAACACACACATCATATTTTTGAGACAGACAACATTATACTGCTGTTCGTGGAATTAGGGCCACTCCTAACGACCAAAAAAAATCACGATTCGTGAGATTTTTGTCGTGAATCGTGATTTTTTTGTCGTGAATCGCGACAAAAAAAATCACGATTCATGACGCCAATTTTTTTAGCTTTTCCTTAAAAAAAACAAAATCACGATTCGTAACATTTGTCGTGTCTCAAACTGACCAAGGCACTACGCAACCCATGTGCACCAACGGTATCCGATGGTCGCTGTAGGGGCATGGCAGACTCTGCTTCGTACGCCGCTTGTGGACAACGGGCGGCTACCCAAAGACACCGCTGGGCGCGGGCTAACGAGGAGGTTGTGGCCTCGAAATTTCCAGGGGGAGGAGCCACTGCTGGAAGACAAACGCGAAAATGACCTGAGGATGTCACAGGCCAGGCCGGGCCGACGGCCTGCGAGATGGAATCTCGCGAAACGAGCTTGGCCGACGGCCGGTGAAGTTGGAATCTCGCAGGCTGGGTCAGGCTTCGGCCCGCAATTCGAATATGTCACGGGCTGGGCCAGGTGCGGACGGCCCAGCCCGGCCTGGCCGTGCCCCACTCTCGAGAGTTTGCTCCACACCCCCAAAAAATGTTGGGTTTGAAATATCAGAACTTTAACTATATATCAAAATATCACGAAACGCGACGTTTTTCGGCTTTTTTCGTTAGAACTGAAATGCCACGGATCGTGATCTTTTGGCATGCCTAAAAATCACGAATCGTGATTTTTTTTCGGTTCGTTAGGAACGGCCCTTAGTGTGGGATCATTAATTACTACAATAATATATACCCTAGTAATAGGATATCGGTAAGTTGAGATATATTGATCCAGCTGACTCGCGGCGATTATTTCTTAAGTACATCAAAGTTGCGCGAGGTCGAGGTTGCGCCATAATACTTTGTGACCGGCTGAGTAATAAGGTGCAGCATATACATACATACTACTGGTACTACAATATATATGCTCCCCCAAAATAAATGTTTCTTGGTGCTCAGGGTATAGGTAAATGCTCGAGAACAAATCGTAGTCCGAGTACTGAGAGTATTGGAATACAGGCGGCAAAACTACTGCGAGTACTGAGAAGGCCCAAATACTGAGAGTAATGAGAGTGTGAGCAGTACCGAACCCCGAGAATACAGGTTGCTTAAAGTATGTACCCGCAGTAGTATCGAAACACGACATAAATACTTGAGGTAAAGGCAATATATGCGTACAGTACAGAACCTCGAGATACTGAGAGCATTCACAGCAGTCATGCATAATATTATATCGAAATACTGCCAGACTGCTTTGAGTGCTCAAGTTGTCTCCAGCGAAAGTAGTTTGCTCCAACTCCCACTCGTGTGGGACTATCTGGGTGTGTTTTGTGCCGAACGCTGGGCCTGAGACTTGTCGACACGGCGCACAAACGGTTGAAGTATACTGCACATACTCGAAGTATACTGGACATATTGAGGGTATTTCACTACTGCGAGTACTGAGTCTCGCAGAAGAAGCAGCAGTACGAACACTATCAATCGACGAAATACTGCTATTAATAGACTAGTACTGGTATACTTGTACCCGCGGTACAGAACCCTGAGATACTTGAAGCACAACAGGCGGTGTCCATGCCAGCAGCAGTAACGAACCCCGCATTAGTGCGAGCGCGAAGCGAACCCCGCATTAGTGCGAGCCCGAAGAAATTATACGCAGTAATATCTACAGAACCTCAAAATACTGCGAGTACTCGCAGTATCTCGAGTACAAAAACCCCGAAATACTGCGAGTGTACGAAGTACCTACGGTAATAGCAGCAGTATTTTCTCGAACATACGTTGCTTTATAAACTCCCAAGTATTCGGAGTAGCTGTGAAACGTTGAGGTATGAACGCACGCCACACGCAAGCGCGCCGCCCAAACTACTTAATTTGGGCTAAAACACAGAATTAACATGTACTCTATCACATTATACGTTCAGAAAAGCAAGGTGTGGACGAATGTATTATTATTACTACTGCTGTAGTACTCTGTTTTAGTTCTGTGGTACAAAAATAGTCAAAAGTGAGATTAAGAAAGAAAACGAGAATGGTGCGAGTCGAACCTCGGAAACGAAAATGTTATCCAGCAAGTGCAGTTTAAACCTATACGCTGGAACAGCGCTCGTACAACTGGCATGTCGTGTTTTTTACGCAATCTAAAACACTTTGCACGATCTTCTACAGCGGTAGAGTAGCTTGTACAGGTACGACAGCATATTCAGCAGTACTGCTGTAAAATGCAACGCGCGGAACGTACGTGTACTGATCCCCTTTCAGCTGGCTCTAGGATCTATCGATCAGCAATGTAGGACACACTGCAATCAGAACTACTCTATGTATGTACTGCTGTAAGTATATTACGAACGCTGCTGTACGAATGAGCCGCAGTACGATCATCCATACGCGCAAGGTGTGTTCACTGCTGCTGCTGGGCAGCAGGGTTGGTTGCGGTGCAGTAGGAAGCTGGAGATAAGCACGCTCTGTGCACTGCTGTGTGTATTGTTCTCTAGGCGGTGGTCCGTGCTCTGTCAACAACCCAAAAAAAAAGTATGATGAGCCGGGGGGAGAAAACAGAGAGCATGGCAATGTACCGATATACGTACGTACAAAATAAGGCCTCTTTACCGAAACCAGGGAAATCGGCTTATCCACTCCCGCCGGAAAAATAAATTTAAGCGCCTGCCACGCGCTTCAGAGTGCACGGATCGCGCCGAGACCTGGACCAATGTGTCCGGCAGGGCTTCCCGTGTCCGTGTACTTACTGGTTTGCCTAAAAGTGCTCGTGCGAAGAGAAAAGTTGGCAAAAGTACGAAAATTTGACAAATATACGTATACATATATATAGAATTTCCGCTTTTTCTTGTGATGTTGGTACTCTTAAATTTGGTTGCGAAGAAGTCAGTATTATCACCTCTGTCTTGTTTCGACCAGCTGTGTAGGGTGTTACAAGGGTAGGTTGTCTGCCGTCCTTTTTTGTTGTAGGCCGTTATCGTCGGGCGTTGTTGTCGTGGAACGTTATCCTGTTTTTTTGGCATTTTGTTCGTATGCACTACAAACAGGAGGCACCGCGGGTTATATGTATTTCGCGTTCTTCTTGCCGATTGTTGTTGTCGTGGGACGCTAACTCTTGTCGCGGTCGACCTTGTTTTTTTCTTCGAACTAATTGGAAATAATGTTTTCCCTCCATAGCTTCTTCTTCCTCTGTCCTGCTGGGCATTTATGAGCGATGGACAACGAAACTCTTCCTTCATGCCGCACATTGTCGGATATCGTTTCGACACAAAAGACAGCACTGCACGTATAAACCTTACAGGCATACTGCTGTAATAAAGGTACTTGTGCACGTGGAACCTTCGGAGAGTTCAAGATGTTTACGGGCCATTCGTATGAACATGTACGATACGAAAAAGAACGGAGAGGGAAAAAATCTCTGTCTCCTCTCATGTAATAATTTTCTGCCTGATTGGAACACGTGCCACCGGTCATAAAGAAAAAAAACGAACAGCAGAGCTTCCTTCTTAGCCTTGTACGTCGCCCGCCCGTCTCGCGATCACCTCACCACCGATTCCGTCCCGATAAAGTTTTTCTCCCTCTCTGCCACGGTGAGCCCCGTCGCCCACCTCGCGTGAAGCCCGGTGCTCACCGTGGCCCTTGTTCGCCAGCTCGACAAAGTTGGTGCGCAAACTGCATTGAATTCTCTTTGAAGTTTAGTTTGGCCGCAAAAATAAGCACCGCTTGAATTTTTTTTTGCGTATCGAAACGACCCTTATATCTCGTATATGGTACAAGCGGAGCCTCATTAGGAGGCCAGACAGAGCCCAGTCGTGCTTCGTCTGTGTCTCGAGGCACACGCGCCGCCTAGCCATGCAAACGCCGACCGCGCCCCTTGCAACACCCCCTCCACCTGCTGGCACCCGCTGACACCCGAGGTGGCGCCGGGCTCGCCCGCAGTATCGTGTTCTGAGTGCACGCACGTGCACGAAACGAAATAAAATGTCTTTAAAATAGGACAAGCAACAAAAAGCGCGGGAAAACGAATATCCCCGTCCCCTCTCATGTAATAATTTTCTGCCTGATTGGAACACGGTCCACCGGTCATAAAGAAAAAAACGAACAGCAGAGCTTCCTTCTTAGCCTTGTACGTCGCCCGCCCGTCTCGCGATCACCTCACCACCGATTCCGTCCCGATAAAGTTTTTCTCCCTCTCTGCCACAGTGAGCCCCGTCGTCCACCTCGCGTGAAGCCTGGTGCTCACCGTGGCCCTTGTTCGCCAGCTCGACAAAGTTGGTGCTCAAACTGCATTGAATTCTCTTTGAAGTTTAGTTTGGCCGCAAAAATAAGCACCTCTTGAATATTATTTCGCATATCGAAACGACCCCTATATCTCGTATATGGTACAAGCGGAGCCTCACAAGGAGGCCAGACAGAGCCCAGTCGTGCTTCCTCTGTGTCTCGAGGCACACGCGCCGCCTAGCCATGCAAACGGCGACCGTGTTCCTTGCAACACCCCCCTCTACCTGCTAGCACCCGCTGTCACCCGCGGCGGCGCCAGGCTCGCCCGCTGTACCGTGTTCTGACTGCACGCACGCGCACGAAACGAAATAAAATGTCTTCTTCACTCGTACCTGGTACGTTTGTTTGAACACTAGTACAAGGAGGCGCTTCTATTCACGAACGCGGTGTTTGTTCGAAAATATAAGCTGTACCAGGACATTGATTTTTGCCAGAAAACGGTATACTTTGACAGAAGATGTCACATAACTTCAGTTTGGTGTGCCCTCTGATCACCTCGTTTTACTTTTTAGTACCGTAAACTGGAAAAATACGACGGTGTAGCGTTTTTTTTTTTGCATTTTCACAAGTGAGAGGGACGGACATGGATGTTTCGCCATTAAAAGGCATACCTTGACAGAAAATGTCATCTAACTTGGGTTTGGTGTACCCTGATTGCCTGGTTTGAGTGTTTTGTACCTTAAACTGGCAAAAAAAGCGCTGGTGTACCGTTTTTGTCATTTTTTCCGTTAAGACAGGAAATTAATTTTGTTTCTAGATAACCATAGGTAAACCTACTGTAGGGAAAAGTCAGCATTGCGACTAGCATGCACGTAGAACTTCAATTTACTGTACAATTGACGTGTCGTCCAAAATACGGCTTTTCGCGATGCCGTACCTCCGCACAAGCACTATGGAAATTCACATGGCCAAGAGAGGAATATGCTCATGTGCGTTACTGTCAGGTAGGTCTAGCCACTTTACGTGAGCTCAACCAACCCACAGTCAACGTTTCTTTGGCGCAAACGGTACGCCTATTCGGGCATTTGGCGCAGGTGTGCGTTTACTCTTGCTGTGTACACCAAAAAAAACGTTTGTCAGTTTTTGCCAACAGGGTAGTCTGCAGGCCCATGCTATGTTGGTTTTGTCCCCTGCGTCAAACGCAGGGAAACAAACGACACCTTTGTATGGTGTTTGCTTGCAACCTGAAGGCAGCGCGGCGTTTCACACGAGTTATGGAGAATCACAGAATTTTGTTTCGTCGAAATTTGACGTTGATACGCCAGTCACGAGTTTTCAAACGAAGACAAGATTATGCACAAGTCCCGACCGCTCCGGAAATGAGCAATGCCGAACGTAGCTGCCAACCGATGTGAGGAGGTCACCGCTTCATCGCGAGCCAGGCCGCATCTACCAAGTGTGATGTTGTCACATATGTAGCATTATTACATTGGCCGGTCGTTGAGTTCGTCCACCTGTTGCTAGAAGCGGCACGTCTCTCGGGTTCTCGTGATGCCGCGGACACCGTGTGGCTGCTTGTTGCATCTCTTTCCTGCACAAACACAGTACGACGGCAGCCACATGCTACACCACAAGCGATCGTAGACTCTCTTCCCGCCGACGACGGTACTCTTCTTACTCACCACAAAGAGGCTGGTGCCTGACTACGTTTGTATTGATCGCTGCTGTGACTTGGAGAGCAGACACCCGTCGCTGCCTGCCGGCTGATCAGGGTTGTTTTTGTGCTTGCATGACTTGTTCTTACAACTTTGGTACTTGATATATTTGGTACTCTTCAACCTCAAAACCTACAGCTCCAGTTCCTCTAGCGACCAACGGGAAGCTCCCGTACGTCGCATGGGGGCAGCAACCAGCTCCTCGTGTAGGGGTTGTCAACAATTGTGCACGCTGGGGCCAGTACAAAAACAAACAACGAAAAATAGGCTGCTGCATCGGCTTACGATAGCCTACTCTAGAACCCAAATTGCAAGTCAACAACGGACGGGGAACAAGATATCAGCCCCGCCACCTTGCCCGTTCGCTTTCATGTATGTGTAGGGTGGTAGAAAAGGTACATGGTAGCATTTAAGGGTGTGATGTCAACGATCTGTGTACGAAAAGCTCTCAAGTACAGTTTACAAGCTAGAGGCCACGCTTCACAATATGCACGGCTTGATCTGAGTGATATTCCACAACCCACCAGAGACAGTAACGCATACAGACATCTAGGTCGCATTTTGCGATACACACGAAGAGATTGACTTACAGTATGCCTTAGCCCCACTAGCAGTAGTATCTTGTCTAGTTCTTAGCAGCCTGTTGTGCTCAGGCACCGACGTAGATGTATACGTCCACCCAGGATTGGGGCCATCCAGAAACACCCCATCATTTGCCACGGAAAGGCATCCCCATGAACGTGCAAGGCGAACATCTCTAGAGCGAGAGCTAGAGGTACAGATATAATGTTCGCTCATCCCACGGGAGGGGCTGCACTTTTTGGCTCTACAATTTCTGACCGGTGTTACTCGTCAAGTATAACACTATTAATATGCTGGTTAGGAAGATTATTGTACTCGTATAAATGGTTTAGTACTACCGTAGTGCATAGAAATCTTGGTCGGGTTGCGCGGACAGGCTCGTTTGAAGTCACAGTCCGGGGGAGATATTGAAGTTCTCTTGTGAAAACCTCAGAGAATAAGGTACCATCGACATACGGCAGTGCTCTGATGTAGACGTCATCAAGCGCGCCACACCATCACGCGTAAATTGCATTAATATATCACTGGCACGACCTGCGCGGGGCGTTGACGCCAAGTTTTGATATCAGTTTGCAAAACCAACTCTAAATAAACGTTTTGCTCATGCTCCGGTCTGCTTACGTAGCGGCATCCTCTAACCTGTCAATATCCGCATTCGCCTGAAGTTGCCGCTGGTGCAACTTGTTCAACTCACTTTAGCTGCAAGTCGAAGTGCTGCGTGGGGGCCACGGAGAAGTGCTCAGGTGAGTCGGGCACACGATCCCACCGTATGGGCAGGAGGTACGGTTCGCAGAAGCCGCAGGTATTGAATGCGATACACGTCGGCACCTCGGCTGTTGTCCGTTGTCCCGGGGGGGTACACGTTTTGGGGCCCGATGTGTCCTGAACGACGGTCTTCCTCAGTCGATTAACCACCCAACGTAGTTTCAACTCCTATACGCCATACGATTGGGTTCGTTACATTTCTACTTTAATACACGGGTCTTCTCATCGGGGCCCGGGAACATATTTTCTTGAAAATCTGTTTTTGGTCCAGGTAGGTATAGACTCCGCATGCTATGAATCATATACGTAAGGGAACCACCTTTGCCGTGCGGTCGCATGAATTATTACTGATTCCATACATTCGTGTAGTGAGATTACGACTCAAGAAGCTGCACTGCATGCGCTGTTTGACGCAGCAATCAACTTTCTTCTCGATGATATCGTTCGAGGGTCACTGGAGTTGTGGCACCACGAAGTCGTTTTCGCCGCAAGGCGAAGGTGGCGCTCATGGCGCCACCCGGTGGCCAAAGGGTGTCGGGTGCGCTGCTTCAAGTGTGAAGGGCGTTCGACGATCCCAGACGTGTATTAGAGTTCATCGTAACAGCACGGAAAATGTTGCGTACGTGTAAAACGTTGATGTTACAACACACCGCCATGAGCATGTGTAGTAGTGAAGCGCGACTAAAAGTAAATTCCCGGTGGTTGCGGCATATTTATCTTTTGTGTTTTCCAGCTTTTTGTCTGCATGTCCATCTGTGTCGTTCGTATTGGCATGCGCCGGTTTCACCATCGTTTGCGTTCCGCTCCAAACTCTTCCTCTGTCAGCAATTCCTCAGAAAACCCTGCTGGGAGGGGAGGGTGCGGAAGACAGGTGTCAATGCAACACCTTCGCTGCTAAACAAATTGGCGGCATTCTAACCTGCAGTGAGTTGCCGTTGCCAGGTATTCGGTCAGCTCTATGTGGGGTGGAGTACATTGTATTATTAGCACTTAGCCCTTGCTGTTACAGCAGCAATCAAACCCCCAAGACTACTTACAGTGCGTACAAAGGATGTACAAGTTGGTTGATATTGCACTCCGTGCATAGATATTTTTGTTTCAAGGATCTTCGTATTCACCTAGTGTTTTAAATATCCCATGCATTTAAAAACGCGGAACCACACCAATGTCGCGATTGTTGACAGTCGTCCCTCCTCTGAGCGAAAACTCATCTTAGCTGCACCACTACGAGTTAAAAAAAGGTGCGTCACCTTTAGAGTTCACTAACCCTGTGTTAACGAACAACTCGACGTCATGATGGAAAACTCGTGATAATTTTCAACTGGCTGCTTCAAGCTAACTGACGGATATATATTCCCCGATCAAAGCCCAAGGTGCTGGCACTCGACTTCTAGCGTATTAGGCCTTACAAACACCGTAGCTAACGGGTGGTTGTTTTTTGGTTACTTGATTTTCGATATCTGATATATGTTGGGGGAAATTTAGCCCCCCTTCGAGAACATGTAGCTTCAGGCTCTATTAAATCTCCTAACGACGGCGTGGACATTTGTAGTTTGGGGTGGGAAAATGTGGAAGTATCGACGTTGCCTTATAACTTTCAAGTATTACTCGTAGTGTGGGAGCGAGTTTGACAAACTTTCATGTTTTATATGGAACATACAAAGATGCTCGATTGTGTACGCGAGCTGTTTTACCAGTATGCCTTGGAGTACTGGGGCCCAGTTCGTATATGAACAGCAATGAAATACAAGGCTTCTTACGGAAACGCCTGACTAGCATTGACCTTTGAAGCCCTGTGGTCAGTCCGTACACAGTCTCCCCATTGGTGCCAACCCTACGCCCTCAACAAAAAAACGGGCTATGTCACCTTCGCCTGCTGGTCATTACGGTCAGTATAAATCAAGTCGCTAGTGCGACACTCGCGACAGGCACATGGAACATGCATTGTGTTGGTGTACCGTGACATCGTACTCACCCAGCCGTTTGGAACCTTTCCGCGATGAACTTACCGTAGCCTTTCATACACTCGCCACCCGTGCGCAATGAGTCGCTTGAGCTTCTCGTCTTCCGAAGTTCACGAGCCATCGCATAGTCTGTGATTTTGCTTGCAAATGCACATATGCTACACAGACAGCTACCTCTTTCAGCTTAGGATGCACGAAATCAATGCTCCCGGTTTACCCCATTGTCGACCACCAAAACGGGAAACACATTTCCAATGCTTGCTCGAAATCCAGATAGACCTAAAATCAGACCTGACCTCGCTCACGACACCGACAATCGCTACTCCCTCGCTTCAAATACACGTGTTTGACGTAGCAACGTAGAGGAACGACACCAAGATTGCTGCCCAAACGACCTTGCTGCAGATGGCAGCGAATGCCCAAGGTTGCCGCATCTCCAGCTCTATTGCGTTCAGACCCGCGTATTGAATCCTGGACATAGTATTATGATGTATATGTTGGGAGTAGCGTACGATCCTTTAGGCCTACAGTAGGTATCAATGTATGTTTCTATGGTGTCCGTGCGGCCGTGATACTCATCAAGTTCCATAGTCACGCAGCTACAGCCTAAGCGCTTCCTTCATCCTCCGCGACATGGATCCTACGCCAGATTGCAGTTGATCCCAAGATGAAGTACTCATACCAAAACATTGCATTGATACTGTCGGTGATTCGTCTTATTGAACTAGTCCCATGCGCCATCAAGCGGTCTATTCCCGACGAAATCTGCTTTCACCCTCATATTGATGATCGGCATGGGCTCTACCATGCTGTTTGAAACATGATTCTAGCAATGGCGTGGGGTTTTCCCGCTCGACGCCCTGTAGATATCGTTGTCAAACTCCTGTCGGTCACATGTTAGCGTGTTCCTGATGCTTACATTGTAACTGCTTCTGCCACGACGTTCCCCGTTAGATACGCTAGTAATGGTCACCGCGATATGTCTGCTGCCCCTGCGTGCCCTCGCCTGTTTGTACTTAACTCCTAACGTCAGCGTGCAAAAATACCAGTCAATGCAAGCCTGACACGTGCTGCATCCAAGGCAAAAATCGTTGCGGTAAGAATGTCGCGCACCAAGCGTGGACGCCGGGACCCAGCAAGGAGGCAGGCAGTTACTTGTTGTGGGATTGCATGCCCTTGATTCTATGAATATATAGAACGGGGACGCAACGCGAGGGGTGGTAGGGAAATTCGTCTTATGCGGTAAATCTTACTTCTATGGACCCGGTTCGACTATTCTGCGGCCTCGTTTGGATCACCAAATTGTTCAGGCCTTGCTTCTTTCCCCCTTGCAGTGAAGGTTGCCCCAAGCCTCGAGTAGATGTCGAATGTATTGGTGAGTGCATCGTGTGGTACACGTTGGTTCTGTGCCTCTGTGGTGTTATGTAATAACTATATACAGCACGCGTGATAATTTATATGATTTGTCACTGCTTGCTTCTCAATAACATTCGCGTTTGACGGGGATATTTCGTGATGCTGGCTGGAATGTTCAATTTGTGATGTAACTGTTTTTGTTCGCAAGACCATTGTATATTCCTCATATTTACCGTTGTACTAATTTTCTCCGTGTCGGGTCTGCTCTACGCCGAATTGCTCCTCATCACTACGAGTAGCCCCAAACCAGCAACTTGAAGGAACTGAAGTGGAGGACGACTGCCAATGCCTAAGCGGTGATAGCCGACATAACAAATGCAGTGAGTGGCCGTGACCCCGCGCGGCGAGCGTAATTGACATAGCTGAACAGAGCAAAAAGACGCTGTGAGTAAGTGAATCGTCAGCCCGGCTCAGACAGGATAGCAACGGTATTGGTCACCGTACCGTAAATACCGTATTCAAGCCATTTAGACCAAATAAACGCCATGTACAAGATGACGTTTCAAGGAACTTGGAAACGAAAACGATCGTCTACGCACGCTGGTTTGAACACAAACACCGTGTGACGCGTACTGCAATAGGGTGACACGGTTCGGCTACTTTGGTTTCCGACTGACGGGTCGCCTCAACCCAGAACTTACCCAGTGTCGTTGGAATACCCTTTGGTCTTGTTAAAATATTTCTGTTGTACGCCTAGGCCATGGGGTTGTTGAACTGGTTTCACCTTCAATTCCTTCTCGAAGTCGTTGCCTTAGTGAGCACCACAATAGATCTGATCGATTGAGTAGGCCCTAGACGCACGTGTACCTAGCATGCAGGACGTGCTCGTGCTTAGCACCAGGACTATAAGTAGTCTCGTACTCGCTGCGCACATCCCGGATTACCATTCCTCCAGCTATGGTTCCCAATATTTGCGTCAATAACATTGTAACAAAGTATCTTGAGGTAGTCGACAGTAGCGTACGCCATGGTCGGTTCATGCGTACTTTAAAGTTCTCCGCTATCAAAGGAGAGGAGCTATATAGCTTCCCCGACGTTTCGTACGCACACACCCAATGCTTCATATCCCACGCCAAGAATCCGAAGTAGGGATTTATTGTACTACTTGCTTCACACGGGTCGAAGCTGTGGTTAGTCTCCTCGGTTGTGTGTCGTAGGGACCGGGTGCTAACCAAGCGCGACCTTCAAAGCCCTTTGCGCCATTTCAAGGTCAAATACATATATTTACGTGAATGCCTCTAGGCTCAATATTGCCGCGACCACGGTTGAAGCACAAGCCACCTACCGAATCACTTGGTATAGGTACCGTCAAATGGTGCCTCTCACAGAGTCTGCATGTAGCAACACTACCCTTGTTGTGTTCTGTCAGGCATGCGGATGATTGATTGGCATGATGCTGGTGCGTGTTCCAGTTTTTTAAGACCGAGTGTTCGCCGTCAACCAGCATATAGCTTATAAGTCGACCGATTTCCTGTCCCTGCGCCCCTTCGTCTGTACTCTCCACCAAATTAGCGTGCAAGGCGGACAGCCACTGCGCTACTAAATGCTGCGACACGTCAAAGAGACAATGCATATGTGAGACCGCCGTGCGCCATCGACGTGTCGGCGTCGTAAACGTGGGAGGACGCAGGCAGTTACTTGTTGCCGTACTTTTTGCAACGCTGTGCTCGCCGGATTACATATCGGTTTCTCTGTGCATCATGAGTCGATCAACACTAGGCGTGCTTAAGCCATTCATCCCAGGACCAATACGTTCGAGTACGGAGTTGGTCCAGGTCCCGCGATAGGAAATTTCGATCACCAAGATGCTAGTGTGATTTCATTTGCAATGAAAGTTGGCCTCAGACACCTGTACATGTCGAAGCGGGAAATTCGGTGAAACGACTGCCGCACACCTTCATTCAACGTGATTGTAGTGTGTGCAGTATAAACCATAGCTCCCTCTGGGCATTCCTGCCGGATGCTACACATTCACGATCGAGTTTGACGGCTATACGCACATTTATATGATGTTGCCAAATGTGTGTTCTTTATACTTTATGATCGTATAATAGGTCGACATGGTTGTTTGCGTCGTCCTTACCGCTCCGTGCCGCTTTTCCCCGTATCGGATCTATCCCATGCTGAATTCCCCTCGTGAACTGAAGCCAAAGGGAACATACCTGCAGGTGGCCGAGCAACCTACCAATGCCAATGCGCAACCGGGGCACGTGACGATAGGACGGGCTTATGCAGTGAGTCGTCTCGACCCGCGCGATCGGCCTAGCGAAATAGAGCGCAAACACGTCGTATATGAGTGACGTTTTCCGCCCAGTCCAGCTAGAAATGTTTTACGGCTACAGATGGTCTTCAAGAAAAACACTTCGTAGTACTGTGTTGAGGCTGTCTGAAGCTGTCAATGGTCCTACAACGCACCAACGTATGATCAGCATGGCAATATGCCCTAACCGACCGAATCAAAATTTGAATTGTAACTTCCAAATTGCTTATACGACTTTGGTTTTGTCATCTCACACGTCACGGCCAACCCTTTCGTTTGGGAGCCACCGCCCCTGTGAAGACGGCGGCTGGACCTGCTATGAACAGGAGGTTTTCCCCTCGAAACTGGGAATGCCATCTAATGCGACCGGATATCCTAGGCGTATACATTAGGCGAGTCACGCTGTAAAATGGTTATCGTACATGCACTGGCGACGTTTAGTTGCAGTATGCCTGCTACGCCTGGCGTGCTTATACCATTTGTCACGTAGACCAATGAATACGCCGACCATGCCTATTATTTCAATATTTCGTGTGGAAAACTTTCGGCATGAACGTGCAGCGTCCAAAAGTAGCATTGCTGCCTTACATAGGTTTGGCGAAAGCACGGGATTTCTAGTGTCAAGACAGACGTTTTTTCCTTGTACTTCGTACGGCATAACGCTGCTTCGTCTGGGCGAAGAAAACAAAACATGCCTCTTGCAAATCATGGGTGAGTGTTGATGCCGAGCCACATGTGTGCAGGCCGAATACGGTCGGTCATTTTCTCGCTGGTAGTACCGAGTTGATCAGGTGTTGATGCAACACAACTTTCACAGTTTATTTCACCGACAGATCTATAACTCCTCTAGATACATTAGACTTATGGTTTGTATCTAGAGCCAACGTGACCTCGTTTCGAAAAGTGTCGAATGCAAAATCGAGTGGAATGGGCGCAAGCTACTACACACATACACCATACCTGGTAAGGTTTAAGGGATCTCCTTCGGTCAAAATTAAATAGCACATCCGTCCTTTCGTTTTTTCCTACAACAGCAACCCACTTCATGGTAAAATACCGAAGTATCACGACTACTTGCGGAACACGGCATAACTCGACTACTAGGCCTCAGACCGTGTCCTGACCAACGTATTTCATGTTCGTTTTGGCCGGCCAACATCTGAGTCAAAACCGTACCAGCTAATTTGTCTACGGGTAGCAGATGATATGTTTCACATTTTAGCTCACTTCCTCGAAATGTTGCCTGTGATCACAAAAAAAGACTGTAGCCAACAGTGCCTTTAGCTGAGAGGAAACAAACAAGTATCAAATATTGCGCACGGCAGTACTATACCAGTCCGTATGCGAAACGGTACTAACGAGCTGTGGTAACCATCCCGTATCACTTGAAACTTAGTAACACCAGGTACATATCCATGGTATCATGGTATCATATGTACACTCAACATATATATAGCAGAAATAAAAACACGAAGAGAGAAAAGTAAGAAGAGGAGAGAGGAAAAAATAGAAGAGACTAAAACCAAGCAAACATGTGCTCAAGGCGCAGGCAGGGTACCGAGGACAAGGTTGTTGTTTTCTGGTACGATCAGTCGTATGATATGTCCCGAGCTGATGGACCAACATACAGACGTCCCAAGAAGACCAGACGGAAGGCAAGAAGACAAAAAGAGCCAACAATTACGAAAAACAAAACCGAGCAGTCCTTCGTCCTGTTGTGGGTCAAGGACGACACAACGGACACCAAGAGAACAGAGACAAACGGACTAACGAGATTGTCAACAGAATCGGAAAAAAAAGGAAAAATATCAAAGGGTCAAACAAAAAAAACAATACTATGACACAGCAGATGCATGACAGGGTACGTGGTACGAGGGGGGGAGGCTGACATCGACTTGGTACGGGATGAGGCATCACGACAAACAAAACAAAAATAATAATGCGAACAAAAAAACAACTGCATCAGGGATTGTATCACAGTATTAGGCAGTAGTCACTGGGCGTCTTGACTAGAAAGACGACGAGTGTCAAGTTTCGGCGGGTGCCTTCACTTTCTGAACCGGCCTAGCTGCTGTTAAACATGGCTCCTCTTTCTTTCCCCGCCTGGCCTTGAGTCGAACGGCATCTTGATTAAGTTGCTGCCCTTTTTTTACCTCAAGCGCTCGCCGTTGTGCTACATAAATCCTTCTTATAAACGAACCAACGCTTCATGTACTGCTCTGCCGCTTGTTCAGCACGTCTGAATCACTTTCCCAATTTCTTCGCTGCCAGCGTCCATTGTTTCTCTTCGATGGGCAGGTTCAACAAGATTAGGTCGCGTCCTGCTCTTGCCCTCCCGAGTGATCCTTTCCTCCCTCCAGTTATTCAAACATTACTCGTATAGGTATTCGTACAGGTAGTCTCTCGTTACCCCTGCGAGCCAGGAACCCCGCGAAACATGCCCTCCGACTTCGCACATTGTAGGAGGTTGCTGTTTTCGAAATGAAAAAGGCGTTGGATCGATCCGGGGACTGGTAGACATGCAGGGCCTACTACCTACGTTCTCTTGAACTACAGTGAGGGAGATGATCTAAGCATTAGACCTGGGAAAAGATCAGTCCGGTAGAGCGTCGTGAAAGTTCGAAATTGTACCAGAAATTGTCTTGCAACTGAGAACAATAAACGTATCTGGTTCTTCGAAATATCTTGTAGGTTTTGCCCGAAGTGACCCCTTTTACAAACTGCGGTCCCGTGTTTCGGGATAAACACTCAAACTCCAAGTAGATTATCCCAGAACGGGACTGCGGTCCTAAACAAAATGTTATTCATATGAGGAGCCCCGTACCTCACTCGAATCCCGGACTTGGCAGCAAATGTACGCTGAACAAGACGGCCAGCGCCATGACATATATGTGAACCGAATTACAGTGTAAAGCACGAACGGAATTTTGGCAGCTCTGATATCGAAGAACCCCATCAGCCGAAACAAGTTCTCCCATAACATGCTACCCCAATCGTAGCATGTGTCATGGGTGCCACCCAATTGTGCTCATGTCGGACACGGTTCTTTGTATATCTCACAAAATAAACGAAAAAAACAGTAGATCACAACATACAGACGAGCAAGTGCTCCCGTCTGAAATAGCAACACACGATGTCGCCAGTACCTTGATAATGTGCTTTTATAAACTCATCAGATACGTGAGCTGTGAGTTCTAATGATTGAACAGTTGATACTGTGATTTGAAGACTGTACAGCCAGAATCCTGATTCTGGATTGCTTGTATACATGACGGCGGTCTCTCTCCCCCCCCCCCCCCCCCCCCCCCCCCCCCGTGACTTCGACGCCAACTTAAATGTTTACAGAGCTGTGCACGGCACATGAAGATTGTATTAAACCCTCCTGTTGCATGGAAAACGGATACTGCTCAAGTAAGTACGTTGCGTGCCGTCTGCGTAAGGAAAGCGCTAGTCGGCAAGGGGAGCTGCTTGTTTCCGGAAGGTCACACCTGGAACGAGTCATGACGGGGTGGAGTGGCGTGGCATTTGGTTTCGTCATTGTGGTAGACGTGGCATCCAGTATCACAGCAAGCGTACACGTCAAGATGCCTTCGAATGCGGTACTTGCTGCATACCTTCCATTGAATTCCGTGGTGTGTCGTGTACACCATTTGAATACCTAGCCATGTTCGATTAACTTCATTGTCAGTGGAATAGAATAATTCTTTGAAAAACAAACAAAAAACGTCATCCACGCTCATACAGCAGTGTTTGTTCACATTATAGCATGCCCGTTGTTGTTCGGGCCTTTGAACAGTTGCTAGGATGTTTACCCCCCCCCCAACAAAAAAGAAAGACGACACGCAAGCTCATACAGTTGTTCATATTTTGGCGTTTTGATGTTTATTAGACCTTTGAATGGGGGTTACAGTGGAGTCTCGTCAGCTGCACGTGTGCCTGCTTGTTTGCGGTGAAGCTCAGCCATGTTTTCTTCGGCCGTTCCATTTTACGCGCGGTGTCCACCTAACCTCCCCGCACCAGCACAAGCGGAAACGTCAGTTGCAGCAGGCGGGGCTGCCGAAGACAAGTGCGTATGTAAAAACGACGCGATCACCATAAATGGAATATGCGGTGAGTCCCTTTGATTCATGCGATGCATGTGATTGCCCAGTGACCTTAGACAAACAGCTTCCTGGGTCGAAGGCTCTTGAAAGTGCACAGTGGAAAAGCAAAAAAGCTAAAGATATATACCTACGTACCGCATTTGAAGCGTGTCTCCAAGATTTTTAATCGCTCGCGTTGCTCCTGCTGAAGTTTTTACCCGCAATTACAGATAGGCCGCCACCGACGTTGTTGTTGTTGTTGATGTTTGTATTGACAGTGTTATCTGTTGTTGTTGATTTCGAAGTTGTTCTTAATCTTATTTGACGTTGATATCACTTCACATACTTGTACAGTAGCTCATGGCCGTAGTGTTCAGTCCGTGGTCAACACTACTGTATAGACCACAGCATCAGTACGCAGCTGCTATTGGCGTCTGTGGTGGCGCGGTGGTAGCTGCTGGTGCTGGTGCTGGTACTGGTGCTGGCGCTGCTGTTGTTGCTGCTGCTGTTGCTGCTCTTGGCGGCGGCGGTTGTAGCAGTGGTGGTAGCTGTTGCTGGTGTGGTGATGGTAGGTGGTGGTGTTCTATGCTATATGCCGCCGCTGGAAACAATCTCACACACATTGCAGTATGCAACGGCACTAGCCAGCAGCGATGCCAACGTTATTGATGGCTGGGCCAAATAAATACTTTCATTTCTATCTAAAGCCAGTGACAATGCCGCACACCCTGGACAACATGCCTAGCCATAGAGTGAGCTATCTGCAATAGAGTAGACGCGTGCCACGGTGGGTGTAACACCTGCAGTAGAGCATGTAACATATTGTTTCGCTCTTTCTCATTCAATAGGCTCAACACGTTCTGCTACTACAGTACTGTAAGTCACTTTTGAAGTAAAATCTTTCTTGCGCCATTACTTAAAATAAGCTACCTAAAAACTACCTTCGAGAAAAGATTAAATGGCAGCCCAATGAATTTCAAATCCTTCATGGTACCAGGTACACGTACCACGAGCACTAAGTATTGTCGAAGCCTATCGGCATTCCAACCATGAGACTTCAAAGGGAAAAATTGACGGTACCAAGCGACAGTTGTAGCAACGGCCACTGCGTGAGTGGGAGATGGTGTAAAGTGGTGTCTAAGTTACGATGCAGCTAGTTGTGCCGCAACACGGTCGACCATTTCTGCTGGGCGCAGGCTGCGCGTAGACGATTGATGGCACAGAAGATTGCCCTCGTTTTTAGGTCGCTTCGGTCGCTTTCTCGGAGGCCCAAATGGTTGAAGCTGCCCGGCCTGTCTGAAATATATTTGCCGAAATTGCCACCTCTATCGTAGCACGCCTCAATAGTACATTGCTTAAGAAACGGACCAAGGGGGAATTTATCGATGTTCACTGCCGGCCACAACATACCATAGCACGTGTCTAAAAGGTGGATACTTTCGTCGACAACAGCTTCAGAAACTTGGCGACAAACAGTCTGTTGTGATACCATCAGACGGGGGATTATGCCGATCAGTTGTTAGACATTGTCCACAACAAGACAGGCTGAAATGTGTCCACCGCTGGCCATCGTCGGGCGCTATAGATTGTGCAACCCTTCCATCGATATATATTGTCCACCACAATAGGTTGTGAATAGTGTTCATCCCATGGGCCTTGCTGGCCCAAACAGATTACCGGGGACCTCTGCTGGGATCGAAAGGGGGGACGGGCTGAAAAACATATGCACCTGTTGCACCAGTTTTTTACAATATGCCCTTGCTTGCCCTGTTGGTTGATGATTATTGTTCCCCTCTTGCTCGCATGTACACGTCGGCGGTCGACGACATAGGCCGTAGATACCCACCCTTGCACGATATCGACATGGAATTTGGAAATAGTGTAATAATGTAAACACGCAACCCAATAGTCCGTGGGTGGCGATGGCTGAATGTCTATTATGGACGCGAGTGTCCATCTTTTGTTGGCAGCAATTACAGCTGTCGAAATACACAACGTTTAGTTCATTGTCAAACATATTGGCATCGATGGAAAGCTCGCACAACTACTTCGGTTGACTATTGAAATTTTAAGACACCCCACACAATTTATGATGGCTGACAATGGCCACCGATTGTGTCCACAGTGACCAATCATCTGCAGTGTGATGGACAATACATATCGACAGGCAGTATTGCCAGTCTATTGTCCAATGATACACATTCTTTGAGGTCTATTGTACCAGCAAATTTCTGCTTGAGCACTGTTCGTATCACTTTCATATTGTCCAGGCTGTTTGCAGCACATTCCAACGAGGCACGCCTTGATAGGGACTTAAAGCAGATTTTAATCACACATATTCTAACCGACCGGGCTCATTAACAAAATTCCGTTGGAATACCAAAAGTGTTCTACAACATCTTCCGTGACGTGCCCAGGCTTTGGGATTGGTCATTGGGTTGTACGTTTAGCTTTTTCACACTGCTGCTGTAGTTTTGAATGGCATACTAGAATTAGTACAGAGCTCTTCAAGTCCTGACCCGCAGAAAAAGTTACGGTTATCCCCGAACCATAGAACGCATCCGAAGTAATACGTTAAACTATCCCATAAATACATTCGTGTTCCGTCATAAATATCTATACCGTGTTGCTGCCTATACTCGATGTCAATACATGGTGTCGCCGGTCTATTGTGGTCGAGAATTAAAGTGCCATGGACGGGTGATGTGACGCGTTTTGTCTACCTGGTAGAATAGAATAAATTATTTTTGGAAAACGAATCCACGTTCACAACATGACGCGAACAGAAAAAACAATAAGTTTATCATATTATGCGCACCAGGTATTTGAAGTTGTCGTGTAATACGTACCAGGTCTTTGCAGTATACTTATTAATAGTACCTGGTATTCTTAGGGCCAGATTTTTTTCTACACCCCCCCCCCCCCTTGTTGCTCAGGTATGGAATCAGGTATGGTGCATCATCACGTGATCACGTACGTATATCAATATATGTATCATTAACTCAATACTGCCGATCAGGTAATACATGTAACACGCACTCATTGCTGCCAGTATCACAAACAGCCATACTCTACTAAAAATGAAAGTGCTATCGCACGACGTAAATTGAACCGCCTTGTATTTCAATAGTGGGCGTTGGGTTTTGGTGTCAAAATAGATTACGTCAATCGTTAGACATTTAGTCCACCACACACAATAGATTATACACTGTGTCTGTCGATGGCCATTGCCGGCCAAAATATTGTTTGGGGGGCTTACAGATAGTCAATGGCGACCGCACTAGGTTGTACAAGCGTACACCCCGGATAACGGAACACTCGGATAACACTTATCTACGCTGTGGGGCCTAACGCAGGGGCGTGGCCACGTACTAACATTGAGTTAGAACTGGAAGAGAAATCACGGTAACGTGGTAGCACCCTGTCAGTTAGAAACCCACGAGAGTGCACAACAGTCGTATTTCTGCTCGTTCTCGTCCAGTTCGGGTACAGTAGCATTAGGTTAGCCCGTGATCCGTGCTTGTTGTTACGGGGGACCATAGTAAATAGGACCTACGGTACACACTAAAAATTATATTTTTTCCCTATTTTTACTAACAGTATTTGGTCCTATTTACTATGGCTCCCGTAATATTAACAACACTGTATCACAACGCTAGGATTTGACCATACACATACGTTGACACGCTAGCATGTCCAGATCGATATCCGCAGATTTACTAACGTGATAGAATAGTGTTGATGTCTCTGCTGCGTTAGGCATAAGACCCAAACATTAACATTAACCCAGCGTTACACGTAGCATCGTATCATGACGTTACTATGTTGGCCAGCACTACTATCACTCAGCATTGTGTTTCTAATCAATAACTATCAAACGTAGTGGCCTGCACTACTGACACTCCGTTATTGGGATGCCTCATCTGATCGCCTTAGGGTAGGATAACGTAACATCGAGCTTCAGTTAGCATTGTTGCAGTATTAGCCAGCCGAGGCGTGGCATTCTGTCGGAATGTTAGCCTATAATAGGAGTTCTCTCTAACATTATGTTTCGGTTGATTTGCAGTCAGTAACAATCTCGTTCTAACATTTCGTTTGACTGTGTTATCTCAATAATAAATTCGGGGCTAACAGTTTATTACTGAGTTACTGTTGGGGCCGCAGTCGTTTAAAAACGCAATGTTGCGACGTCACCCTTCGGCTCTTCCCGAGATATAACATGTGTATCATGTGTTACTCTCGTCAGTGGTATAGCGGCGTCGCGGAGCAGCACGACGTAGCCGTGTTATCCAATTTCTCCGAGATCCCAATGGGAAACATGTGTCAAAGTATTCCCGGCAGGGGATGATAATATAGCATCACCGGTAAATAAATGCCTCCAAGTTTTCAATCCCCCATACCAAGGGATATGAGGGAAGGATCCCCCGCAAAGAAGGCCACAACCAGTTAAAAAACGGTACGTCATCCATCCATAAGTCAGTACCTTAGACCGACGCCAACGGGAAAGCGAAGCTTCCAGAAAAGGGTATTTTCGAATTTATCCGCGACGATTGTTCTGAACAAACTGCTAAATGCACGAAACCTTCACTCGCTACTGGCTGATGTCGCTAACACGGTAACATATGGTTAGCATTCAATTGGCCATGGGCTTTATCGCTTCAACGGGAGTTACGATAGCCACAAGGAAGCGGGCTAACGCGCTGACATAGTGTTACGCGCTATGGGCTGCCTACCCTAACACCGTAACACATATACTGCGGTCAATACGAGAGCAAGGTAACGCTTAAACAAAATATTACACGATCGCACGCCAATATCATAGCACAATAACATTACCTTATCACAAAATGCGGAAAGTAGCTGACGTGGTAACGTTCGTTGTTGCTGAAGCCTCACGTTGACATAATACGATAACTTGTTACGTAATCGGAGGTGTACAAGCTTTTCATCCCTAGCCGTAGCCGGTCACCATAGCCTTCACCGAGGGTTTGCCGAAGACCGCTGCTTGAACAATATGTTGGGGCATAGATTATATCGATACCAATTACTGACGATAATATCTTGAGAAAGGTACCAATCAATACCCTTTAAAGAAACGACTACAGACAAATCCATTGCACCATATTTAGTATTAATGCCGTCCCTATCGTCTATTGTCCAGAGTGTGCAGATACTAGCTTTGTAGATTCCGGGAGGACCACCTCGAGGTTGTCCACAACGCCCAGCATGCGGTCGCCATGACTCGGCGCGACGTGAGACCCGGTGTCCCACTAGTTGTGGCACCCAGCCTCTCCACGGCTGGATCAGCCGCTCTGCTGCTTTGATGTGCTGCTGCTGCCGCTGCTGTGATGCGTGATGACTACAGTAAAATCTCGGCACATTGCGCTTTGACTGTAATCGATCATGCTTTGTCAGGAATGCTCAACACGCAACGAGGTACGAGGCCCGTTATTGCAATGTATGTGGCACCTAGTCTCCCTACCCATGAAATGCGCTGGGTCGCGAGACTATGTTTACAAACAGACTAACAGACTAACAGCATTTGATATTAAGGATATGAAACCACGTTTGGTGTTTTGCTCGAACCCTCTTCGTTTTTCTGGTTACATTCGCAGAATGCGTGGGCAACGATGAATGCCTAAAACCTTTAATCTGCTGCCCGGAAGATAGGTTGTGCGGCCAACCTGGCATGAGAGACCCGACTGCTTGTGGTAAGCCGACACCAATGTTTTCACAGACGACTATGTGTGTGGTTGCATATCACGATCCGGCCCGATAGTGGTGGTCTATGATTCCTTGGCGCATCCAGTAACCCATTGTATTGATTTTCTGGAGCCCGTCATATAATTCAAGTCGTATCGCTGTGCGTCGAGAAAAACGATCGACGATCCTTCTGTTCGATATACAAAGAGAGGGCGCGACCTCTACGACCTCAACGTTCGTCCCGCTTGCCATGCACTGCCCACACTTCATCCGGAGTCACAGTTTCGACATGTTAGGGTTACACCTCGCCTGTCCTCGACTGGTATGCGTTCATCGCCTTGTCTCCAAATATATTGTTTAAGTTTTACGGTGTTGCATCCCGTGCCTCTCTGACAGGTGACCCGCATATGACCGGCTTCCACGGCCAGACGTTCGACTTTACTGGCGTTGACGGCCATTGGTATGCCCTGATATCGGACCCTCTGTCGATGCACCTTAACATGCGCGTCTCGGCTCCAATTCCCTCCTTGCCCGAGATTACGTACATCACCGGCCTCTCTCTTCTCACAATCGATGATGACTGGGTTGACCACACCGTCGTTATCTCGGTCAAAGACCCACACAACCTGAACAGTGCCTGCCCTGAAGGTGTTTATCCATGTCTAGCGGACGGATCACTAAGAGTGGTGGCTGACGGAAACGAGGTCTTGATCTCGCCCGTACAGTCACGTTGGGCCCTGGTGTGCAGATCACCGCAGTGAACATCCCTGGAGAGTGCAGGTCCTTTGGGTTCGAGACTTACTGGGAGAGGAAAAAGATGGAGAACATGCAGTCCGCTCGTAAGCTGCTGCGAGAGACGTTGAGCATAGGAGAATGGATCCTCGCCGACCCTACCGCTACCAATATGGTAGAGTGCACCACGTACGTCTCCCGCGCCATGTCAGAGGAAGGCGCGATATTCGCTCATCAATCGGAACATGCATCCTTCCAGATCGTTACTCCCAAGGGAACCATCCGCCTCAGCCATGGTAGGCTGCACCAGCTCCCCATGCGGGACCCTACAGACCAGTTCGATCTCCCGGACCACTTGACTTGGCAAATGAACATGGCCATCGACCACGCCGACATTAGCCACGACGCCCAAGGTGTTCTCGGCGAGACGTTCGTCCCTACGCTTGATGACAGCGGCAACATTATCATGCGCGGGATGGAATGCATCCGCGGGGTAGAGGCCGACTGTAAGTTCGCGCAGCGCAAATGTTGGATTTCTGAACAGCAATCATGTCGGATTCTGGGAGATGGTTACAAAGGTTTCACTACTGTACAGAGTTATGTCGGCCCACGTACGGTAAGTAGAATTACTCTGTGTATTTGAAGAGCACCAAAAACTATTTCCGGTCGGATGGACCCCCTCCTCAGCTTTAACTTTGCTATCCAGCCGAGACCGTGTACCATACTCTTCATCGAATATTCCCAAGGAAATGTTCATATCGATTGCTTATGTGGCCTGGAAACGTCAGGAGCGATCACCACTTGAATCCACATCGGTTTTGTCTGATCGATGCAACCACGTCATCGATTGTCCGTCCAATTTTCCCCCTCGCGCGCAAATTTTCGTGTACACGCAGATGCTGTCGCTGGTCCCCTCGGTGTGGACTTCGCCCAGCGCGAGTACGGCCCCTAAACGTACACCTTGGTGCACTGGGGAAGCTACAATGGCTGGCCACTGCTCGCAGTGAGAACATACCGCCGGTCGAAACTACTAACATCGACGCCGGAATGAGCATGCGATGTGTAGACGGACATTAGTTCAGAGACCGTAAGTTCAGTTGCGTCTAGTACTTTATGTGTCGGATCCATGTTTGCTCTTTTACCTCGAGGCGAGAGTAAAATCAGCCTAATACATACCTGAGACATTTCATATTTTCATGTTTGTTCGACCGGAAGTGGCCTCAGGACAAGAAGGAGAGCTGGCTTCACGAAAGACGACCGTCAGGTCTAATTACAATGTTGATCAACTCGTCGTGCCTATGAAGCAGCAAGCATTAGATCCCTCCCGACGACGACTATATCGTAGATGCTTCGTTTTTGGATATATGCACAATCCCAGTGGAAGAACATGGGGTTGCCTGCAATACTGCGGTGTGGACGATCCAACAGTTTAGTTTGATTCTGTATTTTGCATTATCATCATGCAACACGGACAGCCGCGCATCCGGCCATCGGCACTAGGTATCGGTGTATGGTCGTCCGAGACGGTACGGATAAAGGTTAGAGTCTAGCAATGTAAACGTATATTGCACTTTTTATCTCGATAGTGTTTGCAACGTCTGATCGGTAGTGAACTGCTGAGCCCGTAGGAATCAGGAGCAGCAAATTCCGAGAACTCAGCTTAGCAGTGAAGCACGAAAGATTCTAGAGCCACTAGGAATATCGTCTTGTATTTGGGTGTATGTGCGCAGTCGACAGTATCAAAAGGATGTCGCCATCCAGCAGTGTGGACGATTCATTGAAGTACCAAAAGTGACGCAGTTGGTATTTTTCTTCGATGTTCAACATGGACGACCTATCGCCCGTTCTCCTGTGCTGAAGGCCATTGATTTTTCTCCCATGAGATCATGGATAGCTAGGATCTAGTAGCGCAAACCGGACAATGGAAACATATGCTATTAATAGACATGTATTCATCGCTGGTGTGTTTAACCCGTATATGTTGCTGAAATGCTCGGAGGTTCTTGGGCGCAACTATATCACGGACTCGTAATATACCGAAAGGCAGTTGGGATATAACGGTAGCGACGAAGACCAAATTGGACTACAGTAGTGTTATTTGATCGAAGGAGTCAATCTCCATTGCCCTGCAGTAGACGGCATCCGAGCACGAGGTACTCGTGTGGCTTCCTTTACGCGTGTTACCATAGCAAACCTCGCCGTCCCGTAGAGTAATGCAGACGAAGAGCTTGGTGTTGAATTGACAAGTAGGAACACGTAAAAAGCAACCACCAATCGGGGCTGTTGTGTCTTCGGCAACAGCGGTGGCAGCCGAGGCTAATAGGGGGTCATATGATGTTCTTCAACAACAAGGTCGGCACGGGTAGGGGTTATGAACATCTGGTTCATGGTCATAACTAGATACATTTAACACCATTGTAGTCTACAACGTATGAATGAGTATTTATTAAGAGTTGATGTCGAAGGGCGTACCATGATTCTGACCATTGTGTCATAGCCTAGATATCGGTCTTTTTTCGGCGATTTGTGCACCTATCGATGTTTTGTTATCGATATTGCACAGTCACCCTGTATTGGGTACACATGTATATGGCGTTTCACGTAGTCCTAGACTGTGTTTGTCCGCCCTGTATACGCGCACTCCAATAGCTGTTGGTTCTTCTATGAATAACGTACGTGCTGCATGTATCTTTGCTCTGCTTCGGAATTGCGGTATGCGGAATATATCTGAGTGGTATCAGGTTTGAGGGTTTCATAATATTGTTGAAGGTATGATGAGCCATGCTTCGAAGTGCGGCATGCATAATATTTGGGATTAATATCAAACTCAGGGGTGTATACCTTCTGTAAGGGCTCCAGAGTGTGATTGACTTAAAGCCATTGGAATGCTTCATCCATAAAGTGTTTAGCCACATTCGTGGCGGCTGCCCCTTTTTTCATGGCCAAATTATACAGAAAATGACACCCATCTTGCAACCGGTAAAGAGCCGCACTCTTGAGTGTGTCTATAGCCGAGCCGTGCCGGGCGGGAAAACAGCAGTGGCGTTTACCGGCACGGAGGATTATGTCAACACAAGTATATGCTCCTTGGGAATGCGCGATATTCAGTGAGAAGCAATACAACCAATATTCAAACGGGACCTGGAATAAAAGGTCCTGACCATACCCATCTTGTGGATGTGCACTTCGTCGCTTGTTCGTTGGACGTCCACGAACCCTCCCTCCCCGTTGGGCACGATGGTGAGCATCAAACCACCTCTGTGGAGACGCCTCACCAGTCCGAACGTTTGCGCAGACGAAATCACCGACCCAACCTAACGTTGAGAACCCTTGACAGGGTTCCGACGTTTCACGACCTTGTTGGACATGGCGTCGTTGTATGGATTGTCGTCTTGTCTCCTAGCGTACAGCACACGACGTGGGACCTCAGGATGACGTATTCCACACCGGCAGTACCTCCCAGTCCTATATGAGGAGTCGAAACGTATCTGCAAGGTGTTTGATTCTGTAACGTGGAGACGCAAGAACCTTCGCAACAACGGATCAGCACAACATACCACAGACCTGAGTTCGTCCGCTGCTTCCACCATGGTCGCTCTTGGAGCACTACGGCTGGTCGGTGGCCGAATTGTACTATGAACCAGCAACTACTGGTTCAGCAACCGACTACAGGTGGGCGTGTCGGACCCCACCCACCGGCCTTATGTTCGAACAAGATTGGGGCAAATATTGACACCCATCTGATCAGGTGCTTAACCAACTGCTCGAAAATCCCGATGAAAACGCGCAAGGGGACACGCTTGCAAGTCTACCGTGGTCAGGGTTGCACAAGGGTGCAGAAGGTTGAAATTGCTATCAAACCACCGGAGATGTTTGTGACGAGGATCATGTCTGCTCGAACAATGAATAATCAAACAAATGTGGCTCGTGTTCGTCACCACTTAGTGGAGAAAAGTGAAAACGCCGTCTCGAGTAATGCAGCCAAACTCAACGGAATGCAGCCTGTACGCCGAAGTGGTCATGTCGCACACGAAACATGTTGTGTTGGAGTTAAACACAAACTCCACGTTCGACAATCAAGGCGCAGTCGCGACTACGGGCGACGTGCCGCAGATAACGTTTGTTGTTGGCTGTCGTGAATATTGCGCCCAACAAGCTGCACCAGGAACTAATTTGACTACTTGACGGCGTCATGCACCACTGCAGCTGTGCCCATGTTTTTGTTTATAAGAGATTATAGCCAATACAGGTGGATTGTGGCAATACAGGTAGATCGTGGTATTCGTGTAGAGCAATAACATCATGGAGCGCAACTTACACTACTTCCTGCAGAAGTTGTATTAACGAACCACTCGACACGATCCGATGACGAAAGAAAGAACTGGAGTCTTCTCGCGATGAAAAATCAAGGAGCGAACCATAGGTAGCAGAAACTGTGACGGCGCATCGGAGTCACGACTAAGAGGGAGAGAGGACGAAAGGGCAAGGATACTAAATGTAATGGAGAATAAAACTTAACATTTTGTACGCTTGGCTGAAAACGTGTACTAATCAAAAAATGAAATTCCAGCGTTTGAAGTCTGACATTGCATGCGTGAGCCCCCCATCCACAGTTTAATTCAGGATCCTCGGACAATGCAACACAACGATCGTAGTCTATACGATACAAGGAAACTTGACGGTGCGATACACAGATCCCATGGCAGTCGCCCTTCAAAAGTACGTTCGTGATCGATCGCCGCACACGAAGTGTACCTCGTCATGGGTGATACGGGGTGCTCCACAAAGACAACCTAACAGTCCATCCACGATCGGCTGTCTGTTGCACTCCTGCTCCTGACGGTGAGCACTGAATTTTGGACTGCTCCCGTTCGTAGTCCCTATCTCATGTGCATCAATCACAGGCACCGCCGGAAACGTCAATTCACACCTACGACCAACGAACCAAGGAGACCAACAAAATATGCATGCAAAAAGACTAGACACCCACGAAGGACCCGGCCATGTGCGTCGGCAGCCACAGCCACAGTAGCCGCACAGGTAAGATAAGACACAAGGGGTTGCAGAAGGCGGAGGCTGACACCCTTTACGATAGGTCCTGGACCGTATCACGCAGTAGCGGTGATGAGCCCCATACAGCAGGAGATTTCACAGAGAGATGAATCGACACTATACATCTAACTTGTACGGTACAGAGCACACCCACCCAATGGGTCTCGGTACACCGATTGGATCACGGGGACGTGCCCAGTAGGACACACTGCTCCGCGAACTGTACCGCTCGCGGACCTCAAGTGCACAACCACAGCACACCTCCTTCACGTCCGTGCTGCATTCGAAGTGGTGTAAGGGCAGTCCGAAGTAATATGCTCTTGATCCAACGGCCCTTTGTATCCCTGCTTGGGATGCATAATAGATTTCACCAGAATTGAACAGGGTAACCCTCTTCGCCATCTTGGGCGTCGTACGGGTGTGCGTTCGTGGTAAGTTGGTGTTTCCTCTGATATGTCGACAGGACGCGCGCAGGTATAGTCGACGACATCACGGTATGCCATACTAAGCTTGATGCACCCCGGGGCAGCAATGATTTGTTGTTGGGTCGACATCAGTGCTCCGAGGCGAGTCGCCCTCTGGAGAAGATGCGGTATAAATCTCCCTAACGGCAAGCTCTCTGGGGAAAATGCAGCGTGATACTCCCCGTGGCGCTTGCTCCGCGGGGACATTGTTTTACATTCTCCTCTATCAGAGTCCCTCCCGGTTATTGAATCTCTCTTATTAACGAGAACATGACAACGAATCTGCATACAACCTGCTTGAGTTTGAATGCCTGGGTCGGCACTTCCTGCCGTTAGACACCTTGTGGAGCCGAACGGCACAGTCACCCCATCAGCTAACGTACAGTAGACATATCACCACCGTGAGAAGGAAACAATATTGTCGCCACGATTCGAATTACTGGACAGTATTAAATATCGATAATTTGTTTTTTTTTGGCGAAGAGACAGTTTTAGGCTGCATACAAAGCAAGCAACATAACATCCACACTCGCTGGCAGACAAATAGCATGCACACGAAGAGTTGTACCAGCATTATAGTGCTGTTTGTTTATCTATATGGGCTATGTCTAGGGCTACTCTGTAAAATATCGGTTTCATCACAACGCCCGACTGCATAATACCTGGTATGCACGTGCGACGCGTATACTGATGTGGGTCTAGATATGTCATCCACAAATGGCAGTCTACCGGGACAGGAAGAAGTCTCGCACAGACAGCCGATCGCGTAATTGATCACAAGTGATTGTGTTCTTCAGTGGGATCTGGCCGGAGATCACATGGGATCTTTCGGACACCTGTGCATGAATCTTGGGATGCCACGAGACTTGACTGCGGCGACGCGTAGTATCTCACGGTACTTCCTGTTGAGTGCCATGAGACCCCGTGAAATACCGCAAGATGCCAGGTGAGACTCTGCATATTGCTGGTAAATCCCCCGGGATCGGACGGGTTCCTCCACGTAGCCACCTGGCAAACAGTGTTGTCCCACGAGACCTCTCACTCCCAGTCCATAATAGTTGCACAGGACTCCACGAGAGTTCGTACAGGAGCTTCCATGAGTCTATCGCCTACTCTACAAGGCAATATTGCTCTCCGGTAACCGGCATTGGTATCGCAAGGGATGTCGTGTGGACTTGCCGTATTATTCCACGAGGTATGATGGGCTCTGACGGGATCCCGCGGTATTTCCCCTAGGGTTCCCGAGCTGAATTCCACGGACCTCCACGCATCTCCGCTGGGATACAGTGAAGGGGTCCGGCTGCATCCCACGTGGAATCCCCCGGCGTGCCAAGGTATACCACGCGGCTTCGGATGCATCCGAACCCCAGACAGTGACAATCGTGGCTCAATGGAGTCTCGTCACTTCCTGCCGCTTGGCATTTGTGAAAACTTCCATAAACACTACGTACTGAACTAACATCCAATACACCGGTGGAATAGACAGATCTGACTCACAACTCTGATATACGTCTATGGACGGAGACCCCTGAATTCGGACACAGGTGGCAAATCAGGGTTTTATTGCTTTTCCATGGCATGGATGTATCCATTGACAATCCGCACCACATGTGCAAGACAAAATCAAGGACTGCCTTATCCGCGAGTAACTACAAGTCAGGGATACAGGGTGAGAGGTGTTTCTCTTAGAGTAGACTTTTAGTGTAAGTCAAATCTACTTCACTGTCCATACACGGGTATACTTAAAACCCGTTGCAAAGATCACCGCATCTTCAAATAAAAGGGCTACCCGCAGTAGCTGCCCTTCGCTCATCTCTACCCGGAAGGGAACGCCAAGTTTGTCAGACACTTTGAAAAAGTACTCGAGTGCTCAAGCACGGAAATGGAACCAACGAAATGGGCCCCCAAGTGTCGGAGGTGTCTCCAATTGGAGTACTTAGAATACTCCGTCTCGGGAGGGATGCGTGGTGCGTGGTCAAATAGCTACGGCAAGCAGTACCACCCGCGCCCCCCACCAACCAACCCACTCACCTATCCACCCGCCACAAACGGTTTCGCGCCAACGCGCATTGTTCGATAATGAAATGCTGGTGGCGAGTGGTGTGTGATGTCGGTAGTGGTTGAACCAACTAGCCAACGCACCAACGGACGCACCCAAACACTCACTTCAGCATCAAACTCAAACCCACCCGCCCATACCCACCCAGGCGACATACAAGGTTTAAGGGCAGACGCGGATCGCCCAAACGTGAAAGCCTTCCCAACGCCATTGCCGGAAGGCAATAAACATGTGTAAAAGAACCGCCAACGAAGTAGATGGAAGCAGACACGAGTTTGACAATTCTAAAGCGGCTGTCACGCTCCTCATTCGTACCGTTCTTGCACCTCCACAATGCGGACTTACACCTGAGGAAAGTGAAGAATAGGATATGTATTCCACTAATAAAGAGGTGGAAGCTCAGTGGTCACAAACGTCAAATCCAAAAAGCAGTGGTTTGATGTCATGCAGCGGCTGCGATAAGGCTGCGTGCCGTCACCGTTCCTTTTCAGCGTGTTTTTCATTGCTACGATGCACGCCGTTCGACAGTAGTGTAGTTCGCTTGATCGTGGACGAGAACCACGTAAACGAGTTTTTGTCTACCCACAGAAGGATCCAGGAGTCGGAAAAGAGGTGCCAGTTACGTTTGGGCGAAAGGCAGTGCCGTACGCTGATGACGCAGGAATGGTCTCCCGGTGTGCGATGGACTTGTTAACATGATAAGTGCAATCGTGACATATTCATTGCAGCAGGCCTCACAGTATCGGAACGTACGATGGAGACGATGCTGCTACGAACACGGGACTAGACGCCCACTGCTCCGTCGATCGTGATCGACGCAGCTGACTAGAGACATAGACAAACGACCCAGTTACTATACCTCTGTGGTGTTATCCACGAAAACGATAACCTCTGGCTCGAAATCGGAAGGGCGGATCCGTCTCATATCGGTATGTGTTGAACGGTTCAGCCGGGAGGTACACAACATCGTCACGTCCCTGCTTGATTTCGATGCTCGTATGTTGAAGGCGGAGGTGATCGCGACCCTGTTTTGCGGATGAACGTCAGTGCGCCCGATTGGTACACAACAATTGAGAGTTTCGGAAACTGAAGACAAAAAGAAAAAAAAGCGCTCAGGGTCAGGGTCTGTCGAAGTCTTTCCGCATAAAAGACGTTGACGGCTATTTTTTTCCCTGAGCAGATTATTTTGTTCCAGATGCTCAGGGTTACGGGCTGAAAAACAGGGTTTAACCCTGAGCAAACAAGCTGCTCAGGGTATTGGTCATGGCACAGAGCACAGGTAGTAAGAGATGCCTGTACCGTCGCACAAGCAGCCCGGGACTGACACTGACTCGCCGCCATAGCCAAGGGCGACAAGGCGTGCCATCTCCTCGAACCAGCCGTCGTTTGGTTCGCGATTTTGGCGGCGAGGAAGTACAGATTAGCTTCGGCAATCTCAGCGGGCAAGGAGGTGGAGCATGCATCATCTATCTTTAGAAAAAAATATTGAAGACAATCGACCTATAATAGCAACCTCACGGCGCGTGACGGTGAGGAGGGCGGTGATGGCGTAGAAGGTACGCGAGGCGGACGACCACTCGCCAAAGCGTTGGGGCAACCGGGCGCACCACCTCCTCCACCAGTAGGCGGTTGGTTGTGATGGGGCTGCAAGTAGTACTGCTGTAATCGCAGCAAGCGAGGCGAAGTGAGCAGGAGCAGCTCGATAAATAGAAGCACATCACGTTGCATACGAAAACGAAGGCACGCAACCTCGAGCTGGGTGGCGACTTGGAGGACAGCGACGGTGGAGATCGTGTTATAGCGATGCAAGAGCGGGAGCGGCAGGTCGGGGCGAAAGGTGGTGGAACACGCGGCGGTCGACTGCAAGATGCTCGGAGCTTGCCGTGAAAAGTGGGGAAGCTTGAACGCAAGTCCACGTCATTTTTGTTCCTCCTCCCACCCTGAGCAATTTGTTTTTTTAAATATTTCCAACTCCTGGGAGCACCAACCATGAGCACCCACCCTGAGCAAAGTTTGTTTTTCCGAAACGCTCTAATGTTCGCCTTTGGGACATTGGTTTCGAGCATCCGACATAGTACTGACTATACCATACATTCGTACGTGAAGACTCTCAAGCACAAACGATGCGAGAGCATCGAAACGGTCATCTGTAAACGTCCGCTCTTATTTGCGGAGGCCGTGACGCGGTAAACCAGGGGGTGATTCCCCAGTCTGGTGAAAGTTGCAACGATTACCGGCAGGGGCGGTTGGAGACCGAGAGGACAGCCAAATACTTCAGTCAGAGGTTTTCAAGCCACCGACGGGTGTACGGAACGCTCTCCGTCGGTGTTCGGAGTTGAGACAGCGCTGTGGACCGTTGAAGAAACGAAGGGGCGTAAATGGTACTGTGGAATCTTCCAAGGTGACCAAGGATTAGTGATAAGCGGCACAAGGTTGAGGCCGATTTGAGTATAAATCGCCACGCATCCGTTGTGGGGTGGTGCCCAGGGAATGGGAGAAGGAAGGGGCAACAGTCCTAGGGAAGCCGCGGTTAACGAGGTCAGGATTAATACGAAAGGCAGCGTGGCAGAGTATCAGGCCGACTAGTAGTAAGAGTCAGTCTCGGGAACGCAGTTGAAGCACAAAAGTCTGCGGTTGCTTGAATCTGCTTTATTTTAATTTGTTTTTTAGTGTTGGCACTTCGTGCTTCGTGCTTATTCATACTGGTATGATGGTGAGTCTTGTTGGGCCCGATGGGTGGCGAGCCTGTGGGCTTCTTCCAGTTTTTTGCTTGTTTTTACTGCTCTATTGGTGCGATTTTCCGTCGCTTCTTCCCGATGAGCACCAAAGAGCGGCCGAGCGGCATTCCCTTCCCCCCCTCCGTTTGTTTGCATACTAAATCGCGGCGTGTGTGTTTCCCACCTTCTCTTAGGCGCGGCGTGTTGTATGTACTTGTCATTGCTTTCGTTTGTTTGCGCTGCTGCAAGCAGGCTCTGCTGCAATGAAGGGAGACGCTTCAAGCGAAAGCGCTTTTGCAAGCGCTGTTGCAAGCGCTGTTGCAAGCGCGGCTGCTGCTTTTGCTGCGATGGAGCACACCCTTGCCGCCACGATCCTGATCGTCAACCCTATGACCCCTTCTCGGATAGAGAGGACAATTAAGACGAACGTGAACGATTTTCTCCTGTGGCAGCGTTGCTTACACAGCGAGTGTCGAGGAGCGAAGTATAGACCACACTTTTCTGCTCGCTATGGCTTGCAGCTGCTCACTGTTTCTTCCGCTGCTGCCGCTGCTACTGCCACTGCTACTGCCGTTGTTGCACGTTTGTTTTCCCCACACAACGATCTAAATGTTTGGGCTTTTTCGTCTCCGATTATGCGCATCCCGGAAGACTTTCAATTCTGATAATATCTCCAACGGCAACCCCTGATGAAGAAAAACATTATTCGCAAACACCATACGAACCACTTTGCACTGCAGGACTTGGAGCAGGACAACTCATGCTTGAACAACTAAATTACTTGCCCAGACACTCTACGATTAGTTTTTTTTCATATTTCCAGGCATTTTGATTTATGAAGGATTTCCGTCGCAACGATATTCTAAATTGAAAAGATTCCGGGATCGGCATAATCAGAAACAAAAAAACGCACAATACTGGATTATTGGTTACTGTCAGAAAAAAATACTTTTACCATCGGCAAAACTTGTAGTACGAGCAGAAGTCGTGCGAGTAGCAGAACTTACCTCCAGCCGCAACAGCAGTAGCATCAGCAGCTGCATGCAACAGCAAGCTGTAGAAGCAGTAAGAGGCAAGCATCAGTGAGCACCACACCCTGGACAGTTACTACCTCAATAGTATATTGTGTCTATAATTGGTTCAGGAGGATGTGTGTTAATTGGATTTGTCCTGGAAAATTGTTTATAGCGACTGTCTATCAATTGAAATTGTCTATACAATTGGTTTCGGTGATTCCCCATTTACTGAAATTGACCAGACAATTGTTTCGCCATTTGTCTATGATTTGGAATTGTCCAGGTAATTGATTTCGAACACCATCTACAAGTTCGAATTGTGTGAGCAATAGGTTTCGAGTGTTGTCTTGGAATTGCCCAAGCAGTTGGTCGCAGAAACTGCTGACTAATTGAAATTATTCAACAAATTGATTTTGGGTGCTGATCCAATACTTGGATTTGTCCAGACAATTGATGTCGGGTTTGGTCCACCAACTGAAATTGTGCAGACAATTGGTTTCGGGAGTTGTCGATGAACCGGATCTGTCTGAACATTTGATTTCGGCTGCTGCTTATTAACTGAAATTTTCCGCACAATTGAGTTCGGTCGCTGTCAAATATACGGAATTGTCAAAAAGGACTTCGGCGATTGGAAAGTAGTTGGAACTGTCCGCACGATTAATTTCAGATGTCGCGCAAGAAAGCAATTGTTCGATAAATGCCATTGCCGTGTACCTACAGCAGGTATTGAATTGATACTACTCATAATATGGCACAATATAGGACCTTGCAAATGATTGCGTATAGAGGAAAGTTCCCGATCCTGTTGTAGAGGCAATACTAGCATGGTGTACTGTTGTGTACTGACCAAATTAAACGTAACACTACAAGTAGTTGCCAGCTTTCAAATAACAGAGCCCTCTTAAACTCGATAGTCATGACAATTCAAATAAGTAGATTGCTTCCGAAACCCTTTATGCGGACAATTCCAGTTAATGGACAGTCTCTCAAAGCAGTTGCCCCGACAAGTTTAATTCGTGTAAATCTCCCGAAATAATTTGTTCAAGCAATTCCAATTAATTGACAGGCTGTGAAATCATTTGCCAGCACATTTCAATCGATTGGCAGTCTCCGAGCTCATTTGTCTGGACAATTCCAATCATTGAAAAGCACCAAGCATCAATTGTTCAGACAATTCCAATTGATGAACAGTCTCTGAAATCTGTTGTCAGCATAACTTCAATTGATAGAGAGCCTCCAAAGTTATTTGTCCGGACAATTCCAATTGTTAGACAGTACTCGATATCAATTGTCCGAATAAATCCAATTAATAGACAGTATCCAAGCTCAACTGTCTAAACTCTTTCAACTGGTAGACAGGCTATGGCATCACTTGCCCGGACGATTCCCATTAATGGACAACTTCGTGACTCTGTTGTAGGGGCAATAGTCTATTGATAACCGCCTGTTTTGAAGCCGCACCGCGGTTGCTGCCAAGACGAGCCTGCGTTTCCGAATGCTCGTTTGGATTCTCTCGCGTTGAATCGTTTTGAGGGCCTTTGCATATGATAACGTCGTATAGTCGGCACCTTGTCGGCGCTGGAAGCCAATGACCCACAGGAGGACTTGGTACACTGATCAGAGCCTCGTGTTCCGCATTGAGAGCCCACGTCACACACCCGTTGCAGGAGGGTATCAACCACCTCGGTGTTCCGGGGGCGTGTTAATACATTACAGCTCCGTGTCAAATGGTTTGAGGCACACCCGCGACGCATCAGTCGTTCGAGTTTAAGCGAGAGGTGAAGGTCTTTGTTGCAAATTAATTTATAGGTGTGAGAGCTGGGTCGTATGTCCGTACCTCCAGCCAGCAGCTTCGATCACGTACAGGGGAGCAGGGAAGGCCTGGTTCTGCGTTCACAGGAGCATCGTCTCCGTCTTCTTCTCTGAAACCGCGAGGCCCACTGCTTCGAACGCAGTCACGAGAGCTGTATTCTGTTTTGCTATTAATAGTCACTTTACCGACGTCGAGACAACTGCTGCGCCATCGGCATGCACCATGTCCACACGACTGTGCCAATGGCCTCGCTTGTCCAACCACTGCACGTTCCTCGAAGAAGATACCTTGCTACGGCTTTAATCTTAAAAATGCTTATGCTACAGATAGCGACACAAACACTTGAGAGAGAGGTTGCCTTAGCGAAGGAAGCCTGGGGGGTGTCGAATGCAGCGGAGCACGGTTTAACTCGGCTTTGGTAGTGACGAGTGGCGACAATGAAGCAGAGGCTTCGACTTCTCCGCAAGAAGAATGGGGCCAAAGCACAGATAAGTAGAGAACCTTAATGAACAAGTGGGTTTGAACGAGAGCGAGGAAAGAGCAGGCGATAGCACAGAGGAGAGGAGCGAAGACACCAAGGAGAGACAGGAGAGAAATGAGAGAGCGAGGAAATTCCACCCCAGCAGCACCAAGGCGATCCCAGCAAGGCCTAATATGAGCCGTGTCTGGACGATTCTCTTGATACTGGTCGCGATGGCACTGGAAAGCAGCGATAGCAGAGCAGAGCCAAACGTAGCCCCAGCAGCACCGTCTGCAAAGGCGGCAGTGAAACGAATGTTGCGCCTGCGACGATGAAGCGTAACGATTGGGCACTGTTGCCGCTGCCACCGATGCTTCCGCCCCTGCCATCGTCAGTGCCGCCGTCGTCACCATTACCCCCCCAGCTGCTCCCACCACCGCGGTCTCCGGCGTCGCCGTCACCGTCACTGCCGTAGAACCCCAGGGGAGTCAGGTATATGTCTGAATCTGTGGTCCGCTTCTCAATGGCGACGTAGGAGGAGAAGGAGTTTGGCCGGCAGTACATGGGGGAAAGGTCCAGATCGCAAGAGCGACGGTGAAGCGTTTAAGAATTATTCTTTACCTAGACTACTTAAGCACCAAGCACGCAGATGGTTGATAGGCGGAACGTTTGAGTTCGTATTGGTTTAGGAATGGTGAATAATGTCCGCACATTTGGGGCTAATATTGGAAAATATTGGAGAATAGAGATAACTGGAGGATGATGCCTACACGTAATCGTATGTAGCCTCTCTCACTGAAGTTGTCCTTTACATGCAGTGCAGGACAATGGCATCAGTCTATTTTATGGTCGACTGGTCGAGTCCTCCGGTTGGGTATCGATGCGAGTACATGTAAGATGTGGAAGCTGATAGTAGAATGAATAATAAAGTGTGAAATGTCGAGGAGTGTTTCCACACGTAGTCTACGGCGGTATCACTTCCGTATCACAACCGTATAGCAGTATTGCATGGACAAGCAATTGGAATGCGATACAGGTACTACTGGTAAAATTAAACTGATACTAATTCTCGCGTTCATTCGGTGAGGTCAATGATTCTGCAAAAAGGCCATTCGCTCACGTGCACCCCCTGAAATTAATTACGTATCATATGCCGTAAGTACAGGACTGATTATCCCACCCAACTTCTGAGTTCGACATTGCGTTGGTCTGGATATTGTTTGATGAAAGCACCCAGAAAGTACAGCAGGAACAGAGATGTACGCGTTGAGCCCTTGAACCCGACGGCCGGCGTACGTTTTCTTGCTGTAACTCACATATTTGCGTCTTTGTGTGCGCGGCCAATTGGTTTCTGAGTTGCTAGATTGATGTGTAGGACCACCCGTACTGCTGTTCCGTGCCAAACGACACGATGATCGTGAACGGAGTAATATTTGAAACGAGTGCGACAGAACTACAGTAGTATAGGCGCCTTCCGCCATCAAGCGATACGGAATTCGTCAGGGGGGGGGGGGGGGTGGCGATAAAATATCCCCAACACGTGATGGAAACCTATTCTGCACTCATGGTGCCTCCTTTGTTAAGAACGTCGATGTGTAAGAACGAATACGTCATTTGGGCGCATGTCTGAAACGGTTCTGTCTTCTCCCAAGACGTAAAAAAGCGGGGACAATACCCGATATTTCCCCTTCCAATTTTTTCCTCGAAAAACCCAGGGTGGCGATCAACTGGACTGGGGGATCAATTGCGGTGGGGATTGTACGAATCTGAATTCAGAGTTTAGATATCGTACCTCGTTGCGTACTACAAGGCGCAAACCGCGGAGCAGTCGGCGCATTATCTTTGACGCGAGGCTGTTCTTCTGCACGTTTTCGACTTGAACGGTCCTAAACAGTGCCTGGTAGAAAACGCCAAACCGGAATCATGACCTCATAGCTGGCACGTATTATAGCCCATTTTTTCACCCCCCTTCGAGTTTAGTGTTGAAGAAAACTCCATAAACAACTAATCGAAAACCCAAACGTGCTCAAAAGGTACCGCTTTCATGCCTAACCCCTCCACGTTTTAGAAGCCCGAGTTTTGACGTATCGCTAGTCTCAAACACTCATCACCAAATAGGCGGCACAGCGGTGCCGTTTTGAGCGTGTGCGCTGGACAAAATCTCTCAACTTTTGTGAAGTTTGTTTTCTCTCGATTTTATTCTTTGAGAAGTTTGGGGATCGGAATTTGTTTTTTAGTGGGGGGGGGCACATTTGTTTCGTGTAAAAAGACCCGCCATTTTCCTTCTTATTTAAGACAAATATCCGTGTTTCCGCTGCAAGTATCGCTTGATTGTGGAAGGTGCCTACTGTGCTAGGAGCACAACAGAGTACACCTTTCAAATTTGAGTGACATACTGTCTGGAATGCAGATTGGAACATCTCGTCCAGTGTCCGTTGCCTTGGTAGTAATGCTGATGATAATTGGTAACTAGTAGAATTATGAGTATGAGCCTAGACGACAACACTCATAAACAGGTTGTATGGTAGTGCTGTATATGTTCACCAAGTAGGAGGATTGAGGTAGATACTATGCGTACGTATGTCAGTACATAGTGGCGGAAGAATGCATTGATGCAATACCGGGTTGTGGTACATGTATACGGCATCATATATTGTCGTCGACAAGTAACTTTGTATTTTGAGAGACTTTTGAGTACTTCAGTTACAGTGATATAGAGGGATTTGCAGTCTGTGAATGCGTGAAGAAAGCGAAACACCGAATGGCTCGGGTTCACCACCCATCACTCGTGTATGTCGCGCCGATGATGCGGAAGCGACATCTTATTTCACACTGGAGAATAAGCTGGATTACTCCAGCTGCGGCGACGCCATGTGACCGGAACAAGAGGCGACCGCGGGGCAGGTAACCGCAGTAGTATTTGGGGCATTGGGATGGAAATGTGCTTGCCTGCGATTCTGGATGGTCGATTTCATTGTGTGTTTGTGTTTTTCGAACTGGGCTTCTTACTGAGTTGTACTGCGCCAACAGAGTTCATGTTTAGTGACGGTAAATAATCGCAGTCTACGGCGGAATAACCAGGACTCGAGAGATTAAGAAACGACAGGAGGCGCGCACGTTCCAGACTAAATGTTTTGGGTTTCGACTTTTACCCCGTTCGTTGCGTTTGATACACGCGTGTCGAACGAAATGTTGATCTATACCTGAAGTAATGTAGTATGCACGTGAATGGAGCCTGTGTGGTTTCGTTCGTACATTGTGGGATATCATGTTCTCTGATTGGGCTAGGCCCCGCACTGGGTATTGGTATCTCAAGGTATTTGAGGACAATCATGGAGGAATACTGGGTTTTTTTTTTAGATTGGCCGAGCACTTTTGTACCGATTTCGCGGAGAATGCCATTACACCTGGCTCAATCCAAGATATTGCTGTTTGATCTGGCACTAGATTTCGAGGGATTTACGTATTTCCAGCACAGGTGTGGATTTACGGACTAGAGTTTTGATTCGGGGATTTCGTTTTTGAGTTACATATTGGATTTTTTCGCTTCTGAGTTATTCTATTGCATGTGTCAACCGTGAGATTTCGTCGCTTGTGACGCACAGAACAGGAGGTATAGCAGCATAGTCGTTTATAATGAAAAGGGGTGCATGTTGGTTGTACTCACGAACACGACGCACAACATCCATCATACGTTGAGAAGTTACATGCTTGATAGAAATGCTGGTAGTGGGATATGGGGATATCGGGAGAATGTGCGAGCCGCCTGGTTGCACTCGTTGTCTAGCTTATGAGTTGAATAAACTCGAATACTCGGGCGTATTACAAGAATTGAGAGCTCCGTATGCCTTGAGCCACCAATTACGCGTTTCCTGACCAGCTGCGTCTATACATTTAGATATCTGTCAAAAGTTAATAATGGGGACGAGTCTTGCGGCGTTTCGCTCTCGACGCCTGACGTCGGACATATTATAAACCTGCCTGTCGAACAATCGGCTTTTTGGCGTCTTGCGTGCTTGTCGGTATGATGCAAAGTGACTAGCGAAGCGTATCGTCATGTATATCATGTAGAGGCCTAAGTCAGCCTTATCTAGCGACGGAGGCTACTATCATTACGCACTCTGGGCCGACCAGCTAGTCCGGGTAGAATGGAGTCAACCCGCGCACAATCATCGGGCCTGCTCCCTTGTGGGTATGCAATATCACACCCTTGCGCGTGCTGAACTAATGGTGAGAGATATTCGTAACTGGCAATTAGTAGAGAAGGACAGAAACCGTGTACTATTATCGTTGAAAATATCCCACCCGTATGCTCGTAGTCGTCCATGTTCAACATCACTGCACCCTTCCATCCTCTGCCCAGTTCCTGGAATAGAAAGATGTTGAGCAGACAGGTTGCTAAACTTAAAACCCCAATGTTTTTTCACTTACAGAGAGTTCGTCCAAGGTTTCGTTCTGCAGGGTTTGTGGATTCCAGGTACGCGTATATGTACGAGCGAACGCGAAATTTTCCAGTCTTTCTGCCGTCTAAACATAGGCTAACTCGTCGAGATGGCCGAAGCTATTTTTGATGTGATTAACTATCGCTGTTTTTCGTGGCGCAACCTCCCGAACGAAATTTCCTCATTTATATCTACCTAAACAAAATTATGGGTCATGTGTTACAGCGAGTGGCACCAGGTAGAAGGGTTCATAGCACTGCGACTGTCGTGACCAGCGCTTTGGGGAGGATAATACGGCGCGAGACAACTGTCCTGATCAGGGTCACGCGAAGGGTCTATTCGATAGGCAGAGGGCAAGCTTTGGTAAGCATCCTCTGGGCGGATCTTATAGGGGCAGGGAGGATCCCCGGTGTGGGAACGCCTTCGGTCTCAGGTACAGAGCCAGTAACGAGGTTCCGAGACCACCCGGTGTTTACTAAACACCACACAGTGAAGACAGAAAGTCAAAGCCAAGTGGTCTGTGATACCTGTCTTATCGATGCCCAGCCCCTGGGACCCTGCCATGCTTGTCGCGCACTTCACCGTGTCTGTGGTGCTTCATTGATTGTTCGCTCTGGCTGCTTGCATCTTCCGCATTGCATCGATCCACGTTCTGCGGGACCCGATCATTACTGTACGAAGGCACTTCCTCGAAATTTCAAACAACAGGTGAGCCGGCCTCAGAGATCTAACGAGCGCAGGTCCTTTTTAGGGTCTGAGAGCTCTACCCTGCCGTATCATGGTGAACCCAGGGAGATCGAAGCGTATTGCAGAAGATCGGAGTGTTTGCAAAACTGTGACACAATGTCATGTGTTCTTCGTATAATCCCGCGTTTGATCTTGAAAATTACTTATTGCATACTTTGTATATGCATACATGCACATGTTTTCGTTGTTGCCTGCTTTGTATGATGGTGATACGTGCAATATGTTGTTATGTATTCACGCTGCCAAGGGATCTGCTTGTTTGTTTCGTAAGGCTTTGAAGATACTTATCGGTTGTGCTCGGTTTGCCTGTTGCTCGCGCTCGTCTGGTCGTTCGTTGTTCATGATCGCACACACATGCATGTTTGCTAATAAATAACTGCGTGCTATTGACCACATGTTGTCTTCAAAACCAAATGCAGCCGACAGGTATCGATACACCAAAGGTACCGTACATACTAATACACGCATGCTCTCGTGTACCGTTTGCCTGGTTAAGTGATACCGGAAACTAACAATGTTGAGACTTGAGCCGCTTATGCGTACGTAACCCTATAGAAAAATGAACCCCTCGACAACACTTTGTGCATTGCCGGCTGGCAAATATAGGACTTTCAAGAAAACCGCATATGTTTTGGTCACTAGTATTTTGCCACGATGCTTAGACCACATCAGTAATAGACCAATCGTCGCATTATTCACACCAAATATAAAGTCCGATGCACGTTTGACCCTCTTCGACGTCTCCGGTCGTACCATTGTCTGTGTTGAAAAACCAACCGAGCGTTGCGCTCGAGTACCAGTTACAGCACTTGAAGGACGGAAAGCTAAGCATAAGAGGAAAGGACAAGAAAAACCGGAGCAGACGAAGATCGGCTACGCAAGCCCTTTTTCGGCAAGGGTAACACGGGGTGAGATAGTTTCATCTGGACGATGATGAGCTTGCACACAACAGGGGGACGTGTGGCTTGCTTGTGTCCAGAGGGTTCGGGGTGATGACAGATACACGATGCAACCCAACCTGATTACTAGTACCAGGTCAACAGGTATGGAGCGGGTGAAACACGACCCGTCGGATTGATTCTTCTCGTTGTTCTGATGCCGTATCCACAATCGAAATTGCAGATATTTCTCTTGCTGTACGGTGTTCCTCGAGCGCAAAAACCTAAATGGGGGGCAGGCTGTGTCCCAGTGGTGGACTTAAAAGTCAAGTCACACACCAACGCTAGAAAACTCGCGCAGCGCATGCCGTAATGTGCTGGACCACCGATGTATTAGCGGGGACATGGACCCAACGAGATATCCGTAGCATGTATGACATGGCACATACCAGTGACGAGCTGCCCGGCGTCTTCGGAAGGCATGAAATCTGAGTAGTAAACGGATGGCTCTGCTGTATTCATATAGACTATCATGGAAAGTATTGCGGTGGGCTGTCAATATATGTACGACTCTACTAGTCAGCCCAACCTGATCGGCTGTCAGTAGTTTCGTTGCCATATACCACATATACTATTGTTGTTGTCTTCACTTTATATCGTTCTTTCTACCCAGCTTCATCCGTACACCCAGTGCCCGTCTTGATTCTCTATACTAAAGAGATACTGATTGCGTGATCGCAGACTGTAAGACAGAAGAAGACCAAAAATAAAAAATGGTTGCAAATTCAAATGTCAACCACGTGGAATACCAGCGTACCGGGTACGGGAACACACGGCACAAACAAGACAAAACATAAATGGATAATAAGAACAAAAAAACAATCAAAACGAAGACAAAAAATAGAAATGAAACGTAGTACAAACGACGCAAAGACTTCAGAAAGGCTGCCAGACGGACAGCATACGTACTCAGGAAGGACAGATATCTGCTGCGTGGACGAAGCGACGCGAAAGAGAGGGAGCTACAGGCTAAAACGAGCTATGAATAGTCGAAGCGATAGAGAGCCGACCCGATCTATGACCTCGTTTCTGCATTCATTCGTCGACAGCTGTATCAGTAGGGCTGCCCTTCCCCTCTACCTCCATCCCGTTGTCGCTGTGCTTGGTGTCTTCAGCTGCGTGGCGCTCCCGGCTCTTCTAAGCCCCGTCCCTGTGCCTCCTTTCCATGAAACAGTCCGCCGCATCGACGACCCCCCGGTACCACTTCCTGCTCTTCTTAGCCGCCCTCGACCTTAATCCCGTTTCTACTCCGAATAGCAGAGGGGAGCTTTCCGTGGACCCCTCGGTGGCTTGGAAAACCCTGAGGTCGTCTGCTAGACATTGGGCCCAGTTCATTTCCGGTCGACCTGGTCCTGGGTTCTCCCCACCAGCCATCGTCCCAAACATCAACTGCGGGTCAGCCGCTCATTGGTCGTCCGCTGTACGGCCCCCGCAAAGAGGAGGCGACATTTGCAGGTGGTCGTCTCAACGCTCTCGCATTGTGCCTTTTTGAGGACTTGGCGTACGACATGAGGTGGTCAGTGCGTTGCCGGCGCTGGAAGCCAATGATCCGTAGGAGGAGTTTTTGGTGTGCCCTTCGGAGCTCTGCGAAGTGCTCCTGACCAAGAGCCCACGTCACGCACCCTACAGCAGGGTCTCCATCATCTCGGCCTTTAGCATGCGCACTTGTAGAACGAACGGGGCATCCTCCTTATCGTACAGTTCCCGTTTGAACCGATTGTAGCATGCCCATGCGAGTCAGATCCGTCGTTTGATCTCTGGCATAATGTCAGCGGTTGCGACGACAACACTGCCCAGATACAAAAACTGCATCGTCTGTCTATATCTCTGTCCCGCGGCTTCGATGGCGAGCGGTGAGGTATGGGGTGCCTGATTCGGTGTCCGCAGCTGCATGGTCTCCGTTTTCTTTTCGGACGCGGTGAAGCCTGCTGTTTCGAAAACGGTCGCAATGCCGGTCAGCATCTTCGCAAGGCCTTCCGCCGACTTAGACACAATGCCTGCATCGTCCGCGTACAGCATACCCCATACTTCTATGTACGCAAGTTAGTGGGTCAACCTTCACCCCGTCCTCGCCGAGATCCCCTTCGAGGTGAACCAAGTCCCTTAAAATATCTGGGTCATCACATAAGCGTACCAGCACGGCGTGTATCACAACAGCGAAGAAAACATTGAACAGAAGTGGTGACAAGACACATCCTTGCCGCCGCCCCTGAGTGACGTCGAACCATTCCGAGTGCTCGCCGTCATCCGTACGCACGCGGGCTGGCATGCTTTCGTGAAACTGGCGGGTAATGGTTAGCTTCTTCTCTATTACGCCGAAGCGTGCGAGCACACCCACAGCAGCTCACGTCGACGGAGTCATATGCTTTCTGCAGGTCGATGAAGCACATGTACAGGGGGATTCTTGTAGCTCGTCCGAGTTCTTGCAGTCGGCGCACGGTGAGCAGCATGTCGACCGTTCATCGTGCTGGCCAGAAGGCGCACTGTTCCTCGGGGAGTATCCTTTCGACCTGCACGTAGTACTGAGGCGGGACGCGACCATCTTCAGCAAAACCTTGCCTGAAGGGGCAACAAGCGAAATTCCCCGGTAGTTGTTGCAATCAGAGCGATCCTTCTTTTTATGAAGCATCCTACCTAATGGTCGCATCTTTCCATTGCTGGGGGACTTCACCCGTTCTCCACACGTTGACAAGTAAGTTGTGAAAGTACTGGATGAATTCGGCGTGGTCGATTTTCAGTAACTCGGCCGGAAGGGAGCCTGGTCCCACCGCTTTCCAGTTTAGTATACCCCGAATTACCGCCGTTATCACCCATGATCGGTTCATCTCCAAGCGAAGGTGCCAACGGCCGTTGTGGAATTAGGGCGCTGATGGTTGAGTCAAGCTTAAACGATTTAATGGTCAGGAGGATGCCGAACAACCTCGCCCGCCGTTCAAGAATGCCCACTTTGCCCCTTAGGAGCGTACCATCCTCGTTCTGGATGAAATGCTCGCTTCTCACCTTTCGACCGTCCAACCCCACCGTGCTCTTCAAGTGTTTATAGATACCCCGCTGATCGTTATCGGCGAGCAGTGTCTGCGTTTCAGCAAGGTGCTCTTCGAAGTAGTGCAACGCTGTATCGATTGCCCTTCGAACATTCGCGCACGCCGTCCTCAGCGTCTTCCACGCGGTTTTGTCCTTCTTGGTGCGCATGCCTCGTCGGGCATCCTCCCTCGCATCCCAGGTAATTGTATGGCGGCCAAGGTTTCCGCGGTCTCGCACCACCGAGGTTTGTGAGGGTGCCGTGGTGGGGGGGGGGGTACTCCGTTCGCTACTGCATCAAGACTAACATCAGCAAAGGATTCAGCCATCTCAGAGATACTGTCCGGTTGCGAGGGAAGGAAGGGAAGCTTTGAAAGGATCCGCGCGACGACTCGCTGCCTGCAATCTCCGTCGAATCGAAACTTCAGCCGGTCGAAAGGCCGAATTTGGTTATTTGTTCGTAAGTGTCTGTTGGGTGCGAAACGGCCGCTGAGGCGGACCATCGCATATACGATGTTATGGTCTGAATCCGCCTTAGCTGGGGGCGAAGGCATGGAGTGGACCTTAAGATCATGCACGCGAGGTCGGTGTGCTTGGCGTGTTAGGATGTATTCAATCCATCTTTAGTCGTTGCGGCTGCTGATGCCGTTGAACGTATGGGGTATTCCACCCTTGCGAGCGATGCTGTTGACGAATATCTCGCTGATGGTATCGAAAAAGAAGGGAGCACTTTTGAATCTCGTTGCGGGATGAGCTGCTCCCGTAGATGGTGCTACAGGGTGAAGCTGTACGTGGTTACTGAGGAGCCTACCATGCCACGAACACTTGTCTACCGCCACCCGGAGCAAAGGCGCCTCAACGCAGGAATTACACAGAACAGCCGTATCTCCGTCTTTACTATGCTATCAGTAGTCTTTACACTTATAGGCACGATGCTTAAAAGATAAAGGGATAGTACTGACGACCTGCATTGCCGTACAGGATTAATATTATTATTAAAAGAGTAGTACATGTAATTTGGAAGAAATACACGAACCATACTGCTGCTGTACGCTGTACCTGAAGTTCTTTTTACTTGTTTATTTCCCGAACTCGGTTGATTTATCGATATACGGGGGTTCGTTGATACCACACCACAAGCGTGCAGGGGGCGTGGCTCGCAGTTTGCTTTTTACATATGTATATATATGTATATAGAGGACGTATACCATACATCCATAGTACTAAAACTGTAGGGCAAGATCCCGAGGGACCCTTGAGCCTATCTCTCTTGTCACCGTGACCAGTCATCATGCTTGACTCGTTGAAACAGCGCGTACACAGCACCGTCTGTATAAATTGTATTCGCACGGGGTATACTGACGAAGCTGGCGTGTACTGATGAAGCTGGATGAAGCTGGGTACAAAGGACGATCTAAAGTTGAGGCAACAACCTGGAGGATGTCTCTATATGTGGGAAATACTGTAGGTCGTACGGCAAGATCTCCTTCGATCCTTGGGCCTTACGATAGTTGTCCCTTATGTCGTGCCGAAGGGACCCCGGAGCGGGCTCCGATCATGATGAGTTACTGAGGAATTGCGACTGCTCTCGCAGAACTGATACATGCATCCTAAGCGATGGATTCGAGAAAGACTATGCCAACCAAACTGAGCGGAGAAAACCTGGCATTTTCCGGTAGCCAGAACCCTCCCCAGGACGCAAACTCATTCACCGCCTTACTAACTAACGCGGTGAACGGCACGTCAACCGATTTTTACGCTGTTTCAAGTATCTAACACCGTTCTCCATGTCAACTGGGCATCTTAGCCTTTTGAGTACGCTCTGCTGTACATGTACCTAGGTTTGACCTTAATTCCAAGTGCTTCGTCCGCCCAATGGAATGGCGGTTCTGAAGGCCACATGTGCCCAATGCCCAAACTAGAGGTTGCCTGAACGTCAAAAACAAAACTCTAGCGGCGCGTGAGTTTGCGAACGCGAGTGTGTACGTGTTGGGCGTACCACACATCCCGGCTTTATCTGTCCGTATCCGAGTAGCGGATGATCCGCCTGATCAGAGAGGAATGCTCGAAGAGACACTAAATTGCATGGCACCGAATGCCGAGAATCATGTTGGGATCATGCTGCTGCTCTCCAGGTGACTATCTCTGATAGCAACGATGGCACAATAACAGTGACAGTCGAATAAGAGGCAAGTCGATACAGAACTCCTGCTACGAGAAGGGTATAGCTGGATACGGCCAAGCATCTATTACGACTGACCAGGCTCCATAACCCAACATCAGTGGGATACAGACCATCAGTGTTATGCTATACGTTGTCGTGATAATACCTAGGCTTGGGATTGTTCACACAGATTCAGTCAATATACAGGTACTCGACGTCAGGTGCACAGGAGGTACATGAGAAGGCGTACACCAGGTATCGTAACGTTTGAATATCCACATGTAGGAAGGAACGAGTGCATGTGCAAGTCGCCACACCACGCACGGGTACACAATTGTGAGACGCTAAACCGAGATGGAACGTGACGAGCTTTGGTATGATCTGCGCAACCTAACAGGATACTATTTTTCGCTCCAAGTATACTGGCCGAGTGTTGAAGGAACGAATCGACAGGGGTGATTGGATTGCCAGTAGGCGGTAGGCAGTTTCCGTTCTGGGGGTGCGTTTGTCTCCACCTTGCTGCAACTACTTCCACAAAAACCGTTATACGAGGGGTACTATTTGGAAGTGGTTGTGGACGAATGCCGTTTCAAGACGCATGATTAAGTTTAACACGAAACAATCGCACGAGTGGACAGTGTCCGTGCTGGGGGGGTGGCGTAACGACAGTACCTTCTAACGACTTACTTACTCGGAATCAAATATTAACCTTGGCTCGTGCCGGTAAGTCGAATTGGCGTAAACGTCAGTACCTTGAAACGACGTATGTCACTCGAAACCGAATAATATCTCTGGCTAGTACCAGTGAGTCGAAGCAAGCGAAGTATGTTAATGTCAGTATCTTCAAATGACGTACTCGGATCAGGCAATAACCTAGTGCGAAGCACACTTACTTACTCGGAATTAAATATTTACCTTGGCTAGTGCCAGTAAGTCGATGTGGCGTAAACGTCAATACCTTGAAACGACTTAAGTCACTCGGATAAAACCTTCGGCTAGTGTTAGTAAGTCGACGCACGCGAAGTACGCTAACATCAGTACCTTCCAATGACCTAGTCGGATCAGGTAATAACTTTGTGCGAAGCACGCGAAGTACACGAAGTAGAATTCTGGACGATAGGAGGAGGCCGGAGTAGAAAGATAACTCATGATGAACTTCCTACAGCCCGTGATGAACCTATACAAAAAAACGACCTCCACATTCGCCAGGAACATCTACTCTCAAATCAGAAAAGTTTGACATCATCACCAACAGAACGGCCTATATAATATAGAACGGGTAGTACGCGCGACCGAAGAATCACACACAGCTTGCAAAGGACTAGCGTGGAAGTTGGCGAAGACGAGTTTCGACGAAATCCTCGATCTCTCACAGCTGTTGCTTTTTATTTTCTCAGTATATCTAAACGTGGTATTCATACCAAGCGACTAGAGACATCTGGACAAACTTCAATGTGGCACATGCATTCCAATTTTCGCAGAAACGTTTGTTGAAGGAAGGCACAGTGAGAAACGTAGGGCGAAGGTAAGTGAATGGTGGCAGCATCAACATAGTCCACTGCGCACGTTGAATCGTGGCAAAGGTACGTGACGTTATGCCACATCGACACAGTCAAGTGTGTTAGTATATTGGAATACTCATCAGTGAACAGCTATAACAGGTTTGACAGTCAGCGCCCAAATTTATAGAGAGGGGCAAAGTGGACAGTCACCGCAGTGTCTAGGTAGTGTGGGCACGTTTAGTCATACGACGAAGCACTGTAAGAATCATCTGAAGTCTCAGTTAAAGGTGAGGTGGTGGGGTAGGACGATGGTACCTTTCAGTAGAATCTATGTCTAGCCGAAAGGTGAAACGTGTTGGTTATTGTCAAAGTACAGACGTAGGCCTTCGAGAGGAACCCCCACCTCAGACGCAGGTGAGACAGGAAGAAAACATATTGTTTCGCAGATGAGTACATGCTCCGAGCGTGTTAGACAGCTGTGGCGCTGGCAGTTGCAAGTGGCAAAGAATGTACGAGGGTCAGGTCCGCCGCTCTTCTCAATACCGTGCAAGGTCAGCACCGCGGGAACAAGAGGCGCTGCAACATCGGGTCGACGGCGACGGACAGAGGTGGAAAGCTGAAGAACGTCTGGACTAAGGTCAGGACCGCCGTTCTTCTTACCACCGACCAAGGGCAACACCGCGGAATGGAAGGCCGCTGCAACATCGGGCCGACGGCGATGGATGGAAGAGGAGTGCTAAAGAACGTCTGGACGAAGGTCAGGACCGCCGCTCTTCCTACCTCCGTCTGAGGGCAGCACTAAGGAAAGGAGAGGAGCTGCAACATCGAGCCGACGGCGAGGTGCGGAGGTTGAAGGTGCACACGCTGCAGCAGTCCATGATCGTAATGCCCACTGGGCACCGTCGCTCATATGCGCCGGGCTGGGGGGGTGTCGGAAGAGGAAAGCGCACACGCTGTCGCCGGGCTAATACCGGGGTGCCGGCTTTGTGCCGACGATGGTTATGCGTCGGACACGGGGGTGGTACAGCGAGTGGGGCCAGGGAGGGAGGTTCATAGAGCCGCGACTGTCGTGACCAGCGCTATAGGACGATAATACGGCGCGAGACAACTGTCCTGATCAGGGTCACGTGTCGGGTCTATTCGATAGGCAGAGGGCACGCTTTAGTGAGCATCTTCTGGACGGAGCTTATAGGGGCAGGGAGGATCCCCGGTGTAGGAACGCCTTCGGTCTCGGATACAGAGCCAGTAACGAGATTCCGGGACCACCCGGTGCTTACTAAACATCACCAAGTGAAGACAGAAAGTCAAAGCCAAGTCACAGGTGATACCTGTCCTATCGACGCCCTGCCGTCCCCGTCGCGCCCGTCATCATGTCTGTGGTGCTTCATTGTTTGTTCACTCTGGCTGCTTGCATCTTCCGCATTGCATCGATCCACGTTCTGCGTGACCCAATCATTACTGCACCAAGGCGCTTCCCCGAACTCTCAAATAACAGGTGAGCCGGCCTCAGAGATCTAACGAGCTCAGGTCTTTTTCAGAGTCTGAGCGCTGTACCCTGAAGTATCACATGCTGCGGAACATTCTTAGGAAAGTAAATTTGGTTGACCTTCGGTATGCTGCAATCGCAGCAGTCAGCACAGCAGCAGAGCAGGGCGACAATGGCGCGTTCTTACGTTGGGGGTGTTATCCACACGCCAGGACTAGAGCAGCACAGCCGCTGTTCATGCTGAGCGCACCCAGTGTCGTAGATATGAAGGGTGCTGGAGTCCCTACTGCATACTGCTGAGTTGCGTGTACGTACTCAAGATGCAGACAGCCACCGTTTCCTACGAACTCTACACAGTAGCAGCAACATTGCTGTAGGTCTATGCATGCCGGTTCCCAGACACAAGATTGTTGTTAATTTTTTCACACATATCCCACACCGAGCTGCCCACACCCGGCAAATTTGCAAAACGCCAAGTCGACTCCAACTTAGAGGCTCGTGGCTCGGCTTGAATACGTCGTTCGTCGCTCGATGGTGCCTAATGCTCGTGGCACACCGAACCTGTCTGTTGTCTCGGGTTGATTTTCGTTTCATTCTTTGATCAGTCTTTGTCTGTTCTATATATTCCCGTTTTCTTTATGTAATCGAGTGCGACTCCAGACTCCATAATCTTATCATACGAGCAGCACTACTGTGCTTATATTTTGTGATGCTGCTGTAGTCATACTGTACTGCTGCGTTCAATGACCCATACCACCTGTAGAGGACACAGCACCACCTATTTGAGCCTCGTCCCTGATCTGGCTGTGAGGTCAGACTCACCCTCAAGGGCGGGTGGGTGGGAACTCGAACAAATCTGTATCACGCCTTTACTCTTGTAGCTCTGACTCTGCTTGAAAACGTTCTTAGCTCGCTGGTCAGCAACTACGAACTAGGCGAGGGGTGTGACGTGCTGCGTCTGCAGCGGCGGATGCACTATGTGGACTCCGCTTCAACGGCCGACAACCCAGTGACGAGTAGTTGCGTTGGCGGGAGCGTGTGCACGGAGGAACACGCTACGCACTCCCTCAGGATTGGAGCCGCAACGAACTCGTCGAAAGGGGGGGAGCTGTACCAGAGGGGTTGCAGTCCGGCGGTAGATGGACGTGCATCGTCACGGGGCAGGACGCTAGCTGGGTAGCAAACGGAACGGCCCAGGAGGGTCGTGACAATGGGATCCCGCCGGACCGGGGTGGGAGCGGGTTGATGCACCTTATGATTTGGACAGGCAGACGTAGCCAAATGTACATTCCGTTCATGCAGCATGTCCGTGTGTGCCAAGTGAAAAGAGTATGGAGGAGTTGGGTTATCATGCGCGTTCCCCACGGTATATCAACAAGGGGGGGGAGGGCGCCAGCATGGGTTCGTAAATAAATCGCTGCTGCGTGTGGCCGCGAGGCTTACTCGTGGCAGTAGAGATGCGTCGTAGGTGGTCGGTCGGGCACGAACACGCACGATTCACACGTCTTTCTTCGGCAGCAGCGGTAGAGCAGCAATCCTCAAACAAGATAACCGTGAGCGGAGGCAGGAGCCGCCACAGGCCAAACTTCGACACAGTCTATTTCGCTGATAGGAGGCATTCGGTTGGTTGTTTTCGGTTTGATAGTTTTTTTCACTACATGTCTGCGAGGCGTCACTCAGACAGCACCCCAGACAGCAGGCGTGTCCGTGCGTTCCGCACGGTGCGGGCAGAACCCCAGGCACAAAACGCTGTAGGCAGTAGCCACGAGCTGGTTAGTTGTGGAGATGGGAGGAACTCTATGCTGTTGTTGAGTGGATACCCGCGGCCATGTTAGTTCAGTTTGCACGTTGATTTCACTTCGTGTGCGCCTACTTCCTATCGTGTATTTTGAGGTGCGAAGCGTCGCGCTTCCCAGCCGAATTTTGTTTGAAATGGTTTTTCGGAACTCCCCAGGGCTCAAGCACCTTCGTGCGACCACGGACTCGTTGATTTGAGAATTAATGTAAGAACAACAAGTAGTACTTACCTGTTTTTGTTGTAGTTGATTATTCTGCAATGTTGTTGTTGCTGTTGCTGTCTTCAACAGTTTTCACGAAAACAGCCGTTTCTTCTAGTACATTGGAAACGACTTCCACTTGGTCACAGGTTTACCACCTGAATTGAGATACAGAGTACATCTACAGTAAGTGGCTGCTGTGATAGGCTGGCAATATGTGCTTATCGACCACAAAAATATCGATCAGAGAAAAAAATATATCCACACAACGAAACAATGCCGCAAGCCACAGTAGAATTACTTGAATAAAGTATGCATAATTCCTGCACATAATTCCGATTTATTTGGGCTTCTAGCATGGCTTTCCACGTATCATTTGACTACTCCATCTGAGGAATGTCTGCCGAACTAATGCGTCAAAACCAGTAAGAAGTCTAAAGTGTAGGAAGACGTCAACAAGAGGAGAAAAGGTAGAAAAACGGCAACATTAGGGGTGGGATAGTACCTGATAGTAGTGCATCGATTGACTTCTTGTTGCACGTCATTGGGGTACCTCGGACCTAAGAACCAAAGCCGCACCTCCATTGCGCAAGTAGGCCGTGCCCACTACGAATGAATATATTCCCGAAAATTGACTGATACGAGAAATAAGGAGAATAAGTTTATTATTACGAGACTGCACACCAGTCAAGTAAGTAATTAAAATATCCGTACGTATGATACATATGCGTATCATACATGTGTGTGTGTTCTTTCTACCCGTGGACAGCACATTGTCAACCAGTCTCCGTGCCGATTCTTCAATCCTAAAGAGATACAAGTTTTGTGGTCACAAAACTACGCCAAAGATATACTGCATTGTTACGTATGAACTATTAATAAGCACAGTAGACAAACAATGCAAGTCTATGTCATCCTACTGAATATGACAGGCACGGCATACATATTATATGAAAGAGAGAAAACGAACGAAAACAAAGAAAAAAGAAAACAAAGAAAACAAAGAAAATAAATCGGAAGAGAGAAATGAAAAAAGGAATGAAAACAACAAACTGCCATGCCTCCCCGCAGGGGATGCGGCAGACACTTGAAAAAAATCGCCCTGAAGAAAGAAAGAAAGAAAGAAAAAAAAAACACTTTACTTATAAACAGAGTAAAACTAAGAACCAAGGGAAAATAACAGGCAAACCGAAGCACAGAGTACCCTCCAGGTATCGGCAGCAGTTTCTGGTATGAGTACCATAGCCAGGTTCTCTCTACAGTTACGCTTGGAACCTTGCTACCCTGACTGCCGTCTCCGTCCTGAGTTCGTCAACTGTGCCCCCCCCCTCGGCGTCAGACAATACAAAACAAACAAAGCAGACTCGTCGTCCACCCACGCCACACGACTCCTTCAATACTGCGTATCAATATAAGAAAGCAAGAGAAGGAAAAACAATGAACATCACAGAGGATCAAGACGAAAAAAAAGACCAAGGAAGACCACGTTCGTACAAACTGCACCAGTTGGCGGCAGGATTAGCATAGGCATGTTCTAATCCTTGTCGGCCTGGTGACTTGCTACCCTGTCTGCCGTCTCCTTCTTACGTTCGTCTACCGCGGGTTCCCTTCTACTCGTACTGCTCCCCCCCCTCCCGGCATTCCCTTGGTCGGGTTTCCTTTCACTCCTCTTCTTGTTACCTCCCCTCCCCCCATTCCCGTGGACACAACCCACGGCGAATGCGCGGCGCTGCGTACTCAGCTCAACCTCAGCCTCGTGCCACTTCACCATGAACCGTTCGGCTGCTTCGAGGATCCCCCGTTACCACTTCCCCGCCTTTTTTGCTGTAGTGGGCCACAGTGCGGTCTCAACTCTAAACACAAAGGGGGCATTTTCCGTTGACCCTTCGGTGGCTCGGAACTCCCTAACTACGGTCTTTGACTATGCGTCAATGCCAAGTCTTACACTGCCCGCCAGGTCTCGTGTTCTCCCCACTAGCCATCGTCCAGAACAATACCCTACTGAGTAATCGCTCCTTGATTAGTCGTGCCACGGCCCCCGCAAAGAAGAGCAGCCGTTTACGGATGGTCGTTTCGTTGCTCTCGCAACGTGTCATCTCGAGGGCCTTCGCGTACGAGAGGGTGGAGTGGTCAGTACGAAGTGCTGCGCTGGAAGCCAATGACTGGCAAAATGACTTGGTTTTGAGCCGTTCGAAGTTAGCAATGTGTTCCGCTCTGTATGACGGTCCACGTCACACACCTGTGCTGCAGGGTCTCAATCACCTCGGCCTTCAGCATTGGGACTTTCAAGCTAAGGGGGGCGGTCGTCCTATCATACAGCTCTGGGCCGAATGGGTTGAGGCATGCCCGCATGAGACGGATCCGTCGGTTGATTTCGAGTGAGAGGTCAGCGTTTTCGTGGATAATGCCGCGAAGGTGTAAGAACCGGGCCGTCTGTTTATACCTCTGGCCTGCTGCTTCGATGACGAGCGTTGGTGCGAGGGTTGTGTGGTCTGGTCTCCGTGGGAGCATTGTCTCTGTCTTCATTTCCGATATCGTGCGGCCTGCTTCTTCGAAGACAGTCACGATGACTGTCATCATTTTCGCGAGCCCCTCAGCTGACTTCGAGACAATTCCTGCGTCATCGGCGTACAACATGCCCCATACAGCTCTTCGCACGCACACCAACGGCTCTTGCTCCTCTGTTCCGACTACTCCAGCATCACCGAGTTGAACCAATTCCCTTACGATGGCTTCGTCTTGGCTAAAGCGTACTACTAATAGTACGACGTGTAGCGCAGCAGCGAAGAACACGTTCAATAGTAACGGTGATAGCACGCAGCCTTGATGCAGTCCCTGCGTGACATCAAACAATTCCGAGTGCTCGCCGTCATCTGTACGCACGCGAGCCCGCATGCCTTCCTGGAAATTACGGAAAATTGTCAGTATCTTGGTTGGTACGCCAAAGCGTGTGAGTACCTTCCATAGAAGCTCTTGGTCGACAGAGTCGTGCGCTTTCTGCAAATCGACAACGTAGACGTACAGGGGAATTTCCTCATCTACCAGGTACATATATGCGTGATACGTGATATGCACATCACCGTTTTGGGTTGGATGCTCGTCCCTTTTTTTTGTTTCCATGTTTTGATTGTTTGGTCGAATCGTCGGGTGATGGAATTGTTCTTTAGTACCGCAGTCCCGATACGGGGACAAACCAGTCTAATTCAGAGTAATTTGTCCCCAAAATGGGACTGCGGTACTAGAAGGGTTAAGAACGTTGGCACCCAACCATGTTTTTTTCAGACAAGATTACGTATTCGGCCTTTGTCATCAGAAATAACTAAAACCAACCTTGTGATATTATTAATAACAGTACCGCACGCTGAATAAGATTAGGAGCCCGAGAATTTCAATACCGGGGATGATATAATACTGTCAATTATGTACTGCATTCAGGCTACAAACTTATTTATTATGTTGCCGCACCACAGCTGTAAATAATAATAGGTACTTAGGTGCGACGAGATGATGGAAGCAGTGAAGGGTATGTCAAACTGGAAAGCCGGGAGACCGTGGACCAGATGGTCTCCCGGTCGAAGTACTGAAACTTGACCACCCCGCTTTCGTGCAGTATTTTCACAGTATCCTTGTTAACGTTTGGGTAACGGGAGAAGTCCCCCAGCAACGCAAAGATGCGATCATAAAAACCCTTCATAAAAAGAAGGATAGAACTGACTGCAACAACTACAGAGGTATTTCGCTTGTTGCTCACGCAGGCAAGGTGTTGCTGAAAATCGTTGCGTCCCGTCTAAGCAGCTACTGCGAGACCGAGCATATACTCCCTGAAGAACAGTGCGGCTTCCGCCCCGCACGGTCAACAGTCGATATGCTGTTTGTCGTGCGCCGGTTGCAGCAGCTCGGGCGGCAGAAGAAAATCCCCCTGTACATGTGCTTCATCGACTTGCAGAAAGCGTACGACTCTGTCGACCGAGAACTGTTGTGGGAGGTACTCACACGCCTTGGTGTACCAACCAAGATGCTCACAATCATTCGCCATTTTCACGAAGGCATGCGGGCTCGCGTGCGTGCGGATGACGGTGAACACTCGGACTGGTTCAATGTAACCCAGGGGCTGCGGCAAGGCTGCGTACTATCGCCGTTACTGTTCAACGTGTTCTTCGCCGCCGCGATACACATCGTGCTGGTACGCCTCAGCAAAGACGAATGCATCGTAAGGGATTTGGTTCATCTCGAAGAGGACAGGGTTGTCGGAAAAGAGGAACCGTTGGCATGCGTGCAAAGGGCTGTGTGGGGCATGTTGTATGCAGACGACGCAGGAATAGTCTCGAAGTCGGCGGAAAGCCTTGCAAGAATGATGACAGTCATCGTGACTGTCTTCGAAGCAGTAGGTCACACGGTATCCGAGAAGAAGACAGAGACGATGCTCCTACGAACACCGGATCAGACGTTTACCACCTCACCGCTCGCGATCGAAGCTGCAGGCCAAAAGTATAAACAGACGACCCAGTTTTTATACCTAGCAGGCATTATCCACGAGAACGCTGACCTCTCCTTCGAAATCGAGCGACGAATCCGTCTGATGCGGGCATGCCTCAAACGGTATGGTCCGGAACTGTACGATAGGACGAACGCACCGCTTAGTCTGAAAGTCCGGATGCTGAAGGCCGAGGTGATTGAGACCTTGCTGTACGGTTGCGTGACGTGGACCCTCAATGCGGACCTCTTCGCCAAGCTTCGATCAGCCCACCACGAAGTCCTTCTGCGAGTCATTGGTTTCCAGCGCCGACTACACACCGACCACACCACCCTCTCCCACCCTCTCGTATGCGAAGGCGCTCAGGATAACACGATGCCAAAGTATCGAAACGACCATACGTAAACGGCGACTCTTCTTTGCGGGGGCTGCGGTGCGGCAACACGAGGGCGATTGCCCAGTCGGTTGATGTTCGGGACGATCGCTGGTGGGGGGAGCCCGAAACCAGGCGGGGAGCCCAAGACTTGGCCTTGGGCCATTGCTGAGAACCTTAGAGTGTTCAAAGCCACCGAGGGATCAACGGACGACTCCCCCTTAGTCTTTGGAGTTGGGACCGCACTGTGGCCCACTGCAGCAAAACAGACGGGAAAGTGGTACCGGGGAATCCTCGAAGCAGCTGAACAGTTCATGGGCAGGTGGCACGAGACTGAGGCAAAGCTGAGTAGACAGCGCCGTGCATCCGCTGCAGGTAGTGTTAGAGGGAATGGGGAGAGGGGTAACAGCAGGAGGGGTAGAAGGAACACCGTACAAGTGTATGGGGGCAGGGGGGGGAACAGGAGGGGTAGAAGGGAAAACGCGGTATAAGAGAGTAGCAGAGAGACCGCAGATAGGGTAGCAAGGTACCAGGCCGACTAATAGGTTGGGCTTTTCTTTGCTACTCATACCGCCAACTGCTGCGGCCGTTCGGTATGTATTTTGATTTTTTTTCCCCCTCTTATCCTTATGAAAGAAGTACTACATAGCGGGTGGATGACGAGCGTATTTTGGCCCACTCACTATTGCTCTTTTTACTTAGTTAAGTGTTCAACGGGATGCATAGTCCCCTTTTTCCTTCTCGTATATTTCCCCTTGCACGTCCCTTTTGGCTCATGCTCGGGGTAAGTATGTATGTGTCTGAGCTTTGGCTTCCAATTTTATTTATTTATTTGGGATTCTTCTCCTTTTCTTTTTCGTTTTCTTGTTCTTTTTCGGTTTGGTTTCTTCGTTGCTTCTCTTTCTTTATGGTGTATTTTGGTTGCTGGCGTATGTATGTATGTTGTGTCGGCCGCACCTAGTGCGAAGGCATGGTATTGCGTAGGCTATTAATGCATTACGGTGTGTTATCTCTGTGTCGTAGTCTGTGACCACAGAGCCCGTATCTTTCTAGGATGAAGAATCAGCACGGACACTGGGCTTGCTGGATGTCGACGAGCAGAAGAACGGTTTAAGGTGAAGAACACACACACACACCTTGTAAATCGACGAGAACCTCTATCTCACACCTGCTGTTCTGGTTTTGATGAATGCGAGCACGACATACATGTATTCGCACGACATGCACCTGCTACTAAACACCAGGACCCGACTATTAATATTGTATGTGTAAGATGTTCCATATTTTTTACAAGTAATTATATTTTAGAATAATTTGGACCGCCGCCTACAATTAAGGGCCCGTCTTAACGAGAAACCTTTTGCATGATAATCGAATAAGAAAAAAACAAAATGGTTTGGTTTGAATAGAATTTCGTGAAAACCATGCATTTGGATCCTATCGAAGAATAGCGTATTAAAAAAAACCCCAATAACGCACAAGGGTCAACGAACACCACAGGGCAACCAACGAGGCGAGCGACGGCCCTCGTCCTCTCGGGAGCGCCGCGGTCAGCGGTCGATTGTTTCGGCCAGCACCGCCGCGAGGCTATCGCTCTTGGGACGTCTTAGGTGACTGGCGCAGCCCCGAAGTCCCACGGAGGCAGCAGCGACGGGGATACAGCGATCGAACGTCTGAGCGAAGTCGTGACCTGGTCGGTGCTCGTGTAGTTTGCGAGGCAAAGAGGATGAAAAGCTGGGTTTGCGACGGCCTTGCAAGTTTTTGAGGCGGCGCGGATGGCCTACTCTGTGATAGGGGCCGTCGGACCTCGCGCTGCGGCTGCTCCGGTGGCCCTGTCTCTCGGTAATGGTAGATCTCACCTGTGGAGCAGTCGACAACATGGCTCAAGTTTGCGTGGCTTGCTTGGGTTTCAGGAACATGCCAACCGAGTCGGATAAACTCCCCGAATCGAATAACACGAAGAGCAAAAAAAGAAGTGCCAAAAAAAGACTTCTTGTCTAATTCATTTCTATTCGTTTTATTCGCATCAAATGTCGAAACACCTGATTTATTATTCACTTTTCGACCCATCAGATGCGAATGAAATCAAACGCAAAAGGTATTGGCGGAGTATCATAAACAACGTTTCTCGTTAAGATGGGCCCTACGGAGCAAATTTTGAGTAGGGTTAAATGGAGAAAAATGAACTTGATTTAATTCGAAACAAACGCGAAAACTAAGGCTGGAGATCTCGAAGAATAACTCATTTATTTGAAAACATCAAATAGCGCACAAAAGCCGACAAATAACCTGAGACAACCAACGAGGCGAGCGACGGTCCGCATCCTCTTTGCGGCGCAGCGGCCAGCGGCCGTCGTTTCGGCTGGCAACGCCTAAGAGGCTACTGCTCTTTGAATTTCTTGAGTTACTGGTGCAGGACAGAAGCCCCACACAGGCAGCAGCAACAGGGATACAGCGATCGAACGGCTGAGCGAAGTCGTGACCTGGTCGGTGATCGTGTGGTTTGGGAGGCAAAGATGGATGCAAAAGTGGTTTTGGACGCCCTTGCAATTTTTCGAGACGCCACAAGTGTTCTACTCGTGCTAGGGGGCGTGGGACCTCGCGCTGCGGCTGCTCCGGTGACCCTGACTCCTGGGGATGGTGGATCATGCCTACCAGTATGAAGCAGACAATTACACGGCTCGAGTTTGCGTGCCATGCTTAGGTTTCAGCAATATGGCACGTCGACTTGGACAGAACCCTAAATAAAACCACACGAAAAGCAAAATAAGTCCCAAACGACTTCTTCTTAATTTGTTTTTTTTTTTCTCAAAAGTATAATTTCAACTAAAAACGCCTCCGGCGATTGACTTCTCGACCATTCAGATCAAATCAAATCGAACGACGATGTATTTTTTCAAACTTCAATGAAAAATAATCGGTGCTTAGGTTTTACCTATTATAATAATATATAGGTGCTGCTTGCTGCTGATGCTGTTGCACTGCTGCTGTCGTCTAATACATTCTTCGCGTGTTTCAAAGATGCGAAAAAATGTAATTATAAAATAATATTCATCCGGTGATGTGATGCCATCATGTTTGGTCTAAACCCTATTACGTATCGGGTTCCCGCGTATCGTGGCAACGCTATAATATTATGTTAAACAAGATCAAGGTTAGTACTTACTAATAGCATCTCTGGACAGGTTTGCTTATTAAGTCGATACTCGTGGGTTGTTGTTGTTGTTTTCTTCAATATAAACCGTTCTTTCTACCCGTCGACATCCAGCACAACCCGTGTCCGTGCCGATTCTTCAATCCTAGAGAGATACAAGTTCGGTGGTCACAAAGCTACGCCACAGAGATAGTACGTTGCCACGTATGCAATACAATGCCCTGTCATCATACTGCATACGACAGGTACGACATACACATTTCATGACATTCTAGAGAAAACGAACCGAAACAAGTAGGAAAAACAAAAACAAAAACAAAGAAGACAAAAAGAAACAAGAAAAAAATACGAGAAACAAACCATCGTGCCCCCCCCGCAGGGGATCTAGCAGACACTTGAAAAGAACGAGCTGGAAAAAAAAAAAGGAAAAAGAAGAAAAAAAAAAAACACTATTAATAGTCGTCGTCAAGAGAGTAAGACTAACTCACGTGTGTCGTTGCTCAGAGATATAATGAGAGCAGCTATTACGGGGGTCCATAGTTAATGGGACCAAATTTTGTTAGTAAAAATAGATAAATATATAGGTTTTTATGTATACCATAGGTCCTATTAACTATGGACCCCCGTAATAGTATATTCCTTTCGTGCACAAGGTGACCACAAGAGCCAAGCTCGTGCTTCGCTGGGAAAACCCCTGGTTTTCCATCTTCGATACGCCTCCCAAGTAGTACATATACCATCCTAATACTTGAACCCAGGTATTTACCGGGCTTTCAGGCGCATTCAAAGCAGTATCATAATATAAACCTGTACCCTGGGTATTGTGAAATTAAGTCTTACATACCATGCAGAAATTCAGCGTACGTGTATGAATGTCCTGCAAAACACGAATATTTTCTGCGTAGGGTTATACTGGGGATAATGCCTCGGGCATTATCATGTACGTGCGTGTCCAACAGAGCAAAATAACCTAAAATATAGAGATAACATATCATACTCGTACCATGTACCTGGCACCAGATAGTAAATGAGTGAGTAGACCGCAGCCGTACTGATACTACTACATACCAGTACAGGTGTCTGACGACGAATTCAGAAACTGAAGGACAGATCAGGTGGCATGGCATCGGTCTGACTAGCCGTTGATGTCTATTACGGGGGACCATAGTAAATAGGACCAAATATGGTTAGTAAAAATTGGTAAACATATAGGTTTTTATGTATACCATAGGTCCTATTAACTATGGTCCCCTGCAATAAAAATGTGTGAACATAAAGGCTTTTGCGTGTACCGTAGGTCCTATATTCTAATATCAGGAGGGTCCCCCGAAAAAAATAGTTTTTATTTGCCTGCTCCTTGTTGAGTTGTTCAAGGCCGGGGGGCGCGACAGCCAGCCGTAGTATTGACACTTGATCTGGGTGTTGAAGGCAGGAGGGCGACGGCAGAAAGAGGGTGTGGCAAGTTCCCGATTCTGTTTGATAGCGGAGACAAGAACTTACATGTTATTATTACTGCCTTGAGTGCGATTTCTCTCCACCTTCTTGTCTCTTCTTTCATTAGTTTTACCTTGCTTGTTCGTCTCTTTGTTTCCTACTTTCTTCCCTCCGCCGTCCCTGTCCCGGAACATTTTTTTCCTCGTGTTGCTTCGTCCGTGCAGTAGTTATCATTTTATCTTGAGTGCGTTTAACTTTGTTTGCTTGTGTGCTGCAGCCCGTCTGATCTCTTCGCGTCGTTCGGCCTTTTTTTTTCATTTTTTACGTATTTTTTTTCTTGACGTATTGTTCTTTTTCTGGTGTTCTACGGATTACCTACCCTGGGCTGGGTAATCCATCGATCTTTTACCCCATTAGCGCAGTGGGTAACGCCCTCACATTCATTTGACGTCGTCCAGGTCACGGGCTTGAACCTCACCTCGAACGTTTCTTGTACAGCAACGCTTGCCCGTGTGCCTAAAAAACAAAAACACAAAAACCACACATACATCTCCATGGTTCCCCTGATAATGAAACGAAGCGGGTAGGTCAGCGTCCAGACGTATACGGTTCTGACGCCCAAACGATCCCGCCGTTCGGAGGGGGGGGAGTGTTATAAGGATAACCCCGGGTAGTCGATCGATCTTTTACCCCTATAAGTCAGTAGGTAACGCCTTCTGATTGCAATATTTTGTTCTCGAACCCGGTACGTTGGCATTTCACTTGTTTTATCCATTAATTTGTTAATTGTTTTGCTCATTTAGTGTTTGTACTGTCTCGCAATCTGTAACCACATACATAGTATATGTCTATACTAAATAATTATGTTTTTGTTGTTGTTTTCTTCACATTAAACAGTTCTTTCTACTCGTCGACATCCATCACAACCACCAGTGTCCGTGCCGATTCTTCGATCCTAGAGAGCTACAAGTTATGTGGTCACAAAGCTACGCCACAGAGATACTACGTTGCCACGTACGCAATGCAATGCCCTGTCATCATACTGCGTACGGCAGGCACGACATACACATTCCATGACCTAGAGAAACGAAATTAAACAAAGAAAAAAAATCAAACAAACAAACAAAGACAATTCGAAAGAGAAAAAGAAACAAGAAAAAAAAATAGCGTTTTCGCCAAAATCAGGTATACCTGGCAACTTTTCGGCCAAACTCAGCTGCATGCTAAAAACAAGTACAAACCACACCCCTGGAGCCCTGCTGTTGGCCTGCCTGACATCGTAACTGATTTTGGCTCGAAAAAGCCAAGGGTATACCTGATTTTTGCTACTACTCTGTTTATCTTTCACCTGATTTTGGCCAACTTTGAACCAATCAGGGAAGCCCTACGTACACTGTGTTTTCTTTCCGTATGCGTCTGCCCTCCCTCGGTTGAAATTCTTCTGTATTGACGTATAAACTCTGTACTCATACGTCGTACATAAAAGCACGTATATACATGCATACATGCGTTTTCACTTTTTCTCCTTTGGGATGTGCGATGTGCTTCAGTTAGTTGTTGTGTGTGCTCTGTTGTTTTCTATGTTCACAGCCGTCTTTACAGCACCATGGCCACACGGCATTCCGTCTGCACCACCCCGCGTTGAGGTGGTCTCAGATTTGGTACGGCAAGATAATTTCGTGCCGAGCAAGCGGTTCTGCGAGGACGGTCTGGAAGCTTTAAAGCTGTCAACGGGGGGGGGGGGCGCCAGAGTAAATACTCTTGGCGCTCCTGCCGTGGCGAAACAAACGAAGCATATTAATTGTGACTCTCTCTGCAGGACCAAGTGGAGCCCGTGGTACCTACACCCTGAAGAAAACAAAACGATTCAGATTTTGGAAGCCATGTGGCACGCTTAGTGCTTTAGGCACATTCTTTTTTTACCGGGTTGTCATGGACATCACACCGCTCGTGGTGCGCGTTTTTTACTTGGTCTTAGGATGTACCTGATTTTGGCTCAAACGGATCAGGTATGCCTGATTTTGACATTTGCCAAAAAAATATGTATATATATATAAAAATTAAGCCATCGTACGGACACTACCATAGGTTAGCTGATGTAGTTGGGTACAAACAGCGGTCCAATTTGAAGACAGCACACACCGTCCAGTAATAATATGAATAACGATGAATGGATATAAATGGCATAGTCATCGCGTACGTACGTACTCGGTAGTTGAAGGACAAAAACTAAAAACGCGGCCCCCGTGTTGAAAATTATTGCAAAAGGTGCGGATTTGTTTTCTTTGTTTTTCAGTCTTCCCATTCAACGCCATGAGGAACGGTGAGGGGCCGAACTGTGTGGAAGGGACCGCGCGGTGAGGTGTGAGACCGCCTCGCCTGCCGTCGGCTGGAAAAGGATGGGTTCTTCCTGACAGTCGGTAAACGCAAACGGTCCCCGTTTGTTGATCACCGGTGTGAGTGGGAATGGAAGGCCAGAAGCTGTTTCGTAGACGGAACGGGGCGGCACTGCACGATTCATTGGTGCGCCGAACAATATAACGGGTCGGGATTTTGGACGGGAATGGCTGGCAACCCGATCGCGAACACGGGCTAGAGGCAACACCTAATATTAGGGGTATTCCTAATATTTTTAATTTGAACGCTACATGTGTGGCTGTTAGCGTCGATCCCGCTTTATAATGGTAAAACCCGGCTTACTATAATATTGAGGTATCATTACATAAACGCGGTAGGACTGCTACAGTATGTGAACCTGGACATGGGTACGGCTAGAGAGGAGAGCTAATAAAGAGGCGAAGGTCATAAATGAGAAGGGAAAAAAAAAGAATACCAGGTATGACAGCGAACCTGTAGTAAAGGGACAACGTGCGTACACAACATCTGAGTTGTTCGCTTTAGATTAATATATATACTATATAAACTGCTGTAGATACTATACCCAGAGTATCACCGACAGCTGTCTATTGCAAACGATGCGTAGGGACTGTGGGGTTGCTTCTTTCGGCTCTGCTTGAGGCACCGAAGCAGAGCCGCGGGCGCCATTCGCCTCCACAGACTCCATGCTTGCCATGGCTTGTGCGTGCGGTGCGTGTTTCGTCGTTTAAAAAAACGTTGTACAAAGATCTTGCGGAAAAATTGAAAAACAGAAACAGTAACCATGTCTGCAGTTTTCCGTCTCCACACATTCTCTTGTCGGCAAAACGTTTGTAGCATAATCCATTTTGCGTCCACGGGATGTCAGAAATTATGGACGAAAGCCGGGATAGGATGGGAGCAACTGTTGAGCCAGCACCACGGAAAAATCTCGGAACTGGGCAGACAGTGGGATAGGAACTGTGAGGGTGTTACCTACTGAGCTATAGGGGTAAATGATCGATCGATTACCCAGCCCAGGGTAATCCTCATGACACTCTCCCCCCCTTCTGAGCTGTGGGATCTTTGGGGCGTCATAACCGTAAACGTCTGTACGCTGACCTACCCGCTTCGTCTCATTACCTGGGGGCCCAGGGAGATGTGTGTGTGTCAGTGTTTTTTTTTTTTAGGCACGCGCAACCATTTCTTTTGAAAAAGAAACGTTCGAAATGAGGTTCGAACCCGTGACCTGGACCACGTTAAATAAATATGAGGGAGATGCCGACTGAGCTATAGGGGTAAAAGATCGATCAATCACCCATCCCAGGGTAATCCTTGTGACAGAACCATTCGTGACGGGGACAGGACACCTTAGTTTTACGACGAGACGGTAGACGGCGGGGACTTAGAGGACGATACTGATTTGGAAACCGCGATCGGGAAAGAAATATCACATGACTTTTCGTCTCCGTACCATACCATCCACGTACCGACCATCTAGTTTCATCCGATCTTTTACCGTGCGTACCGTTTCCAAGCAACTGCCTGTTTGCAAAAGATGGATATGTGTGTGTGTTCTTCACCTTAAACCGTCCTTTCTACCCGTCGACATCCAGCACAACCAGTGTCTGTGCCGATTCTTCAATCCTAGAGAGATACAAGTTCTGTGGTCACAAAACTACGCCATAGAGATACTACGTTGCCATGTATGCAGTTCAAGCACAGTGGACGATGCCATGAACATGTCATTATACTGGATACGACAGGAACGGTATACACAGTATATGGATGGCGAAACGAAAGAGAAAAAACAAAAAGCAAAAGCAAACAAGACAAATAGAAAGAAAAAGAGAAAAAAAAAACTCAACAACACAGAATAAAAACAGAAGATACAAACGTCGTGCCGTGTCATAACTTAGATCTTTTTCTCACATCCGAAGAAACGTGCAGCTTCTCAGTGATCGGGCGAATCTCCCACCTTTATTGTTGTTTGTTCGCACTTCTATTGCTTCTTTTCGTTTTTGATCACTATTTTTATTTACCAGCTCAGCTCGTAGGAGGTTTTACCCTCCTCAACGATTTTCTGGACAAGCCCTGATCACAGATAGATGTCGTCTCGTGTCCACCCCCGGTAATTGCCTTCATTTTTATCGCTTGTAAATTTCATCATTATTCCCACTGCCCGTCGATTTCCATCGTATTTTAGCACTGCAGTCCCTATTTGGGGACAAGCCAATTGGAACTAGAATGGTTTGTCCACAAATCGGGACTGCGGTATTAAAGGGGTTAACTCGCGCTCTCGTGCTTTCCGATAATCATTTTTGCGCTATTAATAGAAAGGTTCTTACAAGTATGCGCTCGGTGAGACTCGATCTGCCACAATTGTTCATATCAGGCACACGGACCACCTACCAAGCCACCGGACGCCGAGGAAATTTTCCATATCAGTTCCTGCTGTTAATAGATACATGCATAACTGTCTTACATCGCAAAATTTCAGAACGAGCGAAAGTGGATTTCCAGGTCATTCCTCGTTTGTGTGCCACGGGAATATTCCCGCGGTTATGAGCAGTTTCAGCTTTAATCCTGAGTGCGCCTTCCGCAACCAAGCGTTGTAGAATTGGTCAGGGGGGGGGTTGTGAGTAAAATTCCCCTACGAAGCAAACATCTTATATAATGGTGAACTCAGGGTGCCTCCTTTTTATGGGCGTCGGGATGTAAGAACGGACACGATGTGACTTCCCGGGTTTCAACAATTTTAATCTCGTCGCTGCAGCAATACTCCCGAAACGAAAAACACCGGGACATCACTTGAAAGTCCCCCCTCCCTATGTTTCCCTGAAAATATCGGAGTGGGTCCCTATTAGGCTGGTGCTTGCGAAACTGAAGTCAGAATTTTAGAATCGTACTTCGCTCAGGATTAAATACCACAAAACTCTTTGCAGTTGGCGCCTTTTCTTTCGGGCCCAAACGCTGCTTTGCAGCACGTTTTATACCAAAACGGACCTCAAAACAGACGAATCGAAAGAACAAATCCGGAATCATGACCGCACATCTGGTACCTGACAGCTCAGTTTTTCTCCCCTCACGACTTAGTTCCTAAATCACACCCCAGAAACCACCACCCAAAAAACAAATCTTGATGAGAATGTACTGCTGTCCTCATGCCTGAACTCTCGACCCTCCGCTGGCCCGAGTTTTGCCCAGACCGCCAATCAGAAAAGCTCTACCCCCCCTAAGGCGGCCATGCAGCGTCGTGTAAGCTTTTGCGCCGGGATTTTTTTTCTTTTCGAAAGTGTCTCAGGAATTTATAGGATTGGGAAGTTGGTTTTGCGTTTGCGAACATTTTTTCTCTTATCGCGTTGAAACGACATTTCCCACCGCTTCTCCTACATATATACATGAATATGTTTGCTGAATAGTCGCGTCTCCGCAGCAATATCGCTTAATTGTGAAGGGCGCCTGTGGTTCCGCCGTGATATCTATGAAATCTCGCGCCAACGCACACGCGTACTGCACAACTCTCAAATATCCCACTCCCTCGTCACCGAAAAGAGTGGATCCCGCACAATACGTCGCGCATGAAACGAGACAAAAAACAAACCCCCAGCTGAATGCTTGCACTTTACTTTTGGACTGCTACAATAATACAGCTTCGGACGACAACAAATATCGAACGAAATTGGTTCCCGTTTTTCATGAGGTGGGTGAAGGCGTCGGATGAACCGCACAGGAGTCGAAGCCAATCAGAAATCCCGCGCTTTCGGGCGGTGTTTGGGGCAACTCTTTGATCTCGTGATGGCTGTGAAATTCCGTGCCCGCGCAAACGTGAACCGCAATAATTATTTTTTTTCCCGATCCACAGAAAAGAGGCAATCTCGTTCCCGTCCAATTACGTCCCGCGGTGGCCAAATCCTTTACAAATTGTTCGGAATAATATCTGTGTAACTGATTTTCGGGAGATATCGTCTTGTAGCCGAAAAGGCGTCAAGTAAATCCCCTGGACTTTTCCCGTGGTGTTCAACCCCACAGGATACGAAGCTACTGTAACAATAGTGCGCACACGGTTGGAATGTTGGTCACCTGTGGTATACGGCTTAGTAATCTGATGGTGGCAACTTGGTTTGCAACGACCCGAGATAGCCGGCACGAACGCCCGAAGGGGTTCTTCCAGTATTTGGGAGGTTACTAAGTAATGCCGGAGGGCCCACACTATCTCCATTCCATCGCCATCTCACTTCCGCTTGGGAGGGATTGCACGCGCGCACGTTCAGCAACCCAGGTTCTGCGCTACAGCTATTCCCACGCAGTGTCCGAGTTTGAAACTCGACGACTTACAGTACCAAGCAAGTGTCTACGACCTGAACAGTTGCTGAATCCTTTCCAGGGGCTGCCTCTGCCAATTAAGGTGGGCGAGACGAGCGCCAGAGTGCAATTTAGCAAACGTTAGTGTTGATCGACGAGAAGCGGTAACACTGAGTAAATGCCCAGTTGAAAGTCAAGAGTTTAGACGGGGCGAGCAAGCGACGCCTCTGGTACCAAGTCTTGTCCACAGGGTCATGGAGGTTAAATGCTTCTACGAGTTGAAGTATGCAAGACACAAGGTATAGTCTACGACTGCTGCAACCCAGACAATACCTCTTTTAGTCTCCGACCCGGCAAAATATCTGATGATGGTGACGTGGTTTGTACACAATGTTCATGTTCGACGCTCGCATTCGCATCCAGACTCGTGTAGGACCACCCCGGGGCATGAGGCCAAGGATAAATGTATTTACACCAATATATAGAGTAGTGTCCGACGTCTACACGCAGCGTATGTATGTGATGCAGCTCGACGCATGCAAGGCTTGTATGTATGTTTGTTCACACCTGAAGATTCCAATGTGTCAACATGCGCGAGACGTCTGAGGCAGAACGTTTGGTGAGTCACACCTTGTATCGTTTTTAATGACGTTCAGGTCCTTCCGCGTCGTTCGTGTACTGTGGATAGTCCGAGCGCATGTGTTCCAGTTTTTTTATCAATTGTAAAATCCGATATTCTAACCACAAACTTCTAACGGTTGCCAACCCGCGCTACTGTAATGGTGGAACATTTGGGACACAACTCTTTTGTGACTGACATGTCTGCTCAACTGAGAAACTATCATATACCTAATGCCGCTCAAATGCCAGTAATCAAATGCCAGTAATACTCGTGGTGGTCCATCTACCGTATACAATACCCAGGCCATATATTTGTTCGTCGAGATGCACTCTCATTTTCCTCAACGCCAGTATTTGGATGTGAATGCAATGGGTAAAAAGAGCTCCTCCGTGAAGGGATATTAAAAAGCTGTTGGTTGCACCACTATCGCAGCATGCATGCAGTAGGGCTCCGTACCACGACAACGTACCACTCTCAACGAGCACATCATCGGCCGTCGCCAATCATATTGGCACCATGTTGTGGTAAGGGGTGCGAGAACCTGCTTATCCATTTCCAGATTCCCCGACTCGGCAGTTTTGAACGTCTCGAAACCTTCGAGATCACGAAAATGTTCGTACGCATACACCCTGAAAAACAAATAAGCCATGACATGTCCGTAAATAAATCTGGTACTTGGTACATGGTATGATATGCAATAGCCAAAGCCAGCAAGAAGCATTATTACTAAACCACGAGTCCCATCCGCCAGAACGCATTGGGCCCAAAGCTTCCCCCCCTGGCGGCGTAGCACGACACGTATTTTACTTAATAATCCAGGTATTGTATTGTGTCGGCGTCTTGTGTGATACGTCGATGGCGCATATCAAAGAATTGGAGTACGCTCCCGGATATATTATGTAAACTCCGTATACATACATACACTGCGGCAATACGAAATTCAGTGTTTTCGTGTCATGCCCTGCGCAGTCCTTGTTGCGTATGAAATTTCGATCGTACCACCTTCCATCAAAGCTCAAATAAACTCGTAGGAGCGTGTACCCTATTCAGCTGTCTTCTAGACACAACGTGGTTACAGGCAGCGTCTCCCCTTCCACACTTTTACCCGCCTTCGATATGTTTGCGCATCGCATACCAAGGGTTTAACCTTCTCACGCCTTGTCGAATTTCACCGGATAGGATATTTTCAACTTGCGCTCTCACTCCTTCGGCGACGGAAAAAGACTGGGAAAAATCCCCCGTAGAGCAAGTGCCGGCATGAAGCTTGGATTCAGTGTAGGTGTGAATCGTAGAGTCAACTTTTGGCCCTACAGCAGTACGCAACATGCGTTTGTGTATTACGGGAGTTGACAATTTCAATGCGAGATTTTTTTACTGTTGAGGAATTTCTTGATATCTCGACCTAGTTATCAGGTGAGCATCCGTGCTCAACAACGAACGCGACTCTGACTCTTGTATATTAGACTGGAGGATCCTTCCTATGCCCAACGGTTACACCACAATAAGCCGCGAGCCGACCTATCAATATGAGACTATTAATAGCATCTGCGGTCGTGTACTGCTGTACGGCAAAATCATACCTAGAACATATCTCATATATATCACACGTGGTCGCACGTCTTATTCGCGTGCAAGTTTCAAAGTCTGACGTCCACGATTTAAATATTTATTCGAGCAAATCACCCGGGTGGTCTAGTGGTCACTTTCGAATGAGTGCACTTTTTGCTGGTCCAAGGGTTCGAATCATATTACCTATGGTGTGACTTTTTTTTTCTTTCTCAGCAATAACAACAATCAACTGCTGAGCGCAAATCGACGCGAGTCGACCAGGCTAGAAATGGTTATAGTCCTCTCGCGATGAATTTGCAAAAAACGAACCGTACTAGAGAGGAGGGGGGTGGGGGGGGAAGAAATCCTGCTTTGCGGCACCTGGTCTAAGTTATGACTAACAAACGTTTCCGCTCGTCTTGCGGGAGTTCAGAAAAAATGTACACTGGGTATTTAGGCCACACAGGAAAAATGCCACGAAAATATGCGACTATTCATATCTGTTCTTGCACAGAACATTTATCAGGGGACACGTGTCCGAAGTTGGCTAGTAAAGAGTTGTTTAATTTGCGACAAGATACAGCGAGTGGAAGTCACGATACGGTTATGCTTTCCGTGCGCCAACCTGATTGATATTTTTTTGAAACACGTTTGAATAATACGTACTTAGTATACATCTAAGGTTTCTGATCTGAGTCAGGAGAGGTTAGAGTTTTAGAATTCCTTCTTCGTCGTTCGTGTACTTCTGTTAGTCCAAGCGAATATTTTCCCCTTTTTTGATAGCTAGCTATAAAACCGGATCTCTAACAAGAAAGTCAACCTATTAATGGCAGCGCGTTCGGGACAGAGCTCTTTGTGACTGACAAGGGTCCTAAACTGAGTAAGTATCAGACACAATGTCGCTCTTTCATCAATTCTGATACAATTTGGAGTGGTTTTCATGAATTTTTCATTTATCTATACAATACCTAGGCCGTAACGTTGTTCGTCGGGGTGCACTTTCATTTTGCTCAAGGCCAGTATTTGGGTGTGAAGATAATGGGTAAATACAGCTCCTTAGACGAGGAATCCCAGAAAACAGATCGGGGCACCTCTATCGCAGCATGCACTAGGGATCTGTACCACGGCAGTTCCATTCTTAACAAGAACACCATAGGCCGTCGCCAGTCGAATGGGAGACATACATGCTGCGGTAAGGGGTGTAAGAGACTTCTTTTTTTTTTTTTTTTATCCTCCGGCGGATTGGTAAAAATAAAGCTTAAGCTCACCACACTTCCACGTTCCCAATTTCGTGTCGTGTGTCAATTTAGCCCAGTTGGGCACGTTGACCCGACCTGACCCCCGAGAGGAGCAGGTGCGGCGAGTAAGAGACTGTTTATCAACTTTCAGGTTCCTCGCCTGTGGAATTTTGAAATTCTCGAAACATCTGAAATTCCGACGCACCACCCAAAAAAAAACCGATCTGCAATGTCACGAGAAGTATCTGATACGTAGTATACCTCGTTGTTAGTATGTATATGGACGTTGAGATCTATACTATTACGGGGGACCGCAGTAAATAGGACCAAATATTGTTAGGAAAAAAATCAAAGGATATGGTTTTTTGTGTGTACCGTAGGTCCTATTTGATACGGTCCCCCGTAATACTAGTATCCATTATAGTGATAGGCAGTAAATACGCACTCAGACGCGTATAACAATATCTTAGTTCGCATACTATTGATAGGGTAGATGCAGCATGCGGATAGATGAGGAACCTATTATACTGGTAGCATGATATACTGTGTACCTAATGCACCACCAGAGGCAACGACGCTGAGAACGTTGTTAGAACGTTACTGGATCGTTGTGAACGTTACTACATGGGGCAGCGCGGACTACCGCAGATTACACCTGCCTGTAGCGTGGGCATTGTCCCGAATGATCTGGCGATTCAGCACGTTTCTCCTTGTCGTTCTACACCAGAAAAAACAAAAACCTGACTACCACTGTACAAGAAGCCAAAACATCAAGCGCTTGGAACCACATTTTCAAATCCCATCGACGAGATCCGCCCAGAAGGAGGACACTAAAGGTGCTGTCGCTTTGTCACACTCACGGGAATGCACGAAGAAGCTCAAATCTGCCCTCACAAATTGTCGCTTGATGGAAACGGTCGGAGCTTGTTGACAAGAAAACCAAAAAGTCAACGAAAAAATAACGAAAATAACGGCGGCTGACGTGATTCCAGTGTCTTTGTTGTCGGGACTGTCGGGACTTTTGGCAATAGCAATTATTTTTGTGGGCAGTGAAACACAGGTGTACCGTGTGACTGCTTCGTATGGCCGATGTTGTACTGCTTTGCTGTAGAGTACTATCAGATTTATAGTAGTCTTGATTTTTGCTTTTTTGCCCGTTTCGTCCCTCAAACCCCGAAGAGGGTATGTACAGCAAGTCAAAGACGCGTAGCTCATCTTATGAAGCACTTTACATACTTAATATATAATATGCAGGTATTATTGCATTGTATCATCGTGTGTTATACGTCGATCGAAATGTCGATCGCGCGTGGTACAGGTTTGGTGTACGCTCCCGGATATATGTACACTTTGTATGCATTCACAACCGCAATACGAAATCCAACCCCTTCGTGTAATGCCCTGCGCATTGCTTCATATCTTCGTAATTTCGGATACACCACTTCTCATCAAAGCTCAAATCAACTCGTAGGAGCGCGTGCCCTCTTGATCTGTCTTCTGGACACACCGTGGTCACAGGTAGCATCTCCCTTTCCTCTCTTTAACCTGGCTTCGATATGTTCGCGCATACGAAGCGTTCAACTTTCGCACATCATCTTGTCGATTTTCACCGGATAGGATGTTCTCGACTTGCGCTCTCACTCCTTTGGTGACTGAAAAATCCTCGGCAAAGTATCCCGCGTGAAGCAACTGGCGGCAAGGTACTAGCATTCAGTGTACGTGTGAATCATATGGTCGACCTGGCTCTACTGAGTGCGACACGCGTTTTGAGTTTTAGAGTTGATAGTCTTGATCAGAGATTTTAGTTTTCATTACTTCCCAGCTACCACGACGACCTGATTACAACGTGAGCATTCGTGCTCAGCGACGATCTCGACTCTGACCCTTATGTATCACACTTGAAGATTCTTCCTACGACGAGTATGAAGTATACTTCGACCGTATGTGCACCGTGTCGACAATCCTCAGGCCCATCGTTCGGCACAAAACGCTCCCAGATAACCCCACGAGTGGGAGTTGGAGCAATAAAGTACGTTCGCTGGAGACAACTCGAGCACTTAGAGCACACTGCTGGCAGTATTTCGAGATATGCACTGCTCGAGGAATATGTACTGCGAATTCTCTTAGCATCTCGAGGTTCTGTACTGCGGATACTGCCTGTACTCCAAGAATTTTGTGTTTCGATACTGCGGATACGTAGTGCTGTATTCTCGGCGTTCGGTACTGCCCATCATACGTCCATTACTCTCAGTACTTGGGCCTTTTCAGTAGTCGCAATATTATAGCCGCCAGTACATAATACTCTCAGTACTCGGACTACGATTTGTTCTCGAGCATTTGTTTATCTGTGAAACCTTAATGTTACCCTGAGCACCAAGGAACATTTAGTTTGGGGTTGTACCAGTATGTGTTATATCTTACTCAGCCGGTCGTCAAGAAGTAATATGGCACAAACTCGACCCCACGCAACTTTTTTTGTACTTACGTTTACGCCACATACATACATTGAATTGATCGCCGCGAGTCATCTGTTCAGGACCAACATCCACTTACCGGTACCCTCTTTATATCATTGTATTAATAGTAGTCATCCCACAGTAATTCCGCAAACAGCATACTACCAGTCTGTCCTCAAAGATATGTGTGTAGTGTATTCTTCACGTTGTTATTTGATGGATGGATGCAGCTATTAATACTACTTCTAAACAGGCGTGCAGGATTTCATATGAGTATTATTTCGCTCTTGCGCCATTCCCCTAGGCTCTCCTCCCGGAGGGGAGCCTTGTACCAGGTATCTTTGACTTTTTAATAGGTCTATTTTCAGTATCAGTACCAATAATATACTTTGATGGGTGCGTCAAGTGCCCGCGCGCAGGCGTTCGGCAGCATGTATGTACATATGTACATATAGGTCGGTTTTTTAGGCGGTTTTTCCAACCGAAAACCGACTTATTTTAGTCGGTTTTGGGGTTGAAAAAATAAAGTCCAAACCGGAAAACCGAATCCCTGCCCCCTGCCCCCTACCCTAATAGAGCGTTTCGAACAAAAAAAAAAAAAAAACTTTGCTCACACTTGAGGCCAGGGTGGGGTGCTCAGGGTGGGTGCTCATGGTTGGTGCTTCCAGGATTGGGATTTTTTTTTTTTTTTTTTAATTGCTCAGGGTGGGAGGAGGAATAAAAATGACGTGGACCTGCGTTCAAGCTTCCCCGCTTTTCACAGCAAGCTTCGAGCATCGTGCAATCGACCGCCGCGTGTTCCACCACCTTTCGCCCCCACCTGCCCCTCCCGCTCCTCCATCACTATAACACGATCTCCACCGTCGCTGTCCTCAAGCCGCCACCCAGCTCGAGGTTGCGTGTCTTCGTTTTCGTGTGCAGCGTGATGTGCTTCTATTTATTTATCGAGCTGCTCCTGGTCACTTCGCCTCGCCTGCTGCGACTACAGCAATACTAATCGTAGCCCCATCACAACCAAACGCCTACTGGTGGAGGAGGTGGTGCGCCCGGTTGCGCCAACTCTTTGGCGAGTGGTCGTCCGCCTCGCGTACCTTCTACCTCATCCCCGTCACATGGCGTGAGGTTGCTAGGTCGCTTTTTTCCTTTTTCTAAAGATAAAGATAGATGATGCATGCTCCACCTCCTTGCCTGCTGAGATTGCCGAAGCAACTTCCTGTCCGCCATAGAATCACGAACCAAACGACGACTTGTTCGAGGAGATTGGGTGCCTTGTCTCCCTAAGCTATGGCGGCGAGTCAGTGTCAGTACCGGGCAGCTTGTGTGACGGTACAGGCATCCTTTACTACCTGTGCTCTGTGTCATGAACACTACGCGGAGCAGCTTCCTTGCTCAGGGTAAAAGCCTGTTTGCAGCCCGTAACTCTGAGCATCTGGAAAAAAAGAATCCGCTAAGGGAAACAAATAGCCGTCAAAGTCTTTTATGCGGCGAGACTTCGACAAACCCTGAGCAACAATCACCCTGAGCGCTTTTTTTTTTCCTTTATTCCCTAAACTCCCTAATGTTACTTGTACCAGAGCTGGATGAGATCGAGCAGCAACAAAACTTTAAGGCGTGTGCACGTTCGTGGGTTTCCAGTTAACACTGTGATACCGCGTGACGGTGGTCGCTCATCCAGTCAGTGTTATAGCACTATGTTAGTACTACCACGTTGAATAAGTTCCTGTGTAACGGGTCGATCTTAACGAGGACTGTTTTTCAGTTTTTTTTTTTCGGTGTTTTCCTATAGGAATATACGATTTTTTCGGGAAAATACCGAAACAACTGAATAACACTCTTTGTTAAGATCAAAATACCGAAAAAAAAAAACTGAAAAACACTCTTCGTTAAGATCGACCCTTTGGCCCCGTGACGTAGATGAATGTCATCCGTGGTGTGAATGTTTTTTATTGTAGGGCCGATCCTTTGTACCAGGTACAAGATAAGGTGTTCGTCTTACCATTTTCTGGTGAAAAAACGCGTCAAGTTGTTTCGGCGAGCACTACCGGAGTTAATCGAGGGTTCGAGACTGCTTGCTCCCACTGCGAGTACTCGCAGTCAGTGTGTCGGGGTTCTGTGCTTGCGTGGATACTACTGCTGCGTTCGGGGTTCATACTGAGCGTACTGCCCATCCATTTTAGCGGTACTTTGCGGGTGTTCTGTATTGCCGATCGATTTCATCAGGCATCATCATCAGGTATCAGGTGTTCAATACTGCTCATACTCGCAGCATCTCGGGATATGTACTGCGATTACTGCCTCTAGTCGTGCTTGAGTATTTCATGGCGCTATAATGCGCGTACAAAACGCGTCGTAATCGAAGCAATCTGGGTGGATAATAAGTGGTTGTCTGCTGCGATGCTGCTGCTACTGCTGCTGCTGCTGCTGTCGCTTTCGTGGGAGGGAGAGGCCTTCTCTCCTGCACAAGCGCCGTTGACAGTATAGGTACTTCTCGCCGTAGATACGTGATACTTCGGCGTGGGCATTGGGCACTTGGCAGCTGGGCAGATAAAGGGAGGCAATACCATAGTACGAAAAATTCATCTGACCTCAGTTCGGATAAATGGGGGAAACCTCTCAGAACTGAGCTGATTTCTGCCCCCTCCAGGAACTGAGATCGAAAGTATCGATGATTTCCTGGCCCATTATAGACGGTTATGATTTTCGGGCTTCAGATATATCGCTAAAAAAGACAGAAATAGCGTCGCAAAAAAAATGCCATGAAAGCTGGTCTATAAAGCGAGTGAGACAGATAGAAAATATGAGAACTGAAACTCGACATGGCTGTTTTTGCGGTTGTGCTGCTGCTATGGTTTCTGTGTGAAGAAGAGGTCATCTCTTCTGCACAAGGGCCGTTCGCAGTATGTACAGCTCGCCGTAGAAAGGTGTGATGCTTGGGGGTGGGTATTGGGTACTTGGCGGCTGGGCAGATGAAGGGAGGAAGTACTACAGTAGTACATAAAATCCAAGTGATCTCAGCTGAGAGAAATGTGATAAACCTGGAACTGAGATAAAAGTATCGATGATTTCCTGACCCATAATACACGGTTCCGATTTTGGTGCTTCAGAGTTCGCTGAAAAAGATGGAAATAACGTCGACAAAAGTTGCCTTAAAAGTTGGTCTATAATGCGAGTGAGATAGACACAAAAACTGAGAACTGAAACTCGGCGGCATTGCCTTTTTCCTGCTCCACTTGGCATTGACCTGATCCTGTTCGTAATAAGATCGAATGGTGTGTGTATATCACCTTAATAACAAATTGGCACCGAGCAATATTTCCTATCCGGAGCCTGGGGAATATTTCCTATCCGGAGCATGGGTGCCGGCAGGCACCCATGCGAAGCCCTTGTACTACTGTACAATTCAGTATCACGCACGTTGCAGGAAGGGGGGTCCTGGTCGATCAACGGGATGTTGTTATAGCACGTAGGTAAGATTCCATGAGTAAGCGTCAAGGAACGATGCTGTAGGTCGCCCAGTGCCACGACCTGTGGGATATAGTCTACGTAGCTGTCGTAGATGTGAGTTGATCAAGGACGGTCGTGCAAGCGCACACCTTCACACTCTTGTTTTGCCTTCCTGTTTATTCTCGCTTCTTCTGCATTCCGCCCGCAAGTGGCAAGTTTCGTCATGAAAAATAATAATTTCTTTCAGTACGCTAGCCAGGTAGTTTAATCACTACCACTGCAAGCCTGTGCTACCACCCGCCAAGGGCGTACCAACTAGATGCCCGATAGTAGCCTCCTCGCTGTCGACGAACAGTGCATGGTACAAGTTCACGCTTTCGCGTGTGGGTTGCATCCCGAGACTACGTACTTTTTTATGCTGAAGCCCATTCTGACAACCTCATTCTACGTATAACATTTATCAAGACTATGCAGTACCAGGTAGTACCTAACACCTTTCCTCCCCAACCTCACCGCTGCTCGTCATCAGTGTACGCCAGCACCGCCACTGGATTGCTGCAGCTAAACTATCATGAGAGCCAAGGATCTGCTTCAACTGACTGTCTTCGTGGTCTTCGCCTTTCTGCCTACGTCCTTGGCACAACGTAAGAAACCTTTGCGTGACATGTATAACGCGGACCTAGTCCCTTTTCACGAATGTTAGTCTCTGACTGATTTGGTTGTGAGTGCGCAGCCCTCGTGATTGCCTGGCAGTCACAGACTCCTCTCTCGCATTGTAGGATGACTTTCAATAGTGGGCTCAGCGATTTAACGTTCGACCACAGTATCATCGTCTTTTTCCGTAAGAATCAGCGGTCGCGAACCTCCCTTCGACTCTTGTCTCGGCCTTGGCCGTGAAGGCACGCACCGTAAGGGCACTGGCTTGGTGGTACGCCCAGCGACTTTCTCCTAAAATAGTGCCCGATTTTGGCCACTTGTCAATTGTATCTAATAGTGATGCTTGTGAATGTTTCGTACTTTTTCGAACATATCCCTTGGTACGAGCGCTTTGTAGCGAAACGCTAGATAGTCGACACAGAAAACCCGGGAGGACACGTTGGTCGACGTCCGGGCGCGATCCGTGCCCTCTGGAGCGCATGACAAGCCCTCAAACGTTTTTATTCCGGCGGCAGTGGATAAAATTATTTCCCAGGTTTCGGTGCTAGAGGCCTCTTTTGGTACGTACGTACCGGTATATCGTTGTCTGTTTTTTACTAGGCGCTTATGAGCTGTGACACAACAGACAGCATGCAGAGATCCCATCGTTGCTCACGTGCCGCGCGTATGAGACACATCCGTCTGTGCAGCATCGCTGTGGCTGGTGGGTGTGTTCAGCGGTGACTGCCGTTCGTATTCCACCGTCTGCCAGATTTTTTTCACACGTGCGTCAGGCTGACGTACCTGTAGATTTTATAGTATTTCTTGCACGGAGCACGGCCCAAACAATAGTGGCAGCAGCGCACAGGGCGTGCTCACCTCCAGCTTCGTTCAGCGTCACAACCCTGTTTCCGAGCAGCAGCAGCAGCAGTGGGCACACCTTGCGCGTATGGACGATCGTACTGCGGCTATTTTGGTTGATATATTAGAGACTGCAGTCAATCACTTGACTACGCCACCTCTACATCATCATCACCTCTCTCCTTGCTGCTTCGTTTGCGTATTGCTGTAGGTGATCCAGCATTGCCACTAATCCAACTGTGCTCAGCACAGTGCGCCAACAACAGCAGTAGGCAGTGAACTATGCGCACGGCAGATCCGCGCTGTACTCTCATTACTAGTGTTCGTTGTTGTTGTCATCGGCACTGGCCTATGCACGTACCTGCCGCAATCCGTGACCGGCATGTTTTGCTCGGTACCGATCATCCCCGAATCTACAATATACATTCGTCGAGTCGAGTACAACAAAAGATCGAACAGGCATCATGTACAGTAGCTTTCGTGCACAACATACTTACAGTTGCCGACTGCTGTGTGTCGTACAATGTTGTCCAATCAATCCTAGAGCGAGCTGATCGGGCAGCAGTACAATTTCCTTTGTCGCAGTACGCGTATCGTCTGCTCTCGTATCATGCTACATGGCATTCGTACCTGTACAAGCTACTCGTAGGAGATCCCGCAGTGTGTTTTGAATTGCCGCTAAACACAATATGCCAGTTCTTTGAATACTGTTGTAGCGTAGATGACAAACTGCGCATGAATGTGTTTTCGTTACCGAGGTTCGACTCGCACGTCCCTCGCTTTTTTTTCTATTTTATTTTATTTTTGTCCCAGTTTCATCCGGAACCACCTTGCTTTTCTGACCTATTTATACGTAAGATATGATATAATACAAGTTATTTTTTTTAAGGCAAGGACGCGGAGTTTGGACGCACTTATGTGTGGCGCACTTTCGTACGTCAACCTTGAGAGTTGCTCCCACTACGTGGGGAGTCAAGCAAAAGTATTTTTGAAAAAATACCACTGTAGGTTCGTCGGGGGCTCGCAGTCTTTCGGGTTGGTACTGCAGATACTGCGAGTACTCGCAGAATTTCGAGAATATGTACTACTGCGGATACTACTGCGGATTCTTCCGGGCTAGCACGTTTTCGGGGTTCGCTACTGCTGCTGCTGTAGATACTCCCTGTTGTGCTTCAAGTGTCTCGGGGTTCTGTACTGTGGGTATTGTAAGCATATATCTGGTATTAAATAGCAGTATTTGGTCCGTTGGTAGTGTGCATACTGCGAGCACTCGCAGTACCGGAATACTCAATATGCCCTCTATACTTGGGGTATGAAGTATTTCGAGAATATGTACTGCGAGGAATATGTGCTGCCAGCAGTACTCTAAAGTATCTCGAGGTTCCGTACTGTACGATGTTGCCTGTACTCCAGGTATTTCGTGTTTCAATGCTGCGGGCACATATTTGTCTGTGCTCTCGGGGTTTCGCCGTGCTCATACACCCAGTACTCTCAGTATGTGGACCTTCTCAGTACTCGCGATACTTTGGCCGCCAGTACTCCACTACCCTCAAATTGTTCTCGAGCATCCATCAGTGAAGCCTTTATTTTACCCTGATGAGCGCCAAGATGTATGTGTTTAGCGGGAATCTATATTGCATGTGCTGGGTTTTTCTCAGCCGGTCACAAAGTATACTGTGGCAACCTCGACCTCACGCAATGTTTTGGTACGTACGCTTACGCCGCATGCATTGAATTGATCGCCACGAGTCATCTGTTCATGATCAATAGGCACATGCCGGTACCCTCTTTGACGTTATTGTATGAACGATCCAACACTATTTCCAAAGAGCAGCATAGTCTGTGCTCAAACTTAAGTGTGTGTGTTCTTCACATTGGTGATGGGTGGATGCAGTTAGTTCTTGACAGGTGGTGTGCCGGTAATTCATTCGAGTTTTTATTAGGTCTTGCGCCATTCCCTAGGCACCTCCCGGAGGGGAACCTTGTATCATATATAGCTGTACATATGTGGGCCTCAGGTTCTCGACCAGACCGACGCACGGGTATCGTCCCGCGGAGGTCCCAACATTCGCCGAGGTCGTGAATATCCGTATATCGTATTGTACGACTGTGGTCACCCATATTCCTGGACTATATTTTGTCGTCAGCACTCGCATTGTCTTGTGACAAGTAATCACTGCAGATTGGAATGCAAGGCCCGTGCCTCACACACGCGCACTGTCCTCTCCACCATCGTTGATGGTCGTTTGGTGGGATCGTCCGTACCGATCCTGTAACAAACCTGGCGTGCCCTACACACTACCCTCTTATGAAAGAGAAAGTGCCATGGGTGTCGAGGTGAACCGGGGGTCCTCCCCACATCTAAAATGTTACGAAGATACTAAATAGTTGTAAATATTGATAAATAACATATACCTCGGTATGAGAACACATACTTGTTTCATCTATTAGGGTTCCTGGGTGAAGGCACGGCTAAGATACTTTGCCGCGTATTTGAGGAGGGTACCGGTACCTGGTAGGTGCGTGATACCGGTGCCTGGTATATGTGGGGCGCTGACCACGTCTGTGTACTGCCTTATTCGTGGTGCGCTGGTGTGGTCGCGCTGACGGAGACTGCATCCCGATCATCGTGGATTAAATTCCCCGCGCCCTTTCGGGCCTTCGGCAACGATGAGGCTCTGTCGCGGAACGCGTTGGCTCCGGAGTATGGAGAGTAGAAATGAATAACCGCCATCGAAGCGCTCTACGAGGACAACCTACAAGGAAACGAAGCGGTTGACGAGGGCAACGGGCATTTTCCAGTATTGTACAGTACCTGATAAGGGCAATGGATTGAGGATTATTTTCAGACGTTGGCAGGTACTTGCAGCATCTATCTGAGCGACAAGACTAGGACCTGGGTCGACATGCAGCACGAATACAAAATATGTTTGGCGATGTGGCGATAGGTCAATGTCGGATGCCGTAGTTCCTGATGTTAACTTGTCGAGTCGATGTGGAGTCGAACTGCCAAGACAGTGCGCAAGGAAACGACGCTTTCGACGAGGGCAACGGGAAATTTCCTGTCTTGTACAGCTCCTGTTAAAAGTATCGATTATGGAGTAGTTCCTGGCGATGGTACGTGCAAGCTATCTCAGCGTGGTAGTAGGTAACAAGAAGACCTATGAGAGGTAGAAGACTTGCAGCGAGATGGTGCTTGATCTATGATAGGGACGACGGCAACATGACTAAAGACGAACTGAGTGAAATTGGGGATTGCTTGGAACGAAGGAAACCACGTTTGCGAATCGTATCAAAAAGAGAGGAAGGAAACAGACAAGATATTTCGGAGGGATCTGTAGTAACTAGCATTTAACGTTTCAGTAGTGCACTCTACATAACCTAAACGTTTTTATAATCACAAGTGCATCGTACCCACAACTGGAGTGTAGTCGTAAAGGTGTTCAAATATTCAGTGCCGTGCGGATGTGCAGCAGTAATAGCATTACTGTGTGGTTAGCCGGGAACAGTGAGGGAGTGCACAACCGTCGCCGATAAGATTGTCGGGCGATGCAGACCTTCCTTTGCCCCAAAAGCTCCACGACTGTCGATGGCAACATAGTTAAGCGTGTCATATGGGTTTTTTTTTTACAGCGGTACAATATATCGCTTATGCACGTGAAAGGCGGTATTTTACAATAAATCATGGGCTAAACCTGTTAAAAAAGTGGTCGATATCCTGGCTACCCGTATAGAATATTAATAATATGTACGAATAGGCATTTGCCTTATAATAATTACATTGCAACAAAACGAAAACAACACGCCCCTCTCCGGGAGTCAACGCTAGAACGGCCTTTGCCGCCGCCGGGAGGGTTGGGACGGGCAAGCGATGTGAGGAACGAACATGATTAGCGCGCCGACACGCGGGTCTCGTTGTCAGCTCGCTCGCAAGTCGCCCAAACTTCGCTCCAACCAACACCTTTCTGTTGCTCACAGGTGACCGTAACATATCTGCATTTCCATGTATGGTCGTATCAAAAGGATTTAGGGGAGGATAATAGGACTCAGAGGGCTCGCGGTCGCCACCATGCTGACGGTAGAGTATCGCTTCCTATGTGCGACCATGCTGACGGTAGAGTATCGCTTCCTATGTATGAACCAGTCCTGCCACGGTGCTCGCTAAAATACCTGTGATTGTTTGACGGACGTGAGGGCGATAGGTCGAGCATAGGCACTGCAAATCTCGGTCGTTTTTTGTAGAGAGTCAGAATAGGTCTAAATAATACCAGACGAAGTATCATCTCATTTTTACACAACACGAAAACCATCACTGTACTCACATTGTTCTTGTCGAAGGGACCGCCCATTGAATTAGTGAAGTGGGTGCTGTGCTCAGTGACAAGCGACGCAAACCTTGACACGTTCGCTACAGCGCCCCTATTCGAGGACTGACAAGACGTCTGTTACCATGTAGCTCCGCGATACAGCGGCCAAATGATTCACTGTAGTCGTCCTTGTTGCTTCCAGTCATATCTCCAAACCGCGTGCCCCGTGAACCGAATTGGAGGCTATACCCTGCCGGGCACTGAAAGCATCACTCTCGTTGGAATGATATTCGGGCATACGTTTCGACTGGGTAGGTTTTCCTTTGACTGGTACTGTAGAACACGGAGCACTTTGGCTTTGCGTCACTCGAATGGGATTTGTAGGTGAATGTTCGGGTGTTTGCCGTTTGGGTTCCACGTTTGCTTTTTCAAAGAGAATACAGCGTTACCCCCTGGCCAAGCCGAGTCGCCTCCACTGCTATCATTAAAGCACTCCTCTGAGAATATAGCTTAAACTGTATCCTTTGAATACTGCGCTCGATACACAAATCTGGCCGAGAGAGAATTACACCTATGTGCGTGTCTGTCAGGTAGGTCTAACTACTTCACGTGCGCTCAACCAGCCCACAGACAGAGTCGTTTTGACGCGCACGGTACGTCCATTCGGGCATTTCGCGCAGTTGTGCTTGTACTCCTGCTGTATGCACCTGCAAAAACATTGATGAGCGTTACTGAGTGAGTAATCTACAGGCCCATGCTATGTTTTTTTTTTTGTCGATTCACTAAACGAGACGAACGCGAGAAACAAACAACGCTTTGTATGGCTTTGGCTTGCACCCTGAAGGTGGCGGGGGGTTTCACCCGAGTTAAGGACAAAAAAGTGAAAATATTAATCTAAGTATGACTGTAATTGTTTTGAAACGAAGAGGAGATAATGCACAAGTCTCGGCAGCTCCGAAAAGTGAGCAATGTCACACGTAGCTGTCAGACGATGTGAGGAGGAGGCAACCGCTTCGTCGCGAGCCAGGCCGCATGCACCTAGTGTGATGTTGTCACATCCGTTGCATCGCTACACCGACCGATCGTTGAGTTCGTCCACTTGTTGCTAGAAGCTGCAGGTCTCTCGAGTTGTCCTAATACCGCGGAAACCGTGTGGCTGCTTGTTTAAGATCTTTTCCTGCACAAACACAGCAACGACAGCAACCACACGCTACACCACAAGCGATCGTAGACTGTCTTCCCGCCGACGACGGTACTCTTCTGACTCACCACATAGAGGCTCGTGCCTGATTCCGTTTGTATTGATCGCTGTTGTGGCTTAGGGAGCAGACACCCGTCGCCGCCTGCCGGTTGATCAGAGTTGTTGTTTGTTTGCACGGGTTGTTCTTACGACTTTGTTTTTTCAATATATGTTGCTACTCTTCGACCTCGAGACATACAGCTCTAGTTTCTCTAGTGACCAACTGGAAGCTCCCGTACGTCGCATGGGGAAAGCAATCAGTGCCTCGTGTAGGGGTCGTCAACAATTGTCCACTCCGGGGCCAGTACAAAACCAAACAACGAAACTAGACTGCATCGGCCTACGCTAGCCTACTCTAGATCTCAACTTGCAAGTCAACAGGGGACGAGCAACAAGCGAGTAACCCCGCCGCCTTACCCGTTCGCTTTCATGCATGTTTAGGGTGGTAGAAAAAGTACCCGGTAGCATTTAAGGATGTGATGTCAACGATCTGTGTAAGAAAACTCTCAGGTGCAAAATACGAACTAGAGGCTACGCCCCACACTATGCACGGCTTGATCTGGAGCGATATTCCCGAACCCGCTAGAGACAGTAACTTATACAAATTCCTAGGGCACAATACGCAATGCACACAATGAGACTCACGCAGAGTATGCCTTTGCCCAGCGAGCAGTAGTGCCTTGTCTGGTTCTTAGCAACCTGTTGTATGTTGCCCTCAGGCACCGACGTAGATGTATAGGTCCACCCAATATTTGAGATCATCATCCAGAAATACCCCCACCTTTTGCCACGGAAAGGCATCCCCATGAATGTGCAAGGCGAACATATCTCGGGCGAGAGCTAGAGGTACAGTTATAATGTTCACTCGTCTCACGGAAGGGGCTGCACTTTTTGGCTCAATTATTTCTGACCGGTGGGGGTCCTCAAGTAAAACACTATTGGAATGCTAGTTAGGAAGATTATTGTACTCGTATAAATGGTTTAGTGCTACGGTAGTACATAGAAATCCTGGTCGGGTTGTCCGGACAGGCTTCGTCGAAGTCACGTTCCGGGGGAGATATTGAGGTTCTCTTGTGAGGAGCGAAATAAATATGCCTTCATCCCTACCGTGGCACTGTTCTGACGTGGACTCCTTCAAACGCGCCACACCAGAAGATATATTACTTAAAAGAAAATCTCGCACGACTTGCACGGGACAATGACGCTGAGGTTTTGAATTAGTCTGCAAACCCAACACGAAGCGTTATGCCTATGACCCGTTTCGCCCATTGTAGCGGCGGCCTCTCACCTGTCGCTATATGCGTTCGCCTGGAATTGTCACCTCTTCAGAGTGCAAGCGTGACCGCGACTGCAAGCCCAAGTGCTGCGTGAAGAAGACGGATATGTGCTCAAGTGAGTCGGGCGCACGAGCCCACCGTAGAGACAGGGGTCATTGCACGAAGACACCACAGGCATTGATAGCGATAAACGTCTGCACCTCGGCTGCTGGCCGTTGTCCTGGTAGGGGTATTTCGGGTTCCAACAGAGAAGCTACCCAACGTATTTGCAAATCCACTCACGTTATACTTTGGAAACCTCATCGGGGCCCGCAAACAGGTTTTCTCTAAGGTATGTCTATGCTCGATGCGGGTGTAGTGCTCCGAACGTTGTGAATCGTGTTCATGAAAGTACACCCTTTGACGTAGAAAAAAATGCCTGTTGTCGATTTCACCCGTGTAGGGCGACTATAACGCGAGACGCTGTACAGCACTTGCGATGTGCGCAGCCATCAATTCCATTTTACGGTATACTGTCCTTGAACCACTAGAATTGTGACACCACGCACTCGTTTGCGCTTCGAAGCGAAGGTCGGCCCCAGGGCGGGGACCGGTGGTCAAAGGGTTTAGGGTGCGCTGCTTCAGATGCGAACGGCGTTCGACGCTTCCGGAGGTGTATAGGAGTACATCGTGGGTAGCACAATAGACATCCTGAAAGTGTAAATTGGATCATACATCCCCATGATTACGTGTGGCGGTGAACCGTAGCCAAGTATATATATAGCTGGTGATTGCGGTAATGTTATGTTTGATTTTCAAAGCTTTGTGTTCGCACGGTCATCTGCATCGTTCCTATTGGCATGCGCCGGTTTCTGCATCGTTTGCGTCGCCGTCCAAACTCTTCTCCTGGCAGAAAATGATAAACGTTCCGTGCTGGGAGGGAACGTTGTGGAAGACAAGTGTGAATGCAAGTTCGAATCTGTCTTCACTACCACGGCAACTAAGACGATGCCAGCTACTAAAACGTGCAGTGAGTGGCCGTTACCACGTATCCAGTCAGTAATATATATCGCATTTAAGTCATTTATCCGCTCCTATTACAGCTACAATCCAACCCCTGAGACTGTTTCCAGTGGATACAAACGATATTCAGGTAGTATATTGTTGTATACAGTGAGTAGATGTTTACGTTTCAAAGAAGCCGAACGAAACGCATTCGCCTAGGGTTGTGAACTTCCCGTGTATGTAAAGCACTGGACTGCATCTGTTAAGAGAGCCACGCTGAAAGCCGTTTCCCCTGTAACGGAAACTGCGCTTAGCTGCATCACGACAACGTAATAAGCGGCTCATCACCCTTTTCGTTCGGTAAAGCCTGCCTTCGCAGAACAACTCAACTTCACCCTAAAAAAAACACCTTATGATTTTGAACTTGAGCAGGCTGGTTCAAGCTATTGATAGAGGAAATGTGTTCCCCGGTCAAAGCCCACGATGCTTGTGCGGATCACGCCGCAAAGAAATGCACACGTCTTCTACTGTATGAGTCCTAACGAAGACCCTACCTAACGGGGTGTTTGTCGTTTGGTTACCTGCTTTTTCGATATTTTACATATGTTGCGGGAATCTGGACCCCACTCGAGAACAAGTAGTTTCAGGGTATAACTCTTGACGACGTCGTGGACATTTTGAATTTTGGGTGGTAGAATGTGTAAGTGACGTCGTTTTCTGATGAGTGTTTACGTTTAGTGTAGTATCGATTCTTTAAATGAAATTATGCTTAATAATGAAGATAAGCAGGTCAGATGTTCGACTCTGTACGCCAACCATATTACACATAAGCCTAGGAGCACCTGGAACCAGTTTGAGCACGAAAACACAATGAAAGCAAGGGTTCTTCTTACAAACGCACCTGACGAATATTGGCCTCTTTGAAGGCCTGCAGTTGGTCGGGAAACCATCTCGCCGCTGCTGCCAGCCCTAGGCCCTCAACCGAACACGGCCTATGTCACCCTTGCTTGCTGATAATTACGGTCAGTATGAATCAAGTAGCCATAGCATGCGCCATTCGTGGCTGACCTAATTTCCGCCGTTCAAATTGAATCCGTCCGTATTTATCACTGAACGTTGACTTACGTTTCTTTGCAGAATCAAGATGACCCCGTGAAGCGGAAAGCCTCACACACTCGTCGACGAATAAAGCTTTTGACACACGTTTACGATTCAGAAATCCACCATGAATTTTGTTGGTTTGGTGTGATAACGTATTCACTCAGCCGTTTGTAACCATTCCGCCCTTGACTTGCAGTACAGTGGTTATGCACAAATAAATCGCCATCTGCGCCCAATCGGCTGCTTGAGCCTATCGTTTTTTTATCGTGATACGCCACCACAAGGTCAATTTTTCGGCTTGCCAAATAAAAGTAGTTGGACAGGAAGCACATGTCTTCGGCTTACGATACACGAAATATGTACTCCCCCCGTTTACACCATCCTCGAAACACGGAATGGGTTTTACCTTTTCAATGTTCGTTCGAGATCAAAATTAAGCTGAAAGTAGGGCTGACCTGCCTCATGAACGCGACGATCGTGTTTTCGCCTACGATCTACGATGGGGTCACTCAATTCACGCTCTTGCTGAACGTATAGGTTTATGACGTTGCAACGTTGCCACATCAAAATTGCTGGTCAATCCCTGTGCTGCTGATCGCAAGGAACGCCCAAGGTTGCCGCCTCATCAGTTTCATTTTGTTGAGACCAGTGTAAATACTCATTATCATTATTGCATGCTATATACCTGATATGCTGAGAGTAGTGTCAACCCTATATGCTTAAGCCCCGTTATCAACGTCTGCCATATCCGAGAAGCCGTGCAATTTGCCTAGATCCTTCACAACCACGCAGCTACAGCAGATTGGTTTCATCCTCTCCGCCTTATTCACACATTGTTGTCGATCACAAGATGAAGTGCTTATGTTAAATGTTCGAAATTGATACGATCGGTGATTGATCTTATTCAATATGCCCCTGTGCCATCAGACGGACTATTCCCAACGAAATCTGCTTGCACCTTCGTTTTTAGCGGGTGGCATAGGCAGTCACCCAACTGCGCAAAACATGTTCCCAGCAAAGATGTGTGGCTTTCCTGTTCGACGCAGCGCGCATGGGATTGTAGAAATCCTGACAATCACATGTTAGATATTTCCTGAAGTTTACAGGACAATTACCTCTGGCCCGGCGATCCCCGCGACAATGTCCACCGTGATATTTCCCCTGCCCCTGCGCGCCTTCGGTTGTTTCAACTCTACGCACGACGTTAGGGTGCCACGACCACGAAGACTGCAAGGAAAACACGTGCTGCATCGAGAACAGAGGTCGTTGCGGTGAGACTGTATCGCGTGAAGTGTAAACGCCAGGATCGAGCAAGGTAGCAGGCAGTTACGTCTTGTCGGAATACATGCGCTTTTCCCTGTGCACATATATACAGCGGTCACTCAACGCCAGGAACGGTCGGGAGATCCACCTTATGCTGTAAATGGTACTATTATGAACTCGGATCTACTGTTTCAGCGCCTCGTTTGGATCACCATAGTATCGCGTCAAGTGTAGACGCCAGGATCGGGCAAGGAGGCAGGCAGTTACTTGTTGTCGGATTACATGCGTGTTTCCCTATGCGCATATATGCAGCGGTGACTCGACGCCAGGAATGGTCGGGAAATCCGCCTTGTGCGGTGAATGGTACCATTGTGGACTCGGATCTACTAATTCAGCGCCTCGTTTAGATCACCACATTGTTCGGGCCTTGCATTTCCCACCGTGCAGCCAAGGTCGCCCCAAGGCTCCAATATATGTCGAACATGCTTGTGTGCACCACGTTGGTTCCATGCGATCGCGATTGTTTTGCATCAACTATCTACAGCACGCTCGATAATTTTCATGTGCCTTGTCACCACGTTCTTCTCAACAGCAATCGAGTTTGACGGGGGGACGCAATACATTTCATGATGCCGGCTTCGATGTTCCATTTGTGATGAAACGGTTTGTGTTCGTGCGATCATTTGCATCGTTCTAATCGTTCCTCTGTGCCGCTTTTCCACGTCTTGGATCTGTTCCACACTGAACTCCTTTTCGTCGATACCAGTGGGCCCAACTAAGCAACCTGGAGGAACTGAAGTAGAAGACGACTGTCAATGCCTAAGCGGTCAAACGACACTGCTCACAAACAAATGCAGTGAGTGGCCGTGACCCGCGTGACGCGCAGAATTTACCCAGATAAATAGAGGAAAAACACGCTGCGAGCAAGTGAATCGTCAGCCCGGCCCCGGACAGGATCACAACTGTTTTTGCCAGCGTAGCGTACTAACCGTGTTCAGGCACTGAGAGAAAATAACCGGTGCATACATGCTGTCGTCCCAAGGAATTTTGAAACGACAGACCACGCGCGCAAGGTTTGAACACCTAACCCCACGTGACGCGTGCTGCGATAGAGTGACACGTGTCGACCACTTTGGTTCCGACTGATGAGTCTCCTCAACTCAAATATTACCGAATATCGTTGGAATACCCTTTGTGTTTGATTAGAAAATGTCGGTTGTACGCCTAGGCCATGAGGTTGTTCCTCGACGTCGTTGCCTTGGTAAGGCGTAGAGCCGATCACGTGAGAAGCCCCAAGACGTGCGGGCACCTAGGTTGTAGCATGCGTGACATGCTAGTGCTTGACACCAGGAGTAGGAGTAGTATCGTACTCCCAATCGTCACAAACGTTCATGGTTGGATTTTTAATCCGGCTCGATGCACCAACACGTGCCTGTAAGTGTTGGAAACTCGTTTGGTACGGCGAAGCGGTGTGTTCTTGCGTTGGACTTTCACTCCATGACGTTGCGGGTCTGTGGCTGAGATGGGGCAGGGATAGTAAGTAGATGTATTTTCGCGCATACAAAATGGTGTGTGATTTCATTTACTGTAGAAGAAACATTTGTCTTGAAGAGCGCAAGAGATCGTATGCATGTCAATGAAGAATATCAGATTCCGCTGTACGCAGCCTGCCACCGTGTTCATGTTGATGTGGTGCGATAAAACTACTCCTGCGGCTGTTTTTGATCATGTATTTCTTACTTTTGTTCGAAATATGCACTGCGTGTATCCAATAGCCTGCTCCTGCTGACTCGTCTTCCGATCTTGAAGCGCGATCAATTACCCAGTACCTATAGATGCCATATCAACAGTAATTTGCTACTTAATTTTGCCTGTGTGGCAGTCAAATTTCGAAATCTTTCTACCCCGATCTACCTCAATCCTACACCGTACTACAAACATGGGTAAAGGTTTTCGAAAACCCCTCCCACACCCAGAAATAACTGGAGGCAGGAAAGAATTTCCCCACCAAACCGACGACAATGATTTGTTAGGTGTGTGTGAAGCACAGCTGACCGGGGTAATTGCTAAATCAAAAATCGCCATGGTGTCACGCAACAGATCACGGGGGCGCCACGAAAGTCGCTATCAACGATATTGATATGTGCGGTAGTGACGAGCTGTTGACAGCCCTATTTTGTTCAAAGACGCAAAGGTTGCTGCTACTTCCCCAGAGCTGCCGAGCACAGCGCACGTTCGGGATTGCCGTGTGTCTAGCTATTCTTCCCAAGGTCTGCGGTGATATCACTCCAACAAAACATTTAGTCGACAGTGCCGTACGCCATGTTACGGTTCAGTCTGACTTTCACCTGCTACGCTATTCAGGGAGGAATGCTATATAGCTTCCCGGATGTTTGGTACGCGCACAGCCAATGCTTCACAGTCTCCGCCGAGAATCCAAAGCAGGCACTTAGTCAAGCACGAGTTGACAATCGTAGGGCAATAGTTTCGGACGGGTGAGAGCGGCGGTTCGCCTACTTGGTTGCGTGGTTTGTGATCCGGTGCTAACGCCACACGACTTGAACACCCCCCTGCGCCATTTCAAGGTGTATCTACGTGTATGCCTCAAGGCTGGGTATTGATGGTCGGATGAAATAGATGTTTCTCGGGCGTGTGCCCAGATTCGCGTACGATCCTACATACTTCCCTCTGAATCTCGATTGATCAGAGCAGCAACGCTGGGCGTACTAAGTTCGCGCTCACACAGCTAGTACACGGTTTTCTAAGAAAAATGCCCAAACTAATCTTTAGGTCAACCACAAACTGAAATGTTTACCAAATATTCAAACTGGGCACGATGTCTAGTTTGTCTCTTGGATCACGTCACACGAATTCAATTGTCCCCACGTCATTTCAAGGAATATCGTCTAGGCTGAGCCCGATATTGACCCCGTTTTGATGAATGTTCACATGTCCAGTCGTGTGGCATGCTCACCAGTTATATTACGTCACCCTTCGAGCGTGCTTTTAGGGATGTCTTCGGCGTGTCCCGCTTGAAAAAAATCACCTGATGTTACCAAAGGAGGTCCGATGTTTCAATATCGTGAGCCCACTGCTTGATTCGAACTGTCTTTCGCCGGGCGGTGGGCTCTGTACGAATGTTCTAACGCATTTCCCTTTGACCCTTTCCGTGTCTTCGCGCTCTTTCGCCTACGTTCTGAACGGGATTAGATTGCACGGAAAACGCCCACTGCGCTTCTAACTGTTGCAACACGGATACCTCCACATGCACACGTGAGAACGCCGGTAGTCATCGAAACGTGGACTTCTTAAACGAGAAGGCGGTACCCTTCGTTCCGTGTTGTGTGCAAGCTTCGCCTTACTTGATTGCATAATCTTTACCCTGTGCACATGCAGCGGTCGTCCAACGTCAGACGTACTGGGGCCATTCGCCCCATGCGGCAACAGATACTTGTAGAGAGTCGGTTCTGCGTTCTGCATGGCATTATTCCGATCACCAGCATGCTGGTGCCTCGCAGTGTTTCCAAGTGCAGCGAAGGCCTGCCTCAGCCACCAATGCACGTTAAAACGTTTATGATGCACCGCATGTCGCACACCTTCATTCTATAAGCCGTGGTATGTTGTATGCACTATCTACAGAACAAGGGATACTAGTTCGACGTGAAGCACAAACGTAGCTGATGTTGATGACTGTATCTTCTTCGGGCTATACCAGTATGGGTTAGAGCCAGCACGACCATCTGCATCTCCCTTATCCTTCGGTGTCTCTTTTCCCCGCATCGGATATGTCCCGTCCGGGATTCCAATTCGTCATATCCAGCCGAGAAGGTGATTCCTGGAGGCGCTCGAGCGGACGTCGAGTGCCAATGCAAGAGCGAGGTTATTAACAAGCGCACGGGAAAATGCAGTGAGTCGTTTTGACCCGCGCGATGAGTGTGAATGGCACAGCGGGCAAAGAGGGCGAACACGCAGAGTTTGTGTACGTCTTCAGCCCAGCCCAGGTAGAATTGCACCCGGTCATTGTAGGTGTTGCATATAAGTCTTGTCCTAGCCGTTCGAACACCATATACAGTGCCGTCGGATGTGCCGATTGTAGCGTATGGGTCTGTAGACGACACGCTGAACCACATTTGATGCAACATCTAAGACGAACTTCTGGGTGCACACGGTTCGTACGCACATTGGTGGTGTTTAATCTCATACGCAAATCACCCACGACAAGTGACACGCCAATCCATCTGGCATGATTTGGTGTCTTTCAATGGGTACGGTCAGTAGTGTGTCTTCGTGGTTGGGAGTCGTTGCGATCGGAAGCTCACGCAGCACCACTAAAAGGTTTTCTTCGCCAGTTGATGGACCATTCCTTGTCAATGTTGTCCGGACTGAAATCGAATGTAAGTCCGTTCCAAGGAATGCTTACACGTCCGATCATGTGGTATGGACTTTACCAAGATTCGCTTCCTTCAAACACATACATGTTTTTGCGCTTGTCAAACTCACATACTGTCATAAACGAGCTCTAGATAACTAGATAGCATATAATCAATGCGTGCGTCGCAAACGGATGTTGCAAGGTATTTTCCATCACCTGCTCTGAGTTGTTTTATTCGTTACCGTTCCCGTGTCTCTGTGCGCCTTCGCCTGTATTTGCGCGACAACAGAATGCACAGACGACAGCCATTGCGATGCTCCCATGTGCTGCCTCCTCGACAAAGGAATGTGCTCAAGTAAGCCCGTCGCGTGCCATCTGAGAAACTGCACGCCTGTGCGAATACGAGGGCAGAGGGGGGGGGCAGTTGATTGTTAGCGTACAGTACTGCTAGCGTACTAATGCCAAAAACACATGCGGCGATCACTTAACGCAGGGAAACTAGTGCGACTCACCCACTCACCCGATGAACAACGAGCATCTCTCATAGAACCAAGTTCACGTATTGCAACGAAGCGTTCGAATCACCAGAATGGTGGTGCCGTGCGGCGTATCCCCGTAGAGCGAAGGTAGGCTCCAGGCACAGACAAATGTCATCGTAACAAAATATGGAAGAAACATCGCGGTTCGTAACATTGACACGTGTCACGGCAGAGATATCACTGTAGGGTATATTAGTCGAAAATCAGACTATATTGATATTACTCCTCGCTTACGGAGCTGTACACCTCACGTGAGGCTCATACAAACTATCCAAGCTCGATACACGCTGATTTGGACTGGTTGTTACATGTCCATGCACTAGTCTATGACACTAAACCGCAGAGTTGAAATAGCTCTTTAATTGAGGAGCCCCGTCAGCGAGGAAGTCTTTCGCTCAAACGTTGAACGCCTACCTTTGCACGCCTCCATCTGTACAATAGTAACGTTGTGTTGCGTTTTCCGGACGCAGTGACGGCGTTTTGTCGGGAATCGTGGCATCGATTCTATTTCACTGTTTTCTAATATTTAAATGTAATGATTCGTGGCGAACATCACGATTTTCCGAAAGTGTCAAGCTCTTCCTCGCGATCCAAGACATTTGATGTCTCCATTAAGAATGACCCTAAGCATCACAAATAGTTGCGATGCCCCTACAATTTGTTTCATGGCTTTGAGTTGTGTGATAAGCAACATCTACGTCGTGACGAAATCTACTGTAGCTCGGCAATGGCATTAGTGTGTTTGCGCCTTTAATGAGTGCCCCCCAGGGTACGCCCGGATCCCCACTATAAATTGATGGAACAATTTGCTCACTTGCGTCAATCATGCGCGCTTAATAGTCGTGACATGGAAACGAGCGAGAAGGATACATATGGGTGACGTGTCGAGGTTTCCTGCTCATGTCATAACAGGTCTCCACTAGATGGATCGTCATGGAACTTGGTTGCCTCGAGTAAGTAGATATACATTCCGGCATTATACCAGCACTTACTGCAGAACAACGGAGTCGCACGCAGTATTTGCAGTAGGCCCCTCGTTGAACCGTTGTTTACGTGCAGTAGCGTCCACCGTTGCAAGCGTGGAACGTTCTTCCATCATTCTGCCACCAGTGGGGTCGGATGCTTCCGTATTCTAAACCAGGGACTCGAAGCAAGCTATACGAAGTACATCTATATCAGCGATGGTAGTCTCGGGGTTCGCTAGGCCTTGAAACAGGTGACTGGGCGTCGTTGTAGTTCACCATGGTCTTTGTTGACCGGCCCGTTTCCTGCACACCGCCTGCCTGCCTTCCCTCCCCGCATCAGCACGACCGGAAAGGTCGGTTGCAGTAGAGGGGGAAGCTGACGACAAATGTGAATGTGAATCGGGCGAGATCGGTGACGGAATATGCGGTAAGCCCCTGTAACCCGTACGACGCATGTGATCTGTTTAGTGCTGTTGAAGGTAAACCCGCCTGGGATTAAATGAGTCTGCGGATTGCGCACGATATACTTTGATTGGTAGAAGAATAAGTCCCGGTATCGCACTTGGAACGTTTCTGTCATCGAACGTGCATGGTATGAATAGCTAAGCATACGGCGAAAACCATGCCACTGTTGCAGATAGTACACTACGCTGTGACCTAGTCATTTTGTTCGGCCTTGGTGCTCTTGGAAAGAACCTCTCTATTGCTGAACGCTTCGCCTCCAATGATGAATGTACCTGCTCCATGTGCTGAATATGACCTCGCGGTAAAGCATTCCCGGCGCTATATAACCCATGATAGCGAAATGTATTTGATTCCTACGCGGGCCCTGAAACTGCGGAAGACCTCACGTACGGTCGAGCAACGAAACATGGTACGCCTATTCTGTAGATAGTCAAACGAAATATCAGCCGGTGCATATGGGGCGTAATGCAGCAACCCATGTTTCGTATTGATATTTTCGACGGCCGGAGTTCGTCCAGTGGACGACGTGTGCTTCTCATTCACAGGCAGTCCTTTATAATCTGAGGCTGCTGGAGGCTAAGTTTCGTAAAAAAAACAGTTTTGTCGTTTCACTATACTTAGAGAATGTAATTGTACTGCTCGCTTGTTCTATTGTAAGGTTTAGTGAAGGTGAAGAGTGGACGAGGTGGAGCGGTGTATTTCACGAGCCATTTAGTGCTTTTTTTCTAGACTGTTGTGTCCTAATGATACGCAGTCATCCTATTTCAAAATAGCGTTGGGTACGTTGGGTAGGACATATTCTCGTCGACCTTTCTACGATAGCTTCTAGAGACTACTCGTCATGAGTCACGGTTTGCGGTAAACGGCTACAGGCACCCATCATCTAGTCATGTTTACCGCTGTGTAGCGGCTGTTTGAGTCTTCTAAGTGGCTCTGTCAATAGGGGGCTAGGCGTAAAGCACCTGATTTAGCATGTAAGCGCACCTGAACCTCACGAATCGAGGAGGCTGTAACTGTTCGCGTGTCCTGCACGGCTTGAACGATGTTTTCGTAGTCAGGGCTGACCCTTTCCTTTGTGAATCACTCCCCCTGAGAAGGCGGTCACTCGACGTGCTAGCAGACATTTGCCCCAAGCATGGAAATGCCATGGACTGTGACACGAAATCGTACGCCGGTTCTTAATGGGGGAGCGCTGTAACACATTGATCATAGTTACAACAGCCACTTCGAGTTAGAGGTCTGCTTCTACACGTTGCCTACATTTGCAGAATATCTCGCGCAGACCAAGGTATATGGCGACGATAGCAATTGTGTCGACATACCGTCAGTAATACCATCGGTGTGTATGTATGGTGTACAGAGCAGTAGCGTTTACACCGTACATAAGCTTGGAGCACGATTTCCCCTGTCTCTCGAGAGGCGTGCGCGATATTATTCCAACGGCATCACATTGCCCCGTTTGCACCAAGAATACTAAGCATGCCTCAGACATGTCAACGACGCCCCGTGGATAGTCTTGCTTGTATTGTCCATCTGGTCAGGTTTGAATGCAGCGCGATTTCCACAGTGCCCCTCACTAATATATATCGTTTTTTTCTTATCCATGGTACACAATATTGTTTGTACAGTAGACTACAGGTGGCCTCTTTCCAACAGAGGGCGAACGAAGTTCAATAGGTTCCTCACCGGAGCTTTATTCTTCACCCGAAACCCAAGTATGAGACAATTCTACGCCTAACCCGACGGCCAACGCCATGGTATATGTGTGTACGACTAAATGGTATCCAAAGCACGAACGGTATTGGGTAGTTCTGCGCCCATTCGTTTAGCAAGGTTTCCTACAACGTGCTACCTTTATCGTAGCACGTGTCATGGGTACCAACTATTTGTGTTACTCTTCGGACACGCTTCTTCCTGTCAAACTACAAATGAACACTTTGAATAGCGCGTGGCAACGTAGAGACGAACATGGAATATCACTTGAACTGTCACCTAATTTGTTGATGTGCTCCAAAGGTGGTAGAGCCAGAACGGCTGATTTTAGTCTTCTTAGAATCACGACGGCGGCCTTTTGCTTGCTCCCCTGCGACTTCGACTGCAATCTCAATGCTTACAGTCTGCGAGACGGATGAGGATTGCGAAGATCCCTTCTGTTGTATGGGAAACGGGAAGTGCTCAAGTAAGTACGTCGCGTGCCGTCCGAATGAGCACAGCTCTAGTCGGCGAGGGGGGTTCCTCATTGCCGGAAGATCACACCCGGATTCAATAATTACTGGATCGGTAGCATAGATATTGGCTTCATCACTGTACTGTAGTAAACATGGCATTCAGAATCACAAACAGCGGTACACGACACGATGCCTCCATTGAACGCCATGGTATTATATGCACACCATTTGAATAATTGTCCACGCTCGAGTTCATTTGTCGTCAGGAGCATACGGCAACTCCTTAAAACGACCAACGGAAGCCACGCAAGTTCATGCAGTCGTGCACAGTATGGTGCACACGGTGTTCCGTGGACATTCAAAGAGGTGCTAGGGTGCTTTCTACAAAGCCAAACAAGGGACGCCACCCGAACTCATAAAGTAGTTCATTTTATGGCACATACCCCGTTTTGTCGGGCCTTTGAACAGTTTTTAGCTTGTTTCCTTTAAAAACAGCACCTAGAAGACGCCGCGCAAGCTCATACAGCTGTTCATCATTTGGCATACTTGGTTTTATTGGACTTTAGAACAGGTGCTACAGTAGAGTGTCGCTAGCTGCACGTGTGCCTGTGTGTTTTACTTTGAAGCTCAGCCATGTTTTCTTCGGCCGTTTCATTCTTCTCGCGGTGTGTACCTAATCCCCCCGCACCAGCACAAGCGAAAAAAACAGTTGCAGCGGGCGGGGCTGCCGAAGACGAGTGCATATGTACAAACAGCGCGATCACCGAAGGTGGTATATGCGGTGAGTCACTTTGATTCATGAGATGCATGTGATTGTCCAGTGATCTTGGGCATACAGGTTCCTGAAGACTCTGCAAAGTGTACAATGGAACAGCAAAACAGTTAAACATGTACCTACGTACCACCCTTGAGGCGTGTCTCTGTTGCCACGAATAGTATAGGTTTGTTGACGGTTCCCGTAGGCAACCATTATCGCAGATAAACGTCCCCAAGTTTTGGTATTGCTCGCGTTGCTCCTGCTGAATGTTTTACCCGCAATGACAGATGAGCCGCCACCGACGTTGTTGTTGATAGTTTTGACGGTGGTGTTTGTTGTTGTTGTTTTCGAAGCTGTTCTTAATCCTCTTTAGATATTGATATCACATCACACACTTGTACAGTAGCTCACTGCCGTAGTGTTCAGTCCGTGGTCAACACTACTGTATAGACCACAGCATCAGTACGCAGCTGCTATTGGCGGCTGTGGCGGCGCGGTGGCAGCTGCTGCTGCTGCTGCTGCTGTTGCTGCTCTTGGCGGCGGCGGTTGATGTAGTGGTGGTAGCTGCTGTTGTTGTGGTGGTGGTGGTGTTCTATGCTACATGCTGCCGCTGGAAAACATCTCGCCACATTGCAGTATGCAATGGCATTAGCCAGCTGCGATGATAGCTTTATGGCTCGGCCAAAATCAATACTTTCATTTATATCGAAAGCCAGCGACATTGCCGCACACCCTGGACAACGTGCCCAGCCATAGAGTGAGCAATTTATCATAGAGTAGACGCATGCCACGCTGGGGGTAACGCCTACAGTAGAGCATGTAACATATTGTTTCGCTCTTTCTCATTCAATAGGATCTACACGTTCTACTACTCCAGTGCCGTAAATCACCTCGAAATCTTTCTTGCGCCATTACTTAAAATAAGCTACCCAAAAACTACTGTAACTTCGAGAAAAGATTAAATGGCAGCCCAATGAATTTCGAATCCTTCTTGGTACCAGGTATACGTACCACGAACGCTAAGCATTGTCGAAACCGATCGGTAATCCAAGCATAAGACTTCAAAGGGAAAAAATGACGGTACCAAGCGACGATTGTAGCAACGGCCACTGCGTGAGTAGGGGATGGTATAAAGTGGTGTCCAAGTTACGATGCAGCGAGTTGTACCGCACGACCGCAACACGCTCGATCATTTCTGCAGGGCGCAGGCTGCGCGTAGACGATTGATGGCACAGAAGATTGTCCTCGTTTTTAGGTCGCTTCGGTTGCTTTCTCGGAGGCCCAAGCGGTTGAAGCTTCCCGGCCTCTCTGAAATATATTTGCCGAACGTGCCACCTCTATCGTAGCACGCCTCAATAGCCCATTGATTAGAAAACGGACCAAGGGGGAAATTTATCGATGTTCACTGCTGGCCACAAGATACCATAGAACGTGTCTATAAGGTGGATACTTTCGTCGACAACAGCTTCAGAAACTTGGCGACAAATAGTCTGTTTTGATACCATCAGACGGGGGATTACGCTAATCAGTTGGTAGACATTGTCCACAACAAGACAGGCTGAAGCGTGTCCACCGCTGGCCATCGTCGGGCGCTATAGATTGTGCAATCCTTCTATCGATATATATAGTCCACCACAATAGGTTGTGCATGGTGTCCATCCCATGGGCCTTGCTGGCCCAAACAGATTACCGAGGACCTCTGCTGAGATCGAAAGGAGGGACGGGCTGGAAACATTTTGCACCTGTAGCACCTATATCACAAACAGGAATACTCTACTATAGATGAAACTGCTATCGCACGACGTAAATTGCACCGCCTTGTACTTTAATAGTGGGCATTGTGTCAGATGGCGTCAATCATTGGACATTGATTCCACCACACACAATAGGTTGTAGACTGTGTCTGTCGATGGTCAGTGCCGGCCAAAATATTGTTTGAGGGGCATATAGATAGGCATTGGCGACCGCAGTAGGTTGTACAAGCTTACACCCCGGATAACGAAACACTCGGATAACACTTATCTACGCTGTGGGGCCTAACGCAGGGGCGTGGCCACGTACTAACATTGAGTTAGAACTGGAAGAGAAATCACGGTAACGTGGTAGCACCCTGTCAGTTGGAAACCCACGAGAGTGCACAACAGTCGTATTTCTGCTCGTTCTCGTCCAGTTCGGGTACAGTAGCATTAGGTTAGCCCGTGATCCGTGCTTGTATTGTTACGGGGGACCATAGTAAATAGGACCTACGGTACACACTAAATATTATATATTTCCCTATTTTTACTAACAGTATTTGGTCCTATTTACTATGGCTCCCGTAATATTAACAACACTGTATCACAACGCTAGGATTTGACCATACACATACGTTGACACGCTAGCATACCCAGATCGATATCCGCAGATTTACTAACGTGATAGCATAGTGTTGATGTCTCTGCAGCGTTAGGCGTAAGACCCAAACATTAACATTAACCCAGCGTTACACGTAGCATCGTATCATGACGTTACTATGTTGGCCAGCGCTACTATCACTCAGCATTGTGTTTTGTAGCCAAAAGATACCAAGCCGTGGAGGTTTCAGTGTAATCGCATGTGTGAGTGGAGCAGTGGCCGGGGATCCTGTGTGATGTCCCCTAGCCACCTGGCTCGTGGTCCGATGAGGATCACTCCGTGATAATACAAGCTCTAAGAACAAGACTTACTGAGTGCGAGGCCAGCGAGACTGGTGGAGTCCCTCGCTGGAAGCCCTCTTGCTGATATCATCTGGCAGAGGCCATAATATCTAGATATTCGCGGAACTTCTGTTGGAGGAGTTTTCGGCTGCGGAGTATTGGGTCACAGCTGGGAAGGCAGTTGGCCCGTTGGACGGATCGAAACGGCTTGAAGCGCACAGCAGGGGAGGACGCTCCGGGAGCTGGAGGACGCACAGGTCAGGCGGCAGTTTCTCCGTTATTACAGTAGAGTCCAGGTGGACTGCTGTGGATTATGGCGCACACGGCAAGCACGCCGCTGGTGGTAGGGGAGTCTCTGACTCCACCGAAATACGGAGAGGTGTGGACCGAGCAGGCCTCTCGTGTTTTTTACGCAGCGTACCTCGATTATGAGGAACGGCTGCAGCTCGCCAACGCTCAGGGGGTGGTTCAGCACTCCAAAGTGAGCATGGGCCAGCTTATCCCCAATTACATTCATCGGTGTTTTGAGGGATTTTACAAGCATCAGACTACGATGACCGCCTCGGAGTTGTTGGACGCTGTTAGGCAGCACGCTGGTTACACAACCACCAGCAACAGATTTGACACCTCGCGGGCGGCAGCGGACTTGCGAGTGCGAGGCCAGCGAGACTGGTGGAGTCCCTCGCTGGAAGCCCTCTTGCTGATATCATCTGGCAGAGGCCATAGTTTCTAATCAATAACTATCAAACGTAGTGGCCTGCACTACTGACACTCCGTTATTGGGATGCCTCATCTGATCGCCTTAGGGTAGGATAACGTAACATCGAGCTTCAGTTAGCATTGTTGCAGTATTAGCCAGCCGAGGCGTGGCATTCTGTCGGAATGTTAGCCTATAATAGGAGTTCTCTCGAACATTATATTTCGGTTGATTTGCAGTCAGTAACAATCTCGTTCTAACATTTCGTTTGACTGTGTTATCTCAATAATAAATTCGGGGCTAACAGTTTATTACTGAGTTACTGTTGGGGCCGAAGTCGTTTAAACGCAATGTTGCGACGTCACCCTTCGGCTCTTCCCGAGATATAACATGTGTATCATGTGTTACTCTCGTCAGTGGTATAGCGGCGTCGCGGAGCAGCACGACGTAGCCGTGTTATCCAATTTCTCCGAGATCCCAATGGGAAACATGTGTCAAAGTATTCCCGGCAGGGGATGATAATATAGCATCACCGGTAAATAAATGCCTCCAAGTTTTCAATCCCCCATACCAAGGGATGTGAGGGAGGGATCCCCCGCAAAGAAGGCCACAACCAGTTAAAAAACGGCACGTCATCCATCCATAAGTCAGTACCTTAGACCGACGCCAACGGGAAAGCGAAGCTTCCAGAAAAGGGTATTTTCGAATTTATCCGCGACGATTGTTCTGAACAAACTGCTATAAGCACGAAACCTTCACTCGCTACTGGCTGATGTTGCTAACACGGTAACATGTGGTTAGCATTCAATTGGCCATGGGCTTTATCGCTTCAACGGGAGTTACGATAGCCACAAGGAAGCGGGCTAACGCGCTGACATAGTGTTACGCGCTATGGGCTGCCTACCCTAACACCGTAACACATATACTGCCGTCAATACGAGAGCAAGGTAACGCTTAAACAAAATATTACACGATCGCACGCCAATATCATAGCACAATAACATTACCTTGTCACAAAATGCGGAAAGTAGCTGACGTGGTAACGTTCGTTGTTGCTGAAGCCTCACATTAACATAATACGATAACTTGTTACGTAATCGGAGGTGTACAAGCTTTTCATCCCTAGCCGTAGCCGGTCACCATAGCCTTCACCGAGGGTTTGCCGAAGACCGCTGCTTGAACAATATGTTGGGGCATAGATTATATCGATACCAATTACTGACGATAATATCTTGAGAAAGGTACCAATCAATACCCTTTAAAGAAACGACTACAGACAAATCCATTGCACCATATTTAGTATTAATGCCGTCCCTATCGTCTATTGTCCAGAGTGTGCAGATACTAGCTTTGTAGATTCCGGGAGGACCGCCTCGAGGTTGTCCACAACGCCCAGCATGCGGTCGCCATGACTCGGCGCGACGTGAGACCCGGTGTCCCACTAGTTGTGGCACCCAGCCTCTCCACGGCTGGAGTAGCCGCTCTGCTGCTTTGATGTGCTGCTGCTGCCGCTGCTGTGATGCGTGATGACTACAGTAAAATCTCGGCACATTGTGCTTTGACTGTAATCGATCATGCTTTGTCAGGAATGCTCAACACGCAACGAGGCACGAGGCCCGTTATTGCAATGTCTGTGGCACCTAGTCTCCCTACCCATGAAATGCGCTGGGTCGCGAGACTATGCTTACAACCAGACAAACAGACTAACAGCATTTGATATTAAGGATATGAAACCAACCCTTGTCCACGTTTGGTGTTTTGCTCGAACCCTCTTCGTTTTTCTGGTTACATTCGCAGAATGCGTGGGCAACGATGAATGCCTAAAACCTTTAATCTGCTGCCCGGAAGATAGGTTGTGCGGCCAACCTGGCATGAGAGACCCGACTGCTTGTGGTAAGCCGACACAAATGTTTTCACAGACGACTATGTGTGTGGTTGCATATCACGATCCGGCCCGATAGTGGTGGTCTATGATTCCTTGGCGCATCCAGTAACCCATTGTATTGATTTTCTGGAGCCCGTCATATAATTCAAGTCGTATCGTTGTGCGTCGAGTGAAACGATCGACAATCCCTCTGTTCGATATACAAAGAGAGGGCGCGACCTCTACGACCTCAACGTTCGTCCCGCTTGCCATATACTGCCCACACTTCATCCGGAGTCACAGTTTCGACATGTTAGGGCTACACCTTGCCTCTCCTCGCCTGGTATACGTTCATCACCTTGTCTCCAAATATATAGTTAATTTGCATGGTGTTACACCGCGTGCCTCTCTGACAGGTGACCCGCATATGACCGGCTTCCACGGCCAGACGTTCGACTTTACTGGCATTGACGGCCATTGGTATGCCCTGATATCGGACCCTCTGTCGATGCACCTTAACATGCGCGTCTCGGCTCCAATTCCCTCCTTGCCCGAGATTACGTACATCACCGGTCTCTCTCTCCTCACAGTCGATGATGACTGGGTTGACCACACCGTCGTTATCTCGGTCAAAGACCCACACAACTTGAACAGTGCCTGCTCTGAAGGTGTTTATCCATGTCTAGCGGACGGATCACTAAGAGTGGTGGCTGACGGGAACGAGGTCTTGATCTCGCCCGGCACAGTCACGTTGGGCCCTGGTGTGCAGATCACCGCAGTGAACATCCCTGGAGAGTGCAGGTCCTTCGGGTTCGAGACTTACTGGGAGAGAAAAAAGATGGAGAACATGCAGTCCACTCGTATGCTGCTGCGCGAGACGTTGAGTATAGGAGAATGGATTCTCGCCGACCCTACCGCTACCAACATGGTGGAGTGCACAACGTACGTCTCCCGCGCCATGTCAGAGGAAGGCGCGATATTCGCTCATCAATCGGAACATGCATCCTTCCAGATCGTTACTCCCAAGGGAACCATCCGCCTCAGCCATGGTAGGCTGCACCAGCTCCCCATGCGGGACCCTACAGACCAGTTCGATCTCCCGGACCACTTGACTTGGCAAATGAACTTGGCCATCGACCACGCCGATATTAGCCACGACGCCCAAGGTGTTCTCGGCGAGACGTTCGTCCCCACGCTTGATGACAGCGGCAACATCATCATGCGCGGGATGGAATGCATCCGCGGGGTAGAGGCCGACTGTAAGTTCGCGCCGGCCAAATGTTGGATTTCTGAACAGCAATTATGTCGGATTTCTGGGAGATGCTTACAACGTGTTGACTGCTATAGCGTATTGTCGGCCCATGTACGGTAAGTAGCATTACTCTGTGCTTTTGAGGAGCGCCAAAAAATGTTTCCGGTCGGACGGACCCCCTCCTCAGCAATAACCTTGCTATGCAGCCGAGACTGTGCACCATACTCTTCATCGAATATTCCCAAGGAAAAGTTCATCGATTGCTTATGTGGCCTGGAAACGTCAGGAGCGATCACTACTTGAATCAACATCGGTTTTGTCTGATCGATGCAACCACGTCATCGATTGTCCGTCCAATTTTCCCCCTCGCGTGCAAAATTTCGTGTACACGCAGATGCTGTCGCTGGTCCCCTCGGTGTGGACTTCGCCCAGCGCGAGTACGGCCCCTAAACGTACACCTTGGTGCACTGGGGAAGCTACAGTGGCTGGCCACTGCTCGCAGTCAGAACATACCGCCGGTCGAAACCACTAACATCGACGCCGGAAGGAGCATGCGATGTGTAGACAGACATTAGTTCAGAGACCGTAAGTCCAGCTGCGTCTAGTACTTTATGTGTCGGGTCCATGTTTGCTCTTTTACCTCGAGGCGAGAGTAAAATCAGCTTAATACATACCTGAGACATTTCATATTTTCATGTTTGTTCGACCGGAAGTGGCGTCAGGACAAGAAGGAGAGCTGGCTTCGCGAACGGTGACCACCACGTCTATTTACGATGTTGATCAACTCGTCGTGCCTATGAAACAGCAAGCATTAGATCCCTCCCCACGACGACTATATCGTAGATGCTTCGTTTTTGGATATATGCACAATCCCAGTGGAAGAACATGGGGTTGCCTGCAATACTGCGGCGTGGACGGTCCAACAGTTTAGTTTGACCCTGTTTTTTGCATTATCATCTTGCAACACGGACAACCGCGCATCCGGCCACCGGCACTAGGTATCGGTGTATGGTCGTCCGAGAGGGTACGGATAAAGGCTAGAGTCTAGCAATGTAAACGTATATTGCACTTTTTATCTCGATAGTGTTTGCAACGTCTGATCGGTAGTGAACTGCTGAGCCCGTAGGAATCAGGAGCAGCAAATTCCGAGAACTCAGCTTAGCAGTGAAACACGAAAGATTCTAGAGCCAGTAGGAATGTCCTCTTATATTCGGGTGTAAGTGCACAGTCGAGAGCTTCAAGCGGATGTTGCCATCCTTCGGTTTGGACGATTCTCATTGAAGTACCGAAAGTGACGCAGTTTGTAATATCTTCGGTGTTCAACATGGACGACCTATCACCCGTTCTCCTGTGCTGAAGGCCATTGTTTTTTCTTCCCTGAGATCATGGATAGGTAGGGGTCTAGTAGCGGAAACCTGGCAATGTAAACATATGCTATTAATAGACATGTATTCATCGCTGGTGTGTTTAACCCGTATATGCTGCTGAAATGTAGGAGGTTCTTGAGCGCAACTACATCACGGACTTGTAAGATGCCGAAAGGCAGTTGGGATATAGCGGTAGCGTCAAAGGCCAAATTGGACTACAGTAGTGTTCTTTGATCGAAGGAGTCAATCCCCATTGCCAGTAGACGGCATCCGAGCACGAGGTACTCGTGTGGCTTCCTTGATTCGTGCGACCGTAGCAAACCTAGCCATCAAATAGAGCAATGCGGTCGAAGAGCCTGTTGTTGAAATATCAGATAGGAACACGTAAAAAGCCAGCACCAATCGGGGCTGTTGTGTCTTCGGCAATAGCGGTGGCAGCCGAGGCCAATAGGGGGTCATATGATGTTCTTCAACAACGAGATCGGCGCGGGTAGGGGTCACGAAAATCTGGTTCATGTTCATGACTAGTTACATTTAACATCACTATAATCTGCAACGTATGAATGAGTTTTTATTAAGAGTTGATGTCGCAGGGCGTAGACCAATTCTGGCGAATGTGTCATAGCCTCGATATCGGTGGCTGTATAGCGATTAGTGCACCTATCGATGTTTTGTTGTCGATATATGCACCGTCACCATGTATTGGGTACAAATGTATATGGCGTTTCACGGAGTCCTAGACCGTGTTAGTCCGCCCTGTATACGCGCACTCCGATAGGTCCATGTTAGTTCTTGTATGATTTACGTACGTGCTCCATGTATCTTAGCTCTACTTATGAATTAGGATATGCGGAATATATCTGAGTGGTATCAGGTTTGAGGGTTTCATAATATTATTGAACGTATGATGAGCCATGCTTCGAAGTGCGGCATGCATAATATTTGGGATTAATATCAAACTCAGGGGTGCATACCATCTGTAAGGGCTTCAGAGAGTTACTTCTTCAAAACCATTGGAATACCTCATGCATATAAAGTGTTAGCCACATTCGTGGCGGCTGCCCCTTTATATGCCGCAAATGACACCCATCTTGCAACCGGTAAAGAGCCACACTCTTGGGTGTGTCCATGGCCGAGGAGTACCGGCCGGGAAAACAATGATGGGGCTGAGCAGCACGGAGGATTATGTCAGCATTAATATATACTTCTTGAGAATGCGCGATGTTCAACGAGAGGCAACGCAAGCAATATTCGAACGAGACCCAGAATAGAGAACCCTGATCATACCCATCGTGTGGATGTGCACTCTGTCACCTGTACATCGGACGTGTACCGATCCCTCCGCCCCGTTGGGCACGATAGTGAACATCAAACCGGCTCTGTAGGGACGCCTGACCAGTCCGAACGTCGTCTGCGCAGACAAAATGACCGACCTAACCTAACCTAGAGAGCCCTTGATGAGGTTCCGACGTTTCACGACCTTGTTGGACATGGCTTCCTTGTATGCAGTATCTCTTTGTCTCGTAGCGTGCAGCACACGACGTGGCACCTCAGGATGCCGTATTCCACACCAGCAGTACTCTTTCGTCTCAAAGGAGGAGTCGGAGTTTTCTGCAAGGGGTTTCCATCTGGAACATGGGGACGCAGGAAATTTTATCGCCAACCGACCGCCACAGTGTATATCACAAACCTGAGTTAGTCCGCTGCTTCCATCACCTTCGCTCTCGGAACACCACAGCTGGTCGGTGGCAGAATCTACTATAGACCAGAAACGTTTGATTGTGCAACCGACCACAGGTGGGCGTGTCGGACCGCGCCCACCGGCCTAGCGGTTCACACACGAATGGGGTATATATTGACACCCATCTTACCAGGGTCTTAACCAACTGGTCGAAAACCCGGATGGAAATGCGCAAGGGGACACGTCTGCAAGTCTACCGTGGGCAGGGTTGCACAAGGGGGAGGAAGGTTGAAAGTGATATCAAGACATCGGAGCTTGTTATGGTGAGGATCATGTTTGCTAGCAAAAAGAAGAATGGGAACAACCGTGCCTCGAGGTTGACACTACTTAGTGGAGAAGCATGAAAACGCCGTAGCTAGTCATGCAGCCAAACGTAAACGGGGGGCAGCCTGTGGACCGAAGCAATCATTTAGCGCACGAAACATGTTGTAGTGTGGTCGAAACCAAACATCCAAGTTCGACACTCAAGGTGCAGGCGCGACTGCGGGCGACGTGTCGCAGAGAACGGCTGTTGTTGGCTGTGGTGAATACGCGCCCAGCAAGCAATACCAGGTACTAATGTGATTACTTGAAGGTGTCAGGCGCCACTAGGGTTGCGTCCATGTTCTCGTTTAGAAAGGGTTATGGACAATAAAAAAGGATCGTGGTAGTAACGTAGAGCAGTCACATCACAAAGCCCAACTTACACCACTTCCTGATGAAATTTATTTCTAAACAAATCGACGCGATTCGACTACAAAAGAAAAGGCTGGAGTTTTCGTGATATAAACATGCAAGACACGAAGCGTAGTGAGAAGGGGGGAACATAGCCTGCCATGTGACGCCGCATCTCAGTCAAGACTACGAGGAAGAGAAAAAAAAGGCAAATAATGTCATACAATGGAAAATAGAACGCTCAACATTGCGTACGTCCGGCTGAAAATCACATCAATTAAGTTAGCTTATTTCCCAGGGTTTTGATCTGATATCGCACGCTTTAGCCCCCCACTCGCAGGTGAGTTCACGATCCTTGCATACTGCAACACCACGAACGCAGTATATACGATATAAGGAAACCTGCCGGTGCCATACGCAGGCCTCATGGCAGCCGACCGCAACACGACGACGTTCGTGATCGATCGCAGCACACGATTTGTACCTCGTCATGGGTGATGCCGCGTGCTCCACCAAGACGGCTTAACAATCAACACACCATCGCCTGTCTATTGCACACCTGCTCCTGACAGTAAAGACTGTTTTCTAGCCTGCTTCCGTTCGTAGTCCCTAGCGCATATGCCCAAATCACAGGTACCATCGGAAACGTCAACCCACACCCACGACCAACGAACCAAGGAGAACGACGGAATATTCATACAAAATATCTGGACATCCGATGAGAGAGCAGGCCATCTGAATCGGAAGCCGCAGCCGCAGAAGCAGCACACCTAAGACATGGCGGAGAAGGCGGAGGCTGACTCGCTTAACGATAGGTCTTGGACTGTATCACGCAATAGCGGTGATGAGCCCCATGCACCAGGATATTTCACCGAGAGATGCATCGACACAATACATATAACTTGTACAGTACAGAGCACACCCACCCGTTAGGTCTCGGCACACCGATGGGATCACGTGGGCGCGCCCAATAGGATACACTGCTCAGCAAGCTGTACGTCTCGCGGGCCCTAGGTACACAATCATGGCACACATCCTTTGCGTCAAATGCTGTGTTCGAAGTGGTGGTAAGAACTGGAAGTTCGAATTCATCCTCTTTTGATCCAACGTCTCCTTGTATTTCCTGCTTGCGATGCATCATACGTTTCCCGAGGATCGAACAGTGTAACCCCCTTCGCCGTCCTGGGCGCCGTGCGGGTGCCTGCTTTTGTGGTATGCTGGATTCCCCTCTGATGTGTTGGCAGGACGTGCGCAGGTATAGTCGACGACATTACGATATGGCATACGTAAGCTTGATGCACCCAGAGTCAACTATGATGTATCTTTGGTATTCCGAGGCGCGTCGCCCTCTGGGGGGGATGCGGCGGAATACGCCCCAGGGACAAGCCCTCTGGGGGAGATGCGGCGTAATACGCCCCGTGGCGCTTACTCCTCGGGGATATGGTTTCGAATTCTCGTCTATCGGAATCCCTCACAGCTTTTGGATCTCTCGCGCCGGCCGCCATAAAATCAAGCAATGTATTTTCGGAATTTAATGTCGTACTTGGAGGATTTATGTTACTTTTCGCGAACCCTCCTTGGCGGCGTTCGCGATAGGGGACATAGTATAGCTCAGTAAAGCTTGGTCGTCGTTCCGGCCCCAGCTCTGCTCTCTCCTGTCTCGTCTGCTCTGCTAGTACGAACGATGTAGTGGGGGAAAATCGCAAGCTGGCTTCATCCTACCCCAGAACTTCGCTGTGGGATGGCTGGCACAACCGGTCGAAACAAGAGAGAGTTGGAGGGAGTGGGCGGGCCTAGAGACGGGCAGGACCATGGCCCAAAGCGTGGCAATAGAGCGTGACTTCGAACACAATACCACACAGGAGAGGTGGAGCAGCAAGCATCTGATCCGAGCTTCAACTCGCACACGTGCAGATGGTAATATTTGAAATTGCACGTGACGCGGGAAAAAGTATCATCTTAAGAGAACGAAACGACTCCCAGTACTTCCCGCCAGCCCCCACAACAGCAGCGGGCGCGCGCCTCACCCCTCTACCATTCTTACCTCCCGCATCCAACATAATTGCGTGACGAGAGCGTGACGTTAAAGAAGACGCAACTACTGTTATCGTCGACGCTCGACGCCACACATGTATCTACACCATGTTTATAACGGCAGAAATACTTGTTCCGTTTATATACAACCGCATACCTAAAGTCCTATGTTTCACGAACTGTAGTCCCCTCCCACCGCCCCTCTACCCTCATGCGCCGCTCCCCTAATACCGATATCATATTTTATGGTAAACGTTTTGAAGATGACAACAACAACAAGCGAGGAACAATTTTGAGATGCTACCTTCAACCATATCTGGTCATGAGGGCATACACGCCCACGTGGTGAGCTTCAAAGCCGAAAATATTGTCCACGCTGCAAATAATCATATTCATAGCATTTCTTTTGACGACGCCGCAGTTTCGAATCCCCGAATCGAAAGCTGCCAACAGCAACCGCATATCGCCCAAATACCAGATAACCCCCCCCACCCAGTGAGAACCCTCCCCCCCACGCATGCAGCAGTAGTGCGATGAGAAGACGCTGCACTTGAAAAGTGAAAAATAACGAGGACTGCATCCACGTGATTCCTCTACGCATGCAACAATATACTTGTTACTGAAACAATAGGATGCACAGTTCATCTATGACATCTACTTCTACACTTGAACCCACCTCCCCCCCGCCCTTACTCCCCCCTCTCCCTGCCCTTTTCTCGCACCGGCCACATACGTGTGCATAGGGAATTATCATATATTACGAATCGGTTTCAGACGTCTACAAATTCCAAACCTTGATTGGTTCCTTCTGGCGTCATCCCGATACCCCCCTCCACCGGCATTATAGAGACGCAAAGTCTATGGTAATACATCTACGGCCATGCATGATTTGAGCAACCCCCGCCCGCGGTACTGTGATGAGAGGCGCGGCACAGCGAACGGAAGCACGACGGTTTTTGTCCCCCACACATCTATACTTGAGGCTTAAAGAATGAGGAAAAGTAAGACGTTAAGCACACTTAAATAACGAAAAGTAAGACGTTTGTGTTCCCACCGAACACCACATTGCCCGTATCCGACAAAACACACCGAGTACTATATCAATATACACTGCAATTGACGCTCTCGCATGCTTCTATGTCAAATAACGGGATGTATACTAAGATCTGAAGTGGATCGTAGCTCAGAAAAACGAAATAGGGTACCAAAAGTGTCGCCCCCCCACCAGCCCCCTCAACACATGCACCCCTGCTCTGTAATCGTGGAATAAATATCATGTATGTCCGAAGTTTGAAGTATCAATTAGCACTGATACGAAACTGAACATGTCGTATCTGCATTTCATGTTCCTGTACTGAACTGATACGGGCAGGGCTGAAGCGAACATGAAGGCGAGGGAATAGACGGACTTCCACCACTTCGCCAAGAGCCTCCTCTCCGTCTTGCCCAACAAAGAGAATCGCGAAGCTGCGGTGGTAATTGGAAGCAATTCAACTGCCTGTGGTGTTTGATTACGATAAGTGTTGCTTCCCTGGCCATTGCACTGTTCGTTTCCGAACTGGCCAACCATGTCCGTGTATGGCACCCTCTGAGGGTGCTTGGGTGTAGCATGTGTGGATATATAGGGATGGACCATGTCTTTCGGGGACGAAAATATGCCTGTTTACGTCAAGTACAGGTGTTCGTGTTGTTGTCCACAGCAGGCATACTTTTTCCCCGCACGGAGGGGGCGGGGGGTATCATTAGTTTGTTTCGGGGGGGATGAGCCACCCCGCGCTTTCGGGTTGAACTCCTCAGCCGGAGTATTGCACCCCCACGGGCTGCTGGATGCAGGAAGAGTATCCATTGGGACGGACGATGTTTTGGGGACGGAAATATACCTCTTACACTCAGTACGGGTGGTATTTTAGTTGTCAATAGCTGGCGGTTTTTGTTGCTGTATGGGAAGGGGGGGTGAGGGGATGATCGGGGCTGGTGGTGATCATTGTTTGTTCGGGCGCGAAGGTGCCACTGCGCGTTTTCGGGTTGACCTCCTCCGCCGGCGTATTGCACCCCCTGGGAATGCTCGGTGTAGGTAGAGTGTGCATTGGGACTGAAGATGTGTTGGGGACGAAAATAGTCCTCTTACGTTCAGTACGGGTTGTTTTTCAGATCAGGCGTTTTTGCTCGCGCATGGGGAAAGAGGGGGGGTGATTTGAGATTATATTCATGTTGGCAGAAATCAAGTCCGTTTTCGTACATGTGTACCTCCACTCCGCATGTTGACTTTCCGCTCGAGCTGGAAGCTTCATGAGTCATTGTCCACGGTTAATTCTATGCACGCCTGTATTTTCCTACAAGTTTGCCATCGCGCCCTGAGTACGTGTTTGGGATGCGGGTGACGGTTATGTGGGGCCGGGTTGTTCGCCTTTCATATAGATTCCTGGCAGAGTTATTTACGTTTGGAATAACGTTTGCAAGAGTTCTTGGAACTTACCTTTTTCGCGCAATATGTTTCTTGTGAGATCAGGCTGAGTTTGGCGTCGTGGCAACCGGTCATAATACACCTCTTACACTCAGTTTAGGGTGGTATTTTAGTTCTCAATAGCAGGCGTTTCTCTTGCCGTATGGGGAGCCGGGGGGTGGGGGGCGGGGGGGTCTACTTATTATAGTACATTACCGTAGTCGTATGACGTGGGCGGGGAGGGGTGGGTGGCGGGACTGGTCGGGATCATTTTTTGTTTCGACGGGGGGGGGGGTCACTGCGCGTTTTCGGATTGACATGTTCCGCCAGCGTATGGCGCTCTCTGGGGGTGCCGGGTGCAGGTTGTTGGCGTATGGACGTTGAGATCCATACGTATCTATTGTGATGTGCAGTAAGTACGCACTGACGTGTACGAGCAAGAAGTCCGGTTTCACGCTCCCACGCGCAAACATCGTACTCGTACGTACCAGATTGTTTTCACGCTGTAAGCGCAAAATCATCATGCGACTATTTTTAAGCCATCACGCACAAAGCTTCGTTTCCAATACTGATTTCAAGCTGTAAGCCCGGAACACGTCACACAACTAGTTCTGCTCGTCACACGCCAAGCTAGTTTCCACACTACTTCCACGCTGTTGCGCACGAAGAACGTGGCAAGACTGTTCGTACGCTATCACTAGCAAACTTAGTTTTCAGTCAATGTTCACGCCATCGAGCGCGAAGTACGGCAAAGCCACTTTTTCAAGTGGCATATTCAAGACCGTTCACGCGCTGTACCACGCGCAGCCAGGTCGTTGACGAATCAGCTACTCAGAGTAGTATCAGAAGAACCTTCTCCTGCCTTTACGGAGGCTTTCACGCCTATATACGGGGCGTCCATATCCAGCAACGGCTTTCACGCTTCAAAAGCACGAACTTAGACTCGTAATGAATACTCGAACAATACTCATGCGTAATGGGTTTTCGCTCGCGGCCAAAACAGTGAGGCGCCCCATGCATGTGTGTACGAGTAGCAATAGTGACCTGCTAAGACTGCACAAAGCCAAGTTTTCGAGTTCAAAATGCTTCGCACGCATGAACTTAATGAGCACATCGCATTTCGTTGCCTACAAGCACTCTTGGTGTAACCTGCACCGGACGAATCAACACGACAATAGTGCGTACATTGCTCAACAGCGCGGGATCAAACATGGCACTATCCATCACTTCAGCTACGGTCAACAAACCGGCCAATTTAACGTCGCAGAATACACGTTGTCAACAGCGATGGAGGTACACCGCCCAGCTGCATCTGATCCATTTCCTTGATCAACTACTGCTGTGACTGCCACGACTACTCCGCGACATAAGTCTACTTGCCGCTTCAACTCTACGGTCTCTAGATGGCATTTAGGCGTCTTGTTCATCGCAGCGCAGTCAATCAACGTCAAGCTCATCAAACTTTCGAGGACAAAGTATACTTACAACAGCTACAGCAGGAAGGAAGTACAGCAGCAGTACCTGCGACCGCAACTACTACTACAGGTGCTACAGTAGTTACTGCTGTAGCACCTGCGTCAACATGGGTCAACGACTTCCTCATGTTCTGCTGTTACTACGCCTACAACTACTATTCATAGGAGAAGTGTTTCTTCTGCCACTATCTCTTCGCAGCGACTACTACCGTAGTATATACGAGTCCGACATCATTGTCTACGTAACTACAGAAGGTATTGGCACCTGGTACGTACTACTAAAACAGTTTCTGCGGCTTCTGCAGCGGTACCCGCAATGTCTCCTCCTGTACTACGACAACAACACTACCCGTAGCCAACATCTGGCAGCATCAAAGCGGTCTACCCAATGCAAAGGCAGCGTCTCCATGATCGAACGAACACCCCCTTATCTATTTACGGACGTACGGGGGGATTAAAGATGGAGACTTTCCGACGGCAACTTCTTCACATAATTTCAAATTTTTCTTGTGTACGCATCAGCACAGGACTAGACACAAAACCATTGTCGCCTACGCTCTCACCAAAATCAAGCTCAACATCACCACCACCAAAGCTTTCACCAAGCAGCTCGCCACCGAAATCTCAGCCGGAGCATGAACCATCTTGGTGCATCGCGGGCGTTTTTTGGACAGTGCATGCACACCACTTTCTCAATCCAAGCTCCAAAATTCGGCGTTCAAGGGAGTTCCATGCTCACTGTGTTGCAATATATCAATGGGGACGCAAACATATTATTGCGTCGCATAATTTTCATAGTTTAGGCGTTTCGAGTTCAGCCCAGATTTTTCGTTCGAATGCTAGTTTTCGCCGCATGCTGGGGATCTTGAGACTTGAGAGCTCCGTGATTGATTGACCGTGCACGCAAACACTCGTCCACTTCTCTTCTCTTATCCCCCCTCCTCCTCATCCTTTTCAGTTGGACAAGACCGATAAACGACGCTGGCCTTGATCGCCATTATATTTAATACGTTCCTCTGGGAGCTGAAGCTTGAACAACAACCAGTCGGTTCGACAACGGCTGAAATCCTTACCTCTGCGGCGGGCTGCCTGATCTAACTCAGGAGTTGATCTAACTCAGGAGCCGTGCACACACGCCTACTGCGGGGATTCAGTAAAGAGGTCATGAGCCTTCGGTTTACGTAAGGACTGCAGAGCCGCGAGCCATTCCAAAGCTTGTTCAGAGCAAAAACCACGGTGGGGAAGGCTTTTGTATGAGCGGCTCTCAGGCTGGGCTCAGCACAGCGGTCACCTCACCGGGATGGTGCGAACGTACCATGTTTGTTGGCCCAACCAAGCATGTTGTGAGGAAAACACGGACTCCACACACCCGTGGCCTTCAGCTCACTACCACTCTCACCGACCCCATGAAAAAAGATAAAGTCGGAGTCATAAACACCGCCCACCCCGTCGCCACAAAAGAAGCTTTGTCCGCGATGGCCGCACAGACGTCTGACGAGGCCATGCAGGGCAAGCGAAACGCACGTGAAAAGGCGGCCGGAAACAGCATCGCACCACCCACAGGGGGCAGCAAGAAGAGGGGACACACATGTTCTTTGAAAACATCGGGAACAAGACATCACCGAGTACTTCGCCACGTGGTCTCCGTATCGCATCCGACGTGTGCGCGTTAAGCTCATCGGGCCGAAGGAAATACTCAGGCCGCACTTGGAAGTGAGGAGCATCACCGATACACGGGACACGTACATTTTCGTCGGGGCCAACACGGCGAGACCCGACGCCTTCACCATCACGAGGCTCGGGAAAAACTCGAATGTTGTGGATGTCGTGGAGAAGGATTGGTTGGCGGCGAAGGGAACGGACAAGGAGAAGGTGGAGAGGACAGAGCTCACCGTGGTAATAGCGAGGACGTATGTGCCGTCGACGTCAGAGCAGGGGACCGAGAGGATGGAGGGACAGGGCCACAATGACGAGGGGGGGGGGGTGTCTGATGGCCCCAGGCGCTGCAGCTGAAAGCGGAAAGAAATGTGATGCTTATGGGCTACGTTGGCGACGGGGAGGAGGAGGAGGAGGAGGAAGGCGAGGGGGGGCGTGCCTCTAGTGGCACCAGGCGCGGCGGCAGGGTGCGGAAACCGCCCACGAAGTGGCCAGGGGACAAGGAGGAATCAGAGGATTCAGAAAACTCGGAAGAGTCGGAAGAGTCGAAGGAAGAGGTAGAGTCGGGGGGGGGGGGGGGGGGGGGGGGGGGGGGGGGAGGGGAAGAAGAAGAGAGGAAAAGAAAGGAAAAGAGGAGGACGAGGAGCAAGAGGAGCAAGAGTGCAACGAGGGTCCGGTGTCCGGGAACGAGGTGGTTTGTGTAGAGAAGATTACCGTACACCACCAGCTGTACACCTCTCTGACGTTTTGTTTTTGCTCAGCCTGTCGGGTGTGTGACTACAACCGGTGCTATTCCAACAGCGAGAACCCGGCCCTCGTCCCGAAGCTCAAGTTGGCTGAAATTGAGGAGACGATTGTCATGGTTACTGGGGTAGACCCTGAGACGGGGGTGGACCGCCCAGCCGACCCCCCCCAAAACAAGCGCCGACGAAAATCGTGTTCGGCAAGAGGCAGAAAGTCTGTTTGATTAAGCGGGTTATTGGTACGCAAATTCGGGTCGTCGTTTTGCTACAGCACGTAAAGTAGCGTAGAATAGGTAGGTGAGGTGCCGTGTGCTTTAACGTGCTTTCATTCTCTTTGTTCCAACGTCCTTTTCCGCAGTTTTTTGCGTCCATAGACGCATGTTACGCTTGTAAAAATTTAAGTTCGATATGTTTTTTCGTTGTTTTTCAAAGGCTGCGGCAATAATACTAGTACGGGTGTGCATCGCTGTTACTTGGTACCAAATACGATTGAGGAAATTCTGGCACCGGATTCGCAATTTCCACCGCAAAATTACCATACCCTGAATTTTTCAGGTTGATCAGAGCATTTTCAAAACCCGGGCATTTTTCAGCACCATCCCCGCTTTTGGCGTTTTCGCGAATTCGCCGCCTGGAAACAGGAAAATGTGTTGAAACCCGGTCATCATCACGTTCGTTTTTTTTGTACTTTTACAGAGCATCTTACGCATAACATGAGGTCATGTGGAAAAAATTCAAGGGTTTGGGTGGGGATGGTACGGAATCGCCCCCCCCCCCAAAAACAAATGAACCTTATTCGCGGAACCCGCCACGAGGTGCTCGGGGTAACGGATCAAAGGCCGTCAACGAGCTGGAGTCGAAATACCTCAAGATCACCAACCAGACGACACGCGCCACGCAGCCGACAATCGCGAGTACGAGCTTGACGCCGGGACAGATCCCGACAACTACATCAACGAGCTCACAAGACTGCGCAACCTACTGACCGAGATGGAGGAACCTATCACGGACAGGCACTTCACCAACATCGTTCTGCAGGGTCACGCAGAGGAGCACCGGGACGTCGAGCTGATAACCAGGAAGGACCCAGACGTCGATCTCCCGAAGATTCAATCTGTACTACGTCACCTCTACCTGAACAGGCTGTCGAGGAACAAAACGGGGAGAATTACTCGGCGTGGCACGGCCATGACGGCAGAATCAACATCGCCTTGACCGCAGCGCTATTTTCTGCCACAACTGTGGCATAGCAGGGCATTGTAGGAGCGGCTGCGCCGTGCTTAGTAAGGCCCACCGGAACAACGACAAGCCCGCCGGCCAGATCAAGAAATGTTGATCAGGCGACCGTGCTGGGCAGAAGTGGTGCCCTGTGCACAAGACGACCATCCACAACGACGCCGAGGTGCTGCACCCAAGGGGCTCCACGCCCACAGGCGCGTAGTACGCACACGGCTGCTGCGATGGGAGTCCAAATCCGCCCCGATGGCACCGAACAAAAGCCGGTTGTTAACTTTGACCACGACTTTGACAGGGGCTTCATATTTTAACTGGCAAAACAATACAGGAACCGCCAGCCACAATGGGGGTCGCCTTACCAACGCTTGGTCGCCGGAAAGATGTTTCATGGAAACGTTGCAAGCAAAAGCGCTTGGGATTGCCGAGAAGACGACTTTCGGAATCGCTGCAGCACTGTTCGTGAGACTACCGGAGATTCCGGAGTCGCTACACTAACAACAGAATCTTGGGGTCGCCGAAGTGTCTTTTGGGGATCGGGCCACAGTATTATATATCTATTGGTATTGCCGGGGGAGAGCATCTTCTGGAATCGTCGCATCATCATCGATCGTTGATGGCCGCGAGATCATCCCTTCTGGGGTCGCGGGACTTCCTCGGGATCGCTTCAGGGCTAGTGGAACATCGCTTCTGGGGTCGCTGATCATCATCTGGATCGCTTCAGGGCTGCTGGAACGTCGATTCCGGGGTCGCTGGACATCTTCACTTTTTAGGACTGATAAAACATCGCTCTTCTTGGTGTCGCTGGGCAACGTCTGAACCTCTGGGAGGGACATCTAAATCGCCGGGCTGCATCCACTTAACGGCGACATTTATTTGCCTCGTAGTTTGTAGCACCACATTTCTTCTTTCATAAGAGGGCGGCGAAACGTGGTTCGACTTCTAGTCTATTTGTGCAATTAGTTTTGTAGTAGCACCACATGTCTTATTTGTACGGGGGGGGGCGGCAGAAACGTGATAGGCTGCTATGTAGTTGTTTTCTTGGTCAACAAACTGATCATTGAAATATTGATTATTCTTGAGTTGCAGTTGTGAGTTTTGTCGCAGTAATACGTCTTGTCTCTCTCCAACACCAATCTGTCTTCAACTGCTCAATCACCCTTTGGGCAGTACAACCCCGTGGCAGTGTAGAACGTGTTTCAGAAGCAAACTATGACAATTGACACTGCTGTTCGACCGGTGTTCTTTCAGAAGAAAAACCTACGGCCAGTAATGGCTCGTAGTAGATAGCGTACGAAGTAATATCGTGCCGAGTATGTCTGTCTGGTATATGTATAATGAGACCCGCGCAGGTTCCAAGGTCTGCGTGATATATATATATACGTGTTGCTGCAATAGCTGTACAAGGGTTGGTCACCCATCTTAAGCGAAGCAGGGACAATGGTTGATGTTGTTGCGACGCCGCGAAGGACTAATGAACTTTTGTTGCGACATAGCAACGGATGCACACGCAAAATATGCAGACAAGAAGTACAGAGAAGTTCACCGACCACGTAACTAGAGTTGAAACTTTCGAAAATATATAAAGGAGTAAATGATGATAATTGCAGTAAGAATCAAGCAAAAGTACATCAGAACGTAGTTTCTGCGTAATCCAATTTGATAGTTGAATTAGGCTATGTCACCTCCATCAAGGGGTCGTATTAAGGATAGCTACCATGCTACCCAGCAGTAGCCAGTAGTATATACCGAGTTGCTGATCGGTATCATAGTCGCTTGTAGCGGGTAGGCCACAGCAGCAGGAAAAAGTGCTTCATCAGTACAAGCAGTGCGGTATGTTCGATGCCGATTAAGGAGCGTGCGGTGGCACTTCGTTGGATCAGTTATCTCGGGTTTGCATGCGGAACAACAACCCCGAATACCGTTTCGATCTCAGCCGAGCATGTTTGTTTGAGATTTAGATGTTCGCCGCATGCTGGGAGCCCTGAGACTTGAGAGGTCCGTGATTGACGCGCACATCTCTTCTCCTCTCCTCCCCCTCCTCATCCTGTCCAATTGGACAAGACCGATAATCTACACTGGCCTTGGGCGGCATTTTATTTAATATGTTCTTCTGAGAGCTGAAGCTTGAACAACAACCAGTCGTTTCAACACCGGCTGAAGTGTTTACGTCTGCGGCGGGCTGCCTGATCTAACTCAGGAGCCGCGCACATACGCCTACTGCCGGGGTTTCGTCAAGATGCACCCACCAGTTGCATTCCCCGAAGGAAAATTAAACATTTTTTAGGTCTCGTAAACCGCTGCAACATTCACAGAGCAGCTTCTTGTATGTCTGGGTTCTCAAAACACGATTTCCTCAGTATTATTCCGTGCGCGTCTCGTCCTGTAAATGTAGATCTCGTTGAACAGCTTGAAATTGATTTCTTGCACAACATTCGTGAAAACTAGAGACTCAAATTATAAACACCATATGTCGCAAGTGCGTATCCGTGCGCCGTCGATGTGTGCGACTTCTGTGATACATAGCGGATATATCCTTGAACCCGAGCCGGTTTGGGCGTCGCTGCGAAATAAATGGCATACCCTGTACTGGTATGATACGAGTAGGTTTTTATGCCAACTGAGACTCCCGACTGCTACGTATGGCTTGGATACAATACCCTCCACCGTAAAATCCAAGCTAACACAGCAGTGCTGAACCTAGATCAAATCATGCCCATTCCGTCACAGTCCCGTGGCCCTTCAGCTCTTGTTGTTGAGGCCCTCAGCGTCCCCCTGCTTGGAGTGTCCACGCTCAACAGGGACCTTCCTTGTGGGTGAGAATAAATATACATTTTGGTTCACTCGAATATTCATCCAGGGGCATCTACCATGCACTGCCCCAAGCGTCACGCGGTTCTTGAAAGCCGACCGGCATAGACTGTAACTGTTCGGCTACCTGCTCCTCTTCAGCAATACGGGGAATCGAACAGCTTCCACACTGGATGGTGAGCTGACGTGTCGAATAAAAAAACCGTTTCCAGGTTGCTCCCCTCAGGCACAAGGATGTACCTGGTAATACTTGATTTTGAATGACCACCGCCAATATGTGTCCCCTTCAAAACGAAACGTGTACAAGTATTGAATGGTAGCTGGACAATACAAGGGTACGGATAGATTGTAAAGTTAGATTCCACATCAATACGCTCATCGGACTCGACTGCTGACTGCTGAGTGCCTGCGTTTCTCGAGCTGTGTTATATTATCGGTACTTATAGTGAAAACAACAGCTAACACGGCCTGGCTTCAACAACGGTTGTCCCGCACGTTTCACGGCAGATTTTATCCGGAATGATCCTGTGTCAATGACGGCTTAGGACTGCCACAAGTGGCAACCGCCCATCGTACTGGTTGGGCGTTTCTGTGGTTGCCTCATGTTGTGCAAACTAGCGAAGGGCTGCAGTAGTGACAAAAGGCACATCGCCGAAAGGGGAAGAGGTATGGGAAGCGAGGGGCATGTATCTAAAGTGCTTACAGTCGGCCCTCGGACGACATTGCCGACAAAAAGCGCAACCGTCGACAACCTTGGCGCACACGATGACATTCAGCCTAGTTAACCGTGTCACTGTTAGCATCCAAAATAAGATGGCATTTAACATATATATTAGACACCCTTGCATCGTCCCTACTCCGCCACGTTATTCGAAGAGGCGGTGTATCCCCGCTGCGTTAGGTGTGCCGTCGGATGCGCCACGGCGGGGTTAAACGGGGTGTATTTCGGAGATAGCATCGGTGACCCCGTCTGCGTCACTCAGCAAGCTGACACAAATGGCAATGTGAGCTACCGACCAGGACACTTGGGGTGCGATTCGTTTTGTCCAAGTACTCAATCCACATTTTCAGCTTTTTCCAGCCGTTGTCCTTGAAGGTTAAATATGAATGACGCAATCCCTCGGGGAGAAAACATAAGTGTGTGAACGGGAGTTTCCAGGCCGGTTTTGGATGGACTGGACTACAGCGTGAAAGTGTGCATATAGAGATGCATCGACTCTTTGCCTACAGGCGATGAAACTGTGGTTGCCACGGCAAGCCTGTCGTGCAAGCCCCGCCAATTTACGCAAGACACAATCGAGGAGCAGCTACCACGCACCATATAGTGAGAGGCCACGATGCGAAGGCGTTCGGCTTCACGTTTTTTCTTTGACGTTTCCTGCTTCGTGTATGGGAGAGAGGTCGGTAGGTGTCTCCATGTGGCTCTGCAGCTTTGTCACTGACTGGCCGATCCCGGGTATGAGAATCCCAACAATACACCTGTTGTGCGCGAAGAACTAAATCGCTATACGACAGTTATACTCATAAGGCATGCCAGCTCCTTGCACTGAGCGTTACGCGCAGGATATGGGCAAATCCGTAGAACAGAGACGTTGGCCATTTTTTTTCAATACCCATGTCTTATTTAGGGACCAAACGTTTTCGCAGTCAATTGGTTGGCATATGCGGGCAGTAGTTACAAAGCACAGGGTCTTACGTATGGCATATCGAAACGATAAGAAGCGTTGTTATAGCCGAAATGTCGCGCTTCCCTGAAGGCTACCGATATCTACGATTATCTAGCATATCGACCTTCGTTCACGGCTCGGATCACTCATTCAAGCATAAATGAACTTCCCAATAGGAATGCTGTATGAAGATTGATGTAGTCTCATGATAAGTTAGATGTTGATCCTCCGGCTATTTCTGCACAGGTGTTCTCGCAGGCTGGGCGCTGATATCGTCGCTACTGTAGGTCCACAATATGCACATGTAAGTAAGCGTTTCCAGAACAGAATACAACTACTACACAAAAAGCGCACGTTTCGCGCACTTTGACTGGTTTGCCAAGTTTTTTGTGAGCTCAGAGGCTGTGAGTATATTGTGGGCGCTTGCGGCGACAGTGCGGGTGACCGGAGATGCGGTGAGACGGGCAACCGTTTCCGTTCAATACGGTACGGCGCCATATGACAGCTGCCCAAGTACTCTTTGAGACAGTCACTGAACCAGTTTTTTCTTCTCATTCATTTTGTCATCCCTTCTTTGCTCCCTTCCTCCTTGTAATCGTAACTCAGATCTGGAGTCACAGAACGGGCTCTTCTCCCACCTCTCCGGTACGATTCGTGCCTTGCATGTTAATCGCGAGAAGTCTCCCGCCCTTTCTTCCCTCGTCGACTCGCGTCGAACTGCGCCTACCCACGCTGCGCGCTTTCGGCGGTGAGAGTCCTTCTATTTATGCAGATGAATTCACAGGATCACTCCGGTGGAATTCGAATTCACGAGATCAACGGTGGCAGCATTTGAGGGTTGGCTTGGTACGTATCGTTTGACGAGTAAAAAACATTTTGTTGTTTTTCAATCCCTCGTTCAGGAGGAAAATACGATGGTTTCGCCGGCTTGATGTAAATTGGTGTATCGGCTGAAGGTTTGTCGTATATGTCCAAGCATCCAACTGGAGCGCCAGCATTTTGGTGAAACCCAGGCGGTGATGTTACATTGACAAAGCAGCTGCGGGAGCCACATCGAGACGTGTACATTGCACCTGCGCTAAATGTTCAAATGCCAAGTGCGTCAAATTCCGTGCCTTGTGTCTTCTCTCAGGAAGGGCAGAAACATGGTCGTTACGGCACCGAGACGTCACGGCGGACATATTTTGGACGCTCAATCCTTGCTAAGAACTGATGATCGACTTTGATTCTCTTGCTTTTTTAGGCCACTCGGTACCACGGATCTTCCCTTTCATGCCAACAACGAGATTTTTCGCCAGAGGTACAAAGTGCCCGTGAAACGTCGAATATGTAGGGTTATCCATTCGGTGGTAACGAGTAGTTGGGTGGGTACAGTATGTGCCCAGAATGTTGTTCGATATAATGCTTGGGGTTGGAACCGAGGAATCACGGGCCTTTCGATGTAATGCAATAGATGGCGCTGAGTTTTGATCGAGCGAGGCTTGGGCATCGGCAGTAGCCCGAGATCACCGTCCACAAGCAACCACCAAGAATATTTTCTGTGGGTCGGCGGGTACAATGCTCCGCACGGGGTACATCAGCATATCATCTATAGAGAGTGAACTTGCCCAGAGTTTGTCAAGGGACCGCAATCACGCCTTTCTTCCCCTTCTTTTAGGCTCTCGTCGAGCTCATATCGACGCCCTAAATCTTAGCGAAGTGTTTTTTTTTTCGTCGGCCCTCGTTGCGCCCACATCGACGCCCTAACTTCTGACAAAGTTTTGTTTCGTCTTCAGGATTGCCTATAGAGTGCCACCAACCCGTATATTTTGTTGTCATTGTTGCAATGCTGTAGAGGAAACGATATTGGTACCTGTTGGTACCTGGTCAGTATTCGTGTTTGGAGAGTGATACACACCACTGTTTAGTGTAGTGTAGAGCTCGTACTATTACGGGGGTACATAGTTAATAGGACCTATGGTTTACATAAAAATCTATATATTTACCTATTTTTACTAACAAAATTTGGTCCTGTTAACTATGGACCCCCGTAATAGTAGAACAGTAGCAATACCGCCCGTAGCATACAAGTGCATCATTGGGGTATCCCGAATATGTTTCTGGCATACGAGGACTGTACAGAGTACTGTTGCATGCAGTCATTTTAGAGACGGATTGTTTTTGCGAGCAGACTACATCATCTACCTGTAATAGACAGCAATACAGCAGTTACATGGGAGTTTATTCCTCCTTGATACGCTCACCTGCCACCAACAGACAGCGTAACAGCTTTGTTCTCCGTACTTGCACGATAATACTGACGGCAAACACTTACACCTTCGTGGTTGAGTCGTTTCTCTTTTCGTTTATTTTGGGTTGAGTATCACGATCCAGGAAGAACGACTCTCAAAATGGCCTCAGCAAAGCGTGAAACTGTGACGAATTCCCGTCAGAATATTGAACCATCTTCGTTGGAAGTGTGATTCTAGCCGGCGGATGTTGGAAGTACATTTTTTGGACTGCGTTATTTTTAGGTTGGACGTTGGAATTGCGTGCAACACTACCCGTGACGTCACGGATTGTTCACTCTGATATTTATTTTCCCACTTGCCTGAATTACAACACGATGCAGTGCGCCTGGGTGAAGCAGACGTATGCGATGACCCGCACATAACAGGCCTACGCGGACAGAAGATCGATTGGTCTCGTATCAACGGCGAATGGTACATCATGGATTAGGACGGCGACGCCAGTTTCCACGTAAATGTCTGTGTCACCGTGCCGTACCATTCACAGTCGATACCGGACTAATCGATTTTCTGTCCGCGGGGGTCTTTTAGGTGTGAATCATTGCATATCTCTGCTGAGCCCGGGCACTCTATCCGAGGAGATCCCAGACCGCGAGCTGATCACGGGCCTCAACGATTTGTCAGAGAGGCACTCTATTGCCGTCGAGGTGCAAAACTCGTACGATGTCAACTATAACGGTTGTCTCCAGGATACATTGCCCTGCCTAGCCGAGGGGGGACCGCGTGCGATCGTGGACGGGAGGGAAGTTGAAGGTCTCCTTCAATATTCCAGGGATAAATACGTGGTGAATATGATCACTTTATTGGTGTTCAACTTACCAGCAGAGTGCCGTCAGTCTAACGAGGACAAGACTTTATGACGAGATGTTGCAGGGTGTCCGCCAGGTGGTCCCCGAGGAAAACTCGAAGACTGGATCCTGCCCTCCGATGCCATGGCAGCGCCTAACTGATGCCTGTACTACACACACAATCGCGGCCTCGCCGAATAGCAGTCACTTCGTATCATCACCTCGCGTCCGTCCTTATCCAGCACGGGGCGAGTCGTTTCACCCAGGATTCGAGACAGCGACTCGTTCCGAGGGAGAGGCTTTGCAGCCGGGCGTCCGTTTGCCAAAACTCCGAGTCGGACTGGACACGGCCATTCTAGTCTAAGTCACCACCGACTTGGTAGTTCGTGCCGACAATTAGAAACACAGTGACGACGGGTAGTTCGATCTTAAACTCGGGTTGAACGATCGTGACCTCCGCCGGCACTGTGCGTCCAAATGCAGGCACCAACTACTAAGGCGGCGTTTACTTGAACTGGGATGGCCGCGTCCTGCCCGACTTGAAGTTCTGGCAGATGGACGTCAGGCTGCCAGGCCTCTCACTCTGAAACGAGTCGCTGTCTCGAATCCTGGGTGAAACGGCCCGTCCCGTGCCGGATAATTACGGACGCGAGGTGATGGAAGGGTACGAGACGTTCCCTGGGGCCGTTGGGAATATATCCGCGTGGACGATTCTGTGGGCCCGACTTTACCCTTCTCAACAAACGATTCAACTTGCGTGGACGATTCTGTGGGCCCGACTTCACCCTTCTCAACAAACGATTCAACCGCTGGACGCATTTTTCTCTCCATGCCCAGACTGGTCGCGATCTCAATGGATACGATGACGGATCTTCAAGTAGTGTCATGACCGGCGATTAGGGACAAAGCCGATGGACACTTGTTTCCGTGTGCGCGCCGTTTGCATTGAGAGGATATTGAGTTGGATCGCTGCCATATGGTAGACGCCATGGTCGTCACTGGGTTCTAACCCACTTCATCTGATGAAGGAGAATACAGCGCTACGACTGCTACGCACCTTTCTACGCAGTCGCAAAATTGGCAGTGAGGGCATCTAAACGACCGTGCGTAAATATATGTGTTTTGCGGGGTTTATGTGTCATACGGTCGTAACCGAACCATTTCCGAAGCAACTGGTATTTAAGGAGGTAGAGGGGGTGGGGGGGGTGACTTTGGTTTGAGGTTTGAGGAGGTGGAGAGGGTTTTCGATTTTCATGGCGTTTTTTTTTTTTGAAAGTATGGTCACTTCCGATAACTGGTGCACTGGTTGATGTGCGATTAGCGTGAGCTCCTCTGGTTCTTCACTTTTACCAGTACAACGTCTACAGAACAGCAGGTGATGTGATCAGCGAATCTATTGCTGTTGTACTCCACTCATATGTCGCCGCTGATCTGTTAGGAACCGGCATGAGAGGCGTACGATTGGATGAGAGGTAGAGCATTGGGTTTGAATTTACACAGTCAGCATTCGTTTGGTCATGTACTCCGAAATCCCCTGCATATATTTGTTTCTGTGTGGGGCATTCAACGGGATGATAGCAGTTTTGTCCGTCCCTTCTTCCTTCTTCCGTGTACGACGGCGATAATATGTGTATACGCTGAGGGGCCTTTGCATCCATGTCTGCCCATCTATGGACCAACTCCGGCCCGGCCCACCTTACCAGTGCGTACTCTGGACCCAAATATACGTAGCATTTATGGTTCAGGATCTTTTATATACTCGATAGGCAAGCAGACGAGGCTGTGACTGATGCACTTAGCCAATGCCACATGAATATGATTCAACGTTTCAGTACGGTAGATGGCCAACTTCAACGGATCACAGTGCACGGAGGCACCAGGGTTCATTATATAGCGACGCTCTATAGCCCGTTTGGTCCCTATTGAAGGATTTACGTCTCTTGAAGTGAACGCGGTCGCTTTGACATGAAAAACGGGTCTAAAAACGGCCAGTTCCACGGCATGCGGAACAGGGCAAGAGAGGACGCCACTGCTGTGGTGGTTCCCCGCTGGTTGTCGATGTATGATGCGCTGTGATTGCCACGTTACCGATACAGTACTTGGTAGTGTATCGTCAAGAAGAGTGCAACACCTGGAGAAAAGGGCCGTGCCCCATGGAAGATGTGTTTCCATGATCACTTCCGATGCCCATTGCACTTCTCACCCTCTGTATTGTACAAGGTCGATAGCGATGTCGGTGATCGCCGCCGTACTTCCAATCAGTATTTCTTAAATGATGTGCGTTTTTATTAATATCTCACTTGCGTTGCGCATTGCACTTGTCCGTGTTTACAGGGGCAATAGCAATGTCGGCAATCGCCGTTGTACTTCCAATCAATGTATCTTAGATACCGTGTCTCTGTACAATACTTGTACTGTAATACTGGGTTGTCCTGGGTCACCGCACTACGCTGCTCAATCCTGACCAAAGCTCCCCCCTAGAAAGTTTGCCAGGAAAATCGAAACATCCAGATCCCCTAACACAGAGCGTACCGTCTGGGCCAAGGTGTATCAACCCCATGGAATCAACAGGTGGCGTCGATAACCCCGTACTCTGGTGTGTCAATCTTGCCCGTTTGTTTGTCGACGCCGTGCTAGCGACAAGGTCCTGGTGAAGAACTGCATTGATCTCAAAAGCGAACACATGGCAACTTCTTAACATTCTTTCAACAATGACCACATAAGCCCCTTTCGAAGCCGTCTATTTTCTTCTACACGAGCGATCTTCATAGATACTTGCCACTCTCAATATCTGTACACGGAAGCAAACCTCGACACGCATCATCATCAGTTCAGGCTTGAGCCTCAACGCGCATCATTCGCTCATTCCATCCTCCCCAAACGCCCACCCGATGCTTAACCTTCTGATCAAAGGTGTTCACCGCCTCACTCTGCATCGATGCCTTGTTACACCGTGCATTGCGCTACGAGTTGTGTCTCCATCATATTTAACCATTCCTGGTAATGTATCTTGAGACTGCACCCTTGACGTCCGCTAAAGCTGAGTGCGACCGTCCACACTCTCAACCTATTTTCAAAAAGGCAGTGCAAACACTCCACACGACGACGACCAAACGAAGCAATCTACTATGGTGTTGGCCAACCACCGTGCCGTCAACAACCCTTATACTGCAGTAGTACCGTCGCCTGACAAACACGGTGCTCGTGGCTACACCCAATCAAAGGTGCGCTCTACGCTTTGCCACGGACGCACGCTGGAAGGACATGGTTCTGAGGGTTCTGTAGATTGTAGTCCAAGCTGAGAGATGATAAAGGGCTTAGACCATCTCCAACATCTCGAGCCAAGCCCCCAGTGGGCGTTAAAAAGCATCGACAAGAACGAATCCTTCAACGCCGACTGGTTCGGTACCATCGAGTACGTCGAAATATTGCTCGGCGCTACGACAGGGGGTCTATTTGTTGACGGTGGCCATGGGGAGAAGGCAAGATGGGGATTGACAAGAGACGATATTCAACTACATGTGAGTGTTTCTCGTCACAAAACAAAAATATCGCCAAGGGTGTGTATAGTACGTGTTGCGGGGCCGCTGTCGATGCACTCGACTGTTGTTTCCCTCTTGAACAGGAAACGATGTTCGTCGAGTTCAAGCCTGGATGCCCTGACCACCACGTGGTCTGATGATATTATTTATAGTCGTTGTCCTATAGGACAGAGGAGAAGAGAGAGAGCGGAGCTGAGAACGGAGCTCGGAGTGCTCGACCTCTCCTCTTGAGCACACGACAAAATTCATAATAACGCGTGCGAAGATATACACAAGCCTCTAAAACTTGTAACCGTCGCTGCTGGAACGACCCAAGCGAACACCCTCCCTGGCTCCTCACAGCAGTGACGAGACCGAACAGGCATTCACGATGTACCAGGGCCTAAGAACAGCCAACGACAGTACCGCAGGAGAAAACATGGCCACCGGGTCAAAACCTCCTGTGTAACATAAATACTACAAACCGATGCAATAAAAGCAACGGCCGCATCCCGAAACGATGACCATGGCCAGAAAATTAAACGCCAAGTGATTTCCTACTCCCCCATGCCCCTTAACGTAGCGCAGGTTTGGTAGTCTGACAGGTTTTTTCTCCTTCAACTAGTAATCATCGAATACTGCCTATACCCTTTTTTTCACCCTCGAAATTCAGATCAACAAGAACCTGCGGCGGGACTTGAAGAGGTCGCAGCAAGGGATTTCGTCCAAAATATCTGCGTGCTCCTCCTCCGAAGCTACGAACTGAATGTCTATCTTCTTAGCCCGAAGTGGCTCTCTGACAAAATGAAAACGCACGTCGAATGCGTAGTCCGAGCAGATCTAAGAGGGTATTAGCCAAGGCTATGGCCCCCTGGTAATCCTAGAAAACCCAGACACATGATCAGCTTGGCTCTGGATCTCTCCTCCACGGCCACTCTCCTCTTTTGGACCTAGTTCCACAACGGGGATCGCGGGGATGTCAGAGGATGAGTCAACGCCAAACCGATTCAGCATGCTTTCAATAAACGCCTTCTACGTAATCTCCAATGTCCCCAATTCCCAGTCGCGGTTCTACGTTTTCCGGGAAACCACTCGGCATGCACACGCTTAACTCCCTTTTTATTATCCACAGTAGGTCCTCCGGCCATCAAAGCCACTGCGTCCTCTGCTGTCGAAGATGTTCGCTTCAGGATAGTCCCAAGCTTCGTCCACCGCTCGTACGCTGCCGCAAGCAGCGCGCCTGCGACTTCATTGTGCATCCTTAGCTGATGCACAGCAGGTTCACCCTCGAGGCGTTGGCTCTGACTCCAGGTCTGGCCTCGTACTGTCGGTGGGAGTCGTCCCCAGCTGCTGAACTCGTGTGCTGGCCTCCTCGACAAGACCGCGGTGGGAATATCACCGTTCCCTTGGCCGGTATCGGAGACTGTTGCTGCGACCGGGTCGCTTTCATGCCTCCCTACCGGGGCCGAGGAGGCATCCACGACGCCCCCTTGAGACGAACCCACCTTCTCGGTCGTTTCGGCCCTCCCTATCGGGGGTGAGGAGGCGTCAAACGCACCCCCTTGAGACGTCAACATTGTCTCGGTTGACCCGTCACCGGCCTCGCCGGCGGTAGGTACCTGCTGTGCGCGCTCTTGCAGAAACGCGTCCAGATCAAAACCCCACGTCACGTCGACGTCGCTCAAGTGGGCCAGAGCGTCGTCCAGCTCATCTACCACCCCCCCACAATCCCGATCCGACGTACTCACGTCGTCTGTCTCGGACCCCCCCTCTTCCGTAGACGGGGAGTCATTCGCCCGGGCAGGTACAGGTGGTGCAGGCGATACGCGTTGCCGAGTCGCGACTAGCATAATGCGATGCCCCGTCAGTACTCATACTGAGTCTCGCGGGTAGTTGGGTGCGGGTCCAAGGTAAAAACACTTTTGTGTTTTCGCCTGTGACTTGTTTCCCTCTTCACTTTGCGGTAGTCAGGCTTGAGGGAAGGTAGCAGTACTGCCGGGGGGGAACTCCCATGCCACACCTCATACGGTGACTTGCTCTCTGGGTTCGCTGTCGTTGCTGTGCGGTTCAAGATGTCACGCCCAGTGGAACGCTTCCGCCCGCAATGACGCAGTGGCCGGGAGTTGCGCGCCGGAAAAAAAGTCTTGAGCCTGGATTCGGCACGCCATTGCGGCCGACTCAATCAAACCTAGCGCGCGCTCTGCTACCCCATTGAAACTGGGGACTGTCGAACGTCGTGAATTCCTGCTTGATCCCTCGTCATCTACACACGTCTCCAAACTTCCTCTCGCGGAATTCACCACCCCCATCAGATCGGACGATTACCACCTTGGAAGGGGCATCGTCTGCACGAGAATACGAGAGGACCTGCTCGAGCAATTCCGCGGCGTCCGAAGTGTGGCGCATAAAGTACATCCACGAATACCGTGAAAATTGTCACACACGATGATACTATACCACTTCCTCCAGATAGATCCACCACCTTAGGTTCACCCTAATCCACAAAAGCCTCCCGAGCTTTTTATCTTCTCGTGTGTGCGTGGAGTGCTTGATGTTTTTGTGAAGCCCTTCGCCATGGAGCACCCCCTGCACTCCAGCAGCTCTCCCTTGAGGACTACTCCTTGCTGCTTTGCGGCTATGCAGAGTAGGACCTCGTGAGAGTGCCCGGCAGCGCAACGGAAGTCGTTGATGATAATCGAAGACTTGTTGGGCAGTTGCCCCGGGGCGAGTACAGCACAGGCGTTTTCCTTACTACTGCGGTCGACCCGGTAGCCGTACAGGCTATAGAGGGTCCCACTCAGCGGAAACAAAATCAAACGCTCTGACGTGAGCCTGACTGCAATCCCCGTGGAGCGCCCGTCGAAGGTGTGGCCGTTATTGACGAGAGTTGGCAAGGTAAGTAGGCGGTAGCGGAGATCCGACACGAGCGCAACGTTCGTTATCCGCACTTGCACGAGATTGTTTCCGGACCGAAAGACTACGACGATGTCACTGCAAGCTTCCATCGATCGAGTGGATCCATCAGCGACTCGCAGTTCAAGGTTGCATCCTCGACCATTGCGCATTCAGTCTCTCCTGAGGGCGTCATATGAGTAGACGCACCCCTACCGCATATCCAGGCCTCGTCTCCTACCTGCCAAGCCGACTCCTCATCCCCCGAACCATCACTGCACTCGCCTGTCTCTTCGGCCTTAAACGATGAGGCCTGGGCCTTACGTTCCTTTTGGTCGTCGTCCCTTGCCTCAACCTCGCTCGCAACTGCCATGACAGCTTCTTCTTTCGACGAGGGTCAGACATCAGCAGCGTTCCCCCGTCCGTTGAATCCACTGCATCGATATTCCGCGGACGTGAAGCAGATATCAGCAGAGTGCCTCCGTCCCTGGCATCGGCTGCATAGCTTCGCCGTGCAGTCGCTCCTGCAAAAACCCTTCTTACCACACCTACGACACTTGCCCGCTGGCGTACATCCGCTGGTGGCTGTGGCACTGCTGCGATCGCTACCAGTCGCCGCGGCCGAGCTACCACCCCCCTCGTTGGTGACTCTACCTCCTCGTCCGTGCTGTCCCCGACGTCCGCCTTTTTTCTGTGCCACTGCCTCCATTTTTCGCGTGGCCACCGCCACCGCCACCGCCGCCGGCGCCAGCGTACATGGCATGGCCTGCGTGGTCCAGCGTTAGACCCCTGCTTCCTGTTTCCAGACAGTCGGTGATACCGTTCTCAAACAGCCTTGATGATGTTATCGCGGCCGATGATATCACGAGGTGCCAGGTTCCGTGCCTCCACTTCGTATTCGGCAGGCAGAGCGTCAATGAAAATGGTGTGGAGCATATGGTCGTCCAGTGATAGTCTTGATGTGTGCATCTCCGCGGCAAGATCCTCGGTCCTACCCATCTCCTCGGGTGGGTAGCTCCTAGGCGGTATCTTAAAACTATTAAGGCGTCGAGATAAGTTGGATTTGGTCCCCGTCGTTTGAGCACGCAAGGGGAGCATCCCACGCCTGCCAAGGGTGAGGTACACCCGTGCAGTATACTCCTGTCACTCTTGCTCTTGAGGGCCGTCGACAGGAAATTCCAAGTCATTGTATGCAGTGCACACTTTCGCGGCTAAACCCCCTAGCAACAAGCAACGCGTTTTCTATGTCCAAGTCCTCTACGGGAATGTACTGCGGTGGATCCGACACGAAGGCAGACAAGAAACCAACTCCTTTGGCGTAATACCGACCGCCTCCTGTGCAGGGGTTGAACTCGGGTTTCGGCCCACAAAACGATGGTTCTACAGCGGTGTGCTCTATCTCCAAATGGCGCGAGAGAGGCAGACCAAATCCACCACCCAATTCATCGCCAGGGTATGCACTCCATTCTCCAGCCCTCCTGGCTGGTCTGGCTGACTCCTCGGTGAGCGAACCTCGACAGGCAACGCATTTTCTCCGCGTCCCGTCCCTACGAAACTACGCGAAGCATTATCACGAAGGATCGTATCACCTCCTGCTGTAGTGTCTCTTACAGCAGTGAGTACTGCGCCTCGTGGGCTCCCCCCTACAGCAGCGCTTCTCGACGCGCTGCCGGACTCCGATCGACTAATGCCTGCTACAACAGCAGCAGTAGCCTCTCGTCCTTCAGCACAGTGGGTACTGCCCCTCGTGGACTTACTCCTACAGCAATGGCTGCTACCTCTGCAGGGCTCTCGCCTACAGCAGTGCTGCCCCCAGCGCCCGTGAGATGATGTCGACCGTTGTCCCTCATGTAGCCAATGTGCTCCTCATGGCGTGCTTCATCGATGTCTGCGTTTGCTCCAACGCCAGTTAAATTCGCGTCGCAGCTTTTGAAGAATCGTCCCCCACATACACCGACCTCTCCGAAGACACCATTGGCTTCTGGTACTAAACCTCAAACGTTCAAGTCACTACTGTGTTCGAAGAGTCCAAGCCTGGATGCCCTGACCACCACGTGGTCTGATGAGAATATTTGTAGTCGTTGTCCCAGAGGACAGAGGAAAAGAGAGAGAGCGGAGTGCAGAACGGAGCTCGGAGTGCTCGACCTCTCCTTGTGATGAGCACACGTCAAAATCCATAATAACGCCTGCGAAGATATACGCAACCCTTTACAACTTGTGACCGTCGCTGCTGGAACGATCTAAACGAACAAACGACAGATTATTCGAAACATGGTTGGCCACCTGTAACAAACAGCGAGATTGTCCACATTTTTCCTAGAGTGTCTCTCCAAAACATCACACCAAGAACACTCTAAGAGTAGGATGTACCAGCAGCGGAGTCAACTCGCGAATTTTTTCCCCCTCCGCGACAGCGCTACGTAACAACTGCAGTAATTACGGCAAAACCAACGGTCCCATCAGCCTTCTGGCGCCATATTTCGCGCGTCAGCTGCTGGCGACAATACTGCGGAGGTAGCCGTGGCGGCACCATCAGCAGCAGAGGCGGAGAGGGTTTTCAAGCCGTGGAGGCAGTAGGGAGGGAGGTGTGGGTGGCGGAAGGGGCAGCACAACCGATAGTGGAGAATGGAGGCAAGGCAGTGAGGGGGAGAGGGGGGATAGCAGGAGATACGATGATCCGAACTGTGGTACGAGTGTTAGTGGTGGCGCAGCGGTGGCCGTAGTAACTGCGGCCGGGGGGGGCGGTCAAGGTGGTGATGAGACCGGTAACGGGCCTGTTGGTGGGGGGTGTTGTATATGGCCTCTAGCCCTTTGCGGTGGCTAGAGCGACGAGATTGGTGGGGGGGGGGGGGGGAGGAGATAGTGGAGATTGTAACAGCAGCGAGGGTAGGGGGGGGGGTAGCGGTGATGATGGCAGTAATCGTACGAAATTAGACCCCCCGTCGAACCCACACAATGCTGGGACGGAGCGCATCGGATTTTCAACCACCAGGCAGACGTTTCTTACACCAACCGCAAAGCGCCGTGGCTTGTTGGGCGAGTCACACGAGAGATGGGCTTCATTCCTACTAAAACACCGCTTGCACGTAAACGACAACGACGAATGGATCGGATTTTTTTTGGCGTGGCTACTTCTAGAGACAGCAATGGGTTTACTACGCAATTGTCTTCTGGGTGCCTTGCCGCATCCACAAATGGCAGGTACGATATACGACCATTCCCCGTTTGCAGAGTTTGGCCTCTCCACCCCGCACAAGTGATCTAACTCGACCGTCACCCGTGGTGATCGGCAAACCAACTACAAAAACGGCATGCCCGTTGTCGACCCCACGCAGTGATTGGCGTGTTCCAAATGAGGTCAGCCCAATCTACATACAGAATACAAACCCGATATAATGTACGTAATATTTATCATGAAGCGGGTGCATACTCCACATGGATCACCATATAAACCCTTTGCGTGCCGCAGTCCAAACAGATAAAAGGGCGCGCGAAACGCGTCGATTTTCGCGCTGTGGAATATATGTATACTTTTACTAAAACTGACCAGGGAGGAAAGGGGGGGGGGGGGGGGGGGGGGCGGTGATGATGGCAGTAGTGGTAGTATGTAGGCCGTGAAGGAGGCAACGGCACAGATAGTTGGTTATGGCTTATTGGAGAAGGGCGGTCGAGGTGACAACAGTAGCCCGCCGTGGCGGCAGGGTCGATAGTTCTGTTGGAGCGAGTCTTGACGGTAGCTCTTGGGGCTGGGAGAGGGGGGGGGGGGAGGGGGGTACGGGCGACGATGGGAATGGTTGTATCAGAGGCGAGGCGAGGGGGTGCGACGGATGGCGGATGAAGAACAATATAATTGCCGTCAAAGAAGTACCCGAGAGCAGGAAGGCGGTGCTGATACATGATGCGCCAAAGGATTGAGGAAATGTTCGCCTGAAAGGCCCAATAATTATGAAAATCGCGCAGTGTGTGGTGTTCATATTTTTCGCTGCACAGGTCGTGGGAATCCCCCTCTTGCAAAATGTGGGCGTAACAAGTCGTTGCGGGGACATTGAACAATGTAACACACCTTTAGTCGTACGGAATTGCAAGTTGCCGACAGGGCTTGCTACATTGTGCAATGCGGTTATTTGAAATGTTTCGGGGAATGGCGTCGGTGCTTCCATGACATGACGCGGCATGCCGTGGGAAATGTCGTGGCAGCCGATGACATTTTGCCAGGACATGCGACACGCACGGCAAGACCCACGTCAAGCCCGCCACAAACCCCGCGGCGACACACGCGGCAAGTCCCGCAGCAACATCTACAGCAATAACCGCGGCAGTCCCGCAGAAACTCTCGCGGCAAGTTCCGGGGCATGTGCCACTGGGAACGGGTGCCAGGTGGGCCTCCGGCGGCTCCTGCGGACGGTTGACTACGTGTCTTCACCTTGTGGGTGGGAGCAGGGCGCCAAATGGGATGGGCCCTTCGCGGGGTCAAAGGAACAAACGGGTACAGGGTGCCAGGTGGGATCTTGCCGCGGGAATTTCCATGGTACTTTCCGCGGGGCGTTTGGCGTGTGTTGTCGTGAGTCTTGCCGCCGCTGGACTTGCCGTGAAACTTGCCACGGGCCTTACGGTGAGTCTTGACACAGGTCTTGCCACGGATCTTGTCGCGGGTCATGTCGCGGGTCTTGCCGTGAGTCTTGCCGTGGGTCTTGCAATGGGATCTACCGTGGACATTGCCGCGGAGCTTGTCGTGGGATGCCATGTCATGTCCCACGGTAATGTCCACGAGCACAACCGTGGCATGTCTCGCGGCATAATGTATCCTGTGGGGCTTGCCGCGACATGCTGCCGGCACTGCCGCGGGGCGGGCACTACCGCGAATAAGTACAATAATGTGCGTCAGTGCGGATCTTCAGCAGTCGGGAAGCTGGGGATGAGATCTCCGGCGCGACAGTAGTCGCACCCTGATAAATTCTTGTTAGCAGCGCATACCAATTACACTCTTGTGGTGCTTGCTTGTTTGGCGTTGGTAGCTCTCGTTTCGTGCCTACCGCTCTTCTCGTAGATATAACGCAGGCAACCAGGCTATCGGGCAAGCGTTTTAGACATGTTGAGAAAGTGGCAGGGGAGTCGTTCAGTTGAAAAACGATCAGACTGCATGGTACAACAATGGCACGCAGAAAAAATAGAACTCGGAAAAAACGATCTTGACGCACGAGAAGGAGAAGAACTGCTTAATAAGCTCGCCAACATTTGCACAACCATGATGCGAGACAAGCGAGGAGTCCTGGGAGACGTAGCTTGAGCACTAGCAGGATCTCTGGTTGCACCACCGATAGATCCCGTACACATACAACGATACTTCGGAGACTCGAAAGGGTTCGGGGCAGTGGATGAGCTAGTCACGATGGTCACACAAGGGGGGTACCGGTGAACGCAGCAGCGATGGGCGTGGATCTCGAGCGCGCATTACAGTACGGAAACCACTCCGGTGTCAACGAGCATTTGCCAGCAGTCTCTGGAAGAAAATCGGTGAAGATGTAAGACGTCAAAAATGCCTAGTGATACAAAAGTTAGCTACGCACGAAGTCCTCAATTTAAGAGTGTCCCCGTTGGCAGCCGTAGCGACACACAAGGTTAGGATCATGAATGATTTATCATTTGATGAGCAGAGTCGAGGGAAAAAAAGTGGACTCAACGGCGACACTGACCCTGACAGTGTCTCCCAATGCCTGCGCGCACACGCGCTGCCCAAGTTTCTTGACGAACTCGTGACACTGAGAAAATGTTCCCAGTAGAGAGGATACTGATGAGTGTGGCCGACGTGTGGGACGCCTTCTGGAACGTGCGGGTAGACCCCATACAAGCGCACAACGTTTGCTACACAGCCAGAAGATCTGATCGTGGTTGATTTTCGACAAACGTTCGGATGGTTGGGATCGCCGGATTTCTGGGGTGTCATGTTGGCCGCGCACTGAAACACCACACTGAATTCGATCCAGCTATTAGACGAGGGAAAATACATGATATCTCACGTTAAGGGTGTAGGTCGATGGGAAGAAGGTACACCCACCATAATTCCGCCGGACGCCAAAATCAGAGTGCACAGCGGGGGAGAGATCTGACCCCTTTTCACATCCTTGTACGTAGACGACTATCTCCTAATCAGGGCACAACATTCAGGCGACGACAAGTCCGCCCTGCTCGTACCGGCCTCTCTTGCCTCGTATCACGTGCGCTTACTTGGACCGGGGGAGGAGGAAGTAACGCCCATGTCAGTCCCGAAGAATAGTACGGACTGGGACTCCACGATTGACGCGATAGGGTTCACTATCAACTCACACACAATGAGAATCTATTTTTCCCGCGCGACAAGGCCAACGCTATAAAAAACTTGCCGCTTGATCAGTGGCCTTTGAGCAGAAGGCGAGCGACCGCGAGGGACGTTCTCAGCATGGCGGGGAAGTTGTGGAACCTCACGTAAGTAATGCGAGCGGGAAGATATTTCGTATGGAGGCTGTTGCGGCTGACCGGACTACACCACTCGAGCGATATTAATAGAAAAAACCAGAACCGCATGGTAGAGCTTGGCAAAGAGTTTCACGCGGACTTCCTCTTTTGGAAGTGGGCGATAGATCACGAGCTACGACTAGAGAGAGGCGCTTAGCGTGCCCTGCTACACGGCGATAAAACGACCCGCTAAAATGTGCTATCTGTCTGACGCAAGTTTTGAGGCGGTGGGACGATTCTGCGTTGAGAAGAAGGTATTTTGGAGATACGAGTTGTCGATAGAGTTGACTGCAGAACTTAAAAGTAAAGCCGATATTCAGGAGACCTGTACCATCACAATCAACCTATTCGAGTTATTGGAAATGGTTGTGACAGTGTGGGTCATGCTCGAATTGGTGGGAGACAGGCCGGACGCGGCAGGAGACTTGATTTTGATGCGAGGTGATAACATGGCCACCGTATCGTGGGTGTCTCGAAGCGGTGGGGCGGCAGACAAAAGGGCGTGCTTACTCATGAGAATGCTGGGGCGCCTTGAACTCGCGGGAGGATGGAACCACACCGCAAAATATATTCCAGGAATGCAGAACACTTTCAGCGGACGGAATATCATGGTGGCCTAGGGCGATATTGGCAGACAAGGCCAGGGAGCTTACCCACTCCAGCGAGTGGTATGAACAATCCATTGGTCCGCGGGGTTCGGAAATTTTCGATATTGCGCTCCAGACAAAGAACATCCTCACCAAACACGACGACATTCTACGGAATCTCATGATGAACGAAGCAGAAGAACTCGGTTGACTCACGCGCCTTCTATGATGCATGTCTCGCTCAACTCATGGCATGCCTGCCTACTGTAGTGGTCACTCTATTGTGCACAACACTCAGATCATGCAGACCCCACCCGACAAGATGTGCAAGAGCTACTGTAGATTCTGTACATCCCGCCCGGACAAGTACTGCATGTTGTACCGGTATAGCACGCTCGGCCGACGTACGACGTACGTTATAAACCTGAGTGGCACAAATAGGTTGACCTCACAGCTGAACTCGGTTGTGCACTCGCATTTATGTACTGCATGTATAAGGTCTACCTTGAAGGCATGTTGGACATCGTCGGACATACATGTGTCATTTTCTAGATGACCTAGAGCAGATCTCATACGTAGGGATCACTTTATTGTACTATGGCCTCTGCCAGATGATATCAGCAAGAGGGCTTCCAGCGAGGGACTCCACCAGTCTCGCTGGCCTCGCACTCAGTAAGTCTTGTTCTTAGAGCTTGTATTATCACGGAGTGATCCTCATCGGACCACGAGCCAGGTGGCTAGGGGACATCACACAGGATCCCCGGCCACTGCTCCACTCACACATGCGATTACACTGAAACCTCCACGGCTTGGTATCTTTTGGCTACAGCACCCCCAAAGCGAGTTCACTCGACACGAACGAGCTTGACAAAACCAAAAAACCAAGACGAAATCGCATGCGGCAAATCACAAATCAATGCTGAACTCTGAAGCAATTTTAATCTTGAGCGCACGGGTCATCCGTAATTTGCGCAATTCCTTCACGACGAATTCAGGCGCAGCAGAATAAATCGACCGCAAAGACTCCCACGTGCGCTCCTCTGCTTCGAAACCATCCCAATCGACCAAGACAATCACCTCGTTGGCATCATCTTCGGCCACATGCACCAAAGCATTCATGCGGCATTCACCCTGCGCAAAGGAATGTTGGAAAACATCCTTCAGATCAGCGGTGACGTTCAACGTCGCATCCGCATAAAATCGTAAACGAGCCACGTGAGCTTGATGCACCTTCCCAGAAACGATGTTCTGAACTGAGTACACATGATCATGATCAGCTGCTACCACACGCCACGGACCAGTCCATGTGGACAACAATTTCGGTGTGACACCCTGCCGACGAACACGAGCATACAACACGAAATCACCAACCGCAAATTTTGGCAACACCACCTGGCCCTGAGCCTGTTTACGTTTGTTGTCGCGAGACACGGCAACAGCTGCGCGAATATCGGCGCAAAATCTCTCCTGCTCTGCAACGACTTCACGGACGTTCGCACGCAACAAGTCAGCATTCATCACGTCAACATTCCACCTGCCATCAGACTCAGAAACGAGCGCCGAGAAATCGGTACGCGGAGCACGCCCAAACATCACGCTGTACGGAGTGCTTCGGTAACGTTCACGAAACGAAGTGTTCAAGGCCCACTGAGCGGCCGGCAAAACATCAACCCACTCCGAAACCTGACGACGCTGTTCTGACAGAATGGAACGCAGAGCACGTACCACCTCTTTTACCATGCGTTCACACGTACCGTTCGACCACGGCGTGTAAGCGACAGCAAAACGATGTTCGATGTGCAACGCGTCGCTCAACAAAGCAAGCACCCTGTTCTTGAAATGCGTGGCGGTATCACTCACCCACACACGCGGCACCCCCAAAGTCTTACACCAGGCTAGCAAATGCTTCGCTGTGACCTCGGCTGTACAAGCCTCGGCCGGTTCCAACGCCACGTAGTTGGACAAATCATCCATGATGACCAAAACATATCGGAAACCATCCTCATCAGGCAGGCCATCGCTACCTTCGGGCCCGCTGTGGCCAACATACAAAAAATCAAAGTGCACCACTTCTCCCGGAGCGGTACCATGCACCGTGTCTCCGTAGGGACGAGGAATGAGTGCACCTGCACGCGTGTCTACACAGTGCAAACACTGGCGAACGAATTCGCGAACCTGAGAATCCATGTGAGGCCAAACACAATATTCCTTCAGGCGAAACAAAGTCGGCGCCACACCACGGTGACCAGCCGAGCGCATGTGCGCGCACACCATCAAACGAGTTTGAAGAGCAAGATCATCCGGCGGAATCCACAAGACGTCACGCACCCCAACACGCACACGAAACAAACCATCATCGGCCAAGGTAGCTTGACCGAAGGTTGTCGAAAATTCATGAACACCAACGCCGATACGAGCGACAGACCTTTGTTGCGAGGCACGAATCACATCCAATGCGGGAAGCGAATCGTCAGCATTACATGGGCTGTGCACGGCAACCGAACGAACAGGCACCGTAGGAACTTTGACCCAACGAGACAACAGATCCCCCCAACAGTTTCGATCGCCAGGGATGTGTTCGATTGCATAGCGGTATTGTCCTAAAACACCCTTCCAATTCTCTAGGCGTTGTGCCATGGTCTTTGTGACCGTCGTGACACACTTCTCCGGATTGAAAATGTACTGCAAGTTTCGATGATCAGTAAAGATATGAACACCACCCCAAAGCAGGTATTCGAGCCTCCGGAACGTATTAACGATCGCAAAACCTTCTTTGTCGACAGTCGCCCAGCGCAACTGCGAACCTGTGAACGAACCACTCAGAAATCCGAGAGGCTCGTGAGACATGCTTTCCAACGCCAATCCACTGCGAAATTCGTGTTCAGGCACTTGGGTGAGAAAACTACCTCAATGGAAATCAGAAGCGTCAGGAAACATCAAAACAACGCACCCGGGACGAGGATGATGAAGCGGCACTGCTTGCGCCACCAAACCCCCGTGCGGCATTCCACGCCCGCACCCGATCCTCCGTCCACGCGGTATCCTTGATGACACGATTGCGCGCCACTCGCTTAGTCCGACGTGTAGCCCCAACAAGGAGCTCCTCCAAAAAATCACGTAACGGTGCTACCGTTTCCGCTAAACGTGGTAACGATGTACGCAACCAGTTGACAGCCTGCAAGAATTGCATTAGTTCTCCAGCGTTTTCGGGACGACGCATTTCACTTAAACCTTGCACTCGAGCGGGGTCATGGGACACGACACCATTGGAATACACCTTACCACACCAGACCAGTTCACGAGAGAAGAAGGTACACTTGTGGGCGGCGACAAACAGTCCAACATTCTCCAGGCGTTCAAGAATGTCATCAAGCAGCTGCAGAAGAGCTTCTTCGGTGTCTGCGAAAAAGAAAACGTCATCGACCCAAACTTTGCAATCCAAACCACGCAACACTTCAGTCATGACACCTTGGAAATAAGAAGTCGCATTCAAAACACCTTGGGGAACACGGGTAGGCGTGAACAAACCGTCGCTTGTCGCCATGGTGAAGACGTCTTGCGCCTCCGGAGCCAAAGGCATCTGCCAGTACCCTTGAAGTAGGTCCAGCTTGCCGAAGAAAAACGCGCCCCCAGCAGATCTCCCATGTCTTCATGGTTGGGCATGACGCCCGGGGACTTCTCCACCTGTGCGTTCACCGCCGAGTAGTCGCTCACCAAACGGAAAGAGTCCTTCTTGGGCACCGCCATCGCCGGACTCGCCCACACCGCCTGGATGTTGTGGTAGACAAAGCCAAAAAACACCAAAGCAGCAATGCACTTCGAGAGCCAGTCCCTTTTCGTCGGTTCGTACCGACGTGGCGTTGCCTTGACAGGCTTCGCCTGTTGCTTCAGCTGCACTCGCATCGGCTCCACTTGCGCTGGCGGATCACCACACAGCGCACGGCGAAAAGCACCCACGCGACGAGCCAAAATTTCGCGCAAACGGGTTGCTCCGCCGACGCTTAATCCACTCTGCTCTGCCTGCTGCACGCTGTCCTCCAACGCCCGTTCTCGGGCCGTCCGCTCCTCCTCCGGATCCATGAACATGTCTGGCCCCCGGTCGACCAAATGTTCCACCGCCTTGTCCTCCGGAGTATCCACCGTAGCCTCGGTCTGAAAAGCACGCACGGAAACCGTCACTCTGCGCGCCGCAAGGTAACTCGGAGTCTCCACACCGGTCGATACCGGCACTGCGCGAGGGCGAAGCTTCTCCAAAGCTTCACGGTAGACGTCGATGCCAAGAGCTTTCATGGTAGCCATGCCAAACGAAACGACGTTATCTGTACCAGGCATGACCGCGAAAGTGATGGGCTCCAATTTCACCGCTCCCCACGGCGTCCGTACACTCACGGCAATCGGCACCGTTTTGTGCGTGACCATCACTGAAACACCCGTAGCGGTTTTCGCCTGCTGCGGGCCATTTTCGAACGGAATTTGCAGATCGGCGCCGCCGAAATGCGAAGACAGCTGCTGAAGTAAGCCGACACCGATGGACGTGAGCGCCGACCCCGAATCAAGGATCACACGCGCCATCAGCGAACCAACCGACCCTGGCAAAGAGAGATCAGCGCGTAAACACTCAGCGCTGCGATCGACAGGCACTTCACCTGCCGTTGAACTCTGGTCGGTACCAAGAGTCACCTGACGCCATGGCTGCCCTCCTACAGCCGGCGCCGAAGAAATAGAATCGGCGGTCCACCCCGACCAAGACGTCGAATATACAGACGGTTCCGGCGCTACCGCCCCTGCAGCAGCACCAGACACTGACTCCGCCCGCTCGGTGGATGGCGAAGTTCTCGCTCCAGCAGCACCCACCGATGTTCCAGCTCCTCCAACGTATACAGCTCGGCCGGCAACAGACGAACCAGATCCCGACCCAGCGGCTCCTGCCGCTGGCGCACCAGAAGTTGAAGAAGCAACAGCAGAAGTTCCACCGCCCGCTGTCAATTGATTGCCACCACGGCCACCGCGCCCGCGTCCATGGTTGAATCTGCCCCGGCCGCCATTGCGGCCCCCGCGATACCCTGACGACCCGCGCCCACCACTGCTGGGAGCTGTGCCGCCACCGCGAGCTTTTGGGCAATCAGAAACATAATGGTTGGGATCACCACACTCGAAACAGACGCGAACAAACGACTTTTTCGCGGACTGCTGCTGTTTCGGTTTCTGCTGCTGTTGGCGTCGCGGTTCAGCTGCCCCTGCAGCATCTTTCCGACCATACGCCTCGATGAATTTCCACTGTTCTGCAGCAGAAAAAATTTGGTCCATGACCAATGCCGGGTCCTTCTTCCACCCTGCAGCGTACGTTAGCTGACCTTTTACGTACTTTTTGAACTCGGACGGCCATAAGCCATCCACCAACGCCATGCTCACAAATTCCGCCGGTCCGGGCAACCACGAACGGTCCTGCGCGCGGTACATGGCATGCACCGCGTGATTCTCCGCAAAATACTTTTCCATAGCGGAGTTTACCATCATCGCGCGGTCTTTGACGGATGTTTCACCGCCCTGCTTTTCATCGCGCCTCATTGAGAGAACGCGACGCAAGTCCGCTGCCGCCCGCGAGGTGTCAAATCTGTTGCTGGTGGTTGTGTAACCAGCGTGCTGCCTAACAGCGTCCAACAACTCCGAGGCGGTCATCGTAGTCTGATGCTTGTAAAATCCCTCAAAACACCGATGAATGTAATTGGGGATAAGCTGGCCCATGCTCACTTTGGAGTGCTGAACCACCCCCTGAGCGTTGGCGAGCTGCAGCCGTTCCTCATAATCGAGGTACGCTGCGTAAAAAAACACGAGAGGCCTGCTCGGTCCACACCTCTCCGTATTTCGGTGGAGTCAGAGACTCCCCTACCACCAGCGGCGTGCTTGCCGTGTGCGCCATAATCCACAGCAGTCCACCTGGACTCTACTGTAATAACGGAGAAACTGCCGCCTGACCTGTGCGTCCTCCAGCTCCCGGAGCGTCCTCCCCTGCTGTGCGCTTCAAGCCGTTTCGATCCGTCCAACGGGCCAACTGCCTTCCCAGCTGTGACCCAATACTCCGCAGCCGAAAACTCCTCCAACAGAAGTTCCGCGAATATCTAGATATTATGGCCTCTGCCAGATGATATCAGCAAGAGGGCTTCCAGCGAGGGACTCCACCAGTCTCGCTGGCCTCGCACTCAGTAAGTCTTGTTCTTAGAGCTTGTATTATCACGGAGTGATCCTCATCGGACCACGAGCCAGGTGGCTAGGGGACATCACACAGGATCCCCGGCCACTGCTCCACTCACACATGCGATTACACTGAAACCTCCACGGCTTGGTATCTTTTGGCTACAGTACTCAACATTCAGATCATACAGCTCTCACCCAACACGATTGTGTGCAAGAGCCAGATTATATACATCCTACCCGGACAAACATGTGCTAGATCATACAGATCATATACTGCAGATTCCTCCGGCCAGATTCCTCCGGCCAGATTCCTCCGGCCAGAATCATACTGATCATACAGGTCATACAGACCATACAGATCATATAGGAGCAATGCCCTATAGAGGTGGTACCTTATTTCCTGAGGTCTCCTCTTACACGAGGAACTCAATATGTCACCTGAAATTTGCCTTCGGAGAAGTTAGCTCGCGCAACCCGATCAAACTTCCTATGCGCTAGTCCTCAACCAATATGTAGGAAAATTGCGATACTAACCTACAGTGGCTCACCGGAGGAGCTCAACCGCCCAGAAAAGATTGCCTCAGAAGGAAAAAAGTGAAAGCCCTACCGTGGGACGAGTCCCGGGCGAATGTGCGTGGAAGAGTCCCTTGTACAGACGCTACCCGAGTAAACGTGTCTCTAAGAGGCGTGTCATGTAGATCTCACCGGAGAAGCATGTGGTATTATTAGACCATGCAAGTCATACGGATAACTTTCGGAAACATATCTTCTGTACAGTAGCTCTCGCAGGCCATGCTGGGAGTTGAGGGATCCCTATCGCCTTACGGGACCCCCGACATCCTTAGGGGATCCTCTTTGGCCTTGCGGGACCCCCAACATCCTTAGGGGACCCCCTATCGCCTTGTGAGATCCCGTCATGACTTGCGGGGTCCCCGGATACTTTGCGGGACCCCTACCCACCGTGCGGGCCCCCCAACCACCTTGGCGAACCCCCAGTCGCCTTACGGGACCCCAACCATGTATGAATAGCACGTGATATTGGATAGCACCTAATGTTGATATTGAATATCATCTGGTTATTATCTGATGAACCTACTTCCTGCGATATGCGATACCTGGTACTACGTATTATATCGTCTCTGGTTTTGATATTCAATACCATCCGGTCATATATTCTATATTCTATTGATATCATGATTCTTAGGACGGGGTGATTCCTCAACACCATGCAAGTGATATAGGATATTACCCAAATTTGATATTGAATTATCATGTACTTATTTTGTGGCGAACCTCTCTATTACGGGGGTCCATAGTTAACAGGACCTATGATGTACATAAAAACCTATATATTTGCCAATTTTTACTAACAAAATTTGGTCCCGTTAACTATGGACCCCCGTAATAGTAAATTATAATAGCGGTACGGTATATTGTCTGGTTTTGATACGTCGTCTTCAACATCATCTGCTTATTTTTTTGAGTGGTAGTATAATATGGATTGGGGGACCCCCCAACACCATGCAATGGATATCGGATGACCCCCACCCGCCGCCTTGCGGGACTCCTCCCCCACCCCCCACAGGGCATATACTGTAGATCAGGGGTCTACCTGTCCAACCTAATCTTGAGGGTGGGATTGGATTAGGGATCTGATATGTCCGACGCGTGGAAGGTCAAGATTGTCGCCAAAACGTTGTACCGGGTAGCGAGTAGCGAGGAGCGTATATGTATGCACCGTCAATCAGTTGTCAAAGGTGTGCCAAATCGTGTGCACTACGCTACTACTGCTCCTGCGTGCGGGAAGAAAAACAGTTTCCAGCAAGGGAGGGGAGGAGGTGGTAGGGAGAGGCCCCCCTGCGCAGAAAATAACGACGGGGGCTGATGCGGCAAAAAAACATCTACTCTCGCATAAATACCTGGCATCATACTTGGTATATGTGTTACTAATACATGGTAGATTTCACTCGGGAAGGAACACAAATAAACGTTGATGTGACGAACCGTGTCCTACTTAAAGTCCTAAGGCTCCCAGCCTAGAAGTTGCGTGTGGGAGATCTGCATCCTACAGATGCCACTGTCACAAACCTGTGCGAGATCACGCAGATCATATACAGTAGTAGACCCCTACGAGAAAAGTGATGAACTTCATCAGATCTACGGGTTGTTTGTTGTTGTTGTTGTTATCACATTGCCTCATCGCCACAATGCAATGCATTTTCTGTGGTCGCAGGGCAGGCTCCAATAACTGTGGAGTGGAAGAATACCTCGGGACAAAAATAAAAATAAACAAAGAATAATAGTAATACACATGATGACTGAAGCACATGTACTGTACGCCTCAGATAAAAATAAAAAGTGAGGTCCGATCACGTACGTGTCAGATACACGCGGTACGCTGTACACGTCGCCAAATAAACTGAGTAGACCACATACTACCCACAAGACAAAACTGAAAAGAGGATTGAAAAACAACCCGACGTAGAAAACTCGAAATCGAAATCGCAATCAAAACCAAAAAGAGCAGATAGAGAGAAAAAAAATCAAGCAAGAAAGCAAGAAAGCATGTATCTATCAACAGGGAATAAGAGGCCCTACCGCCCCCATGGCGGTAGGGCCACAAATTCGAAATGCGAAACTGGTCTGTCTCAGGCAAGGAAAATCATGAAAACAGAGTCGTGATCGATACATAGCGAAAAGCAGCAATGTTCAAGAGCAACAAAATACAGTCAATCTTAGATGCCGGGTATATATCACACAGCTTTCAAAGTTGGGTATCAACTACTCAATCGGACGCGTATTCACGGCTGACGACATGTTCGCGACAACAATACAAAATGGTAAAAGCTACTTTGAAGCTACTATTACTGTAGTACGTACTCTGCTGTAAGTGGGGAGCTTGGGTACGAGTATGCTTTATAACAGGCACCCCGGTATGCCTCTACGGTCGCTTTCTACTGATATTATTATTATTATGCTTGCCTTCTGACAAAATAGCGTAGATGCCGTTCATATATAAACCGAATATCCTTCCTTAAATCAGTAGTATCCCTCATACGCTTCTCTTCCTGTCGTTTCCAAATTCCCATTCCCCACAACATTTCATTTTAGCTACCAGTACATATATTCTATTCCTCATCGACGTTCCATCCCCGTGTCATCGGCCGCATTCCTCCGGCTTCTTCCTCCCTTCACCTCGCGGCCTGGCGGTCCCTCAGGGCAAGTATATATCTATGTACTCTATGTGAAATTGCGACCTGTGTAGTCACGGAGATGATCTGGAAGAGGCGTTCTTTGTAGACGCCCTTCCGCGCTAGGGACGATCCGTCCGTCCCTCCAACTATGCTTGTCACCAACCGATCAATTAGATCGCTGCCTTCCTTTCCGAGGCGTCCAAAGCTTTCCACCGCGAGGGTGGCGAGTTTGTAGCTGCGCTCGTCGAAGGACACCTGTCCCGGACGAGCGTAGTGACTGCGCTTGCGCGCCTCAGAAGTGGAAGCAGCTGATCCGTCTCGGTCAGCGCTGCCTGCCCGCATGTGGATCCCCGCTTGTGGATCCGCGTACGTGACGTCGAGGGGTATCGCTTTATCGCGATACTCTGACGCCGTAGCATCTCGGATTCCTCCTGCCTCGATGACTATGTCCACGCGGAGATCCCTGTTTGCGTGGAAAGGGGCCCCGCTTTCCATTTGGTGGCGGTTATATCCAGTTTACTTCACTTCGGTGGGAAGTAGTGAACTCTCAGCGCGGCGGTCACATGTATATTTCGTTGTCCTCTGACTGGTATGGTAATTGCTTCATTTGGATGGCACTTAGGGTTCAGCATTCGAACTACACGTGGTTTTTCATGCAATTTAGCAAGCTCATGCTCTCGCCACATGCACGAAAAATGACAAAAAAAACTGTAAAGTGATAAAATGAGGAAAAAAACTTCGGATTGCATGCTGCCTTGTGCTCTTTCGGACCCCAGAGGAGAATCTGCTCTGCTACCACCGTACCACGCCGAAGAATACCACACATATACGACGTGCATGTTGAATGTTGAAAGCAGCCCCGCACACGAACTCACCGAACACCCTCAACACAAAAACACCTGTTCAACGCCGCCCTGGTCCGCGTTGCTACGCGCAAAGAGGGTATTTGTGGGACGGTACAAAAATGTGGCGGAATAACGAAATCTGCCAGATTTGGAACTAGCTTGTATTGGTTTGTTGTGTACCTCGTACCCTTGAAAACCAATGTTTGAGAGTCGAAAGCAGCTGAGCGAGAGCTTCACACGTATCATACAACAATCGCTCGTGAGTTTCTCGGGCTCCGCAACGATCTGAATCATCTCGCAGCTGCCTGCGCAGGCTCAACATGAATGACACAGCGAGTACAAAATATATCTCCCTGTTTGTTGTGCATATCATCCCGGTCTACGACCGAAGAATACCGGCACGTACGGACGAAATACCAACTTTCTACACGTACGCATGAATACATCGTTGTCATGCAGCATGATATGCTACGTACTGACGGCACGCGTGTGTATGTGTACTACTACTGTTACTTGGTTTTTCAGTATACTCGCCCTAAAGTATACCTCTGATATAAGTGATATAAGGAGGACCCCAGGGTCTGGTCTCGGTAATTGTTCGATATTTTAACCATACAGCTCAGGAGGTAACACCTTAATATTTGACGTCGTCGAGGACACGGGTTGGAGTCTCACTTCGAGCATTTCTTTCAAAGAAACGCTTGCGCGTGCGTCCCTAAAAACACATCTCCCTGGTTCCCCGGGTATTGAAACGACGCCGGTAGGTTAGCGTAAGACCGTATACGGTACCGATGCTCCAACAATCCGGGCGTTCACAGGGGGGCAGAGTGGGTAATTGACTCTGGAGGCGCGGCTGCAGGTGTCGCGCAACGGTAAGGAGTCGATGATCTTGAGGCGCGGCTGCAGGTGTCGCATGGCAGCGGGGAGTCGGCGATCTTGGAGGCGTCGCTATTGGTCTCGCAAGGTGGCCTGGAGTTAGTAATCCTGGGAGCGCGGCTTTAGGTGTCGGGAAGTCGGTGATCTTGGATACCATACGTACGTGGGACACGCGCGTGTATGTGTAATACTGAGTTACTTGGTTTTTATCGCACGGTGGCGGGGAGTCGGTGATCTTGAAGGCGCGGCTGCAGGTGTCGCACGGCGGCCGGGAGTCGTCGATCTTAGAGGCGCGGCGGTCGGTGTCGCCCGGCGGCGGGGAGTCAGTGATCTTGGAGGCGCCGCTGCAGGTGTCGCACGGCGGCAGGGAGTCGATGATCTTGGAGGTGCAGCTGCAGGTGTCGCACGGAGGCGGGGAGTTGGTGATATTGAAGTCGCGGCTGCAGGTGTCACACGGGAAAAATCATAGAAGCCGGTGTTCCGAGGGATTCCCGCTGCGGATGTAGAGCGATGGCGTCTCAGGGAAGAACGGAATATAAGGATAGGAAGAGGTTGATACCGAGTCGCCAATGGTGGATGGCGGGGAGACGATGGGCGGCCTGAAAGCTTAGCCAAGAAGAGCTTCAGCGTCCACGGCGCCTTTCCCGGAGCTGGCGAGTGATCCGGCGGCGATGTTGTGGGTCAGAACAGGCCTGACTAAGATGTTGGGGTGGAGAAGGGGTCGACTGTGTCTACTGGTGGTGTATCACGGTGAACGTCGACCGCTTAGTCGTCGGTGGGGGCAGTGGCGGAATGGTAACCGTGAGGCATGAGGGAGAGAGGGGCAAGCCCGCCCAAGTCGATGCTCGGTCTAGAAGGCTCACGGTATGCGCTTCATCGGCTACGGGGAGCGGTGGAAATGTCGTTGTGGGGTGGAAGGGACGGCGTCAAGCCCACCCAGGTCGATGCCCGACTCGGAAGGCTCGTGACCGGATTTGGTTTTTAGATGATCAAACCAAGAGAGCGGTGTAAAGGTCGTAGTGGGGCGGAAGGGAGGCCGTCAAGTCTACCCAAGTCGATACCCGGGTTGGCTCGTAAGGCTGTTTCCTGTGCGGTTCGAGTTTAGAGGTTCAGATTTCGACCCGATCGCATTTTGAGATTTGAACTTGGCAAATCGAAACAGTCGTCCTATGCCGAAAAATCGGATTTATTGTGCGTGCAGAGATTCAAGCAAACGCCGAGACCAACTGCTGTTGCTGTGGTCTGGCGCCGCAAAGAGACGCACTGGGTACGCCGCACTGCACGTAGGACCCAAGCGTCTGAGCCAACGCTGATCGTCTTTGATCTGGTGGCGAAAAGACGTGCCGAGTGCGCTAGAGTGAACTCGTCTTGGTATTTAGTATTTCACAACGTGACTGACTGCTGCTGCTGCTGCTGTACGAGCCTACGAGTACGTATCTACACAGCGTTGTACGCCGAGTGCGCTTCTTTTCTTCGTGTCTAGGCCCGAGCCCGCGCCAGTCGACTGTAGTCTGGCTACGGAGAGACGCGCCGCCCGCCGAACGCGCGTCGGGCGCGAAGCAATGTCGCTATACAGCTGTGTCACCATCCAACTCATCGATCGTTCTGCTGGTGTGCTGCTTGCTGTCGTGAACAACCTCTTGGATCAGGAGAAGCACCTGTTTGGTGCTCACCGGCGACACAGCGTTCCACGTCGGAGAATGGATAGTATCGCAAGGAAAATATCCACGAAAGGGTGAAAAATGAAACGCCGAGTGGCGCACCAAGGTGGACAAGACAAAGGCGGCGTAGGCGCAAGCGGGGTTGCTTGGGCGCCAGTGAATCAGGGTTGGAGGGTGTCTTTCGTGGGTTCGGTCGTTGTCGAGGATATGCTGAGTGGCCACATTTGGTAGCTTGGATCCGGAAAGGTCCACTGAAGAGCCAGATAAGGAAAGGGCGGTGGCGCTCTTATATAGGCGAGCCTAAGAGGTAGGCTGTGCCCAGGTAGTCGTGGGGAGGGCGGTAGTGACCCGAGGGTTCGTCGAGAGCCGACTTAACCAAATATTCAAAGCGGTTGCTATTTCTAAATGGTTGGCGTCGCCGAGAAGGTGGTGAAAACAAGGGGGAATCGGTTTCTTGAGCGGTGTCGAGGTGAGCGGCTATTCCCTAATATTTGGAGTCACCGAGGAAGCGAGGAAAAAATAAGGAATTGTGTCTCCAACTGTGTCGAGGGGCCAGCTAACAAATTCACATGGAAAGGGGCCGCTATAATCCCCGAGTTGTCGGAATCGACGAGGTTTGCAGGGGGCTCCGGAAGTGTCGTAGTGGCGTGGATGGGAAGTCGGTAAGCGGGGGCTACGCCGTGGTGTGGGGGGGGGTCAGGCAGTGGCCACTAGGCGGTGGCGACGCCGTGATGGGGGGGGGGTATCGGCTCGGGATGGGTGTCGTCCCGAAGGGCTCGCAAGGGTCCAGATAGACGGTTCGGGGAACGGGAAGGAGGTCGGTGCTCTGCAGGGGGTGAGGTAGGTTGTTGCAGGAAATCATAAGAAACTCTGGCGTTTGTTGGCCTCGAAGCCGATGTCCCAGGTTAAGTTGTGGTGTCGGTTCCAGTACTTCTCCAGGGGCCGAAGAACCCAATATGGACTCCTGAGTCGCGGTGCCCTTCAACTACTCGGTCTTGCGCGGCACCGTAACGTGTTCGATATACTCGTGAAACCCACTGAGGAACAGAAGTCCGGAAGGTGCCAATGCAAACAATTGGGCGAAGGTTCGCGGGGAAGTTTTCCGAACTATAGTTCCGGACGTAGGCTGGCTGCGGTGTACTGACGGGCAGTGATATGACGCGGCGGTCGCTTGTACTGTCGTGTGGCGTCCGCGGAAGGGAAGCTGGGTCATTGAGCTCGGCTGTGTTCCCAGTGTCTCGGGGGAAAGGGTTGGCATGGACGCATTCCAGGGAGGGTCTACGAGGTTGGCGGAGATACCCTTGGCGGTCTCTGCTCGAGTCTCTGGCGACTGTTCGGCAGGGATTTACTCGCTAGGGAGTGCATCACCTGTGGTTCGAGGCTTTCAGACTCGTGCAGCGACGCATGGCGCCTGGTAGGTTGACGGAGTAGGGGTCTCTGTGCATGTCCTGACCAACTATGGTCGTGACTCTTTCGCCCTATTGGTGGGGTAACCCCATGGGCCCACGGGTAGGTGTGTGTTTAGCACGGGGTGGTCAGTTCGGCTCCGGTGTCCGTTGTCATTACGGTGCATGCGAATTTCCGAATAGGGGCTGCTATTCCACGTGGCTGGCGCGCGTCGTGTGACAGGCGCGAAGCGGCGATGGTCCGGTTGGCGAGGCATTAGCGTTGTACCTTGAACCGGAGCCGCTGTTAGCCGCGGTCGTCGATATGTACAGGATATTTTCGTCTGTGGGGAAATCCGCAATGGTTGGCAAATCACAGCGTTGCTCATCGAAAAGAAACGACGTCGAGAAGAGTATCCTGGTATGGCTCGTCGGTTAAATCTCTTCCCACCCACACTGTAAGGCTATTTTTTGGACAAGGGGGGCAATACTTTGTCAAGCGAAAACTCTTGAGAGATATGAGAGGGGGTAGTGTTGTTGGCGGGCAAGGGGGATGAAGCTGATGCCGATGAAGGTGAAGCAAATTCTGGGTCTCGAAGAAATACCGTTTTGCAAATGGTGCGGTATCGGTAACGAGCGTACAGCGTCCAAGGTGTGGCGCCGAAACCGTGATTGGCCGTCCATGCTGCCAATGGTGTTGTTGCTATCACCGTCGAAGTTGCTGTCCATAGTCAGATATGTTCAACGTTACGCAACACAATATCTGCCTACAAGCCTTCACACTGCAGTCTAGGCTACTAGTTTCTCTCCATCGTCAGGCATGCTAAATGCTGCGTAACGCATCTTCTTTTGTTTACAATACTTCAAATTGCAGTCTAGGCTACAAAAGTTGAGGCGGTGCTCACCGTGAGAACATAATGATTGTACGCGCGGAGTTGGCGAGAAAAATATGAGAAACGCGGTATTGCTGCTGTGCAAATATGTAGTGAACACAGCATACACGTCGACAAAGCCGGCGTCGCTCATATCGAGACGGTGGTACTCGCCGCAGGTTGTGTGCTCCCGTAGACGCCTTGTTTATTTCGTGGAAGCGAAATATATGCTGTTGCACCACCATGTACGTACGTACGTGGTACGTATGTACCCCTAGTATAGCTGGTATTTTATAAAAAACTAAGAAAGCACGTTATTGTTAAGCGTAAGGGCGGTATGGACCTAGGGACCGTCTACTGCTAGCAGGTTGATGCCTTTGGCTCTGCTCTGGTCACTCACACGAGGTGCTTGAGGATGGGTTAAGCTCTTGTATTAGTTGCGGTTTGCCTCGCCAGATGTCTTCTGAACGAAGGGGCGAGGCGCTCATCAGAAAAGCAGGCGACAACGCCTGCCATGCATGATGAGGGGACGATTGCTACAAATCAGAACGCCGCAACAGGGGAGAGGGGAATATCACGCCACAACAGGGGAGAAGGGATACCATAACACTAGCCCACCCTGAAGGGTCGTATATGCAGATTCATGGAAACTCAGGAAAGAACTAAAACAATCCGGAGAAATCGGAGAATGGATCGAAGATGCGACACTTCACAACCCACTACTCCCACACCTCTAACCTGCAAGGCGGTAGCCGATTACACGTGACATTGCGAATCCGACAACAAGTCCGAAAGTACGAGTACGTGATAGCTGGCAAATTAAGCTAGAACTACCCGGAAGCTAAATCGAGGACTTAAAACTCGAGGAAGCGGTATAACTCGCGTAGCCAGGAGCGGCATAAGCTAGCCTGAGAGTGAAAAACGAACACAAAGAACAAAATAAAAAAGGATCGTTACAGGACCCACTGCGAAGGCACGGGGTGCTTCGAGAAGTAAAACGAACGCGGGGGTAACGCAAGAGAAACAAGTGCTGGCGCGAAGGGGCTCACTCGAATAGTGGGCACAGTGTCGGAAAACAGGAAATCACGCTATGGTAGAACCCAAGACAGTCAAGACCCGATCCCATAAAAGAGGGCATAACAGGACGCGTGCGAGATTTTGCCTACACTGAGCGCGCTAGAACACGAAACATACAATGAGCAGACATCGTTACGGCCTACTGTTAAAGGTCTGAGTCCGTTGGATTATCCGTGAAAGGTTAACCAATCGTCTACTACCCAATCTAAACCTGATAACACTCTGCAATATCGCGCGGGAGAGGGCGGAATGCAAACGGTCGCGAAGAAGAACGAAATCTATCACCTCGGCCTGTCGGGGATATTAAGAAGGCGGAGGGGGAACGCATGAACGACAAATGGGGTCAGACCTAAACCTAGGGTAACCTGTACGATGCGTATAAAAAGGCTCACGAATATGGCCTCGGGAAAATCAAAGAGGGGCCAAGAGATACAAGAAAAACAACGAAACAAGAAAAACTGGTACGAGTGAAGGAATCGAAACGCGAACGAACGCTTCCACCGCTCTCGAGGAGGGGGCGAAAACAATCGTAGATACGGAACGCAAGAGACGCATGACCGAACGGCAAGGAGGCTGAAGTGGATCCGACCGTTAGCCCAATCGGTGCACGAACTCGGCAGTCAGCTGCAATGAAAGCAGGGAAACGGCTAGAGAGTTCGCAGGAAGTCAAACAGACAGTACACCTACAGCACAGCAAAACAAAGAAACCACACAGTGACACGATACCAAACCCGGCCCCGGCGACTACGGAAGACACGCATGCGAAAAAAAAAAAACTAAAATTGGCTACGGGGACGTATTCAAAGAGCCTGCTGACTCGGCTCCTCGGGACTCGTCAACGTTACGCACAATACCACGCATGAGAGAGCTTCCTTGGTGCACTTGTAGACACCACGAGCCGCGAACGGCTCTATCAGCCGTAGTATACCGAGCAGAAGATAGCGCGAGCTTGACCGGTCCGGGGTCGTCCAAGAAGCGAACGACGTACTGTCCAGGGGTTGAAGTGTGGGCAGAATTTTTTCCGAGCCACCAAAGATGATCTTGACCCTTGTACCAAAAGTGAGCGCCGATAGGCAAGGTGGTGCCGCTGAACCGGCGAGTCCACGTTTGCTGGTCGACGTAGCTGTATCCAGGAGGCAGAAAACGGGCGCCCTTGTCGCGGGCGAGCTCGCGTTGAGCGGCACCCACGCGCATACGGCGGTACGCCCTATTTTCCTGTCGAAGTTGTAGGGGCGCGCCGGCCCAGTAGTTGAGGATGTGTTGTCGAGAGTGAAGGAGGTCCGATTCGCGTTCCCAAGACGGCCGGAGGAGGCCTTTCCAGTGCGTTTCGTAGAGAACGGCGATGACTCCGCCCCAACCTCGTACGGACCGGTGGCTGGAAATCTTGTCGACCTCCAAACGCTCAATGGGCACGGAGACGTCGTCGGCGGTGACATGGAAGGGGGGGGACTTAGTGGCATGATTGTTGAGGACGTATTGCGTTAGTCCAGCGGGGAGATATCGGGGGAGGTCGGTTGTGTCATGTGGGTTGGTGCAAGGTTTGCAGCGGGCTACCGACACACGGCAGTGGGCGTCGGCGCCCAGCATGTCGTTAGGGAGGTCCAAATATAGCAACTTGGCGGCCAAGGGGCGGCCATCCGGCGTTGAGTCGGAAGGCGCAGGGCCGACAGCTAATATCTTGAATTGACCTGTCCAGTTGAGCGAGAGTTTCGCCTTGAGAACCTTGGCGTCGGTGCCAGATTTCGCCCCTTGGCGAATGGTGGCAACGGTGTTGTAGATCCATACCCAGTTACCGATGGTGTAGATAGGGCGTTGTTCGAGGGCGTCTGAGAGAGCTGAGTTACGGCGCTCAATGCGAGAGACCGTTATAGCGTGTTGTTCCCGCACCAGCGCATACGCACGCCGTTGGCGGTCGGCGGCGAGGTCGCAGTACTCCAGTTGGTCGCGGGCGAGGCTTTGGTGGCCTCGGGCGTAGTGTTGTTCGAAGATGGTGAGGGGAAGGCGGGGGAGGCGGTTCATGTGCACCTCATTGGGGGCCAACCCGGTGGCGGCGTTGACGGAATTGTTGTAAGCGAATTCCACGTGCGGCAAAAGGATGTCCCAGTCGTCCTGTCTTTCGTTGCAGACCATCGCTAGCATTTGGGCCATGGTGTGGTTAACACGCTCGATGCCACCGTTGCCGTTGGGATGGTAGGCGCTTGTGGCAATTTTGCGCATTCCCAGACGTTTGTACACGGCATGGGACAGCTCGGAAAAGAAGTGAAGTCCATTGTCGGAGAGAAGGCTGACCGGACATCCCCAAAGAGGTATGTACTTATTCACTAAGATGTCGGCCGTACCTTCAGCCGTGAACTCCGCAGCCGAGACGGCGTACATATCTGCGCGCCGGCTGAACCTATCCGTGAAGAATAGAATGTAGCAGTTGCCCCGAGGTGTGACGGGAAGGGGACCGAAGTAGTCAACGCGCACCGCGACACCAGGGCCGGACGGCAACGGAAGGGAGAGGATGGGCCAACGTACCGTTTGTCTGGAAGTCTTGCGCGCCTGGCATTTTAGGCAACGACGGATCCACCATCGCGTGCAGATGCTCATGCCAATCCACCAATAGAAACGTTCGAGCATTGAGAGCGTTCGAGCGACACCAAGGTGGCAGGAGGCGCTAGCATGGCAGGCTTGCATAGTCCACGGGCGCATAAGCAGCGGGACGTAGATTCTCGTGGGCTCGTCGTCTAAGAGACGGGCGGCACGTCCGCCAGGCTTGTCGGGACGAGCCAGAGCGGGGGGCGTCAACTTCCGCACGAGCAGGAGAACACCGTCGTCGTCTGTGTAAAGTCGTCCTTTTTCGGCTAAGGAGCGCACTTCGGACAACGGGGGGCGTTTGTGAGGCGCCAAGTGTAGAAAGAAATCGTCGGGGAGGACGGAGGGGCTGCCTAGGAGAAGATACCGAATGGCGGCGTCACAAACCGGCTCAGCGCGTTGCTCACGCGCCCAATCGGAATGTGTGTATTGCCCGACAGAATCGATGAACTCGGCCTCTGCCGGTGAGGGTATCTCGGGAAGGGCGGCTGTGGCGCTGGCACGCCCGGGAGGTTCCGGAAGGAGGGTGCCAAGCAAGGGCGGGGCAGGTGTGACCGCATCGGTGGTGGGTCGAATCGGCACTGTCGGGACAGGGTCGATGACGGGCCGGGGAGAATCCTCTGAAGGGGGCGTAGTCCGAGGCAGGCGCGGCTTGCGCGCCGTGGGGGCTGGTCGTGGGACGGTGGGCCGAGTGGAATGCGAGCGAGTGAAACCATAGTCCACGGTGGTCGCAGGCTTGCCAGCAGCGGCTGCTTGGCGACGGCGGGTCCGAGACGAAATGAGCCCCGACGGGGGAAGGGACGGCAGGGCCGTCTGTGAAGATGAAGGCAGCAGAGGCGGAGCCACGGGCACAACCGAGACTTGATCACGGTTGGTCCGGGCGACACGCGAGGCTGGATGAGACACAACAGAGGGTTCCTGAGGACCTGAATCCGTTGGGTGCTTGGCTGAGTCGTGCTGGACAGGCCGAGCAGGAGAGAGGGTGTCCCACGCTGCTTTGTCGTCGGCGACCGTGGATGAAACGGGGACCGCTGTAGGGCTAGAGTGCGGTGTGTCGTCATCGGTGGGTGATGGGGAAGGCTCGGAGGTAGTGGCGCGTCGGCCGGGGTCCGTGCCTTCGGTTGAAGCGGGCAGAGGTGCAACAGGGACTGTGAAGACAGAACCGGCGAGAAAATCGCTGGTACCTGTGTTCGTAGGAGGGGCCCAGTTGGGACCTCGCGAAGTGACGTAGGAGGGGGCACGGGCAACGGATTCTCCAGTTGGAGTTTAGGTCGTCAATCCTCATTCGGGGCCCGTGTTGGCGAAAATCGCGGAAATCGTGTGGGGAGAGCGGGAGCCCACCCAAGCCTAAGCTCGGGTCGGAGGGCGCCAGCCCACCCAAACTGACACGCACGGCGGAGGGTCCGCCCTGGAGTATGCCGTGAGAACGGATGAGAAAAACGCGTTCTTCGTCGGACGGAGTGAGACTGCTGGGGCCGTCGCGGTCGCGCTCCGTCGCAGGTAGGGGCAGGCGGGACAGGAAGTCGGCGTTTCCGTTGGCACTGCCTTTGCGGTACTCCAGAGTGTAGTTATATGCGGTGAGAAATTCCAGCCATCGCTGTACCCGCGGGGTTATGTTCTGCGATCTTGTCGAGGCTTTCGAGCGCCTTGTGGTCCGAAAAATCCGGAATTTTGTGCCCCAAAGGTAGCCGCGAAGGCGCTTGATAGCCCAGACGATGCTGCCTGCTTCCAGATCGAGTGGAGTCCAGTGGCGTTCAGACTCGATGGTAGCACGGCTGATGAACACGATGGGACGAATGGTGTGATCGTCCTGTTCTTGTTCGAGGGTGGCACCGAAGGCGTCCACACTAGCATCGCAGTAGAGGAGGAAAGGGCGGGAGTTATCCGTGACGGCGTCCCAGTTGGGGTAGACAAGGCCCGGAGGCGTGGTCAACTCGGCCAGGAGCTTCCGCACGATGACGTCCATTTCTGGGGTAAAAACGAACTTGACGCCTTGTTTCAGAAGGGAAGTGATGGGCCGTATGCGCTTGGCCATATCGCGCAGGAATTTCCTGTAGTAGGAAAGTGCGCCCAAAAGGGAGCGTAGCTGTTTCAGGTCTTTCGGCATGGGCATTTTCGTCATTGCTTCCACTTTCTGCGCGTTTGGCATAACGCCGGCTGGAGAGATGGTGTGACCGAGGAAATCTGCATCCGTGGCTCCGATGGTAGCCTTCGAAGGGGACAGCGTGAGGTTGTGCTGTCGTAATCGCAAGAACAATTCCTTCATGTTAGCGACGTGGAGGGAGGGGTCGGCGTTGAAAACGATGACATCGTCAAGGTAGGCGGCAACGCGGTCCAAGCCCTTGATGACCTCGTTGATGACTTTGACGAACCACCCTGGAGCGGCGCTGCTTCCTTGGGGCATAACCAGCCACTCGAAAAGGCGCGTGGGAGTACAGAAAGCAGTGAGAGGGATCGTGTCCTTATGCACCGTTATCAAATGGAAAGAAGAGACGAGGTCGAAGAGTGAGAAGATTCGACCGGTGCCAAGCTTGTCGAGAACCTCGTCAACGCGCGGGATGGGGAGCTGGCCAAGGATGCTGAGTTTGTTCAGCTTCTTGTAGTTCACCGTGATGCGGATGCCACCGGATTTCTTCGGGATGACAACCACGGGGCTCGCCCAGGGAGATGTAGAGTGTTGGATTAGGCCGGCGGCGAGGAATTTATCCAGAACCGCGTCTACTTGCTTTGCGGTCGGGGGATTGATGCAGTAGGGCCGAGACGTCACAGGAGAGCTGTTCGGGGGAACAGTTCTCTTGAAGGGGAGCAGAGAGCAGGAGCCGAAATCGGTTGGGGACTTCGAGAATACATCGGTGAACTCAGCAAGAACATCGCCCAACTGGGTGATGACGGTAGGTATCCAACCGAGGCCGCGCAAGTCAAATGCGATTTCGCGCATGTGCAACGGCAAGTGGTCCCATACTTGTAGGAAGCTCGTGCGTTGGTCTGTGCTCAGCCGTTCGAGCAAGGCAGGTGAAGGGAGCTGGTCAACGGGAGGAGCCGAAGGGGTCGCGAGTTCTTCGCGTGTCGGGGCTGTCTCGTCGCGTAGATGGTGCACGAAGGGATCCGGGCACTCTGGTTGTGAAGGCTGGTCCGTGCCCCTGGAATGGGGGGGGGCTGGCCCTGGGACTGTGAAGCCGGAGTCGCGTGGGTGCAAAGAAGGAGCCGGAGCGTCGAACAGGACAGTATCCAGGGGGACGCGTAATAGCGGGCTAGAGGAGATGCCAAGCAAGGCACCTGGGTCTAGATCCGCGATGCCGGTTAATGAGATGAGCTGGCGGCCATTTTCTACAATTTGTTCGTTCGCAGAAAAATCGGCGGCCGCGTGCAGCATGTCGACCAGATAACAACTGGCGAGGGCAGGGGCACCATTACTGCGAACCAAATCGACATCGACAAGACGATGGTCGCGGGACAAAGTGATGCTTGTGTCGCCCGCATACAGTAGGTGGCAGCTTTCAGCAGGAGCCGAAGAGTTGGGCACAAACGCTGTTGCGCCCTGAAGCCCTGGGAGGGACAGCGTAAGCTCGCCGGGAACTCGATTAGTCATCGAACAGGGAGCCAATGTACGGTAAGAGCGGTCCTGGAACCGCATCCAGCTGTCACGTCCAAGTAGCACGTCGTGTTGCATCGCTTCAGATGGGACGACGTATGCCCATACGGCGAGTGATGCAGTTGGTGTATCGCCGTGGAAGAATTGTACGCTTAAGCGTACTGTAACCGTGGTCTCAAGAGGCGGAGACTTACCAAAGCCACCCCATGACCTCGGAGGGGTGTGTCGTTCGCAAGTGGCAGAGGCAGCACCCACGCCCCGGGGGAACGCCGTGTTGGGGTTGGAAAACCGTCAGCGAAGTAGCCGATTGGCCACCGCTTTGGGAGCCCCTAACATTACCTTGTTGTGCGTCGCCGTGACGAGACTGACCAGAGTTGAGGTGCCCGTGGTCGTTACTGCGGTTGTTGTCGTAGCGACTAGACGAGTTTTTGTTGCGCAGCGACGAAGGCGACGAGCGTGTGTTTTCGCCGCCAACGTGGGTAGGACGGCGGTATGACCGCATGCTGTGCTGCCAACGGCGGTAGGTTTCGCCGTTATCACCAAGTCGGCCTAGCTCGGGGTTAAAGACAGTGGCTAGAGTTGGTGAAAGGGGCAGTGCAGATTTTAAATGAATGATCTGTGCCATGGCAGTTGAGACAGTGGCCCTTGATCTCCCGGAAGACTTGGCGTCTTTCTTCGGGAGTGGTAAAGGGCGTCCATAATGGAATGTCATTTGTTGAGAACGATTCGGATACTTTAAACACCTCGTCCCAAACAGTCGAATTAGCAGGCCATTCGGCCGCGGAAGACAAAAATGGATCAGGCGAACGAGCTGACGCTGCGACATTCATCACGATTGGGTTGCGGGACGACCCCGATGAGCCTTTAAAAGGCTGCGGCGCGGCCGATCGGCCGTGGGTGCGACCGCTTGCATGCGAGTGCAAAGAAAGACCCGCGAGGGGTGGAAGCGTGAAATGTTTTTCGCCGTTGATGGCGGGAGTCTTAATAGTAGAAAGTCCACTAAACGCCAACCACATGTCGTCGATAGACCCAAAAGGCTTCGACGCAGTCGCTAAATCTCCCGGGTACAAAACCGGCATGAGGCTCGGGTACTGCTCGCTAACGCTGTTACGAACAACCTCTAGCACAACCTCAACGCCTGGGGCCAAGACTTGGTCACTGTCCGAAATGGACGCTATCAACAAGCGAAAAGCCCGAGAATAGTCCGCGAAAGGCGTCTTGGTGGCTACCCCAAACGAATGGAGCTTAGCCATGGCGGCACTGCGGTCGCCATGATCGAAGTGGGAGCTGATGAGGCGGAGTAGTAGCAGCTGAAGGCGTCCGGGCCGCTGGCTCCTTTCAGGAAACTCCGTTTCACCTGCCGAAAAATCGTGGAAGGTGCTCGTAGTGAGGTCGAAGGTCCCGTTCAAAACAAAACTTTTCGCATCGCGACAAACAAAATCGGTGAGTGATGGGGTGTCTTACTAACTGGGGAATCACTTACTGGAAAATCATCCCCAAAAAAAATCGCCCAGTATGAGATTGTATCTTGGAAAATCATCCACGAAAAAGTCATCGACGGAGAAGACACCCAGTGGGAGATTACCCAGTGGAAAATCACCCGGTGGAATATCATCCACGGAAAAATCACCGATAAGTGACAAATCCGTGGATAGGAGGGAATCGACGTCTCGCTCGAAAAAAAAACGGGGAGGGGCAGATTCCGCTGCAGAAAGGAAGTACCATGCCCAACTAGGGGGGGTATATTCATATCCCAAACAAAGGGTGGCCGCAGGAAGGAAGTACTGTGCCCTACTGGAGGGGGCATAGGCGAATCGCCGACAATGGTTGACGGCAAAATGGACATACCAGGCCCTAGGGGGGGTATAATCCAAGTGCAAACCGGGGATTGCCGCACAAGGGAATCACCCGTCTCTTCCGAACGAGGCAGATTCCAGGCGTAATCCGTGGTTGGGGAATCGGCGTCTCTCTCGAGGAGTGACGGATTCCGGCGCAGAAGAAAATGTCTAAGCTCTCCCGAGCGGCGCAGATTCAATTCGGAAACCGTGGTTCGTGGCCGAAAAGAATCGCAAGGCTCTTTCGAGCGGGGCAGATTCAAATCGGAAACCGTGGTTGGGGAATCGGCGTCTCTCGAGGAGTGACGGATTCCGGCGCAGAAGAGAATGTCCAAGCTCTCTCGAGCGGCGCAGATTCACTTCGGAAACCGTGGTTCGTGGCCGAAAAGAATCGCAAGGCTCTTTCGAGCGAGGCAGATTCAATTCGCAAACCGTGGTTGGTGGGTCGACGTCTCTCTCGAATAATACGAGAAGTGACGGGTTTTGTTGCCGAAGAGAATTTCCAAGCACTTGCGAGCGAGGCATATTCAAGTCGTGAACAGTGGGTGTTAGACCGAAAACGGATATACCGTCGTCGGAATAATCGCACGCCAGTACTTTTTCTTTTTCTTGTTCTTTTTCGGTTTGGTTTTTTCGTTGCTTCTCTTTCTTTATGGTGTGTTTTGGTTGCTGGCGTATGTGTGTATGTTGTGTCGGCCGCACCTAGTGCGAAGGCATGGTATTACGTAGGCTATTAATGCATCACGGTGTGTTATCTCTGTGTCGTAGTCTGTGACCACAGAGCTCGTATCTTTCTAGGGTGAAGAATCAGCACGGACACTGGGCTTGCTGGATGTCGACGAGTAGAAGAACGGTTTAATGTGAAGAACACACACACACACACTGTGGTCGTAAATACCCGGTGAGCCGGGAATATACGAACGACAGTTGGGGGGGCCGGCCCCGCGGCGTGAAAAAGGGGAATACGTGTAGGTGAAACCAACCAATCAACCGTAGGAAAATCGCCGCGCGTCAAAATATAACCCATGTCACTTGATAAATATATGGTCGCAATGGATGACGAAGCCACTTGTGCGGGTGGAAATAATATGGTCGGCACACTGGAATTCCCCAGATTGTCGTGCTCCCGGTCGAGCAGGGGCACGTTTGGCAGATCCCAAACGTCACGGATAGAACGCAGGGGGATAAAATGCGCGGGTACGTCAGCGATGGATATCAAGAGGCCGTGCACGCTGGTCACTGGCAAAAACTCGGAAGGCGAAAAAAAAACGAGGGTCTACAGACTCGTACGTAGTTGCTATCACGAATCGGACGTTCTCGCTGTTCGCTGCTATCGACACGTAAGGCCCGGGCCCGGCGCTAGGCACAAACAAGGAGCCTGCCCAGTTGCTACGCTCTCTCTGACCGCCGGTAGTAACAAAAAAATCGGCAGCAAAAAAACCGATGCTCTGTGAAACATGAAAATGACTGCGCGGCGGATCAGGAATAAAACCTGAGAGTCCCGCTGCCGTACCAAAAATGTCGCTGTCTGCTGTGGTATGAAAATGATCACTGCTGTACGGCGTCACGTCTGCGATTTGATTGACGTACAATGCGGGTGGAACTACACTAAGAAAATCGATATCCGGTGCAACAGGAAAAGGGCTGAACGGTGGGTCAGGAGGAAAAGCCTGCTGCCGTATCAAAATTATCGCGATTCGCTGTGGCGCGAAAAAAATCACTGCTGTACGACGGCACGTCTGCGGTTTGATGGACGTGTGATGCAGGGAAAACTGCGCTAAAAAAATCGATATCCGGTGCAACACGAAAGTGGCTGGACGGTGGGTCAGGGGTAAAAGCTGAAAGTCCTGCTGCCGTATCAAAAGTATCGCTGTCTGCTGCGGAATGAAAAAAATAACTGCTGCACGACGGCACGTCTGCGGTTTGGTGGGCGTGTCGTGCAGGGGAAACATGAAAAAAATCACTGCTATACGGCGGGACAACGGTTGCTGGTTGAACGTCTAGGACGTCTAGAGCAGGATCAACAACTCCACTATTATTACTGCTAATAGGCGCAACCGAAAGGTCGCCATACGCGGGCATAGTGAAATCAAGTTGTTCTTCCGGCACAACAAAAAAACATTCGTTAGTAGACGCAGCTGGTGCTGACGCACGAGCTGCGCGTCGGGCACGTCGTACATCTCGCGCGGACGAAGGTTCAGGGAAACTCGCATCGGCCTCACGACGAACGGAACGGTCGATGTGACACGAGTCAGGCGGCAAGCAGTCGCCCGGGGGATGCGTGTTGTGTGACTGCGAAAGCGCGGCAGCGCGTCTTGTCTGTGAGCGGGTACTAGGGCTAAGCGTGGGTACAGGGGGAACAACTGTGCCAGGCTCGGGTGCCATGAGCAGAGGGAGAGGCGAGCACGAGGACCGAATGTCCTCGGGTCCCACCTCACTAACGTATAAACGCGTATCGAAACTATCCGTGTTCATACTGAAAATAAAACGCGCTGTATGCAGGGCATGGAAAGAAGGGGGGGGGTGAGCCGATCACGAAAAAAATTACTCGGATTTTTGGCGTGACGGATATCTTACACCCGAGAGAGGCTCGGCCGACTATCCTGCTGCGCCCAGAACGGAACCGGCTGCCCGGAGTGCCGTTCTGGGGCCAGCGCGCTTGTCGTTGCGTCCGGCCTGGCAAGGGTCGAATCAGCGACAAGCATGGGCGAAAGGAACGAGGGTCTACCTGTTGCAAGCAGTGACAAAGGGGCTGTGGGCACGGCAGAAATTAGTAGCAGTGACACAGGTGCTCGAGTTGTCAACAAGCAAGAAAACAGGCAGGCCGGGAGAATACGAAAAATCCCCTGCGTCGCGCGGACCAACAGCGCGCGAACCTATAGCGGCTGTTGCATCAGGCTCATCGCGCGACGCGCTGGGCAAGCGGCGGATATCATACTCTCGAACGCAATCGCCAAAAGGAGAATACATCAAAATAAACAGCAAGAAGCCAAAAAAAAAACAGACTACAAGAGCGAAAAGCCAGATTGTCCGCGGGGAAAAAAAATCAGACCTCGAACAGATACCCAAAAGCGTCTAGTCGACGACGCCAGTGTTAAGTGTAGGGCAGTATGGACCTAGGGACCGACTACTGCTAGAAGGTTGATGCCTTTGGCTTTGCTCTGGTCACTCACACGAGGGGCTTGAGGATGGGTTAAGCTCTTGTATTAATTGCGGTTTGCCTCGCCAGATGTCTTCTGAACGAAGGGGCGAGGCGCTCATCAGAAAAGCAGGCGACAACGCCTGCCATGCATGATGAGGGGACGATTGCTACAAATCAGAACGCCGCAACAGGGGAGAGGGGATACCATAACATTATAATACGTAATATAGCCTACCAGGTACTATACTGCTGTACCCTGGTATATAGTATAGGTGTTGTAGGCGAGTAGAGCCTGGTAGAGGAGTTAAATATATACTACTAAATACCAATTAAAAAAATGTAAAGGTTTCCAACAACTATAATAAATAACTCTCGGCATCATGCCACATGAAATACAATATTATTATTACTGATGCTACTTTATACTGCTCTTCTCGCTGGCTGTGTGTGCATCATCACCCACCTTTCGTCCCAGCTTGTGCTCGAAAACGTTATACGGGTAACATATACGGTTCGCCCTACTATTACTGACTGTCATGACGCTGGACACATGTTTGACTATTGAAATATGTGCTTACCAGCAGTGCGGGAAGAGCATTACACCCCACCCCAACCCAAGAACGTCCTTGGCTACTGCTGTGTGGCCTCAAAGGAAGCTGAAATCGTGACTTGTATTCCATATCATATACGTATGCCGCGCCTGTCTGCACTCTGGCTTCCAGCTCACTGACTCGCTGCCCGAGATAGGACTTCCGGAGTGTGAACTGCCTCGCGACTTTCTCCTCACGCCTAGCCCATGCACGCGTGACGCACCGCTTCTCTCGATCGCTCAGGACCGTCGAAGCCATCCATTCCCCACGCGTTACGTTAGCCCCTTCCCTGCGTTGTCGCTTGAACGCCTGTTCCTGCGGGCCGCTCAGACGGTGCAAGCTGTTCTGAGATTTACCTGACGCGTGTTGGACAGCAGGACGGGGAGGACGGGGACACGGTCAAGCTATACACCAACCGCAGCAGTAAAATTAGCAGTACCACAGTCACGTATTCGTACATCGTATAACAGCAGAGTAACAGCAAGGGGTACATCTGTGGACAGCACTGCTGGAACGGAACCAAAATCCACGCAGACATCTTGACGGAGGGTACAAGCCACGTGAGACACCAGGGGCGATGTCTAAAAGGAGAACAGCAGCAAACGGCAGTCCGACGGGGGCAATTGCACACAACTGGCAAGAACCAAGACATACACGGCATTTGGTATTTAAACGTGAAACAGCACGGACGACCTGACGCGGAGAACACACACGGCGCGAGACAGCAGTATGCCAGGTACTCCTACACGTACCTTAACATGATATAGGATTGAGTAGTAAAAAGCGAGACAGCAGGCACGACGTGGTGAGGACAACAGCAGCAAACAGAACCAACACACACGGCGCGAGACAGCAGTATGCCAGGTACTCCTGCACGTACCTTAACATATAGGATTTAGTATTGAAAAGCGAGACAGCAGGCACGACGTGGAGAGGAAAACAGCAGCAAACAGAACCAACGCACAGGGCGCGAGACAACACAGTAGTAGTTCGCCAGGTACAACAGTACTCCTGCGCGTACTTAACATAAAGGATTTAGTATTGAAAAACGAGACAGCAGATGCGACGTCGACCAGGAGAACAGCAGAACCAACACACACACCGCACCAGACAGTAAAGCACCACTCCGACCGAGAATATAATACACGTATTATTTTGGTATTAGACTTCAAACGGACCTTAATATTTCCGGTCAAATGTAAGACCAGGCTCGTACAGCAGTACCTTAACATATACGATTTAGTATAGAACAGCAAGACAGAACGGATGACGTCGCACAGCAAAAAAACAGTCCGGAAAATTGTACAATTTTTCGTGCGAACCAACACACCCACAACTCGCCTGGCGGGAGAGCGGCAGCCACCGAACTTGATGCAGGCGCGGGGCCTGAGCTTCGCTCTTGGCCCGGAGGTGTGGACGGGTCCACCTTCTTGCCTCTGTGCCCCTGCTCCCAACCCAGCCGCCACCATGGTATCGTTGCTTCCACCTCCTCTCTTGTGCTAAAATACACCGATCTGACAATCTCGGTCCGCTTCTTCGAACTCGCTGTGTACTTCATCCTCAGCCTCCATTTCCCCTTGGTACGATCAAACTCGACCTTGGGTTCAGAGGTCTTCTTCCACTGGTTAGCGCCAGACGAGCTCGACGCCATGTCTCAGCGCGAGGTGTGCAACAGCAGCAGTGTGCTGCAGCGCGCGCACAGCTCACATTTTTTTTTTTTTTGAATCTTGTGCGTACGAGCTATTCCGCCGCAAAAAAAACGGTTTCAAAAGCCAATTTAATACACAGTAAATACAAGTATGTTTTCGTACGAACTGATCATTTGGATAAATGGCGCCCAGTCACCTCCAATCACCTGGCCACGTGGAGCTGCATATTCACGATGATATGCCGATTACAGCGGTGTCTTTTGTTCAGTCTAATTCGCAGTGGTTCACAAGATACGACCTCACAACAAAAAATCCGTTTAATAGCTGGCCCAGCTCGTATATCACATATCATATCATATGATACGATATATATATGATATATATATGTCATATCACGGGGGGGGTTTTTGTGATATTGATACGCTTATATCATACCAGGTATCACATATCGTATAATATATCACATTTTGTGATGTGATACCGACCTCTAGTATACTATACTGTAGATGGACACCTCCGAGGATGGATGTGGACACCAATGTGCTCTGGCATATGTTCAAAAGATACCGTTCGTACTGATTCGGCTGGCGAGGCCCAGGATTCTGCATGGACCCAAACACGTTTTTTTTACACAGGCACGGAACGAATGACCACGAACAGCCACGTTCCGTTCCGCTCGTTCCCATGCTCCCTGGGGGGGGTTATAAGACACGCCCTCAACTTTGCAAGCTGCGCACTACGCCTCTTATATATTCCATTTTTACCGAATTTTACAAGTATTGTGATAAACCGAACGCGCGTATTGTGATTCCTTGTCAAAGATATAGGCCAGCGGCTTCCCTGGATGCTGCCCGGGTCAACAGGACAATTTTAAATAATCATTCTGGGCACTGATATGGAGCGTGATGTATTGTATGTTGTAGCTGGTAGTATACGAACAATATACGGATACCAGTATTTTTGTACTATTTTAATATTGGACTGCTCCATCTTTGTTGTTATCGCCCAGCTTGCAAAGCTGGGGGGCTTGCAAAGCTGGGGGGCTGTGTTCAAGCAACAGTTGTTCGCGCATGTATTGCGGAGTTGTCGCCTTTATACTAATACAACAGGTAAGTTACTCAAAACTCTAGAAAGATAAAGGGTATCCCGTTGGGCCCGTGGTCTGCCGCCGAGGGCAGGTGTCCTCCGTTCCACAGAACGTTCGAGTGGAATTTTGTCGGTTTTTCAGTCTGAAGAATTCGAAAAATATCCCCTTCAAAACAGGGCCTTCAAGGGTTTCCAAAACTTTTCCCCTCATGCCCTCGCTCGAGGCAGCTTCAATCACATCTTCCCCTTTTCAACACCGTCGAGGGTGCTTGTAAAGGAGGGCCACCGCACAAAATTCACAGAAACGCACCTCTCCGGCAGTCGAGTGCCCCGAGTCTGCTGCTACTGCTGCTGTTGTGCGACGTCCTGGTGACCACACTAGTGTAACACTGCTGTTGACTTACGTACATCAACTTTCAAGCGTTTTTCACTTCAACTCGTACTACCTAGAGGAATCGAGATGTCTCTCACTACGGCACCCCTGAAGGTCAAGATCACCCGCGAGGATGGAGCGTCTGGTGAGCGAGTAGGGAGGCCCTGGCGATGTACCCGTCGGCCCCGATGCCGTACTGTCATGCTGGTTATTTTCGGGCGTGCTTGTGTCGCGGCTAAACTGAAGGTATACAGCAGTTCACTTCAATCTAATCTACTCGACGCACGTTCGAATTTATTACTTGCTTTTTAGTTGACTTTCTCCTGCGTGCGGAGAGAAAGCAGGAGTGGGTCCTTCCTCCTGCTGGTGCTGCTGCTGCTGGTACGGCTGCTGCTGCTGGTGATGCTGCTGCTGCTGCTGATGATGCTGCTGATGTGGTCCCACCTAGACTTGGGTACTCGGACATCCGTGGTGCTTGGTTATTTTGTAATGTTGTTTCGGTATGATCCTTCGAGTGCCCTACAGACGATTTCGACGATTCGCTAGGCTGCTTGTACCAACAGACAGCCACAGCAGCAGCAGCAGCAGCAGTGCCAAAACTCACATGTCGACGTTCGAAGATCGTCCCAGGCACCTGGTATACACGCGACACATGAAACACCTCTACTGCTGCGACTGCTGTAGGCGTAGGAAGCTGACTCGAAGAGCCCTGAGCAGACACCAAATAATACGAATACCTCTTTGTCAATCTTTCCTGTACCTACAGTACACAGAGTAAGTACCCCTGGTATACCTGACACATCGTAAAAGCATCCTCGGCAAACACGGGAAGTACCAGAGACGACGTCACACTGCGGATAGACAACTATTAGCCGAAAAACATCACACGCAGAGTTCAGATGCTCCTGTAGGAGTACATTAGCAGTACAGCAGTGTTACCACTACAACCTCACATCTGGCGGCATGATCTCAGCCAGGAAGTCCAGGTCCTGCCCCGGTGCCTTATCTCGGTTTCGTCTCGCGTGGTGATCAGCGCTCCCGCTAAACTGCTGCTGCTGTTGCCGTCGATGTTTTCTTCGAATCGATCTACGAGTATTAATACGTACCATTCGTGGTGGACTTTCATGCATCTGGCTTGATCGTGGACGATAATGAAGACAACAGCCCACGAACAAACAAGACGAAGAGCAGTTATCCTCTCCCGCCTACGCTACCCCCCCTCCCCTTCTCGTACATTCATAGGAAGCTATGCTTTCAGTGGAAAACGTCGAGGCGTCTCTTTCGACCATGATACGATAGGATGCTTCTTGTAGCGTGGGGGGCGGCCAGTCGAGGCAGAATCTGTACGGTCGCATCCATCCATCCTCGTTCACCGCAGCGTACAGCAGTACTGCTCACAGAAAGTAGTGCCGGTCGAGTATTGCCGGCTGTCCGCAAAAGCCTGTGGTATTAATAGCGCCTTGGACAACATCGATTTTTACCAGGTGTGGTCGTGTACGGAGTAGTGCTGTAGTAGCGATTGCCCCTGCGTTTTGTGCCGATGTCGTTGGCTGGCGCATACATACCGGCACTTGAGCACTTAAGAGGGACCACTACTACTGCTGTACCAGGTATATACTAATGCTATATATCATCCTTCAACATGCGCGCATAGAGCGCTACCCTTTGTCCCGTTGTATCGTACCTTGTACTGTACCTAGTATTTTTTATCCCGGCTGTTCCCATGTTGCGGGTGTTTTTCGTTGCGCATTGGGTACGGCACTCTCGAAATCGAAATCGCCGATGTTTTGGGCTTTTCTTTTTCGTGTTTCGGCGCTTTTCCGCTCTTATTTTTTACTCGTGATCGAATACTCGTAGTCTTCAAGTCGTAACAAGTTCGTATGGTTTGTTTAAGTTTGCCCAGGTACCAGGTATTAGTCTGCATTACAGTAGACTCAAACAATACAATAGTCATTCTGCACCCAAACACCGATCCTACAGCAGTACTGCTTGTATTAATAGTGAGTTCTTTTGTTTACGTCTGAAACAAGGTGGGAAGGGGTCATGGAGATTGACTCCCAAAAAAAAACATACAGTGCATTTTGTGTGAAAGCCTTTCGCCGACCAGTGACTCTGCCTTGCGCGCATGGTACTTTGCGTTATTTTTTAATTATTTTTCTTTAATCACTTTTACTTTCCAGCATAACTCGTAGGAGGTTTTACCCTCAGCGATCTTCTGGACAAGCCGTGGTCACAGGTGTCGTCCCTTCTACCCCCCGGTACGTGCCTTTATTTTTTGTCGCGCATAGGGTTCAGCATTCCCACTGCTCGTCGATTTTCATCGAATGTAGCTAACTCACGCTCTCGCGCTTTCCGCTAATCAATTTTTATGCAAGAAAAAGTCCCTACGAGCATGCACTCGGTGAGACTTGAACCCACGAAATTGATCTTGATAGGCGCGCGGACCACCTACCAAGCCGCCGGGGACGCCGGCAGTTATGTGTGTTATCAATAGCATTTCGCCGACCGGTGACTGCCTTGCGTGGTACCTTGTACCGCTGCCCCCCCCCCTCCCCTCCCCTTGCAGAGCTGAGGCGCCTCGGGTTCAGCTTCGACAACAGCATGGTGGCCAGGGGTCGTTTCGGCGGCCAGGTCCAAGCGGAAGGCTACCACCTGGCCCTCTGCAAGTTCCTGCTCCGCTCGCTCCACGACCTCTATCCCGACCTACCGGTCGCGCAGTTTTCGGAGCTTGTCGTCTTTTCCGTCAAGGATGAGGTAAGAAACTGGAAATGGACCGTGGGCCGCCAGTGGTTCGACAGCAGTTTTTTAGCTGTTCACGCACGACTGCCTCCTTCACCCTTCTACAATGCTACCACTCTTCCAAGTACAGAAACAGGAACGAAAATATTACCAGGCACCTGGTACTATTTTTCCTTGAAATGTTTTTTTGCTGAAGGGGTTATATTATATAAATAACCGATTTGGAAGTCACCACATTGTCAAGGGGGAAGTAAGGGATTCCGTGCACCCACTTTTTTTATGGAAAACTATCTTAGACGTTGGGTGGGATACATTTTTTGATGCAAGAGTTCTTCAGAAGTGCACCAACGTTTTTGGAGATGAAAGCACTTGGAATTAGTGTGAGGTCATTTTGGCGCTGGTATTGAGAGTTCGTTCACGGGTGGGATGGCGACAGGTCGTGATCTACAGTATATACGAGGAGATGAGCTACTATTACGGGGGTCCATAGTAAATAGGACCAACTATTGTTCGTAAAAATAGGTAAATATTTAGGCTTTTGTATCCAACGTAGGTCCTATTTACTAAGTAGAGTGTTTGCGATAGAGGTAAAAAAAAAAAAAAACTTCACTTCCGCTAAAAAAAGTGAATTTCCTTCCCTTCCTGATTTCGGTGTGTTTGCGAGTGAGGTAAATCAAATCCTGCAGGCGACGCCTCCGAAAATAAGAAGGGAAGTGGGGAGGTGAGGCAACGCGGCAAACAAAAAAAAGAACGAACGCTGTGAACAAAAAAACAGCGTGCGAGTAGCAACGGCAGCCCAGCAACGTTTCGGCGGCACAGTTGACCGCGAAGCCACCACAGCCAACCCACGACTACAAGCAGCAATAGCAGCTAGCTGGCGCTAGACGCAGCTAGGGGCAGCGCGAGCAACAAAAACAAACAGTGTCAGCACCAGCACCAGCAAGCACCAGCACCAACCAGCTTCCATTTTTGGATTGCTGTTGCTGCTGCTGCTGCTGCTGCTGCTGCTGCGCTCGGCCTACGCACGCCACAGCGCCGGCGCGCTCCGCTCCGCCGCCGCCGTCGCCGCCGCCGCTGCCGCTGCTGCTGCTGCTGCTGCTGCTGCTGCAGCCGTAGTATGGTGAAATCGAAATGATACACGAGCTGTCATGCTGTCGCGCTCTCTACGAGCACGAGTACGAGTACGAGTGTGAATACAGTACGAGTCCTTTTTTGGGACGACGCATCCTCCACGTCGTCACCAAGCGGGCGAAGGCGTGTACCGTAGCAGCGGCGGCGACCCGCTGGCACGATCCAACGCCGCTCGTGCGCGCTATACTCAAGCTACACCTCTCGAGCCTCTGTGCTCCCAGCGGTTGTCGTGATGTGTACGGGTAGCAGCATGGTGGCATGGAAGATGCTCGGTGTTTTGATCCTTCGAGATTTGAGTTGCGTTCTGCGTCGGGATAATGCTCGGTGCGTGTAGGCCAATGAAACAGAGAGCCAAAAGTTACCGTAACTTTCGCTGAAATCCTTACTTCGCTGAAGTCTTTTCCGGCCGTTTTTTTTTCAGAAATTTACCTCAAAAATTTACCTCGGGAGAATTTTTAGAGAAGTAAAAGTAAAAAAAAAAAAAAATCGCAAACACTCCAGTTCCTTCCCCCGTAATATGAATCAAAAGTGTACTGGTACGTCCTCAGCTGCTGCTGCTGCTGTAAGAGATTGTGAACGCGCTGCATACTACAGATGCAACTCAGGAGATATATCCTGGACCGTGCAGATTACACGGTCTCCACCTGGCAATATGAGCTATTAATATTAATGGTTACTGCTGTAATACAGCATCATCTGGTCAGCTGTCATCTGCCCTGAAATATGTGTCGTTGTGTTGCGGTGCATGATCGAAAGAGGGAATCGACGAGCCGTCAGAGGCGTGAAAGAATATTTTATCGTGTCGTACTCGTGCTGAAAAATCTTGCGACTCGTAAGTTCCAAGACTTAAGAGTGCGGCAACACTAGCCGTATTTTCATGATGTGCCTCGCTCACCGTTAAGCCCAATTGCTGTATTGCTGATGTAGTTCGGACGCTACTCGTAGCTACGTTCAGGTTGTTACGTAGTGATAAATAAAACCCTTCCAGATAAAAACCAGGTGTTTCGTTGTATGTAGCCCCGCACAGGTACCACGCGTTTGCCGCCCCACCCCTAACCCTTCATGCCTCCTTCCAACTCGCCCCCGTACCCTCTATATACACTTACGACCCCGCCCCCCCCTCCCTCGACACCCCTTGCGACCCCGCCCCCCTTATTTTAGGACGGTGACATGGTGCGCTTCGAGTCGGAGGAAGAGTTCGTGGCAGCGCTGCCCGACTACGAATCGTGGAAGACTTGCCTCCGTGTTGAAGCGACCGTCGTCAAGCCCGTGGTCGCCCCGTCGCCCAGGAACCCCACAACCACCTCTACCCCGACCCCGACCCCTATCGACGACCCGGCCTCCCCGTCTGCCGCCACTATCACTACCGCGCTGGGATCAATTGGAGTGCTGCCGGCAGTGAGCACCGCGTCTTTCGTTGGCGGCGGAGGCGCGGGTCGCGGCGAGCCCGCCCCGTCCGAGAGCGGAAGTACGATCTCCTTCGTGAGCAACATGTCGTCGTCTGCCTTGTCGGGGTCCGGCTTGTCCTCCTCCTCTCCGCTGTCTGCTGCTGCGGTTGCTGAAGCTGCTGCTGCTGCTGAGGCGGCTGCTGCGGTAGCGACTAACCGCGAGGGCTCTTCTGCTCCTCCTTCTGTGTGCGGGACTGAAGGTTCGACGGCGGCGGCGGCTTCGCCGACTGGACCTTCTGCGTCTACCGCCAACTCCGCTTCGGGCGCTGAGGGTAACCCCTCGGCCGCGCCGGCGGGCGTAAACGATACCGGTTCCGGTCCCGGTCCCGATGCCGCAACCCCGGCAAAGGCGTTCCTAACCCAGGTGCTCCCCGGCCTTGCGGACGTCCTCGCCCGCTCCATCTACGCCGCCCAGTGGGTGCCGGAGATGATGCCCACGCCGGCACCTACCCAAGCTCAAGCTCTTGGAGCCTCGCGGGGCCAGGCGCAAGGAACTTCGCAGGGTCAAGCCCAAGGTGCTTCCCCCGTTAGCGACCCGGCTGCCGCTGCTACTGTTTCGGCTGCTGCTGCCGCTGCCACCGCTGCTTCGGAGGCTGCTACCGCTGCTGGTGCTGCTGCTACGAAGGCTGCTACTGATGCCGCCGCCGCTGCTGCTGGAGCCGCTGCTACGGCTGCCGCCACGAAGGCTGCGGCTGCAAGAGCGGCAGAGGTGGCCGCGTTCCCGTCTCCTGTGAGTGCTAGGACCACGGTTGGTGACCGCCGCGAGGAGAGGGCGAGCGTAGCCACGACAGCAGAATCAGATGCGCCGATCGCAGTGCACGTGGGCGTGGTGTGCGACGTCTGCGACATGAGCCCCATCATGGGCACGCGGTACAAGTGCGCGGTTCGGAGCGACTTCGACCTCTGCGAAGGCTGCGAGCGCACCGCCGGATCGGCGTCTCCCTTCCCGTACCTCAAGATCAGGACACCCGCGCAAGCCCCGGCGGCTATCGTGTGTCTCCTGAAGCCTGACCAGCCCCGCAACATTAAAGAGGCCAACGCGCAGCAGGTGAAGAAAAAAGGAGCCCGCGGGGACGGTGCCGGAGCCGCCGGTCCTGGAGGGCCCGCGGGTAAGTCTTACGCCGCCGGCCAGGCTTGGCGCGCGCGGAGGGACCCGCAACACGGAGGGTGGGGAGAGGGGCGGCGCAACACCGCTCGCTGGATGCGGGATGTGGCCCGCCACCAGCACCACCAACAGCAGATCGGCGGCGCTCCTTCGTCTGGGATCGGCTGCTTCCCGACCGGCGTGGAGGTTGTTCGCAACGGCATGGGGGGAGCGGTCTGGCGCGGCCCCCGCATGCAGCGCCGTAATATCAATGTCCCGGCGGCCGGCCTTTCCTGGGCCGCCGCTGGCAGTGGGAAAGACCCCGAGACGAAGCCAGCCCCCGCCGAGAAGATGGAAGCCGCAAGCGGAAGCGCAGAAGGAACCCAGGAAGGTTCCGCTCCCGCTGCTGACCCGGCTACGGCCACCGAGAGCCCGGTCGAGCACGATGGTGCTGGTGTTGGCGCGGCGGGAGAGGGCGCCGCCGCCCCCGAAGACACAGCGCCGGTGGTTGACCCTGCCGTCGCTACTACTGCGACGGAGGCGACCCTGCTGGAGTCGGATGCTGAGGAAGGACAGACCTCGGACTACCAAGACATGCTGGCGGCGTCGATGCGCTCTCTGGCTTCGTCCATGACGGCGTCTCTCCCGACCTCCTCGGGGGCCCAGGACGGCGGCAAGGGTAAGGGAGGCGTGACCGCTGCGGGTAATGGGGGAAAGCCTCAGGCTAAGCCCATGGCTCGTTTCGTGACGGATGTGTCAGTCTCGGATGGAAGCCCGCTCCCGCCCAACACCCGCTTCGTGAAGACCTGGTGCATGCGCAACGACGGGGCGGTGACTTTCCCCGTGGGCTGCAGGCTTATGCCGGTCAGCGGTGACCTCATGGCGGGGCCGGAGGATGGCGTGGCGGTCGAGCAGCGCGCCCCCGGAGAGGAATTCCATGTGAGTGGGTGTGTTGGTGGGTGGTGGTTCAAACCTGCCACTCAAACCCGCCGCTTGAAAAGTCTTGAGGCGTAAGTGCTCACTGAGTACATCGTGTATCGTCACCGGACATGCTCCCATCTGACTCCCGACCCTGTCCCTCCCCCTGCCCCACCCACCCATCCTACTCCCTCCTCCTCGGACTTTGCCTGTTGATATCTGTAGGTGAGTGTTACCTTGACTACGCCTCCCCTGAGCGGGCGTTACATCGGGTACTGGCGCCTGCGCACGGCCGACGGTCAGAACTTCGGGCACCGCATCTGGGCCGATGTGCTCGTCACAGGCGGTACCGCGGACCTCGTCATCGAAGGCAGCATGGTGAGCTCAATTACCTCATGTATTTTGCTGTTGCGATTGGCTGATCGATTTATTGGTTTGTTTGGTGATGGTTGATGGCTGGGTGTTCCTTTTCCCTTCGGCTATATGTGTCCTCCGAAAAAATACCTACAGTAGTAGTACGAGTGTTTTAGTTGTTCGTTGTTCCCAGCGTTTTTAGTTTCGACAGAAACGTTGTACCGGTACGTATTTTTTGTGGGACAAAGTGCTTGGAATCTGACTGGTTTTGTTGTACAATGAAGCATAGATTTGGGTGGAGTTGGTGTCCTGAGCGAGTCCGTTGTGCGTCTCTCTTGAGCGCGTTTTTTTTTTTGTTGATTCGGTTGCGATCATGCATATATCACATACGCGTAACGAAGTTTTCCCTCCCCTGTCGCTGATGCTGATGATATTGCAGGACGGGGACTGGGACCTAGTGAACATGCAGCGGCTGTCTAAGGCTGTCGAAGATACCGCCAAAGACCAGCAGAACGCCGCCGACGATGCCGCCACGGTCGCTGCCGCCTCCACCCCCGCCTCTACCCCCACCCCCCGGACGTCACGCCTGACACTCCCATCGAAACCCCTGTCGAAACCTCGGAGTCGGCTTCGGCTGCTACGGCCACCCCTGCTGACATCACCGAGGCTGCTCCTGAAGACGATGATGGCCTGGCCGAGGCCATCGCGGCCATCGAAGCTGCCTCTGTTCAACCTTCGCCTGTTGACGCGGGCTCGGAAGAGATCAAGTCTTGCGACGGTCCGGAGGAGGAGGGCGAGAAGGTGGACAGAGAGGCAGCGGTGGGCACGATGAAGTGGCACCGCGAGCTGTGCTCGCTCGCCGAGATGGGCTTCGGGGACACCCCTCGCAACATTAGCCTGCTGGAGAAGCACGTGACCACCAGCGGCGGGCCCGGCATGGAGAGGTGAAAAACGCCTCCAGTGTACGATTTATATCAACCTCCCCCCACCTCCTTGTTTGTCGGGGGGTTATTTGTTTTGCTTTTATAATATGCAAGTTTTTTTGTAGTGTTTGTATACCTGCTGGAGAGGCGTATGACCTCAAAGACGGGACAGGCATGCAGAGGTAGAGAACGCGCGCAATGTACCACCGCCTTCCCGTTGTCTGACCTGCACCTTTGTCCTTACCCTGTCCTGTCCTATCCCGTCATGATCAGGGTGCTGCACGAGCTCCTCTCCTGGCACGAAGTCTCATTCCAGTAACGCCTGCCGAGTGCCTGCCAAACCCACACACACGCCATGCAAAGTGGTCATGAGGGCGAGAGGCCGATGTTCTGCCATAGGCCAAACGATTTTTGTGCACGCCGGTGCATCGACGGTCTTCTCGCTTCATCGCTCTTGCCGCCGAAATATTCTCCCCGTTTCTGCCAGAGCTACCACGGAGGGGCGCGGGGGTCGATGCCTCGATGCGATGCTCGTCCGCCGCTTTTGCGTTCATAATCGGGTATTGGAGCATCGTAAAAAGGGTTTCCGGATGATGTACTGGGATGTTGCTCCAGTGTTGCGCGATGTAGGGGAGGGGAGGGTGGGGGGGGTTGGGCTCGATGCCGCGATGCGATGCTCGCTCACCGCTGGTCTAAAGAGCACAGGCGTGGTACTGCTGTGTTGTGTTACGTATCACGTCGTCTTCTTTCTGGTGGCAAAAAGGGGGTTTTTGTGGCACCATTGAGGGTTTCCATTGCTGTACTGCTGTAGGATGTTTTGTCAGTGCAATGAGATCTGACTGTTGGTTAAGTGCGTACTGGTATGTAACACGTACTCGTAGTATTTTTCCGGCGGCAAAAAGCGGGACTGATGTAGGGTTTCCAATGCTACGATGGGATGTTCCATGAGTTAAACGCAGTGCGATGTCAAGGGGGGAGGGGGGGGGGGGGGGGTAGGGCCGATGCCGCGATTAAAGCTCGCTCACCGCTGGTTTAAGGGCACAGGCGTGATACTGCTCTGTATGTAGCACGTCGCCTTTTTCTGGCGGCAAAAAGCGGGCAATGAAGCATGACGAAGGGTTTCCAACGCTTCGCTGGGACGTTTATGTCAGTGTAGTGGGATGCTTTGGGGGTGTTGGGGTCGAATTCCGCGATGCGATGCTGGCTCACCGCTGGTCGAGGGCGCATGTGTGATACTGCAATGTAGCACGTCCGTCTTTTTTTTGTCGGTAAAAAGCGAGTAATGACGCATCATGCATGGTTTCCAATGCTGCATGGGATGTTTCAGTGTAGTGAGGTGTCGGAGAGGGGGGACGGGGTTAGGGTGGATGCCTAGATGCGATGCTCGCTCACACGGTGGTCAAGAACGCGCGCGTGATACTGCGATGTATGTAACGCGTCGTCTGTTTCTGGCTGTAGAACGCGAGAATGATGTATCACGGGGTGCTTCCAATGCTGCATTTGTTTGGATGCCTCTCCCGGGGAAGGGGGCGGGGATCTATGGCTTTGGTGGACTTATTTTGCAGAGACAACAACAAACCATCGGAGAAAAAAAAAAAAAAGGTAGATTGGGATATGTAGGGAAGTGGAATCGTGTGCTCACCACGTGCTGATGGTTGGCGAGGATCGTTAGACATGTATCGGCATAGGAAAAAAGCGATGAAAGCGCAGCTTAACAGCGAAGCTTAGTTAAGCTTCGTCCTGGTTGTTGTTTTGTCAGTATATATTCGATGGTGATGATTTTATTTTGGACAATGACGGCATTGCTTTAACTTTCTCGAATGTGATGGAATCATTTAACTATCTGCTACTATATATGCGGTTATGTTGTCTCTCGGGTGGCGTATGGTTTGATACACCCGATTGATAAGGGATAGAGCGAGGTACTACGGCAGTACGCTTCTCTAAAAATGAGCGGGACGGTTCCTCTGATGGAGTACGGGACGGTTACTCTAACAGAGTACGGGATGGTTCCTATGAACAGAGTACGGGACGGTTCTTCTAACGAGTGCAATACGGTTTTATTCCAACGGAGTGCGAGTGCGTTGCGGTTCCTCGGACGGAGTACAGCAGGGTATCTTCTTTCGGAGGCCGACCGTTTTTTTTTCCAACGATACGGTTCACCTTCACGGAAATTAAACGTAGTGATGAGGCCATCATACATGGAATCGAAATTGGTGCGTTTCGAGCCCGAGCCACCGGCTCACGTCCCGCGTCCCTCCTCGGCTAGCGCTTTTAGGCGGTAATACTCCTGCAGCGGGAGCGGTATGTGCTCGTGCAAGTACGGTACGGTACGGGTCCTCGGACGAATTCCGGGAGGTTTCCTTCATAGCGGGACACGACACGGTTTTGTTTCCTCTAACAAATAGGGTACGGTAACTAACGGAGTACATCCAGTACGGTCGGTTATTTGTACGACACGGTACGTTGTTCTAATGGAGGACGATTTGGTTCCTCTGGCGGAGTAGTACCGTACGGTTCCTCGAACGGAGTACGGTACTGTTCCTCTGAAGGCGCACGTTTTGGTTGCTGTGACGGAGTACGGTGTACGGTTACTCTAACGAAGTACGGGACGACTCCTCTGACGGAGTACGGGACGGTTCCTCTAACGGAGTACGGTACGGTTCCTCTGCCGAGTACGGTATGGCTATTCTAACTGAGTACGTTACGGCTCCTCTGACGGAGTACGGTACGGTTCCTCTGATGGAATACGGTACGGTTCCTCTGATGGAATACGGTACGGTTCCTCTGATGGAATACGGTACGGTTCCTCTGATGGAATACGGTACGCGGTTCCTCTGATAGAATACGGTACGGTTCCTCTGATGAAATACGGAATGATACCGCTAAAGGAGCACAGTCCATGCGGCACGGATATAGTCCCTGGGCGTTCATGTTAGTCGTAGGAAGCAAGCACAGGAAGCAAGAATAGTACATGGCAGTCGAAGGTAGCAAGTGGACAGGAATGCTTGACGAGACCACATAATATTATTGATATATCGGGAATATCTGTCCCATACGAAGACTACATGTGTACCAGCAGTACTGTATAGTTTAACACCGGTATAGCCTTGGCGGGAGTTGTCCGTGCCGGTACAGTAAGTTCGAACGAATGTTTCCGATCCAACTACTGTATCAACATTAATAGCTTCGCCCGGTCCAACTGCGCCCGATTCAATTTCTACTGAAGGAATAATAAACACCGCAAACATCCATCAATAACGACGCAAGAATAGCGCGTTCTGGTGATTTTTTCGCAAGAAAAAGGCTACAAACGCACGGAAAAACCCATCCATGGTCTTCGGCGCGGCAGTAAGGTTGACAACGGAAACGAGAGAGCGTGGTTTCCGATAGCGTTTCTCGTCGTACGCGCGCACGGTTTTCAAATTTGGTTTCCTACCGCTGCCTTGTCAACGGCCAATCGTAATCAGGGTAAAGCATGCTAAGCCGTCCAAAATCGCACGCGTAATTGCGGGAAAACGGATTTTGTAAAAATTGTGCATAATAAATACGTCCACTACCGCAGCAGTTAATCGCGGAGTTTTATTGACGCCCTTGCCCTGTCCCCCGCGTATGAATGTGCGAAGTATTTTTTGCGCTGGAACTTCGTTTGGCCCGTTGAACACAGTATTTATTCGTGGTGTCCTTTATGCGATAGGGCCCAAACTGGGAGAATAAAAAACGACGAAAATAAGGCTTTCATGTGCACCGATTACATTTAATCGCCCGTATGTTTCATTCAAGCATTGTTGCACGCCGGCATCACAACTGAAGACCTCGTGTTCTACTCCACTCCACCAGCTGCCCTATTATAGGCTTTACCGGGTTTCCACCTACCTCAAGCTGATGTTTATATGTACGGGGAGAGGGGGCAAACGTAACTACGGCGAGAGTATCCAGTTGCGGCCACCCCTGATTGGACACGCGCAACAACGTTTACGCGTTCGTTCCGATGCTCCCACTACGTGTCATCCTAAGGGCCTTCGCGTGCGAGAGGGTGGTTTTGTTCTACAAGGCAAAAATGACACTCGTAAACAAAAGAAAAGAAACGTGACATGAAACCAGTTGTCTTTGAGGGCAGACAAATGTTTTGTATCGGAACCGCGTTGTCGCTTGCCCTCGGCAAGTACTATCTCATCATCGTGAGCATCGCTTGTTTGTTTCTTTCCTATTTTTGAGAGGTATTTCGTCCAGCTCTCACCATAGCTCGTAGTGGTACGAGTGTAGCTACAAATAACAAGAGTATAGCTTTCGTTTCCGCCTTGGGCACTTCACGATATTTCGTCCTCCCCTCCGGGATGGTGCAATACGACTATCAGAAAACACCTACCCAACGGACACCCAAACAGCAATACCCCCAGGTGCACCATGCCGAACAGACGCCCAACGGACACTCCACGGAAAACCCTCCAGGTAAACGACTGCCCAACTGACATCCAACCGACATCCGACGGAAACCCAACGAAGAACCGTCCAGATGCAAGCAACCCAACAGACACCCCAACAGAAAACCCCCCAGGGGCGTGCTACTTGACAGGCATCCAACGGACACCTAATGGAAACCCTCCTGTTGCAAAGCTTTATTTTTTACTAATCCGCCGGAGGATAAAAAAAAAAAAAAAATCGTGTTGCACGCCACCAAAGTGGACATCTAACGGACACCCAACGGACACCAGATGGATTCCCACCGAAAACCCCGCCAGGTACATGCTACTTGACAGACATCCAACGGACACCCAATGGCAAACCTTTCAGGTATACGCGCTGCCCAACGAAAAACCAACGGAAAGCCCCTCTGCGCCTCCTCCTGTACCACTAGCACTAAACGGTTACGAGAAGTGATGAAAAGAGGGGAGAGACACCGAGACGAGGCCGCTGAAGGGCAACAAAAAAACCTAATCCCCCCAATTTAGACCGACTAAACCCAGCTCCTGGCCCCCACCGTCCCGTCCCGGCATTGCAGGGGTGCGAGGGTCTATGGTCATACGACTACGGCCATGCATGATACGAGTACACCCCCCACCCCCCCCACTGACCCCCTCCCTCCCGACCCCTCCCCCTAACCAACCACCCAAAATCACGCATACAGCTAATTCAACGCCTGGGGCGGCCCAGTTTTGAAACCTTTTTTCCGGTCTGAACAAAACGTTTCTCGCGTGAAGGATTTTTTTTTAATCCTGCGGCGGAATGGTAAACATAGACACCAAAAACGAACCGATCGCAACAACAGAGAGAAGCGCAGGGGAAGGGAATGGGAAAACCACGGCGACAAGTCAACAATCGCACTAGCCAAAGAGCACCAACAAAAAAAAGTATCGATCGATCGCATGAGCCACCCATCCATCCATCCTCCCACCTACCCACCCACCCACCCATCCATGCGCTCACCCACATCTACTTCTCCAGCCGGAAAAAGTGTTCTTTCCTGAAGCAAGGGTGCCTCCCCGACGAAGAAAAGAACCAACTCCCTCTTCAGAATTTTCCTACCGGTAGAAAAACATCCTCTCCTACGGTTAGGATCGCCCGCTTGTCCCCCGGGAAAATTCCTACAAAAAAATCCACGTTCCTCGAATCGCCCGTCCCCCCCGGAGAGAACATTCCTAGCAAAAAAATGCTCGATCCTAGAATCGCCCGCGTCTCCCAAAAATCTCCCACGAAAAAAAAAATCATCCTCCCTAGAATCTCACGCGTCCCCAGAAGTTTCTAGGAAAAACCGTCATCCCCCTTTTAGAATCGCCCGCGTCCCCGTCCCCCGCCCCCCCCACGCATACCGCCCCTACCCCTCCCTCCCCCCGCATCCCCCTGCCGCCGCGCCCCCTGCTCCCGTCCTTGATCTTGCCAGGCTTTTGCTTGGGCGCGTCGTCGATGAGGAGCTGGTCGAGGTTGAGATTGTCAGGGAGAATGTAGCAGCGGATATTGTTGCCTCGGATGGAGAGGCTGTCGTACGTCGTCGGGTTCTTCCCCTTGGGGGTAACCTGCGTAGGGTGGCGTGGGGCGGGGGTGGGGGGGGGGGGGGGGGGGGGGATCAAAGGGGTTTATTGAGGTGTGTGTGGGGGGGGGTACTCATTGTCATGTATGGCCGTAGTCGTACGTACCACCATAGACCCTCGCATCCCTATAATGCCGGGACGGAGCACGTCGGGTTTTAACCAACCAGACAGGCATTGCCTGCACCAAGCGCGAAGCGAAACGTGGGGTGTTGGGAGAGTCGCATGAAGGGTGAGCTGCCTCCTACAAAGAATCGCTTTTGAGGCGGACTTTTTTGCATGTGGATGACAGCGTCAATGAATTAATGTAATTTAATTTCTGGGGGGTGGTTGATCGTCACAGCAGCGGCATGAATGAGAGGGGGGGAGGGGGGGAGGAGGGAGGAGGGAGGAGGTTCGTGGTAACAGGAGACGTGGTGGACGGGGTAGGGGGAGCCAAGGGGGTCGGGGGGATGGGTGAGCGAGGGAGGAAGGTTGGTGACGACAGCAAAGAGCAGACAGCAGACAGCAGGCAGTAGAGAGCAGAGGCACTAGCCCCCCTTGGTGCTGAAAATAGCGACCAACATTGATAGTTCGGCGTTAACGTCAGTCTACATACAAGCAGCGTCATCAGCGTCAGCGCGTCAGCTGCCATCTGTATTAGCAGTATTAGCAGTAGGGGTGTATAGGTATTAATAGCAGATCATGATGGGCCCGTGCCGTACGACTCCTTGCATTCAACCATTGTATCTCGGACACCAACCATTGTATCAGCCCCCAATCCTGCAGTACGTTGGCCGTTGCTGTGATCAATAGTCACTTCATCTCGTCGATTTCTCCCTTGCACGTCTCGAGAGGGTTAGTGCGGGATTTATGCCCAAGGTATCGTAGAGGTGTTGGGTGGAGTGGAAAACGGCAAGCGAAGGGGGTTGGGGGGTGATGGTCACAGCAAACTAGGAGGAGGGGGGGTACTGGGCCAAAGATTCGATGCATCGAACATCGAAACCGATACGTACCGATTTTGTTCTTGCGTATCGGGCATCGCATCGAACGTCCTTCTGTATTCAACGGCACTGCCAGTACCCTACGTACAGCAGGTTGGTTCGTAGTACTCAGCGTGTTTTCGTTTATGCCGTTCAGCACGGAAGCGCCTCAGAAGGTCAAGTCAAAACCCGCACAGACCAGCAAGCCACACGTGCTTGGAGGCAAACAAAAATAATAACAGGTATGCCATGAATACGTGACGTGTCTCTTTTTTTTCTGGGCTTGTACAACATGCTGTGGAACTGACTGCCATCTTGGGTCCCCGGTTCGGTTCTTTTGGGGGGGCGTTCCTACATACTGTATTCTACCTGTACATGTGTAGATTCCTTGTGCCTTGTGGCGACCACGGAACAGGTGATCCTCCTACCGAAATCGATAATGGCCTTTCCCACGAGAACGACAATGGAAATTGTTATTTTTTCTTTTGTCAAAGGAGGATTTCCCTCACGGGTCGAAAATGAATCAATGGTCGCTTACAAGAATAGTGTGGTACTGACGATAGGTAAACCATTTCACCAAATCAAAATCAAGATCGAAATCAAAATCAGCCGTGACAGGCTCGTACCAGGTAAAACAGAGGATAGAAGTGAAATGGCACTAAGGCGGGAGGCGCCGCCCCCTTCGTGACGAGTTCTTGGATCATCGATACCTCCAGACCGCCAATCAACGCTGATTTGGGTTTGTATTGGGGTGGTCGACAGCTGCCGCAAATGGCAATGTTTACGGTGTGCCAGGTATGTTTTTACTTGTGAGGGAGGGTAAAGCATCTCTTGAAAAACAAAACCACTATCATTCTCGTCGGAAAGCCAATTCTCAAAATAGGAAAACCCGCTGTTACGGACTCGCCCTCTGTGTGCAGGACGGGTCGGCACAAAGCGTTGTGCAGGATGCGGCACAAAGCGTTGTGCAGGATGCGGGTCTTGCTGGTCAAGCCCGGCCTTTCGGCCGCCCGGGCGAAGCCGCGTGACTGACCCTGCCGACCTTGAGGCCCGAAAGGGTTGGCGTTCGGGTTAGGGTTCGGGTTAGGGCTAGTTACAGTACACTTGGGATCGGGTTGGTCTGGGCCGATGTGCAAGGTTTGCTTTTGACCACACACGTCCTGCAGAAAGTTTTGTGCCAACCCGTCCTGCACATAGCGAAAGGCGCTGTCGCGGGCTGGTTTGTGGTAGCGAGCAAATGTGAGACGAGGAACATCAGGAACCCGTGTCGTGACGACGGACTATTAATACACTACTACTAATACAACACACAAAATGTGACACCATCAATTACTACAACAACACCAACAACAACAAAAAATCACCACCAACAACAACAAAAACCAACACCAACACCACCAACAACACCACCAACACTACCAACACCACCACCACACCACTACAACACTACTACCACCAACACCACCACCAACAACACCACCAACAACACCACCAACAACAACACCACCACCAACAACACCACCACCACCAACACCACCAACAACACCAACAACAACACCAACAACAAGATCAACAAGAAGTGGTGATGCAGAGTGCATACATGCCAAGGCCATCGGTGATTCGCTTAACCCTTTTAGAACCGCAGTCACAATTTATAGTGGGGGGGGGGCGGGGGACAAACCACTCAAATTTCAAGCAGGTACTAAAAGGGTTCACAGTAGCCGCAGGCAACGATCAGATAGGGTCGTAGCTCTCGCTCGAAATCCGCGCAAGTGGGTACGTGTAGCTGTCATTGAGGGCTGGTGGAGCCAATACAGCAGTACGCACAGCCCCTTTTAACCGACCGCTACTAAGGGCAAACGGCACCAGTATAACGGACCTCAAAATTGTGCCCACAATTTTTGCTCACTACTGACTGCAAGGGGCCGGTACCAACTCTAACTAACTCTGATAAGGAACTACCGCACCTATATAAGGGACCTACAATCCCGAACGCACTGTTCATCTGTTCATACGTAGGGCCCTAGTACTGGAACACCCCTTCGGGACTCCGTTTTGAGGGATAGCGACCAAAACAATGAATCAATGGTTGGTGTTATCACACCGTGTAGGAACTATAGAAAAGCGTGAGCGCACAGCAACACGTGCGGTTAGTGTCATGATGCCCCCGTGCCGCACTCTACGTATACTACTCCATTAATGCGTTATAGGGTCCCTTCAAATGGACTATTAATGTCTACTATAGTGCTGCTGAAACCGCCTTGGGACCCCCTTGAGGGATGGCGACCAAAGCAATCAAACGATAACAAATCAAGAATGGTTGGAAACTTTCTTTGGTGTCATCAACCATTGAACCGCATAGGAGCAGCGTCAGCGCCCCCGGCAGCATGGGCAGCAGCAGCAGCAGCAGTAATTTCATCTTGCGCCCGGGCCGTACAAGCGACCCCTTACTGCGTTCTAACTCGGACACCGATGTGTATCGTCCTTCCCCCAACCCCCGCGAAAGTAGGCCGTTATCACTGAAATCATCGCTTTTGATCGACAATTCTCCTCTCTCAAGTACTCAGGGAGGGTTATAAGCACCAACATTAACAAAAAAAAACGAAGGTTCTCGGTCTCCTGATGGAAAATTTTGATAGGATCTCCGGCTTGCTCTATCATAGCAGTAAGGTAACAAGGCATGCTCTAATACAGTAAGGCATGCCCTAATAGTGGTGGATATCGATATCGGAATCAATTTCGATAAGATACCGATAAACAGTAAAACTACGAGAACGTAATCGATACGATCCCGATATTTGATACTGGTACGTGAACCCCCCTGGGGTTTCAAGTAAACCACAACTCGAAGGGGGACCTTGTACGCTTGCATGCCATGTTATACCGAACGACAAGAGACAACAAACGCGATCAAACTTTAGAAAAGGCCCCAAGGAGAGCCAGCGTGTCCTACCAAAGAGCCCTGAAATAAAAAGTGCTGCTTGAAGGCGACAACCTTGCCTATGAATCCTACGACTAGCCTACTGACTAGTGCCCATTATTCCTACGAGTAAGCCTACTGACTAGCAATAGCCTACTGTTGACTCAGTAGACTATCACAGTCCGTCGGCAAGTAGGTTATATCCTTTCTGAACAAAACAAAATACAATTTTGTGAGTTCGACTCGGTCTCGGCGTTGATTGATTCCCGGGGCGAACCCCTCCCCAGGCTCGTCGCGTATATATATTACGAGAAAGAGTGCGACATGGTGGAAGAGTCATGTCCCTATCAACAATGGGGGCACTACAGCTATAGAGCAGTGCACCACTACACCAGTACAGGGGTTACCCCGGGGTATACGAAAAAAAGACATCGACACCAATCTACATGTTATTGAGACCCAGAAAGGGGAGGGGGGTAAACAGTAAACAGGGTATGATACAGAAAGTACCTCGTACAAGTATTTTGCGCTACAAACTAAAAACAAGGAGGGACCAAAGGGGGGTAGGGGGTAGGGTGTAGGGGGTAGGGGCATAGCCGGGTTCATACACGGGTAGAACGGCGTAGATCTTACCAACGAGCACGTTTTACCCATGTTACAGCGCCGAACCAGTACCCGTCTCTCCAAAACACATACTACTCCGTATTGACACTTGGATAGTATACCCACTAACGTAGGTAGCGAACCTGTTGTGTACAAAACTTAGGGTTACGGAGACCACTCTCAAACCTGCCAACATGCACACCCAGTAGTACAGGTTGATATTGTAGTATTAATCCTATTATAAGTATGGTATATACTAAGCGTGCAAATATGAGTTTGGTGGAAAACTTCGACACCACACCGGAGGCATCCCCCCCCCCCCCCCCCCACCACGAAAAAAAGGCCATGCGACTACGGCCATGCATGATATCGAGTACACCCCCCCACCCCAAATATACCCGGGCAGAAAGTAATCTTGGTATTGACCCCAAAACCATACCCGCGAAACCTGGCATAAATACATCTACCTTTATATACTATGCGGGTGACTGGGTCAAACCGCAGCAAGCGCTTCGTACCCGAAAGTGCCATACATAGCTGGTGATCCTACAGCAGTACCACTTCGTGCTGCTGCTCCTGCCTCCTGTTGCTGCTGCTGCTGCTGCTGCTGCTGCTGCTGCTGCTGCTGTTGCTGCTGTTGAAGAGTTATCAGACTGCGCACATGGCGTTCTATCGACGTTCAAGGCTGAGACGACATAATGTCAAGCTAATGTTGTGGTGCTAACAATCTACATCAAGCAGGTGGTACTCATCCAGCTAAGTTTGAGGTGCCATCAAGATAACTTTGCCGTGCAATGAAGCTATTGGAAGCTATTGTAAGGTTGGGGTGCTTTCGAGCTACAGTAGGTTAGGTGCTGTCAGGCTACTGTAGGCCAAGCTACTGTAGACCAAGCTACTGTAGACCCGGCTACTGTAGACCAAGCTACTATAGGCCTGCTAATGTATATCAAGATACTTACCAAGCTACTATAGGCCAAGCTACTGTAGACCAAGCTACTGCAGACCAAGCTACTGTAGACCAAGCTACTGTAAATCAAGCTACTATACACCAAGCTACCGTAGGCCAAGCTACTGTAGACCAAGCTACTCTAGACCAAGCGGTAGCGCTAATGAGGTCAGTTGTGGCGCTACTAATAAGTAAGTTCGTGGTGCTATCAAAATAAGCTGTGCTGGTACTAAGGTGAGCGTGCGGCGCAAACTACAGGAGCATTGTGGTGCTGGCAAGGTGTGGTGCCATCAAGGTAAGTTTCTGGTCCTCCCCCAAGCACCAAGGTACGTTCGTGATTCTGAACTTGTCCAGCAGTAAGCCTGTGGCGTTAGAAATAGTGTTTACCAGGCCAAATTTGTGACAAAATCAGGGTAACTCTGGTGCCACAATTCCAATCGAAGCTTTTGGCTTGTGGGGATATCATGGTTGGGTGCGTGGAATTATCAACCCAAGGTTGCTACCACTATCAAGGTACCACTGTGGCGTTCTCAAGACACGTTTGTGGTGCTTCCAAGGCAAGTGAGTGCGTGCTACCATTATATGATCAAAGATATCGTACCCTGTGGTGCAATTCATACCACATCATACAATGAACATCTCCTCGGCCATCCACATGAGGCTCGCCATCCGACTCGCTGTCGCGCTCTGTGTGCTCCCCGCTCTCGGTAGCCTCGCTTTTTCCAGCGGCAGATCACCGAGAGGGGTGGGGTGGCAGCGGTAGCCGCGGTGGCGTAAGCTCGCTATCAATAGTACTAGCAATATTGATAGCACATGCTCATACCGTACAACACGTGTGATAAGAGTGACCAGAACAAAACAGCTGATTCTCGAAAATGGGGAGAATGAAAAACGCCGAGCCACGCGTCTAGGGAAAGATCTCGACAATAATCTTTCTATTAATATAGTGTAAACGCCGAGCCACGCGTCTAGGGAAAATATCGAATATCTTGACGAGATATTTCCAAAGTCGCCACTTTCGTAGTGTGTGTCCCCCTTAAGGCATGCTTTGGAGCAAATAGGTCCCGAAATTCATCCCAGAGGGTGTGTTATCTTATCACCCGTGTGATAATGACATACGGCGGTAGTACCAGTAGTTAATACCCTCATCAAAGTATGTGGTGTATGTACGGTAGTTTATGAATACTACTGCTGTAGCGTACAGCAGTGCCGATGTGTCAAGTGGTACAGTTAGCAGTACCGTGCACCATTACGTATCCAGTGGTGTGAACCGATAACTGAAAACCTTTTTTTTTGTCGGTTTTGCAAGAGGGGAAACCGATTTTATTTGAATAATCAGTTCATTTCCAAAAAACGACCAAAACCGACAAACGTTTTCGGCGAAAAACCGAACACCGACCGACGCCATTTCCATTTTCAGTTCACCGCACTATTAATACCATATATCACAGCGTGGGTGCAGACGGTCTTGTGGAAAGCTGTCAAGTCCTCACGACTTTGCTATGTTATGCTATGCTATGCTATGGTTTGCGTGTGTTGCTGTGCATTGCTGTGTTTTCTTTCGTAATTTTCATGTATGATTCGCTGTGCTGGCCTATGCTGTGTTTTGCTATGCTGTGTTGTGCTTGGCTATATATGCTTTGCTGTGGTTGGGTTTGCTGTGCTATGCATTGCTTTTGCTTTGCATTTGGTTTGCGATGACTTTGGTACGAATGGCAATCATCTAGTATTAATACGAAACAAGCATAAGGCTAACTCTTACTTCAGCCGAAACTGGAAAATAAAACAGGGTTTATAGAGAGATCCAGGAATAATTTCGTGCCAGATCCGACTTATCGAATCTTATCGATGGAAAAAAAACAGAAATCTCTAAAATGGCCTGGCCAGACGAAACCAGACACCAGTTCACGGTCCCAGAGCTGGCCGAAACTGGTCTTGAACCCCACACAGGAGGCATAACGTGGCAGGCCTAATACTTGTACATATCATCGCTACTACTGCTGCACTCTCTCGGTATCTCTGACACGGTATCCCGGCATATAGCGGTAGCTAGAGACTCCAAGCTCCGGTGATGCCGAACAACCGACTACACCGCATGCATGCTCTTGGCGGTTGTCGTCGTGTTCATGCTACAGTAGACTGCCAAGCTTGGGGACCGTTCGTCGAAGGAAGCCAACCCAGTCCAGGAAGCTCGAGTCTGCGAAAGCAAGCCCCATGCTACCCGGCGGGTACCAAACAGGATGCGTGGGCGCCGTGTACTGCTGTGTGTTCGCCGAATTCAAATATTATTGCGGTAAATCCTCCCTCCAACGTCCTCCCACTGCCCAGCTCAAACGAAACCCCGGCATACATACACAAAACACCATACGACGCAAGATAGGAAAAGACCAAACTCGATATACGAATCTAGGGCATACGAAAATAGTGCATGCCAGTTCTGTTTTCCGGTTGCGGCTCCCATAAGATTCAGCCTAACGACAGCCATCGACGTAACGTCAACTAACGGTAGGCTCGGTTTTCCGTACCTGTTATTCGTTCTGTTTCGCTCTGCTTTACTCTGCTTTACTCTGCTAGCGCTGGTGCTTGTTTGGGTTATGCTTTGCTGTCTTGGGTTGGTACGAGCATGCTTTGCTTTGCTATTCCTTGGTTGTTGTGCTGTGCTTTGCTTGGCTTTGCTTTGCTTTGCAATCCGTGCTTTGATTTGCCATGCCGTGCTTTGCTCTGCTTTGCTTTGCTTTGCTTTGCCTTGCAATGCGTTGCTCCGCGGCGCCATGCGTTGGTCTGCCATGCCATGCTCTGCTCTGCTCTGCTCTGCTCTGTCCCGCTCCGCTCTGCCCTGCTCTGCTCTGCATTACTCTGGTCTGCGTTGCTCTGCTCCGCTTTGCTCTGCCTTTTTGGCTCTCATTTTCTTGTTTTGGATTGTTTTTTATTTGCCTCGCGTGGCGATGTTTTGACTTGCTCTTGGGTCTGCTATAGTTTTGCTTTGCTATTCTCGAGATCTCGAGGCTCCGCCGACAAAATCAAAGAAAGGGGGAGGGAAGGGGATGCGGCTTGTCTGAGCGCATCCGAACAGTGTATCCCAAAGGAGCACACCGACCAACTATTAATAGAAATAAACCACAATTTGGCCTGGCCTGCATAGAAAGCAGCACAAGCAGGCGGCAACACGAGCCACAGACAAACCTCTACCCCTACACCCCTACACCTCTCTCCGTCTCGAGCGCGATCTTCCCTCTAGTTCTCACCTTAACGTTCTTGAGGTGAGTGTTCATGCTCACGTCCACGGAGGACACTGTCCCGTGAACAGTCGTCCCATTCTTGAGTTCGACGGTGACCGTCTCATTGTTCATCTTCATCAAGAACCGCACGAGCTTCATGGTCGCCGCCGCCTCCTCCTCCCTCCCGCTCCTGCTTCTCCTCCTCCTCGACGCTCTCCTACGTGCAGCAGCTGCGTCGGACTCCCGACCCCGTGCCCCTTCCCTCTGTGCGAGCTCGCGATCCTAGCTCCCTATCCTGCTTCTCCCTCTCTCTCGGACAGCCCTTAAAATTTAGTTGGTTTTAGGTGGATTTGGCGCCTTGCAATTTACTCCGTCAGGGAGAGAAGGCTGTAAAGCCAAACACAATCCGAGTTTGCAGCGGGAAAAATTAAGGCAACGTGGAAGGCAGCCCTTGCAGAGAGTATGTGGTGGTGTGAGACCTCTGCTTGGGTAACCTACCGTGTTTGCCTCGCGTTGCGTTGTTTTTCGTTGAAATATCCACTCCCATCTTCCCCCTCTTTTCCGTTGAAGGCATGCACTTCAAGTATTAGCAACTCCAACAAATTTGAATTTCAATCCTAGTCATTCCCATTGTCCTGCACCTTGTTTGCTCGTGTTTGGAAGGTTTGGTATCTGCTGCAACCTCTATCTGGCGGGGGATGAGGAGGGCGACAGCATACTCCAAAGATGAGTGTAGGGCCAGATACGACCATATCCTCTTCGCGGCCGAACGCTGCGAAGCTGATGGGCACAGTGAGGCACCGTCCTCGGAACGGAGATGGATGCTGGAGCTTGGTGGAATGAGCGTTCTCGAGGCCGAGCTAGAGACCTTGCGCCTCGACACAGCACCTGCTGAGCGAGTGCCTAGAGCGGACGGTGGTGGAGAGCAGGCCGGCGGGAGTGAGCAGGATCATGATGCGTACCGCTCGTGCCTGGAGACGATGTTGGACAATCACTACGACACCTTGTGTGAGTTCAGACCGCCGACGAGTCCGTCCTAAAAACTCAATCACGGAGCACCCACACACGCAAACGCGCACACACAAAACGAAAATCAACAGCAGTACACCTTCACAAGATGAGACACCTTTGCCACTACTCGTATACAGCAGTCAGTACGCGCACCATCCACCGGTCGTATTAATAGGTGCGTTCATAGTTCATATCAATAGTACAGCAGCAGGGATAGCCGCCTCCCCTATGCGGCCATGGCCAGCGTGTGTGTGCACGTGTGCACGCGTTGCGTATTAGCACATGTGCAAGCGTGCGGATGATGATGCGTACTGCTTGCTTGTACTTTGTCTACAGGTAGACTGGCGTGCCCGCATCGCACCCCCCTCGGCTCGCATCCTGCTGGTGCTCCACTCGCGCACCAGAAAGATCTCACGTCCTTTCACCCATGGGCCCCTGAGTACGCTGCTACTGCCGTTGCTACTGCTGTTACTGCTGCTGTTGTAGCTGTTGCTGCTGCTGCTGATGCTGATGATGATGATGTATCAAGCATTTACGTGATACAGCGAAAGGCGTTGTTGTCGAACATTCCCTATTTATAGTCATTGATGCAGAGCAATACAGAGTAGGTACCTGGTACTTGCTTTTTTAGGTATTTTGGTCATCTCTGTGCAGCACGCTGTTCACATTCAAAGTTCAAAGTTGTAAGTCCACGTATGTTTGGGGTCAGAGCAAAGCATATGTAGCATAGCACGGCGAAGCACCGCTAGCAGAATAGTACTGGTATAGTTTAGTACAGCACAGCACAGCATAGCACATCACACCACAATATAGGGCAGCAAAGCGGGAGTGCCGAATACGCAACGGTAACCCTCCAACCCTCGCCCGTACCCCGTGCTCCCCGCGGCAGGTGACCTCGACGACGTCTCTCTCTACGCCGAACCCCCCCGAGACCACCCTGCGCACAACAACAAGCCGCTCATCACAACGCTAACCACGCCGCCGAACAAAGGTACCGACGGAAACATCGCCAAGGGTACCGACGAAAACATTGTCACAGGTACCGGCGAAGACACCGTCGGGAGCAAAAACAGAGCTCTAGCTCCTGTCGATCTCCCAACGCTTCTGGCCAGGCTACCGGAGCTCTCGAGGGACAACAGCAGTAGCTCTACCCCGAATGAATCTACGCCAAGTGCTTGTAGATCTGCCCTTGCTTGTAGGGCGACCGCTTCTCGCTCTTCCGCTCGGGCTGGACTTTTGGTGGCCCCGAGAGCGGGGCCAACAACAGCCGAGACGGCGGCCGAGGAGGACCGTGGTCGCAGCGGGCCGTCCGGGCTATCCCACAGGGCCACCATCAATAACCGCGATAGCTACTACAACAACAACAGCACCAACAAGAATTGCACCGCCAACAACTCCAACAGCATCAACACCAACAGCAGCAACACCAGCAGCTCACGAACCGGTGCTAATGGGAGTTTGAGCAACAACGGAGATCGCGAAATGGTGAGCGGCGGGGCTGTGAGTTAGCTGGGAAGCGAAGTAAGCCGCCTAACTTGACTTTTGATCTTGTCGAAAAGAACACACACACTCGTCGAGCCACTAACGCCCCAGTCAGATGGTAAGCCGCAACACTCCGCAAATATCTGCACGCAACTAATAATACCTGTATTACCTAGCCAACTAGTAGACTAATCGGCGCCAACTAAGAACTAGTCGGCGACTTACGGTCATAGTAAACCAACTCACAACCGCATAATAGTGAGCGTGCGTATTGAGGCTGTGAGGAAGTTCGTCCTGGCATCGTATGGGAGTGGCTGCCTGAAGGACCCCCCCCGCGGCACAGATTTTTTTGTGCGGTGGATCTACAATACCGGCCCTCCCATGAGAAAATAAGAAACCAGGATACTGGCCCAAGCTCAAGTTCTTATTCAAGAAAGCGTGTCTTCCACACTAGCTTCAGTATAACCGCTCCCGAATTTCTTGTTTCCCCGGAAGCGATATGGCCTGCCTTCTTATGGCTGACTTTCTTACGGGGTTCGTTCTCAGCCAAGACGCACACTTAATCGAGTCTGCAGCTGCGCTATTTATATAGTCTCACCCGCAAACATGGGGGGGAATTTTTCGCGGGGTAAAAGATTGGGGCGTACTGCTTGAACCACCCTGCACCTGTGTCGCTACTGCTACTGGTACTACTGCTGCTACTGCTACTACTGTTACTACTGCTGCTTGCCCGACAAAAACCACAGGTTGCCCGTCTTGACCTGGACGAGAAACAATGTCAGGGACAACAGCGTCAGAGACAACAGCAGTACAACGCCAACAAGACGGAGATAGATTCGGCGCGAGCGAGGAACGAACCGAACAATGAGCTTGGTCCGATAAATCCTTACCTGCCCGCAACAACCACCGCGAGGCATGTCCGCGATGCACGGGGTAGGGGGGGGGGGGCAGAGGGGCGATATCCCCCCCAAGGTATTGACAAGGGCGTGGATGGCATATCCGGCAGAGTCGCCGGCGCTGGGCGTGGCAGTGACATTGATGGCAGCACAAACAGCTCGACCAGGTGAGTTTTGGTGATGATGGCTGGTGGTGCTGGTGGTGGTTCTGCTGCTGCTGTTGGTGGTGGTGATTGCGGTGATTATGGTGGTGGTGGCGATAATGGTGGTGGTGGTGGTGGTTGTGATATTGTGTTGTTGCTGGTGGTGGTCGAGGTGGTGGTGGTAGTGGTGGTACTGTTGCTTTTGCTGCTGCAAAAGTTGTTGTTTCTTGTTATTGGCGTTGTTGCCGCTGCTGTTGTCATGTAATGTTGTTTTATCCCCTCCTTCCGTTTAATTTCTTTGTTTCCGCCGCGCTGGTACCCTTCTGGCGTAGACAGTAGACAGTAGGGATACAGGATCGCTCGTCAGTGTGGCTGCTTTTCTTGTTTCCGTTGCCCACCGCAGCTGATCGGCAGTGAATAGCTATGCGCTCGTCTACACATTATTTACAATCCAGCGGACACTCGACACTCGACACTGGACACTGGACACTGGACACTGCCCACGGAAGCGTGGCGTCGTAGTATTTTTGTCGTCCCGGACGACGCGCTCGCACTCGAGAATGAGTGCACCAGCCCCCCCCCGCGCGCGCGCCCCCACCCCTACCCCCCCCATCCCCATCCCTACCCCCCCCTCCCCCCGACCACTGCCTTCCCACTATGTCCTCACATACAACACCCCCTGGGCTACCCTTACCCCACTAAACACGTGACTGCCGCTCCTCTCCCCTCCTCCCCTACCCCGCCTCCCCTCTATCCCGCCTCCCCCTCCCCCCTGTCCTACCTTCCCTCCCTCGCTCCTCGCCCTTTACCTCAGAAACGAGTTCGCCGTTAATTTATCAGGCCCGGCGGCGCGGCAGACACCGCGGTACGGCAACGAGCACGCCACTAGAGGAGTTTCGGCAAGGAGAGAGCCGTCACCGCCAGCACCACCACCACCACCCAGTACAACGTGGAGGCGTATTTGACGAGGGGGGCGGGAGGAGCGTCTTCAAGACCGCCAGAGAGATGCGCGCGGCGGTGAGATAATAGACAAGATAGTACCTTCTGCGTACTAAGTTTCAATGTAGCACAGATGCTCCCAATATACGTCATGGTCTGTATGTAGACCCGAAATACTGCGAACACAAAGTACCTGCAGTGCCTTCTGTGGAAAAAATTATACTTTGTGTCTCTGGTGCTGGGAGCGTCTGTGAAATGTAGCTATCGATCATAGGAACTCGCGAAACAGGCTAACGTTTGTAACTGTCGAAAAGTTGTGTTCGTTGGTTCGATAAAGTTAGAGAAATGCATACCGTAGGTCATTGGGCAGTCCGTCCGTCCGTCCGTATCAAGGGGCCCAGCGATAAGGGCAATCGGGATGCGAGGGACATATCACTTATGCTCGCCGTTTTTGCACACCATTGACAAAAAGGGATCGGAACTAGAGTGATTAGGGACCTGCTATCCCGCATGCGTCAGGGTCCCTTGAATGGAGCAGTTACCTACGTACTGTACCTTCCAGCTGTACCTCCATGCACCTACCATGCCTGTGTTTCAGGAAACTCGGAAGGGGTACCGTAACACCGTCATAATAAGTAAGTACCCTGGTAACTCTCATTCGCTCGTGCTTGTTGGAAGTTACGGGGGGAGGGGTGAGGGGGGGGTTCGGCACACCGTTGATCATTGGTTCACACTCGAGAATTGAGCATTTTAACCCTTATGCTACTGCCAAAATAATTCCATTCTGCAGAATTCCTAGTAGTTTGTGGAAAAAAAAGGGGGCTGCAGTACTGAAGGGGTTAAGACAAGAGGCGGGATGATTCCCGTTTTTTTTAATATTTGAACCAAAGTTGGCCCTCCGCTCCCTGTGTCTTGAGTGTTGTGTATCTTGCAAAATTGTGCCTGGTGTATTACGTCCCAAGGTGTATTGAACCAGGTATGTTGTAGCTTGTGTTTTGATTGCTGTATCGTGTATCTCAAGTCTTGTATGTCGTATGATGTGGATTTTGTCCTGAGTTTTGTCATTGTGTATAGTGAATGCTGTGCATATCGTCCTGATTTTTTATATATATATACTTGCACCTACAGTAGTATATTTTACAGGGTATCTTGTTTTTGGTACGTTGGATCTTGTAACTTGTACCCGGTATGTATGCTGTGCGAGATAACTGATATTAATAGCTGCTTCGTACGTACCCACATCTCGTGCCGTACTGTATCTAAGACCGTATACCTATTGCATATATTGTGGTGGGTGTGAACCCTGTTCGACAGGATATGCCCCCAGCCAGCAACCGTGGCAACCGCAACCCTTCGGCGAGGGGAGGAGGGCGGAGCTGGGACGAGCGAGATAGCGGAGGTGGTCACGGAATGGACCGTCAGCAGCAGCAGCAGCAACATCAACAGCAGCAGGGGCGGTCGGGGTGGGGCGGCGGCGGCGGCTACGGCAGCAACGGTCCTGATCGTGGATATGCCAACGCCAACGCCAACGGTCAAGATCGTGGATACACCGCCAACGGTCAAGATCGCGGATACGGCCAAAACGGTCAAGATCGCGGATACGCCAATTACGGTCAAGATCGCGGATACGTCAACAGCAACGGTTTCAAGAGCAACTCGAACGAGGAGCTCGATGAGGCGTTTCCGACGCAGGGACAGGGACACACATCCCCCCCCGACTTCCCAACGGCTCGGGCCTCGTGCGAAAACGAAAATTCGTCCCGCCGGGCCGCTTGGATGGAAACCCTTCTTCAGGCGGGGTGGGGGGGGGCAAATTTCCCGGATCGGCCGCCTTGGGGGCAAGAGGGGGAGGGAGGGATGGGGGCGGCAGCGGGGGCGGGGGGTGGGGGGAGGTACGCGAGGAGGGGGGGGGGGGGGGGGGGGGGGGGGGGGGGGGGAAGGAAGAGGAGGAGGAGCTTCCGGAAGAGCTCCAGCACCTAGAAAAGGCCATGGTCGATAAGATCATGCAGGAGATCCAGCAGCGGGGGGACCCCGTGACGTTCGACCAGATCGCGGGGCTGGAGTTCGCGAAGAAGAGCGTGGTGGAGCTGGTCTGCTGGCCGATGGCGCGGCCCGACATCTTCACCGGCCTCAGATCTCTTCCTAAGGGGCTGCTGCTGTTCGGACCCCCTGGGACAGGTAAAAGCCAGGCTTGCAGGCTGTATGGTGTTGGGTACGTATCGTATAAAAAATTCGATAATATCGGTCGATAAAAAAAGTCCCGATAATATCGTCTACTGCACACGTAGATCATTAAATAGATGGATGGACACATTCTTTCATTGCTCGCATGTCGCTTTCTTTTTTGCGTTTTTGTCTTTGTGGCGGGCGCGGGGTTTGTGCTGTCGTGTTGCCGTTTCTGTTTACAACCATTGGCTGTTGTTGTTGTTGTTAATGTTGTTGTTGTTTTTTCTTGTGCCACCTCTACGATGTGAGCAAGGTGTTTGGGACTGACCGACTATTGATGAAGTTCTCTCAAAGTGTCAACAGAAGTACCCTTGCAGTGATCGCTTGGGGCGAAAACAGTACCCTTGCGTTGATTTTCGTGATCAGTTTTTTTGTGTTGGAAAGAGGAGCCTCCGAAACTTGCAAGCGTCCGTTTGCAACCCAACCCAACCCAACCCAACCCAACCCAACCCAACCGAACCAAACCGCTCGTGGTTGATTCAGGCAAGACTCTGATCGGAAAGGCGATAGCGCACCAGTCTGGGGCGACCTTCTTCTCCATCTCGGCGTCGTCGCTGTGCAGCAAGTGGATCGGAGAGGGGGAGAAGATGGTCCGAACGCTCTTCGCCGTCGCGGGATACCACCAGGCGGGTAAAAGCCGTTGACATGTTGAGATGCCACAAGATCCCTAACGATCCTACAAGACCCTTGAAGATCCCTAAAGATCCTTAAAGATCCTAGAAAACTGCAATGCCCTTAACCCTTTAGTACTTGAACCCTTTTCGGCGACAAACCAGTTGGATTGGGTCAGACTCCGGTATGGTTGTGTCTGCAGATCTAAGGGAGGGTGCTGGTATAAAAATACACGTAGCGCGTTTCTGTCTGCCAGGGCTCCTGAAATGGGCAAGGGGTTGGCCCTTTTCCAGTAGAACTGCGGTCCCTTTTTCGGTGACAAAACACTCAAACTATAAGTAGTTGGGACTGCAGTCCTAGCAGTCCTGCTGTACAAGCGTCAACACTAGACCTGCGAGTCGGTAGGTTCCGTTAGCCAACGAACGGGTCTGACCTTAGACTATTAGTAGTCAGCTGGCGAAGCCGGCTGGTGGCCAACTGACTTGCCGACTTGTGTCATGCGAGCGAAGCGAGCCAAATCAGCCCTCGCCGGTGGAGGGGACCCTGCGCTAAACGAAAAAACGAAAGGTGTATCCTCCATTCAGCAATCCTTCCTTGCAAAATGGAAACCCACTACGCTGGATTATCGGCACCTCCGGGAAACGACTATTAGTCCGACTAATGACTACCAGGTAGTTGGTGACTGGAGCCCTTTCTGAACTGACGTAAAGAAGTATTCTAGTATATTTACAGGCGTTTTGTCCGGTGGGTTAAGTCGTACCGACTCACGTCTATACAAGTTATCTGCGCGGTCTTGAGTCCTAACCCAGCCTTGAGCCTTTTACCATCCCGAAAAGGTTTTAAAAATACAATTATGCTGTCACGCTGACGGTCTTCGTCTGACGCCTTTACCTGTTTTTTTTTCTTCTGTTGTGACCGGATACGCTTTTTTTTGTGGCCCCAGCCGGCTGTGATTTTCATCGACGAGGTGGACTCGATGCTCAGCATGCGAAGCGCGGATGAGAACGAGGCCAGCCGACGCCTCAAGACGGAGTTCCTCATACAGCTGGATGGAGCGGGGACAAAGTAAGAGCTCCGATAATCGCGCAAGGAAGGGAGATAATCGCGCAAAAAAAACGTACAAGCACACTATAGAGCCAAGCGAGAGAGCCACGCAAGAAAATGGTACCATCGCACGACAATGCGATGACCACTCGAAACAATAAACCATGCAAGAAATCGATAACCACGGGAGGAAGCGATATCACCAAGCAAGAAAGCGATAACCGCGCGAGAGAGCGATAAACACGCAAGAACGATAACGACGCAAGAAGGCGATAGCGACGGGAGAGAGTGATTTAACCACGCCTGAGAAAGCGAGAGCCACTCAAGGAAACGATAACCGCAGGAGAAAGCGATAACCACGGGAAAAAAAAAAAAAAACGATAATCACGCAAGAAAGCGATAACCACCCAAGACAGCGATATTACCACGATATATATGCCACGCGACGAAGCGATAACCACGCAATGAAAGCGATAACCACGCGAGAAAGTGATATCCACGCAAAACAACGATAAACCCACGCGAGAAAGCGATAACGACGCTAAAACTGCATGACATCTGTACACTCTGCCCCTTTGCCTTTCCCACCATAGGTCCAGCGACAGGGTGTTGGTGGTGGGCGCCACTAACAGGCCTCAAGAGCTAGACGAGGCTGCCAGGAGAAGGTTGGTCACACCCATCATACCCCGTGTATGGCGCGCTCCTCGCCCATTTTTTTTTCCTGTAAAACTATCACCCAGGGGGGATCGCCGACCTACGTCCTTCACCAGGTCATACCACCCCATAGCACGTGCACAACGATTCTATCACCCAAGGGGGTCCCCGATGCGTGTCCTTCACCAGGTTGTACCGCCCTGTATATTGCACGTGCTGAAAAAGCTATCACCCAGGGGGGTCGCCGATCTATGCCCTTCACCAGGTCATACCGTCCCGTAACATGTGCAAAAAAAACTATCGCCCAGTGGGGTCGCCGATATATGTCCTTCACGAGGTCATACCATCCCGTAACATGTGCGAAAAAACTATCACCCAGGGGGTCGCCGATATACGTCCTTCCCGAGGCCATACACCCCGTATATTGCACGTGCAGACAAACTATCACTCAGGGGGGTCGCCGATATGTGTCCTTCACGAGGTCATGCACCCCGTCTATAGCACGTACAAAAAATATATCACCTAGTGGGGTCGCCGATATATGTCCTTCACGAGGTCATACCAATTCCCCAGGGGTGTCGCCGATCTATGTTCTTGACGAGGTCATTCACCCCATAGCACGTGCGAAGTAAATATCACCCAGTGGGGTGGCCTTGTCTCGAGCTATGTCCTTCACGAGGGCGTGCACCCCGTATATTGCACGCGCGTTCATTTGGTTTCTGTGAAACTGTCACCCTAGAGGGGTCACCGAGCTATTTTACCATGTGTGTCCTTCACGAGGTCATTCGAAACTTGAAAGCATTAATTCGGATTGTAGTATGACACGCAGCGTGCGAAAATGAGTTAAACGAAAACAAGCACCTCTAGCAGGTTGAGGTGTTTTTTTTTTTGGGGGGGGGGGGTTCAACTTTAGTCAATGAACCCTCAGGCGAGTACGTTCAACTGCGAGCATTTTCATCTCACACGTCTACTGTTAAGGGGTTTTGCTTCAAGAAGCACAAAACTTTATTCTAAGGGGCATGACTCGTTTGCCCTCGTGACGTTTTTGTCGTGATAGCTTTGCCGTAACTTATTTTTGCCGCTACAAGCAGACCTCGGCATATTTTCCTGTTTTTCTTTTTCCTATGGCTGTATCCGCCATGACCTGATTGGCTTTGTTTTCAGTAACATGGTTGTCCTGACGTGTTCGCCGCGACATTTTGTCACGACATGTTAACGTGTCGTTTTTTTTTCCGTGGCATTTTTTTTCTTCTCCCGTCACGTTTTTTGGCCGAAAAAAATCTGCCTGGTGGGGGCTTGTGATCTGACTGACAACACTGCTACTCAACACAGTTTTTTTTCCCCCCAATACTTTTCGTTTTTGGCCTGCTACGGTAGGCCAAGGGATGGCTTATTTAGGACTGCAGTCCCGCTGTGAAGACGAAAGACTTGGACTTAGAGTCACATTTCGGTTTCTAGACACTGCAGTACAAAAAGGGTTGAGCGTGCAGTTTTCTTAGAGCCTATTTTGAGCGACTTCCCAATGACTTACTGACAGTGTAAAGCTCCTCAAGTCCTCAAGTGAGCAAGCAGCCTCAGCAAATTTGCCTCGGTAGCATGTGTCTTATACCAAGATTGGTCAAACCTATGTACTTTAGATACGTAGAATATTTCTGCCGGAAAGTTCTGGCCCGATTTTTTTTTTTTTTTTTTGACGTGACGGTTTTTTTCCCCCCGTGACCTGAGTTTTGGTGTGTTTTCCCTGACGTCGTTGTCTTAGCATGTTGACCGATCATGAAATATCCCCGGGATAGTTGTTTCCATGCCATTTCGTTGTGGCATATTTTGCCGTGACATTGCCCGCCGTGACATGTTTCGGCCGTGGCGATGCCGGGTGGGGCAAGGTTCGTGAAGCGTCTGTATATGTGCCCACTGCCTGACTAGCCTTGCGTACCGTGCCATGCTGTACTGCTGTTTGTCCATTTTTTGCCGTGAGGCACCACTTTCATCGTACATGCAAGAACCGCTCGGCCTTTATGGCAATAGTCAGAGTGGTATGTTTGTATTATTAATAGCAGTGCAGTGCAGTGCTTTTGCTTTCAACTCATGTTCCACTCAGAGGTCTCCTGCGGCATGCTTTGCTGTGGCGTTTTTTGTTTTTGTTTTTGCCAATGTTTTTCGTGACCTGTTTTGGGTGTGTTTTCAGCATGATATGGTTGCCGTGACATGGTCGCGGTCGTGTTCCGCCGTGACCTTACTCCCTTGACATTTTTTTTTTCGTGACAGGTGGTCGTGACGTTTTGCCGTGATTTTTTTGTTTCCATGATATTTCGTCGTGATTTTTTTTTTGCCGTGGTGACAACAAAGCTCGTGAAACGTCTGTTATCTCTTCATGCCGCTCCCGGACCTTTTTTGGTATAATTTAGGCCGTGGCACTTTTTTATTCCGGTTGCATTTTTTACTTTTCCCGTGACATGCTTCCGGTGAAACCAAGGTTTGTGAAACGCCTGTACGTGCCGCTGCCGGACAAGGCTGGCCGACGCCAGCTCATGAACATCCTGCTCAAGACCAGCCCCAGTAGCCTCACACCCGAGGATGTCGAACATGTCGTCCAAGGAACCGAAGGTACGTGCCGCTCCCTCCCTCCCTCCCTACCTCCCTCGTTCTCCCCCTCCCTTCTTCCCTCCCCCCTCTCTCTAACATTTTCCGCCTGGTCGGTGAAGACCCGATGTGCTTCGTCCCGGCATTGAAAGGATACTACAGTGGGGTATATGGTCATGTATACCGGCTACGGCCACGCGTGAACACGAGTACAACCGCCCCCACTCTCCACATGATGAGGCACCTATTGCTGTCTCTGCAAGTGGCCGCGCCCGAAAACTAGCCAGTTAAGTCGACGCTGGCATCCACCGGGCAAGAAAGTTATCACAAGGTGCCGGAACACGCCTCACAGGCAGCTCTTGCCTCTAGTACAGTACAATGCGACCCGACGTTCGCCGAATACCTCACGGGGCACTTACGTAGTATACCCATTGCTGTCTCTGGAAGTGGCCGCCCCAGAAAAAGTAGCCCATTGATTGAGGGCTGGCATCCACTAGGCAAGAAATGTGCCGAAATTCGCCTGACGAGCGGTGCTTACTCGTAGTAGAATGCGGCTCACCCTTTGCGCGACTTTCACCGAATACCTCACGTTTCGCTTCGCGCTTGGGGGTGCAAGCAGTGTCTATGCGATCGGTGAGCACCCGACGTTGCTCCATGCCGGTAGTGCAGGGACGCGAGGCTCTATGGTCGTACGACTACGGCCATGCCTGACATGAGTACACCCGTATGTATTATGTGGAACACGACGTAGTGAGCGCCCCAAATGTCGGAGGTGTCTCTCCTAGGAGTAGGAAAACGGCGCTCCGTCTCGAATGGGATGCGTGGTCAATGGTCAAATGACCAAAACAAGCAAACAATGCCCCCCCCCCCCCCCCGCCGCCGCTTGCGCGCTCGCGGCTCCTAGTAGGATGCAGCTGACCCTGCATGCGACTCGCTGAACGCCTCAAGTTTCGCTTCGCGCTTGGTGCAAGCAATGCCTGCCTCTGGTAGGTGAAAACCCGACGTGCTCCGTCCCGGCATTGCAGGGATGCGAGGGTCTATGGCCACACGACTACGGCCATGCATGATATCGAGTACACCCCCACCTCCACCCCCCGACCCCTACCCCTACCCCTACCCCCGCCGCTCGCCCCCACACATGACCTCGGCATTGTGTGTGTTGGTTCGTTGGTTTCGTTCAGGATTTTCCGGGGCAGATCTCCACGCCCTTTGTACGGAAGCCGCGATGGGTCCGGTGCGGGACCTCGGTAGCAGCATCTGCAGCATCAGAGTTTCCGATGTGCCCCCCATGCAGGCTCGCCACTTCACCGAGGCGCGGCAGTCGATGCGACCCAGCGTGGGGGCGGAGGAGATCACGCACTACTTGCGGTGGAACGAGGAGTTCGGCTCTTTCAAGAGGGCTTAGCCCTGTTCAGAGCGCGGGGGGGGGGGGGGGGGGGGGGGGGGGGGGGGGGGGGGGGTAGAGTACTCGATATTAGAGATGTGCTCGATACCATGCATGGCCGTAGTCGTACGTATGACCGTAGACCCTAGCATCCCAACAATGCCGGGACGGAGCATGTCGGGTTTTCACCGACCAGGCACACAGTGCTTGCACCAAGCGAGAAGCGCCGTGAGGTTTGCGGCGAGTCGCATGAAGGGTGAGCTGCATCCTACTAGGGACCGCTTGTGAGGCGGACTAGCATATGGTTGAATTAGTTAATTTAATTTCCGGAATGGCCACTTCCAGAGACAGCATTGGGAGTGCTATGTAACTGCCTCTTGGTGCCTTACCATAAACACTACGCGATACGATTATTCCGCTCGTGCAGAGTAAAGGTTCTTCACCTTGCACAAATGATCTAACTCGACTACCAGCAGTGAGCGGCATGTTTTACAGTGACGTCGCCAACCGACGCCAACCCAACCCTTATATAATAGAGGGGGGGGGGGGGGGGGTGTACTCATGTCATGGATGGCGGTGGTCGTATGACCATATACCCTCGCATCCCCACAATGCCTGGACGGAGCGCGTCGGGTCGCTTGCACCAAGCGCGAAGCGAAACTTGAAGGGGGGGGGATGTCGAGAATATTTACTGACGATTGCAGCGACTGAGCGACTGGCCGATCACACGGATCAGCTCGGGGTGCTGGAGGAGGAGATGGGCCCGCAGTGCGGCGTGCGTAGGGAGGTGCTGGGCACCGTGCGCATCGTGCTAGTACAGTAGTGGTGTAGCCGGCTCCGAGTTTTAAGACCATCCCGTGAAATATTTTATCTCTCAGATGGTCTCGTATTTCAACTGCAGTACTGAAAAAAATTATCCCCACGCTAAATCCAAACACTTTTTTTTTTTTCTCTCGTGAGGCGTTCCATGATAGAGGTATCACATTTTGAAAAAAAATGAAAAATGAGCCACCACGGCGTCCGTATCGTACCTGGCGGCAGCTGAAGAATGACAAGCAGTGTAACTTGTTGCTCTACGCTGTTGGGCATAATGCGTACGTGCACGTACGAGATGCGTCTAGCATCAGTCGCATTCGCATGTTTTTCCCCCGTTGAACTCCGCTTTATTCCTTGGGGGGACATAGGTGCCTCACAAAAATTAGCGTGAGCCTCTATATCGTAGAACGGCTTTTGTTCTGTACCTCTACTACGGCTGGCCTTAAACCGGATGGTCTTGAAATGGGCACACCGCTGCTGTACGGGTGTGACACCGCTACGAGCCTTTCCTCTCCTGAAGACGGGCGAGGATTGCATCTTTTTGTCGATACATACAGTCGCTACGTGGCAATGTTGCCAGGGTCAAATTCAGTTCTGGGATGGACGAATTCTACGGTAGAAGTAGCACATTTCCGCATTTTTTTTTGTTCTGAATTACGGGGTTCCTTAGCCCAAACTCGTCGGAATTATGCCAATCTTGTTTCGAAAACGAAGTTTTTTGTATACTTGGGCCATGGAACTATTCATCGGGAGGCTATTTGATTTTTGCTGAAGTTAGTTTTATGGTGATTTATTGAGCTCCTCAAGAGAGGAGCCTCAGAAATATTAGGGGGAACCTCTTTCGTAGAACGCCTCGATGACTTGCCGGAGACCTCAAAATTTACTCTGCCGTACGCGGAGGCGTGGGGGGGGCGGGGGGGGGGGGGGTGACTGCTGTGTGACCCTGACCGGCCTGAGTCACGCCAAAAGGGAAGGGAGCTGGAGAAAGTAGCGCAAAGGTATAGTAGTTTTGATCGCTGTTTCCCCCCACACTGGCGTCTGTGCTGACTTATTGTGGTCATTTTCGTGTACGAGTACAGTATCGGCCCGCCAATAAGAAGCACCTATTACTATTAGGTATCTGGGCAAGCCTGAGATTCTTATTGGGGCGCCATCTTCAAACAGACAACCTTGAGCATGGGCTGTTGTATAGGATCTCGTGTAGAATTCACTGCTGAGCCGTGTTTCTTACCCCAATTTTCTTAGCGTTCTCCAAAAAGCGAGCATTTATGTTCTTATTGGGCACTTTCTTATTGGCGGGCCTATACTGGACGGGGCTGTCATTCAAGGGGTCAAACAGCGTGTCTCCCATGCGGCTTATTTGCATCCTTGCTCCACGGTGCGACGCAACCAGCGGGGCGGGGGCGGGGGGCGGGGGGGGGGCGCACCTGATGCCGTGGAAGAACAGCTTGTGCGGGTCGCAGGAACGAAACAGATGCTAGGAAACACGACCAGCCGTTCGTTATTTTTGGGTTCTTCCTGCAGCTTTTCCTGCCGGTCGTTGCTGTTGCTGGTCATGGCGCATGGGCCGTGGTAATTAGTGCGGCACGCCCGGATGATGTAGCCTCCGGTACGTAGATAGATTTCACGGGGCGCTCGCGACGCGTTCCACGATAGAGATAGCACATTTCCGCTAAAATGTTTTCTGAATGACGGGGTTCCTTAACCCAAAAAATCGTCGGAAATATGCCAATCTTGTTTCGAAAATGACGTTATTTTATACTTGGGCCATGGGATTATTCATCGATGTGCAATTTGATTTTTTTCTGAAGTCAGTCTTCGGGTGAAGTGTGGAGCTCCTTAAGGTCAAGTGAGGCGCCTCAGAAAAAATAGGGTGGACCTCTATTGTAGCCCTGTTTTCCTCGAGCCACTCCGTGATTACTCTGTGGCGTGATGCCTGAGGTGAAGGATGGTTAATTGTATGGTATGGTGTAGTATGATTTGACATGGTATTGTATGGTCTGGTTCATGGCGCTGTATGCTATTGTATGGTATGATATTATGTGGGATGGTATGGTATGATGTGGTATGACACCATGCGGTATGGTATATAGCATGGTGCGATACCGAGTAGCACGGTATGGTATGTGACATTGTATGGTATTTAGTGGGACACTGTATGGTGTGGTATGGTGTGGTGTGGTGTGGAGGGCCTGGAGCTGCTGCGATGCCAGTATTTTTTCCCACAGGAGGGGGGAGGGGGGGGGGGGGGGGAGGGGGGGAGGAGAGTCTGCTGTGTGACCCCCGATCTAATACACGACTAGGAGGGAGGGTGGAAAGACGGGCGAAGATAATCAATGGCAAAAGAAGAAAAAAGAAGAAAAAAAAACGGTGAACGCGACTAAAAAAAGAACGTTCTATGGAACTTTCTCCCTCTTGCCCTTGGTATATACGGTCGAGGGGTACTGGTGTGCGTGTGTTCAGGATGGTAATATATCAACATATCATGCACTGGAACCAGGTGTGCGAGGGAAAAGGTTCTCGTTTTTTTTTCCTAACGTCAAGATCTACAGAATCAGAGCTTAATCAAGTTGGCGATGCCAACTACATACGTCAACAGCTGCACTATTACGGTGGACCATAGTAAATGGGACTACATTTTGTTTGTAAAAATAGGTAAATATATAGGTTTTTGTGCATACCGTCGGTGCTATTTACTATGGTCCTCCGTGATAATATCAAATGCTCAACTTGAAGATAGATACCGACAAGTTTTCGGGAGGGATATTTTTCGGCCAAAACATGATATCTGACGGCCGGGGGCTCCTTGGCCCTTTTCGGGCAAATTTTAGTCAGTCCCATCTCGGGGCCAAAGCACTCTAATTCCAAGTAGTTACCCTTAAAACGGGACTACAGCCCTACTGTAAAAAAGGCTTAACTCTCCAACTGGAACCCACTATTTCGGGGGATCATATTAAATAGGACCTACGGTACACACAAAAAACCTATACATATTGCTATTTTTACTTACAATATTTGGTCGTATTTACTATGGACCCCCGGAACAATATCTTGTCGTTACTCTCAGACAAATATCGTTGGAACGCCTATTTTTTTTTCGGCGTGTTTTTCGTTGTGTACCTACATTATTATTACAGTAGGCCATCGGTCGCACTTGTATTTCTTCTCGAAAAACTTTCCAAATTCTTCAGTGTTTCGGTGACTTACTGAAACTGACACCCGCGGCGGCGCCGGGCTCGCTCGCGGTACCGTGTTCTGACTACACGCACGCGCACGGAGCGAAATAAAATGGCTTCAGATTATTAAGCAACGCTTGACTCGTACCTGGTATGTTCGTATGAATACGAGTACGAGAAGGCGCTTCTATTGACGCACGCAGGGTTTGTTCGAAAACATAAGCTGTGCCAGGACATCGTTTGTTTGCCAGAAAACGGTATACCTTGACAGAAAACTTCTTATGACTTGGGTTGGTGTCCCCTGATCACCTCGTTTTACTTTTCGTACCGTAAACTGGAAAAAATACGATGATGTACCGTTTTTTGGCATTTTCGCAAGTGAGACGGACGGACATGGATGTTTCGCCAAAAAACGGTATACCTTGACAGAAAATTCTATCTAACTTGGTTTTGGTGTACCCTGATGGCCTGGTTTGAGTTTTTCGTACCGAAAACTGGCAAAAAAAGCGCTGGTATAAAAAACCGTTTTTTGTCATTCTGTCCGTTAGGACAGGAAATTAATTTTGCTTCTAGATACCCTAGGGTAAACCCTAGGGAATAGGGGTATTCCTGCTGCTTGCTTCTCGGTGCTGGTGGTGCTACTGCGGCGTACACTTGCTCGAAAAATTATTATCGGACGGAGACCAAGGCCTGCGGCAGGTCAGAGAGAGTAGTCCAGATCGATCGATTCTGGGACAGAAGCGTTGAAGAAGAGCACATTCCCAAACATACCTCCTACCTGCAGTCGTGATATTATAGTACTCTTGGTGTGTAATGGCAGATAGCAGTGAGTAGTACATGTACAGTGACGCGTTCCACGATACAGGTATGACATTTCCGCGAAAAAGGTTTCTGAATGACGGGTTCCTTGACCCAAAATCCTCGGAATGCCAACGTTGTTTCGAAAAATGACGTTTTTGTATACTCGGGCCATGGGACTATTCATCGATGTGCAATTTGATTTTTTGCTGAAGTCAGTCTCCGGGTTAGGTATGGAGCTCCTTAAGGTCAAGGGAGGCGCCTCAGAAAAAATAGGGTGGACCTCTATCGTAGAACGCCTCCAGTATTAATAGTGAAAACCAATGCCTGGTATCCTGCGTACCAGGTATCAAGATCAAGATTTGGGTAGCACAGCGAAATCTTTTTCTACTGTTGTACGTATACAGCAGCTCTACTACAACAAACGTTTTTTTTTTACTTTGTTACCGTCGTCGTACTGGCAGCAGATAGACTGCGCCTACGATAAACGTTACACACACATAGAAGGCGGTGAAACCTCCAGCGCACGAAATAAAAAAAATGCAAAAACCGAAAGAAAAGGAAAAAAACAAAAACAGCAACAACTACAACACACACAACAACAAAAACGCTCAATCGCTCAAACACGCGCAGAAAAAACAGGAAATGACTCTTGGTCTGTAATGAATACCAGTAGCAGTATAGTATACTTTAGCTTCCTCTATAAAGTATGGATGCCTACGTACGCATATTTGTATGCATGTACCACCAATTGAAAGCAGACAGATACAGAGAGCGTGGGAGATTCCCTCAAAAAGGACAGATAAAAACAAGCGACAACCGAAAAAAAAAAAAAAAAAAAAAAAAAAAAACGCCTGGCTCGCTTTGCTCTCCTCTCTGTTTCTCTCTGTATTTCTCTTCCTCTCTCTCGGAATCCGAATGAAAATATATATGTCCACCCCCAGGCTGGTACCTCCTGCTGCTCTCGCTTCGTGTCTCGAGAAAAGCAAAAAACAAAATCGCTCGACAGTTTTGATGCTCTCTCGCCTTTTCTCACTCTGTCTCTCTCCTTCTGTCGCCCCTATCTCTCCCCTCTCACGCGCTCCCCCCCCCCCCCTGCCCCCCCCTCCCTCCCTCCCTCCCTCCCTCCCTCCTCCCTCCCTCCCTCTCCCTCTCCCTCTCTTTGTCTTTCTCTCCCCCCCCCCTCCCATTCTCTTTCTCCCTGCCCCTCTCCCTCCCTCCCTCCTATGTCCGTCTTGCTCTCTGTAAAGCTCAACACGCAGTGTATGCGCACAGACGCACGGTAAGCATGGTGGTGCTAGGCGCAACAGAGCAACTGAAAACGAAAGAAAAAAAAAAATCTTGAGAGGTATTACACCGCGCCCCCCCCCAATCATGTGGCACCCCCCCCCCCCCCCCCCCCCCCCCCCCCCCCCCCCCCCCCTCTCCCCCCCCCCCCCCCCCCCTCCAACTCAAAATCCAACCCAACTCACTTACTGAACTGAAAAACTATCCATGCATCTCCACGGCGTGCGCTTCGAGGCGCGCGGTGCTAAGCGCAGCCGGCGAAAGCGGTTTTGAAAAGACGCCAACACATGACACGTCAAAACAAGAGCAACAACAGATAAAACAAAAAATGCAAAACGCAACAAAAACGAATTGGACTCTTCGACGGGGTTTTTGCTTCTCCCTTTTTTGTTTTCTTGCCTTCCTTCCTTCCTTCCTTCCTTCCGTGTCGGTTAACGTTGTTAGCGTCTCGGGGCCGAGGGTTAAAAACAGCTCTGCAAAAAAAAACGACGAAACCGCCAACCGCCCAGAGGAATCAACACAATTGCTTGCGCTGGGCGGCATTTGTCCCCATACTTTTTATCCTCCCGCCCCCCTCCCACACTCTTCCGCCCCTCTTCCTTCCCTCCTCCCCCCCCCCCCCTAACCTCCTCTCGTTCGAAGCTACAGTAGTTCCTAGTCGTAGTCTTAAACTTGGAGTCAGAAATCCAGGGTGCTCTTAGGCTCAGTCTTCACATTAGTTTGGTGAGCTCACAATCGTGGGACTCCCTCGGCAAGCAACAGCAGCAGCAGCAGTAGTAATAACAAAAAACAACAACAGTAACAGCATGCATACACAATGTGACAACAACATACATCATCAGTCACAGGTGAGCATACTTCTACCGCCCCCACCATTTCACGCAAGAAACGCAGCGCCATTTTCCTCGCCCATATTTATCATCCTTCCCTCTTCTCCTAAGCTCGTGTCGCTCTCTGAAGATGTCTGACACATATCGATCAGGTAGACCACTATCTAGATCATCTGTTTATTTGCCTTTGCGCTCTGTCGGAATGTACAACCTGAAGCAAGGGCTAGCGAAAAAGCCTTACCCCCTCGTTCGTGTGGGCTCTTATCGCACCTTCAAAAACAAAAAAACGAAGCACTCCTCGGGCGAGCTATCTCGAAAATGAAGGCAGCCGCCATTGCACCCTACTGCGTACTCATATTGCCATCAGGTGGGATGCTTCACAGCAACAGTCGAAAACCGTTCGGTATATCAGTTTCCAGTTATAAAAACGACAATTCTTAACCCCAATCAGTGTTTCCCAAAACAAAACTTGAGTTCCGGTGAGCCGACGAGTACCCTGAAAAAGAACAAAGAAAAAAAGCAAGCACAGTTCTTGTGAGCTGTCTTGAAACAGGGGGTCAGATTTGACTCCTGTGTTTCTCGATGCTCCTTGTCTACGCTGAAACATCGAAACAAATATCGAGGTCTCGGTTTTTCCCCTTGACGCGTTGGGGTTATAAAGGTACCTTGAAAAAAACCAAAGCTATACAGAAACTCTTGTCCTCCCACGCTCTCGAGTTTTCAAGCTACCTAAAAAAACACGAAACGCTACAAACAACTCTTTTCATCCTTCCGCACTCTCGGAGTTGTATCAAGCTATCTTGAAAAAAAAAAAAAAACGAAAAATGGCTCCTGTCTCCTTCCACGCTTTCGGAGTTCCATAACTCCACTCGAAACAAGCGCTAATTGTTGTTTAATGTTCAATACCTGGTATATATTTTCGGACAAGAAGTCCCGAATGCAGACTGTAATCGACAATCGTAGTGCTCCTTTCGTTACGCGCCTCCAGCAAGCTCCCAGGCAACCTGGCAAAAAGCCACCCAGGCACCCACAAGTACCTACCCTTCAAACCCGTTACATAATGCAGGCTAATCGTAGTGGTCCTTTCGTCAAGACTCAAGTAAACTCCCGGGCAGCTTAGAAAAAAGCCGCTCAGGCGCGAACAACTCCCTATCCCCTTCATTCAACACACCGCAATGAAGGACCTACGTACAGTAGCTGTGCTGTATAGTAGAACACACCTCGACAAAAAAGGCTACGTTTTGCCCTTGAATTGCTAGGGTGTGCTGCTCTCCACCCACGGGTAAACGAAAAAAAAAGCTAGAGTCCAACCTTCCCCCCCCCCCCCCCCCCCCCCCGACCCCCCTGCCGTCGATCTCCAGCTAGTCACAACGTGTAAATGGACAGTCCCGTCCTCGAGGCAAGACAGACCCTTACGAACCGCGTCACAAAAAGGGCGAGAGTCCAGCTCACTGGAGGGTTTGCTCCGTTAAAACGCGTGCCCTGTGCTACGATAGGCAGCAGACTCGTTGGAGAAAATCGGTCTAGGCAAATCTGACCACGGTGTCGTTCCCAAAATGAGGACGGGAGAGGGGGGGGGGGGGGGGGGGGGGGGGGGATCGGCGATGTCGCGAGAGGCGACAAAATCAAGCAGCACAGCAGCAGTATGGCAGTGCTTTTGGTCGGGTTCGACCCTGCCCACCGAACAGAACCCCATTCATATATGATTTAATGTATTATTTAATGTATAAATCATTCCTCCGTCCGCAGGAACGATATCAAAAGCCCCCACAAGACTAGAACAGAACCACACCGAATCGGAGCGAACCGAATCGCAACCATACCGAATCAAACGGAACGGAACGGAACCGACCGGAACCGAGCCGAGCCGACCACCAGGAGCAACCAAAGAGGAGTTGCTGCTGCCCAGCTCTTTAGGCCTTGTTGCCCGTGAGCTTGTCCGTTTGCTGATGCCACAATCTGTAGGGATGATACAAAGGAAAGTGTCCATAAGGGGCATGTATAGGGGGGGGGGGGGGGGGGGGGGGGGGAGCTTAGGTGAGTGCACCAAGCAACTCTTGCGCAGGTGTCGTCCAGTCGGGCAGCTGAACAACTATCAAACTTCCAGAATACGATAAGTGCTGAAGTGTAGAGCTATCAATAGTTGAATTGCTGAGCATCTGCCAAGCATCTGCCCAGGAAAACAGAAATGTACCGCATTGATAGCGCAGTGACAGGGTATAAAGATAGCATGCATGCACACAGACACTAAAGTATTGCTACCAACAACATCTCTAAAGGTTGGGGCAACAGAAAATAGACCAAAAACACAGACTAGGTGATGGCGATGGGTACCACCAACACAGCTATTACCATCAACGAGACTACCAGGTACCAAGTAGCTTGCTGTTCACCTCCGGTTGCCCGTAGAGCGATGATACAATAGCGTAGCAAAAGGGGGGCCTCGATGGGAAAAAAGGAAAAACATAAATACGTCACGAATGATTCGGCCCATCTCGGATTCTTTTTTTTCTAGTTTTTAATCCGCCGGCGGATTGCTAAAAAAGTAAAAAGCTGAAGCCATCTCGAAGGGAAAACGGAAAGCCACCACACACACCACCACCACCACCACCACCACCAGCAACGTCCAACACCAGCAACATCCAGCCCCACCACAAACGTTTTGACCCACACTAACCCAACCACTACAACCATAATAACGCCCCCCCCGAACAACACCCCATCCCCCACCGCCACCGCCCACCACCACCACCAACACCTACTATTACGGGGGGATCATAGTAAATAGGACCAAATATTGTTGGTAAAATTAGGGAAATATATAGGTTTTTGTGTGTACCGTAGGTCCTATTTACTATGGTCCCTCGCAGCACCATCAACACCACTGTAACCACCAACACTATTGCCATGCCACCTATTACGGGGGACCATAGCAAACATCACCAAATATTGTTAGTAAAAAAAATACCTAAATACATACCAGGTAGGTTTTTATGTATTCCATAGGTCCTGTTAACTATAGACCCCCGAAATAACATCACCGCCGAACCACACCAACCGGCAGGCACCAGCCGAAAACTCACGTGGAATACATGCCCTTCCGCTTCAGGAGCTGGTCGTGCGTTCCTAGCTCCTGCACCCCTCCTCCGTTAAGCACCGCGATTTTGTCGGAGTTCCTGATGGTGGTCAGGCGGTGCGCCACCGTGAGGGTCGTGCGCTTCTGCCTCGCCTGCAGCTGGTCCAACGCCTCTTGCACCTGGACAACCCGGGAAAATACGCACCAGGTACATGTTTGAACACGGACGCATGAGGCAAACGTGTTATTACCGCTGCTGATGTAGGGCTGGATATATATACCTGGTATACATATATGATCGAATTTTTGGATATATCGTGCGATAAAAAACGAAACTCTTACGAAAAATTACCGTATTGAAAAAAACGTCGAAATTTTGTTTCGATCATACAGAATAGTTTTAGACGACAAGGGTTACAGTACTGCCGGCTCGGGCTCGCTCGCTCGGCAGATCCAGAGATAGCGATCATGAAAAAAAAAAGAAGAAAAAAAAAAAGAGAAAACCACAAACCTGCGGCACGGCACGGCACGAAACCAATCCCCCTGCGGTGTTTCGCCGTTGTGTCGCTTCTCGCTGAAGCTATCCCAAAATAGCTAGAACGGGGGTCCATAGTTAATAGGACCTATGGTACACATAAAAACCTATATATTTACCCATTTTTACTAAATTTGGTCCCGTTAACTACGGACCCCCGTAAATAGAACGGGGTGTTACTTCGGCTAAAGAGGGGGGTGTACTCGATATCATGTCATGCGTGGCCGTAGTCCTATGACCAAGGGGGTGGGTGGCAGTCAAAAAGGCTGACACATACCTGGTAGAGTTAATGGAATTGTCACTATGATACGAGCCTTCTCTTCTCTCTATAATCAGCGTTCCATACGACTATGATACTCAGTATCATACCTACTGTGGTACTCAGCACCTGGTATCATACCCAATACCTGGTATCATACTCAATACGGGGGAACACAGTAAATATGAACAAAAATTGCTAGTAAACATAGGTAAATATATAGGTTTTATGTATACCATAGGTCCTATTAACTATGGTCCCCCGTAATCAGTATCGCACTCAGTATCATACTCAGTACCTGGTATCACACTCAGTATCATACTGAGTACCTGATATCATGCTCAGTATCATAGTCACAAGGTTTTCGCCCGTATGCTCTGCATGGTCTACTTGATAAGACATTATTATTTGTCTTGATGTTATACCATGCGTGAAAGCGCTATACTACACCGTGGTACCCTTTTCGGAATGGCTCTCAAGGCTCCACATCTCGGATAGACAGATCATGATCTATCTGATCTATCTGATTTGTCTACAGTAAATCATCTAGTTCCTGAGCTGCCGTTGAGAGAGATTGCGCAGGATCTGCATGTTATGGGGGACAGGACCATAGTAAATAAGCCCTACGGTACATACAAAAACCTATATATTTCCCTATTTTTAACAACAATATGTGGTCCAATTTACTACGGCCCCCGTAATAAACACATACAACCCAGGAACCATGTATGTGCTATGTACAATAGATGATGCAAATTATATACGGCTCCCACCCGGCATCATGAGCTACATCACACAGATCATACAGATCAGGAGTAGATGATCTATCTGCCTGCAATGATCCAGGTCATGAAGTGTGGGAACGATCTATCTCATCTGATCTGATCTAGCTCAAGTGTCCGAGATGTGTACGGCTTCTACTGTACCTACGCGATTATCATGCTCACCACTTTCTCGCTCTCGTTGTCTAGCGCGGAGGTCGCCTCATCCAGGAGCAGGATGGGGGGGTTGTTCAAGATGGCGCGGGCAATGGCGATGCGCTGACAACACAAAAACGGGGCGAGGGGCGGGAAGCGTACGAACGAGGGATGGTGAGGGACGGGCACGGGGACGGGGGGTACTCATATTCATGCATGGCTGCAGACGTATGACCATAGACCCTCGCAACCCTCGCAACCCTCGCACAATGCCGGGACGGGGGGGGCGGCTGAATACACAAGAAACAAACGGTGGATTCTCACACGCGTCGAACAGATCATCTACATCATAGCCTGCCGTAATGACCTGTTTTGTGCAACATCTGTTAAAACATAGCACAGATCCGACCCAGGACAATTGTTCAAGTTCATGCAGCTTAGACAGCTCCCGCCCTACAACATCAGCTAGATCATGCAGATCAGGAAAATATATACCGGTATATATATATATATCTGATCTATCTGACCTGAAACATCTACATCATCACCTGTGTGAATGATCTGTCTGATCTGTACACGATCTATACATGATCAAGTCGAGGTGTGGAACACTATCGAAAGTAGAAAAGTACAACTGTGCACACTCTAGAATACAGTGAATCAATAATGAATTGCCTTTCCACCTAAGACTGCAACTGTCTTCCCGAGCCACCAACGAAAAAGGAAAGCGTTACAAAATACCAGTTCATAGTTTCAAATAAGGGCCCATCTTATCGAGGACTTTCGGTTCCTTCAATTTGACTTGATTTTTTTTTTCTAATTTAATCTGCATCTGATTGAACGAAGTTTAGTGTTCCCCGTTAAGATGGGCTCAAACTTGAGTGTAAAAAGTAAGTCCATTGTTGTATTAATAGTCTATACGTACTGTACGGTCACCGATTCATCTACCGACTGCAATGTCTTCATAAAGTAATCAATCGTTCAACGGGCCCACCGACAAACCAATCAAGCAATCGCCCAAACAATCAACCAACCAATAAACCAATCAACCAACCAGTCAACAGTTTGATTTCACCTGCCTTCCGACGACGTAAAGCTGACACAATTCGTCGAATACCGCCCATCTCATCCAATCAATCCTCCTTCCCTGCGCGTACTCAACACCCACTGCCGCCCTTCGCCCAGCTATTAATAGTGCACCTGCAACGATGGTATCAACCAACCAACTCAACCCATGCAAGCAACAACCCATGCAAGCACCAAACCATGAACGCCATCAACTAGCCTACAAAAAAAAAAGGCCCCCCCAGTAAGGAGGAGCCGGTGTTGTGCCAGAGCAAAAACAATGTCGGAAACCGCCTGATCAATTCCAGGTCATGAGTGCAATTCTCCAGTCGCGCCGACCGATATAGACCGCCACATATCGGGACACCCCCTCGCTCAGACCGCTTTATGGGGGGAGCCCTACTGCCAACCAAGCCACCAACGAATAGAGCACCTCACCTGTTTTTGGCCGCCAGACAACAGGGCGCTTTTTTCTCCAACATCCGTCTCGTAACCGTCCTGAAAAACAAGAAACCGAAAAAAAAAACGGGAAAGAAAGATGCAAGACGAAAAAAAAGAGGGAAAAACTAAGAAGCCAGCCAGTAAACACACAGGGGCGCCCGAAAAAAAAAAAAAAAAAACGTGAACCGTCACAGATTTTTTTTTCGCTGGACAGGAGGAGGGGGTTCCTAGAACCAAGTGAAAAAAAAAAAATAGAAAAACGTTTTTTTTCGTTACTTTTTCTTTATTCATCATGTGATTTACAACGGTTGCAACGTTTGTTTTTTTTTTCTATTCCGACCTGTGGGGGTGCGGTGTGTCGTTGTCTCTGTTTCACGGACGCCCCTGAGAGACACGAGACGCGGAAAGATGAGTAATCGAGTACATACTCAGTAGTACAGGCGGAAGCACGACGAACGTGTACGTACAGTACTGCAGCAGCATTTCGCATACGCAGTTGTTTCGGGATCAACAACGCCTCTCTGCTGCGATCAGCGCGAGACCCTGACCGGCGGCTGGGTACTACTCCCGCATCGATTCCACGGCTGCATACTACGCGACACCTCGTTGCAGAGAGCACTCGCTCCTGTAAAACAAACACTACCTAGCATGATACCATGATATCAGCAGCATCTCGCCTGCCAATGCGGGAGGGTTGTGCAGGGAATGTACACTTCGGATCCTCTCTAGGAAACATGTCCTACACCATCTACGGACTATACCATACTATACTAAACTATACTATACTATACTATAGTATACAGCCTCCACCGTGAAACATGAGGTACACCGCCGTACATACCATACATACACATGATGAATGCTTCTTCCCTCAAAGACCCAGATCGTGAAGTCGGAAAGATCGGTAGGCGATCATGTGCGTGAAACCACTGCTTGCTGAACATTCGCAACCACGGGAGTAGGACAACCACGGCCATCACGCCTACTACTACTTTAGGGTCACGGTAACTCGCCTTCCACAGAGACAAAAAAAAAAACGGTATGGAAAAAAATCAAGGAGGTACTACAGCAATATCAGTACTGAAAGGCCGAACATATAAAGACTACCAGGTACATACGTATTAGTAGTAGCGACAGACAAGAGAGCCATACCAGGTTAAATTAAGGCACAGCAGAGCATGCGGCGAACGGCTACCACGATATCTGTAGGGGCATGATAAAAAAAAAAAAAAGCCAGACAAAGCAAAAAACAAACACCACTATATCCCGAAATAAAGGAAGCATCTGCACACTATTATTCCATTCAAAAATGTCCTATACAAGCAGCGATAAGAACATCACAATCGTCACAAAAAGCGACGGCAGCGAAACCGCGGCGAACGGCCGTGATGACCAACCCTTGACTTGGCCCAAAATAACAAGAAACGGCGGCAAAAACAGAATCATAAATAAAAAAAAAACTAACGCACAGAAAATGCGGCGATGAAGTCGTGAGCATTTGCGGCCTTAGCAGCCTCCTCGACGCGCTCTGAGGTAGCCCCAGGGTCAGCCTTGGCGATGTTCTCGCGGATAGTTCCCTGGAACAGTACCGGCTCCTGTCCCACGTAGCCGATCTGACCAAGCAACCGAGTATCGATTCCATAGATGCAGACGAGAACAGAGGGAGGGAGGATGGAGGGAGGGAGGGGGGGAGGGAGGGGGCGTACTCATTTGTTGCTTGCCTTAAATGATTTTGACCCTTGACCACGCATCCCTTTCGAGACGGAGCGCCGTTCCTACTCCTAACAGGAGACACCTCCAACCATCGGGTGCTCATTACGTTGTTTCCATAGAGGGAGGGAGGGGGTGAGGGAATGAGTGAAGAACCGGACACAACAGGCGACGAGAAAAGGGAGAATAGAGTAAATGTATGCACGAGTACACAGAGATCAGAGACAAACAACAATCGAGTGCATACGAAATGTCATCTCACCGCAAAAAAAACCCAGACGAAAAAGAACTGTTTCCACCGTCAACCCCTCTAAGAGGGGCCAAGTTAGTTGGAACTTGAGTAACCGTGCAGTAGAGGTCAAAGGGTTGATAGCCTACATGCATAAACGCCTCATTACCTGGGATCGAAGCCACTTCACGTTGACTTCCCTCACGTCGCGGCCGTCGATGAACACCGCACCCTTCGTCGGCTCGTAAAACCTCAACAACAGCCCCATGCAGGTAGACTTGCCACCTCCGGAAGGCCCAACGAGAGCGACAGTCTCCCCAGCGGCTACATTAAGGCAGAAACCTTGCGGGTACTGAGCGGAACCGTAAATCTGGAGAAGAAAAATCACAAAATATATATATATATGTATATACACCGGAGGAGGGGTTCGGGGTGGGAGCGGGTAATACAAGTAAAAGTCTTGAAAGAACATGATGTGAGGTTTGAAACGTGTACTCGTGTACGTAGAGCAGATTATTCAATAAAGCTGGGGAGGTGGCGGGGGGAGGGGTAAGGGCTACTGTTTGGTGGAGCATGTTGTCAAAGGATGTTTAGTGGAATAGTTGGCCAATCTTTACGACTAGGTGGGACGTGTTACAATACGTGCAGCAGTACTACCACTGCAGTGTTTGGTGTCGGCTGTTTGGTCGATCATTTTTACACCTCTAACAGATCATCTAACAAAAATCATCTGACAGATCTTCTAACAGATCATCTGACAGATCATCTAACATATCATCTAATAGATCATCTAACAGATCATTTCCGCTCCATGATCTAGACCTTTCAGCGTTCATTAATATCATCTGTATGATGTACTTCATGTGGCCGGGTGGGAGCCGTACAATCCTTCAGTATCTACTGTAGGACAGGTTTTCTGGGTTGGATTTGTACTATACAGCTCCCGCACACCATCTATATCGTAACGACATACATATCTGAAATAGATAGCTCCTAGATAGATCATGTATCGACTACTTCTACCCTGGTACCGCTGTAAATAGATAGTGATCTGCGTGTCTATTATTGTTATTGATGCAACCCTTGGTCGATAGATAAGCTGTTGGGCGTAATTTAATGCCGACCGTCCATACTATCAACAGGTGGAGCACTTACCCTCTCCTGCTACTATTATACTACTCTAACTACTGCTGCTACTATAATAGTGCTTGTACCATCATCTGGTGAAACCTTGTCACCGTGGCCCCAATGTACTTACTGAATGTAATGACAATGTAACATCGATGGAAAACGTACTGTCTGTGTGATGCCATCAACCGCATATTTGAAACAGGCAACAGTTTCGATTCACGCAGTGGTTCTTGAGCTACAACGCACCAAGGTGGGTGCTTTGGGGCTCACTTCGGGCCTATTTACTACTGTTATGTATGGGCCTCCGTGAGGGTCGATACCCGGTACACACCTGTTTAGTGAAGTACTTGGAACATTTTTACAACATTTGTTCTGCGGTGCAATTCCTGGTCAACCGGTGTTTTGTTTCGGAGGAACACGTTATCGAAAGGTACTATTAATACAGTAGTTGTAGTTTAGTGGAATATCTGATGAACTGCCTTGCTACTGGTGTAGGTGAAACGCTTGGGCCAAGTGCTATTGCGGGGATTCCGTAGTTGATGGCACCAAATTTTGTTGGTAAAACTAGGGTTTTTATTCATACCACAGGTCCTATTAACTATGGACCCCCGTAATACTACACTCGATGTGTTCTGCTACCATCTGGTGAAGCCCTCGGTCAGTAAGTGTTCAGTGGAACATCTGTATCATTCGGTTGACGCTGTACCGAATAGGCATGTGGTGGAATTCTTGGCCAGAAGCCTGATTTTATTTGGAGGAACAACGTGGTCGAGGGTAATTTGGTGGGGAATAAATAACGGACCGTCCTTCACTATCAGGCTTGACTCGTTTAGACCCGCAGTCCTGTTGTGGGGACAAACCGTTCAAATTTCAAGTAGTTTGTCCCCGAAATGGGACAGCAGCACTAAAAGGGTTAACAGTACATCCGAATGCTCGGTGGAGTTAAGTGACTGATGCTCACCGTATATCTCGTGGGATGGAACATTGGTCAAAACCGCTACCCGGTAGGTTATTTGATGGAAACACTTGATCGAAGGTAGTTTGGGGGGATGTCTGGCCAGCCGTGACTACCATACTACTAATACTGCAGGTAGAACACTTAAGGTCAGCACTCGCGTCGGGGCGAAAGGTTTGGTGGACACCTCTTTGGTGGCAAGTTTCGCTACTAATACTTGTAGAGTGTTCGTATCTCGTGGAATGGTTGGTCAACCGATAGCAGTTGGTCGAAGGTGCTTTCGTTGTTGCAGATATTTGTTGCAGGTATTGTCGCCACTTGTTTGGTGGAGCGTTTTGTTTATTAGCCGTCACAACCGTTCGTTGCTTCGTATCGGAGAGCTTTCCCCCCCCCCAAAAAAAAATCCATAATTCGTCAAAAAAAAAAAAAAAAAAAGTGAAATTTTAATAGAGGGCAAAACATCCGGCAAGCAAAAAAAATGTCAAATTTAATGGAGGGCAAAACACTAGAAGAGTTAAATTTCACATCTTCGGAAATTATTTCACAAAGACGAGAAAAAAAAAAAAAAAAAAAAACTCCACGGTAAGTAACAATGGGCCTTTTATTACTATAATAGTTGCAACACTTGGTCAACTGCTCACCTTGTAGCATTTGGAGAAGCAGTTGGTCGGCCGCTGTTTGGTGGAAAGAAAACGCTGACCGATACTACTATTATCATTAGGCGGGACGCTTGATCAACAGCTACAACACTTCGGTTACTATTATTACGGGGGGCCATACTTAATAGGACCTATGGTATACATAAAAAACTATATATGTACCTATTGCTACTCACAATATTTGGTCCTATATACTATGGCCCCCCGTTATAATAGTAAATTACAGCAGTATTGTCGACGGTTGTGTGTTGGAGTTTTTGTCCAGCCGTAACACGTGTACTATACACCACTCTGTCCCGAAATATAAGGACCTTTTGTATTCAATCATGACGTAAAAAAGGTCCTAATATTTAGGGAAACAGCAGTGGTACATTCAACGCGAGAGCGAGTGGTCGACTGCTTAAAGCAGCTTTTCGATAACAACACCGGTCAGCCGCTGTTGGGTGCAACGTTTCGCTAACCGTTACTAGCAGGAATAATAGGTTGGTCAACTGCCACCTACGGTACGATCTGATCGTCGACGGTTGTACGGTAGAACGTTCGGCCAACGCTTGCGATCAGTTGGAACGATTGGTCAGCCGCCGCCGCAGTAGTACCCGGAGTTCTCGGCACTTGGTAGGCGATTGTCCGGCGGGAAACGTCGCTAGCCGATATCATTGGCGGGACACGTCGTCGAATACCGTCTCCACTGGAATATTGGCCGAACCGTTACTATCAGGTGGGACGCTTGGCTTCCAGCTGCAATGTACTACAGCAGTATTTGGCGAAATATTCGACCTGCTTCCATTCGGTGGGGTGGTCGTTCAAGCGATACTGCTGTTGGTGGGTTGTTTGGTCAACGGCCGTTTCGTGGGAATGCTTTGCCAGACGGTGTTTTTTGGCGTAAAATCTTTCGTCCAAGGACACGCTCTCGTGGAAAAAAATGGTGGGCGATTATTTGGTGCGATACGTGGTCATCTCGCCTATTTGGCAAAAGCACAAATTGTCGGACAACGGCTCTTTGAGGTGGAACATGCTATATGCTATGCCAGGCGGTGTTTCGCCCAGAGACGCGATTTCGCAGAAAAAAAAATGGCGGGAGATTATTTGGTGCGATATGCGGTCATCGTTTATTTGGTACGTATAGATAGAGCACGGTTTTTCGGACAACGTTTCGTTCCTGAGGTGCAACACTTCAAGAAAAAAAACGTGATTGCGAGCAATCGCCACAAACCTTGGTGAGCGAGAACTTGATAAAAAAAGAGATGCACTGCTGTTATTTCGGAGCGAAACATCGTTCCTGACAATTGACTCCAACTCCTTTGGGAGGAAAATACCACAACGATTGGCCAACGCTTACTTCAAACTACAGTCGTACGTACTTGAGTGATATAACTCCTATCTGGAGCAAATTGAGTTGAGAGAGTGCCGGTCGGGCGGCGTAAAAGTAAGGGAGAGAGGGGAGATAAAAGGAGGAAACAACAATGGGTGAACGATTTCTTCAGTCCACAGCAGTACCGGTAGTTGTCGACGGGTGTCTGGGGCAACATGAGTTGTAGTATTGCATGAGATTGCCCAAATACGAGAGGGAGAGAGAGGAGACAGACAATTGGTCAACGGTTGCTTCAGTCTACAGTTGTAGTTATCAATAGGAAAGAGCCATTCGTCGAGCGAAAAAAAAAAACAAGTGCAGAGAGAGGACATTTCTAGGACATCTCTAGGACAGGAGAGGTCCGGGTACTGCAGCACGTACAACTAGGTCGGACAAAAACCACAACACTCGGTCAACGGCTTTTTCGACCGGCCGCGATCAACGATCATTCGAAACAATCAGCTCAACACTCGGTCAACGATTCCCTCAACAGGCCGCGATCACGTGTTATTATTTGGAGCGTAAATAACCCGACGGCAGTTGGTCAACGATAATTTCAACAAAAGCAGTACGATGAGTAATGCATACCCTGGTGTACCAAGCATGCATATTTCTGGGCAATAAATAATTAATCAAATAATTGAAAAGCATATATAGATCATACCTGCATGTCCGGTCGGGTAGGATAGGAGAAGTATATGCTCTGGAACGAAAGGGCTCCCTTAACCTCGGCAGGCTTAGCGCCTTCCTCGGATAGGGGATCGACGTTCAAAGGCTCTCATCTGGAGATAACGGGAGAGCGAGAGAACAAAGCGCACGCCAAAACACAATAAATATTAGAAAGACACAAAATAACAACAACAGGGCAAGAGCAAGAGCAAGAGCAAGACCAAAAGCAAGCAAAACAACACGGGGAAGGCAAGAAAAAAACCAGAGCAGTCATACGAACACCTCGGATAGACCATCGATTCCCACAGTCGATGACTTAAGAGCTTTTGGGGAATATATATATAGATCTGTTCCTCATCTGCAAGATATATAGGTAGCTCATGCTGCTTGAGAGTGGAAGTCGTATAGAGTCTGCATGATCTGAGCACATATTTCCTGGGTTGGATCAGTATCATGCAGATCCTGAACAACCACTCCCAACGGCAGGTCAGGAACTAGATCATCTACAGCAGATAAATAGATCATGATATGTAGATGACTGTACATGATCTATCTGTAGATTGTTAACATCAAGCAGGCGGGAATTAAATCGGTGCTCGTTGGTACTCATGTGTGATGGTTGCTTAGCTATAGAAGAAGAGCAGTTAGTTTTATTCCTTTCGTGTACGCGGAGACTGAGACCAAGCTCGTGCCCCTCTGGAAAACCCCTGATTTTCCACCTAAGATACGCCTTCCAAGTACTACAAACACGATCCCAGTGCCTGAACCCAGGTAATTACCGGGCTTTCAACCTCATTCAAGGCAGTATCATAACACTAGCCCACTCTGATGACATGTCCAAGGTGTGCACTAGCAGCAAGAACAGGAGCATGAGCAAGCAACGTCGACATCAATGCCAACAAGGGGGGGGGGGGGTCAACTGCTTTTCTTTGAAGCTCTTACCCGTGAGGCGGAAGATCTTGGCGGCGGCTTGCTCCCCTTCACCGACGTCCTTCGCGTCCCCGCTGATCTGTTCACGAAACACCCGGACGGAGTCGATAACGAAAAACAAAAAAACGAAAAAAAAAACGAAAAAAAAAAGGTGAAAACACACACACAAACGTACGCAAAACCAAACTGTACCCCCATTCAAGACACTCGGCTATGAATAAATAGCGACCAGGGGGAATCACAATCTATCATGGCCTCAATATTTTACATGCCATGTTGAGTACTGAAATACTACACACACTATGCTCTCCCGCAATACCTGTCCGACTCCGAAGGCCCCGAAGATGACTGCAAACATGGCGGTGAAGAAGTTGTCGTACTCCACGGTCCCGTCATCGACTAGGATAGCGCCCACGTAGAACAGAAGCGCAAACACCCAGAAGATGATGGCCTGCGCGTAACCGAAGGCGGCTCCGGCGACCAACCCGCGCTTGCGCCGCGCATCGAGGGAGCTCTGTGTCGTTCGTGCGCGCGCGAAACATGTGCAATAAAAATAAAATAAAAAAATGGAAAAAAAAAAAAACACACACAATACCGGTATACAAACACAACTATTACGGGGGACCACGGTAAATAGGACTAAACACTGTCAGCAAAAATAGGGAACTACATAGGTTTTTGTGTGTAGCGTAGGTCCTATTTACTATGGCCACCCCTAATAATATTATGTCACAGACATGAAAATGCTACTACTGTACTGTAGTTGTTGCTACCGTGTTCGAAATACTGACACTAACCAGAACATACGATGGACCCCCCATGTTAACATTAGTTTCTGATTACAGCTATTATTAATAGTACACATAAGTTCTCCGGCAATAATAGCAGGAAATATACGACACAAAATTGGAACGTGGAAGTGTGGTGAGCTTGAGCTAATATCTTTTTACCAATCCGCCGGAGAATTGAAAAAAAGAAAAAAGTATACGGAAACCCCTCTACAGCGACCACAGCACCACCACCAACAAAACCAGCAAAAAAAACTTGACCAACGACCACCAGCACCGCTACCAAAGCCGTCACCCGCACCATAAACGACCACCGCCACGTTGATTGCAACACCACTAACCCACCTCGGAGGCTTTCTTGTACTCGTCAGCCAGGTTGTGCTGCATGTTGAAGGCGGTTACTGTCGTCATCCCCTGCAGGGAAGAGCTCAGAAGACCCGCCGCGCTGTTGCCGCCGTCAAGACCCTGTGCAGACGGACCAATATAAACGCTTCGTGCTCATAATCGACCAATAAGTGGAAAGCATGAAGCTAAGAAGACGAATAGAAACGCTTCGTGCACATATTCGACCAACAACCGTGAGCATGGAGCTAAGACCAACAGAGAACATTCATGCTCAGATTCAAGATTCAAGATGCATGAATGCAAGCCGCATGCATACTCCTGACTTACGTCGTTGTCGCCATAGCCTCCAGTCATCATGGCCATCTGGACGATGCCAGCGAACGCAATGAGGGGGATCGTCGCCATCGCCAACAGTCCTGCAAAACAAACAAAACAAAAACAAAAACAAATAAAACGGACGTCGTCACCAATTAATGGTGAAACGAGACGAGACGAGACGAGACGAGACGAGACGGCATACCACCACCTGCCATTCTGGGCGTAAAAAGGACTGTAAGGACTGTGATATGAGTAGAGTACTCATGGGCTTACCACTACCCTAGAGCGTTCCCCGCTTCACAGGACCCCTTGGTATTGGTATTGATGTGTAAACGATTCTTATATTTCGGGCCAGAGAGGTATCACATAACATATAACCATCACAAAAATGAAAGGAGAAAAGAAAACGGCAGGGCGCTTCAAATGCGAAACGAATCGAAAAAAAGACAAAAGGTAAAAGTAGACACAAAATCAAACCAAACCAAACCAAAACGAACAAAAGCGAAATGAAACAACAACAAAAAAAACGAGGAAAAGCCCGAACACAAGACAAAACAGTAAAAACGGCAATCAATCAACTTCCTGAAACCCGTACGTGGTCTGAAACGTTCTGCATATTACATATAGCACCACTGTAAATCTCGACTATCTAAAAAACAGGAACCTAACGCTCAAAATCGGAATCACATAAGAAACACCCCGCACTAATGCATCATATTACCCTGGTATATATACATACGCTATTACGGAGGACCATAGTTAATAGGACCTACGGTACACACAAAAACCTACATATTTCCTTTTTTTTACAACAACATTTGGTCCCGTTTACTATGGCCCCCCGTAATAGCGCTAGAATCAGAACCAAAATCTCACCGATTTGCCAGGAAAAGGCCAATCCGATCACGGTCCCGACCACGAGGGTCATAGTGAGCTGGGTAGCGTGGGCGAGGTTAGTGCCGGTAGCCCGCCGCACCTGTGGCCAGAAGAGAAGGAAAGGGCCAAGGAAAAAAAAAAAACGAGAATGGGAACAAAATCGTTAAGACGAGCTTTTACGTTACCCTGCGACCTTATAGCTCGCACAAAGAAGTAGCTACAAAAAAAAAAAAAAAAAACAGCTGTGAGATCGAGAATTTCCTCGAAACTTGTCTTGCAGGCTGGCTGTATGTGGTACTTCCATCGCGCGTACTCTTGTTTTATATGGCCTCATGAGCAAAAGTTGACAACCATGACATGTAAGATGTAAGGCATCGAGAGGGGTGAAACAAAGAACAAAGAAAAACTCGAGGTCGGCATATCAAGAGTTTTCTACGACCCAATCTGATCCGATAACTATTGGATTTTTTTTTTCATCAAATCGGATTTCAGGTGTCTAGGCCCGAGTATGTCAGATCGGAACCGATTAAGTTTCCGACATCCAACACAAATACTGCACTAATGGTTGGACGGTCCTGTCCTCACCGCGGAAGCCTCGGACTCGAGACGGCTGGTGAGAATGCCGACCGCAGACGAGTCTTGGTCGAACCACGAGATGTCGTGCCGCACCTGGTCGGTAACGGTAGCGACCAACAGGCAAAAGCGAAACAAATCAACCGAACGGCCTTACTATAAAAACCGACCACCCGAACCAAAAATTCTGAAGAACAAGAAGCTGAAAGAACGTCAAGCACCCACAACCATGAAACAAAAAACGAAACAGATAGAAAAAGGAACAAACGAGAGGCAGAACAGGCGAACGAAGACGCAGACAACCGAGCGACACATCGAAACCAACCAACCTACACAACTAATCGAACATATACATCAACATACATGAACACACTAGAAAAAGGAAAAAAAAATGAAAGCTTAAGCAAACCGACACCTATATAAACAAGCAAGCAGACAAAAGCATACAAACCGTTGACAACAAACCAACAACAACCGAACAAACCACACACCAAAAAAAAAAAACAAAATGGGAAGACGTTCCACAAACAGTTGCTGCCAATCATTTAATCGGCGCAAACCAATCACCCGCTTTGCCCGCGACAGCATATTCAACACCAACGGTCAATACCACGACCGGAAAAAAGCACTGCTTGAAGCTCAAGACCTACATACAGAAAACTCCAAAGCCCACAACTCCAAACACCCTGCCGCACCCTCTACACTGACCGAACCCACGCCACCGTACTCTGTACCATACCCTGTACCATACCCTCCCCCTTGCTGTCCTCCCCTGCCCCCCCCTCCCCGCCCCGTCCCCATCCCCATCCCCTCCCCTCCCACTTCCTGCCCTCCCCTCCTGCCCCGTCCCGTCCCGTCCCCGCCCCGTCCCCTCCCCTTCCCCCCCGACTCCCTGCCCTCGCCTCCCATCCCCCCCTTGCCCACCATCCCGTCCCCTCCCCTTCGTCTGACTCACCATGGCTTTGAAGGCCATGTTCCTCAGCGTCCTGGTTACCCTCTCCCCTGATACAGCGAACCCAGCGGCCAGAGCAACGTGTCCAATCAGCGCACAGAATCCGAGTCCAACAAACCCGAGGGCCCACCGGTTACCAGTCCGGCGCATCCCGTCCGTGTCCTCCTCGTACAGGTTGCTCTAACGTTTCGGAGGCATACGTGGGGCGGGGTAGAGGGGGGGGGGGCGTGGGGGGTGCTCATTCGTTGCTTGCCGTAGTCATTTGACCATGCACCACGAATCCCTTTAGAGACGGAGCACCGTTCCTACTCCTAGTAGACACCTTCGGAAAGGATAGGAGGGGTGGGATAGGAGGGGAAGGGGGGGGGGGGGGGGGGGGGGGGGGGGCACGTAACTATCCCCTCCTGTCCTGTTCGTGTGTCCCGTCCCGTCTCGTCCTGTCCCGCGTACTGCTCCGTGTATTGCTGTCCCGTTTACTGTACCGTCCCTCGTACCGCACCGTTTCGTCCCGGTTATTGTCCTGTCCGGGCCCGTCCCTCCTCTACTGTCCCGTCCTGGTATGTAATAGTAATGGTAATGGTATTAGTATACTATGCCCCCCCCCCGGTGATCGGTTACCTACCTGCACTTGGGAGATGAAGACGCCTTCGGAGGGGAAGGTGCCTCCGACGACGATTGCACCGAAGAACCCCAGCAGTAGCCATGGCCAGTCGTTCCTGCTCAAGCCCCAAAGGCGAGCCCTTCAGGCCGATTCGCCAAAAACAAACGAACGAGCGAACAAAACGGACACAAAACAACATAGCAACGGACATCTTATTAAATCAACGCACAAAACGTGAAAACGAACGGAAAGAAAAGGATCAAAACTGACGGACAACATACTGAACTAACGGGACGAAACAAAACAAAGCCCAAAATATAACATCAAGAAAAGGAAGGAACCAACACGGTATGGTACGATATTGTATGGAATAGCCTATCAAAATAGAGCGGTCAAATACGATGATTGCCCCACCTGGCCGGCTTGGGCAGAATCTCCTTCTCTTCCTCCTCGTCCTTATCCACCAAGGTTGAAAGGTCGATCCCTTCAGGCCCGAGGTTCGAGCTCTGTCGACGAAGCGGGCCGGTTACACTCGTTTCCCTCGCGTCCCTCGCGCCTGTCGTAAGTCAAGACAGATTAGATCAGATCAGATCAGATCAGATCAGATCAGATCAGTACAGTTATCGATATACCTTTGAGGCAGCACGACTTAACCCGTTCAAAGGCATCAAGGAGGAGTTTAGCACCACACTCCCGCTGTGTGAACACGTTATATCACTTCGAATTATACTCAAATTAAGGCACATGTACGGTGCACAACTACAGTACAAGGACTGAGTCACCAACTACAGCAGCAGCACTTCGTTGTCGTTTCCCGGAGGTGCCGACTACATTTCCCGCTTATCGGATGTTCTATACTATAAAATAGTACAAATGATTGGTCAATGCGGTTCACCTTTTTTAATTTGGGCGGGCTGAGTTGGCCAACTTCGCTCGCCGGACTTAACTCGGCAAGTCGGCGAGTCGGCTGGCCATCATGCGACTTCGCCAGCCGAGTATTAATCGCGTACTAAAGCCAGTCATATCCTATTACGGGGGTCTATAGTTAACAGGACCTATGGCATACATAAAAACCTACCGGTATATATTTAGGTATTTTTACTAACAATATTTGGTCCTGTTTACTGTGGCCCCCCGTAATAATAGCCGACGAAAGCCGTTTAATTGGCTAGCAGAACCTACCGACTATATCTCTCTAGCGTTTTCCATACCTGCAGTAATAATAGGCCCACAAAAAAAAGCGATGTTGATTCCTATTCTCTAACATATGTTCAAACGTTTTTTTACATTCCCTCACGTAAAAAACACGGAACGTCAGTGCCTCTTGGGGAGTTGCAGGTAAAAGGCGTTGTAGCCCCCTTGTGCGAAGGGGAAAATGATACACTATCGCCGGGCCGATTTGTGTCTATTTTTCTGCACCTTGTGGGCTGTGATCGGTCCGGGTGGAATCAGTGTGTCAAGCAGTGTGACAAGCGGGGGGAGTTATTTCGTTTCCGCGGCGTTATCTTGGGGGGGAATAATCCCAGAGAGTTACTTGTATCAACTGTCAAAGTGGAAAACTCTTCTGAGATGATACTCATCTACGTAGATCACCCGCGATGCCATGCGCCAAGACGCACCCAAAACAAAACAATCCCAAAACTCACTGGACAAGCTCTTCTGCCTCTGAATCCTGAACTTGGCTTCCTCTTGGATCTCCGCGTCGGTCTTGCCGCCCTGCCACAACAAAAAACAAAAGAAAAAAACAGCCAGATTTTCCGGGAGAGAATAAAAGAAAAGAAAAGAAAAACACACCACAACACGACACAACACAACACTGCGTGCATACACACTGCCTGGGGACATATCATCTTCAGATATATCACAATCGACATCTTTCAGGGCAGGTAGATATATCCCTGATACGTACCAGGTACGATCTAGCTCATGCGGTTGGGTGGTACAAAAATGGCAAATACAATCAACAAAAACCAAAGAACAATACAACAGATTTTCCGCAAAACGAAAAAAAGAAAAAAAAGACGAAAAAAAAAAAAACGAACCACACCCGCCTTGATGTCGAGGGAAAAAAAAGCAAGCAACATCTAGTCCATACGTGGCGGCAAGAGAACAAACACCTTTTGTCTCTTTTTCAGTTTTGTATATTACGGGGGACCATAGTGAATAGGACCTACGGTACACACACCCATATAATTCCATATTTTTACCAACAAAAAATTGGTCCTATTTACTATGGCCCCCCGTAATAACTTGGTGTGTTTAGTACCCCCCCTCCCCCGTCTGGAACTGAGTGCAAAAATTGAGGTATCGATTGGTCTATTTTGTTGTACATCTGGTACCCCCAACCCCTTTTAGCACTGCAGTGTACAGACACCTAATATAACCTAATGACACCTAATATAACTTGAGTTCCAAGTGTTTTGTGACCCTCAAGGAGATGCAGTCCCAAACACTCCTCAACACTCTTGATCACCGCAACATGCGCCTTACGTACGTACCTGGCTGGAGCACAGCATCGCGTAGATGCCCTTCTTCGCCAGGAGCTCGGCGTGCGTCCCTAGCTCGATGACACCCTTGTCGATGACGGCGATCGTGTCAGCGTCTTGGATCGTGGAGAGGCGGTGAGCGATCGTCACCGTCGTCCTCGGCTTGTCCTTGTGCAGCTTGTCCAGGGCGGCTTGAACGACCTTTTATTCACCGAACCAAGATTACATCCATCGAGAGAGGACGCGAGAGAGAAAAAGAGAGCGAGAGAAAAGAGCCCAATTCGAAGGACGCGAAAAGAGCCGAATCAGGTGGAATATTCGTATATCATAAAAAAAAAAAACTTTAAAAACAACGATACGATTTTACATTTACCAGGAATATTGGAGTCAGGGGAGTTGTAGTCATGAGCCATGCCTACATTTAAGTGGTCGGATTACGCCACTATCTTAATAAGCAGCTTGTCGACGGCGGCTTCATAGATTGATCAGCTGATTTGTTGATTGATTGATTGATTGATTGATTGATTGATTGATCGATCCTGACATCAATGGCCGGGAGAGAGTCGGCTGCTCTCTTGATTGATTGGTATATTGGTTGACTGATCGATTGATCGATTGATTCGTTGGCTGATTGATCGATCGATTGATTTGTTGATTGATTGATTGATTGATTGATACGATTAATTAATGTGTTTCGATTAATTGAATGGTAGTTTCATTGAATGACTTGACGCGGTGACCGATTGATCGGCTCGTTGGTAGATTAATTGGTCCATTCGAGCGATCGAATGACGGCCTGTTGGAAGCGAATCACGCATACGCCACGATATATTCGGGCGCACACCCCGCCGCAGCTTTCTGACGACCTTTTTACGTCTCACCGAAACAAAAAATGTCCAAAGTAAGAAAAAACGGCACACTTTTTAACCCGATAAGAAATCTCATCCACGGCCTACATAGCTCTGCAGCAAAAAAAAAAATATCCACAAAAAAAAAACAAGCCCTCTTGGATAGTACTTCCTCAGTTGGGAAGCCCCACCAGTTGGAAGCATTGCCTGATAAGGAAAAAAAAAAAAAGTGCTACTATACCGTTATATCGTAGAACGCGCCTCATGCCTTACCTTTTCACTTTCGGAGTCGAGGGCGGACGTAGCTTCGTCCAGGAGGAGGATAGCTGGGTCTTTGATGATCGCCCGGGCGATGGCGATACGCTGATAAGGAGGTTAAGGCGGGGGGGGGGGGGGGGGGCGTACTCATTTGTTGATGCCTTAATAACTTGACCGTTGACCACGCACGCCTTTCGAGACGGAGCACCGTTCCTACTCTCGATGGAGACACCTTCAACATCTGAGCGTTCGTCACGTAAATATACTCCATATACGTAATTTGCTTACATTCCATCTCTGTCCTGATATTCGGGGGAGCGGGTGGGGGGGGGGGGGGGGGGGGGGGGGGGGGGGGGGGGGGGGGGGGGGTACTCGATAGGAGAGATGTACTCGATCTCATGCATGGCCGTAGTCGTATGACCATATACCCTCGCATCCCTACAACGCCGGGACGGAGCGTGTCGGGTTTTCACCGACCAGGTAGACATTGCTTGCACCAAGCGCGAATCGCCGTGAGATGTCCGGCGAGTCGCATGAAGGGTGAGCTGCATCCTACTAAGAACCGCCTGTGAGGCGGACTTGCATATGGATGACAGCCTCAATGAGTTAGTTTAATTTCCGGTGCAACCACTTCCAGAGACAGCAATGGGAGTACTATGTAATTGCCTCTTGGGTGCCTTACCTTGAACACTACGTGATACGATCAATTCCCTTGTGCAGAGAAAAAGGTTCTTTACTTCGCACAGATGATCTCACTCGACAACCAGCTGTGGGCGACCGCCAAAAAGAAACGGTACCCTGGATGTCTAGCTCACGTAGTGAGCGGCATGTTTTACAGTGTCGTTGCCAACCGACGGGGAGGGGGGGGTACTCGATTCCGGGGGGGGAGGGGGGGGGGGTTGTTTGCGTACGTGAGTTTCTTTTTTATATGTTACTGTGTTCATTCATGTGTGAAAAAACAACAGGAGTAGTGCAGGATGCATCTGTCGATTGATTGAACGACAACACATTTCTAGATACAGTGGCGACCTTCATTTACTTCACCTGAACCTACCCTACCCTACCCTACCCTATCTGACCCTACCCTACCATACCGTACCTTACCATACCCTACCATATTACACATACCATACCATACTACACATACCATACCATACTATATTACACACACTTTTTCCCGAGGCATTCTTCCACTCCAGAGTGTTTTGGAGCCTGTCCTGTGATTACGGACCACATTTTTTTTTTGCGATGAGTTCATGTAAGAACAACAACAACAACAACAACAACAACAACAACCACCACACGACAAAAAACCACACCAAACCAAACCATATCAAGCCACACCGCATCAACACCCGTACCGTACCGTACCTGCTTCTGCCCCCCCCGGACAGCTGGAATCCACCTTCTCCAACGCCGGTGTTGTAACCATCCGGGAAGCTCTGCCAAAAACACCGGGATCGTACGAAAGCAAGAACGCGGGTTCTCGAAAATAAAAAAAAGACGCGCAGTACAGTACCCGAAAGCACACATGACACGTTGGACGTACAAAAATGTTTTCGCTACGTACTCTTTTGCCCAAAACATTTCAAGACATAGCTTAGAGCACATAAGAGAATTTTGGCATGATGTAGGATACACACCCAGCCTCGCAAAAATAAGGTGGGCTTGCCTCGAAACAAGAGTGCTGTTGAGAGCTGTCGGGTACCGTATCGAATATTGAGACGTAGTCAAATGTTGCAATACTCACAAAGCTCATTCATGGGGAGGGTAAATACGTACCAGATATAAACTAGCGGTATCGCCGCGGCTCTGCCCGTGCCGTCACGTAGTAAATAAAATATTATACATATTCCATAGACCATACCAGCACACACAGAATGTGTACGTACATGTTACTAAAATACTACACCGCTTAGTGCACAAAACAAAACGACCGTTTGGATACGATATAACACGGATACCAAAACGGTCCTTACTTCTCCGGCCAAACTCGAGGTGTAATCTTACTGGTGTACATCAGATGGGCACGAGATGCACCGACATATTTTCGCTGGTCCTTAGGCCTTTTCGCTTTATGGGCTGCTGTATGTATAGCCTTCAAAAATTCAACGACTGGCGAGTCTTTCGTTTTCTTTTCCAGCTGGAAAAAAAAAAAAACAAGTCATCGGCTTCTACGTTGCGCCATCCGATGCCCGAACGCGCTCGAAGGGGAACGTTGACCTTGAATAATACTAACAGGACAAACTACAAGTTACCTCTGCCCGCCCCCTAACCCACCTTGATGAACTGGTGAGCGTTGGCAGCCTTGGCAGCCGCCACGACTAAAAATAAAAACGCCAGCGAGAAGTGACACCATCGCCACCACCGACGTAGGCGATACGTTGAATGGTTGATTGCGCAGCGCAGCGCGTTGAACCGCGGAGAACATTGGAACGGTCCCAAGAACGGTCCAAACAGGCGGACGCAAAGGTCGGCGAGCGACGAGAGGATGGGAAGGAGGGGGACGTGAGAAGGTACGACATGTAACATGGCAAGTACGCACGGTAAGGAGGGGGGGGGGGGGGTAAGGGGGGGGTAAGAAACAGCAACTGCCTGTACTAACGACAACACCGACACACGCCAACAAAAACGCCGCTGCTACTACCAACACCCAACCACACCTGCACCAACAGAAACACCACCTACCGCCACGACCATCAAGAGCAACTACCACCAGTATCAAAGGCCATCACAATCGCCGTCACCAACAAAAAGCAACAACCACCACGGTCAATACAAAAACAAACACCGACAAACGGGACGCCACCAACCCACACCAACCACATGAACATCATTACACATCAGCGACAATAACATCAACACACACCAACACACACCAACACAAAAAAAAAACAACACAGTGACACCAACACCAAAAACAGCGAGACCACCACCAACACCAAAAACAGCAAGACCACCAATCACAACCGAAACAACAAGAGCAGCAACCACCAGTACTACAACTTACCCCCGCCACCCCACAACCGAACAAACCATCAACACCACCACCACCAACATCACCACTACTTACTCTCTTCCTGAGTGGCTCCTTGCTTGCCGTTCGCGATGTTGCGACCGATATTGCCGGCGAACAGGACTGGCTCTTGCCCCACGTACCCGATCTGACACAGCAAGCGGACAACCAAACAAGCAACCAAGCAACCAGGCAAGCGGGCAGGCAGGCAAGCGGGCAGGCAAGCAAGCAAGCAGGCAGGCGAGCAAGCAAACAGGCAACCAAGCGAACGAACGAACGAGCAAGCAAGCAACCAAGCAGGCACGCAGGCAGGCAGGCAGGCAGGCCAGCGAGCAAACAAACACGCAAGACGCGATCAGCCAGGAAAACAAACGCTTACCGTAAACCCGTAGGGAGCAACACAAAACTGTATACCAGCATACCACAACACTTCGAAAATCGAACTTGTGGGTACGTCGGGCGCTATACTTCTACATTGCATGTACAGCACGGCATTCGTGACTTCGACCTCGAGCCGTGGTGGTGGTGGTGGAGGAGGAGGAGGCCACTACAGCTGTACACGATGCAGTCGTAGAGCAATACCGATACTTACTAATAGTATACGTCTGTATGCCGATGGCAGTGGTACGGGGCAAGAGGCTACCGCAAATATCAGCAGTCGTGAACAGAACGTATACGGCAGCAAGAATTAATAGGCATCAACACACTACAATAAGGCACGAGAAAAGCAGCTGTACAGGAAACACATATATTCGTCGACACAACAGACCGAAAAAACGATACAACAACAACAACAACAACAACAGGAACCCATTGGACAGAGAAATAGTAGGCTAACGACTAAGGAAGAGCAATAGCTCACTGCTAGGTAACAACACTCCAAGGATCAACAGCAATAGCAGCACCGCCACCAACACCGGCATTGACTTCACCTGCTGCCTATACCAAGCCACGTTGAGGGTCTTCAAGTCCACCCCATCCATCTTCACCGAGCCCGACGTTGGGTCGTAAAATCGAAGGAGCAGCTTGGTCATCGTCGACTTCCCCCCCCCGGAGGGACCCACGAGGGCCAGAGTCTTGCCCACGGCAACGTCTAGGCTGAGGGAGTGGTACACCACATCATCAGGGCGGGCAGGCTGCGGCGACAAGAAGAAAAAAAAAAAAGACGAGAGACAAAAATTACAAAAAAAAAAATAACATGTGTGAGTCTTACTGTTCAAACAAAAAAACATTTTTTCTTTCTTTGGAAGAAAAAAAAAAAAAAACTAGAAGAAAACAATTTTTGCTCTTATTGGAAAACAAAACATCAAAAGAAAACATTTTTTTTTTTTTTATTGGAAAAAAAAACAAGAAAATATTTCTCCAATTTAGTCCAGGCAGTCCTTATATAATAAGTATGTCTGTACCGAGTATAGAGCGGTACGTACCTAAACGAACAAAGAAAAAAACATCACAGCTGACGTATTTATTAAACAAAAAAACTCACGTAGCTGAAGCCGACGCTGTCGAAGACGACGTGCCCCTCCACCTTGTCCGGCTTGGAACCTTCCGTGGACGACGAGTCTATCGGAGGCACCCTTTCCAGGGTCTCGAACACCTCCACGGCCGCGCCTCGCGCGGTGCCCAGGGCCGCGATGCCCGGCGCTGTCTGTCCGAACATCATGGAGCCCATAAGGACGGCGAAGATGGACGATAGCACGTCTCCACCGCTTCGGCCGCCGCCGTCGGCCACCTGCATCAAAACAAAGTTGTCAGTAACATCAACACATACATGACTGGGGTGCGCGAACTTTTTTTTACAAAAACAAAAAAGGAAAAAAATATATATGACATTTTACTAGCCATTTTTCGAGAGACAGGCAGAGGCGGGGGGGGGGGGGGGGGGGCTATACTACTGCTGACCAAGTACGTAAAAAAACTGTGAAAAAAAAATGCGTTCAATGAATGTGTCCAGAAATCCCACCTTACCCTACCCTACTTCTCTCTTTCATGTATAGAATGTGTATGTCGTGCCTATTGTATCCAGCATGATGACATGTCATTGCAACTATTGCATTGTCTACTCTGTTTACCGCATAACAATGTTTTATCTCTGTGTCGTGGTTTTGTGACACACATGACATGTACTCTAGGATTCTCTAGGATTGAAGAATCGGCACGGACACTGGTTGTGCTGGACTTCGACGGGTAGAAAGAACGGTTTGATGTGAAGAACACACACATCCGCCTCCCCGTCACCTCGCCCCACCCCAACCCCAACCCACTCGGAACCCGTTCTGTGCCGAAACAGCAAGCGAGAGCATAGGTCAAGTAGAAGGCCGCCTCCACAGTATGTATACCCCACTCCAAACCGCCCCAACCCAACCCGACCAAAAAACCCAACCCCACTCCGCACCTGCTTCGTGCCGAACCAGAAAGCGAGAGCATAGCTCATGTAGAAGGAGACGAAAAGCATGCCATTGCCCACGCCTTTCGAAATCCCTTCCTTAACCCCGGCCTTGTACGCACCGTCCAGGTGGGTGGAGTATCGCTTCAGCTCGACCTCCTCGGAGTTGAGAGAGGCTACCGTACGGATACCGCTCAGAACCTTGTCGGGAAAATAAAAAAAAATAAGCAAACAATGATCAAATATACTGCTGTATATACTCCCCACCGTGTACATGACAAGCACATGTTGTATGATTCAGCAGTACTGTAGTATCTATTTTCATTCCCACAGAAGTGTAAGGTCATATAACACCGGTCTCGTAGTATATACGAAGGCATGATCGGAGTATCATATCTACGCGTGCTATAAAAGCATGGTTCACGTATATACGCAGGTTGCACAGATGATTTTATCCTTCACTATTAACGTAATACAACGAAGAAAAAAAAAAAAATGTTTCAAGAAAAAAAATACGCACCAGGTATACAAAAGTATTGTACTTCGTAAAAACACACTACTACAATTAATATAAGAAAAAGGACCTTCGTGCAGACAAAGAAAGAACAAGCAACAACACGACACACCTCCCAACACAAAATAAAATCAAAATCAAAGCAAACAAACTATTACGGTGGTCCATAGTTAATAGGACCTACGGTACACACAAAAACCCTATATGTTTACCTATTTATACTAACAATATTTGGTCCTGTTAACTATGGTCCCCCGTAATAACAAAACAAAAAAACGCCACCGTGCACCTCTGTCGCGACCCCGCCCGCCTTGCCGTAGTAGTCCGAGCCCTCCTGACTGCTGCTCGACATGAGCTTGGACAGGATAGCTACGCTACCCCCGATGAAGGGCACGCAAGCCAGCATCACCAGACCCAGCTCCCAGTTGATAATGATTGCGGTGGCAAGCAGCGCAATGCCTGGACGGTGGTGGTGGTGGTAGTGGCAACAGAAACAGCAGACGACATACGACGTACCAGGTATAATTTTCGGAAACAGCACCAGCGCAAGCAAAAGCAGCCAGAAAAATGAAAAAAAAAAAAAAAAAAAAAAAACAGGGGGGGAGGGAAAGAGAACACGAAAAAAAGGAAAGAGGGTGGGCAAAAGAAAACGAGCAGAGGAGAGGGGCTGAAAGAAGAAATCGAGCAAAGAGCACGTTAAGAAAAAAGGAACAAATATAACAGCGCAAAAAAAGAAAGAGATAACACTGGTACACCGGAATAAAAGGAAAATGGGCGACAAAAGCAAAGCGAGTGCAAACGAATAGACGCGAAAAGAGAAGCAGGGGAGCAACACAAAAAAATGACAGGTAAAAAAATAAGAAACAGGGCAGCTACAAGTAGCCCAGGCTGGATTTCTTATTCGAGCATGGGTGCGTTCTACGTTGCCTGGCACTGGTATGTATTTACCATAAAGAACGAACAAAAACTTAAAATTAAAAAAAAGAAGAAGACACCTCAGCCGGGAGATCTGAATTTCCCTCGAAACTCATGGTTTCACGCTACGTGTGATAATTCATTACTTTCCATCAAAGCGTGGTACGGATGTTTACACATACTGTAGGTCCTTCCTCCCTTGACTATAGTATAGGATCTCTTATTCTATTGTATTGCAAGTCACCTAAACTCCGGCCTCGAGAAAACCGAGAGCGCAACCCGATGTCCGGCAATGTAAGTATTTGTTAGGTACTAATATCAATACTCGTACGATTCTCAAATTTCCGGACAAGATTGGAACATGAAAAACCTCTACCTGGTACGTGAGGAAGATACTCCTCCAGCGGTATATAGGGCAATTCCTCAGTCAGTCAGGCAGTCACTTTGACAAGAACTACTTCCAGCAAAAAGTGCCGCCAACCCCTCTTGAACGCGACAGATACCCCGCCCCTTAAAAAGGGAAAAGGGGGGAACGCCTTATTCATGTGGAAACCCTGAGAGGCCAGATGAATACAGACGGAGCCCCCGCTGAGGAATATATATATGTATCCGTAATAATCTCTAGAGCGGTGTTCTTTATACGTCCATAAGATATGACATCCTCTACCCCTTACCACTGAGCCCATTGAGGACGATGTCGCCCACTTTCCTGCCGAGACCGTCCTGCACCTTGGCCATGTTCGCGGTAACGGCCGTGGGAAGCTGTCCCGCCGGGTGCTCATCAAACCAGCCGATGTCCTGCTTCAGGATGCACTTCACGTACGCTCGTCGCATTCGCAGCGCCTAGTATTGGGTGGATATATAGCGAGGTGGGTTTGGGTTTGCTTTTAGGTTTGGATTTACTGTAGGTTTGGGTTGGGTTGGGCTCTCACCAGCGATGCTCCAGAGGCAGACAGGATACACCTAGGCAATCCGGCGACAATCCGGCGACAATATACCATGTATCACATCCCGAACATCATACTATCTCGTATATCATCCCATCCCATACTCCATACACATAATCCCGTATCCCATCCCATCCCATATCCATATATACACAAGCCCGTACCGTACCATACCATACCATACCATACCATACCACACCTGTCTCTCGCCAGCGATGCTCCATAGGGAGACCATGGTAAATCCTGCCAACCCCGCGACGGCTCCGATGATAGCGAAGATAACCACGAAGCTCTCGACGCTTTCGAGGATGGATGTTTCCTCCGTCTCGTCGACGGGCTCGCCTAGCTCGTCAAGGGTGCTGCCGAAGTTCGCGATGAACAACGGCATCATACTGCAGTTGGAGGTGCGATACGGTACGGGATGGGACAGAGGATGGCATGGGATGGGGGCGGGACGGTACGGAACAGGACAAGACACGACAAGACAGAGCAGGACAGAGCGGGACAGGACAAGACGAGGAAGAAGAAAATTTCCGGGATGATTCAACGAAGAAGGAACATGAAACACAGACGCACTTACAGGATGGCCTCATGCTACTGAATATATCTGTTGAGGGGACGCGGGTTGGAGGTCTGCGGCACGGTACCAGACGGGATGTCCCCAACAAGTGGTTGCAGCTCAGGAGGGCTTAACTTAATTTTGTAAGCTCCCGCGGCAACGCTAACATCTCTCCGATAAATACCAGGTACACATGATTCCGGTTCAAAAGTGAACGTTTTTTTTTTTTTGGTCTCGCCCACACTATTGACACCCGAAACTGTCCACAGAGACAAAAAACACAAATCCCAGCAGGATAATTCTTCCGCGGAACAAACGGACAAATTCCGAGAACAAAACAAAAGAATCGTTTCACTGCTGGCCACACCGAACATTCCGGGGAACACTATTAATATCAATACAGCAGTGTTGCTTCCGCGGAAAAACTCAACTTTCCAGCAAAACATTTTTTCGGATGAATGTTGAAGAATGCCAGAAAATTCCGGCAACACCGAAATATTCCGCCAAGAAAATCGTTTTGGAACGAAGACACTCAACTTCCCCCGCTGGAACACTATTCCCTCCGGGCATAATATACAACACTACAGTTAGTAGTACGGCCCTACTGATAGCACCATCGCTAATTACAGAGAACAAACTGCTGTAGAAGTGCACAAAATTTCGCAAAGGGCAGGCTAGGATAAAGAGGGCGCATTTCGTGATTTTTCCGCCCGATGTGTCAAATGAGGATCTACACCGTGACATGTGAGCTGTCAGACCGGCAGGGCAGGATCTGCTTGACTGTGGTAGATGATCTATCTACCGTACAACAGATCGTCATATGTCCTTACCACGCGTGTATACAGGCCGCCAATGTCCCGATAAACATGAAGAGCTTGTCGTTGCTGTCCGCGAAGGAAAACAGCTTCCCGAGCGGCACCTGCAGACAGAAAGCACAACAAGAAACACAAAAACAAAAAAACAAAGACATACATGAAGACAGACAGACGAACAGACAGACAAACAAATAGACGCAGACAAAGGAAGAGAGACACACACGACAGCGGTTAAGGTGGCGAAACAAATCCGAGAAACGAAACACAAAAAATCGGCAAAAAAACACACACACACACACACCCCCCCTCATCTGTGAGATCGAAAACATCCCTAAACCTCAATAATGATCGAAAAACATGCTTGCAGGCTATTATTATTGATAAAACATCTTACGTACGTACTCTGGGCGGGAAAGACATTTTAGGCGAACATGCGAACATTCAGCGGCCCTACAGCAGTATCTGGTAGTATCCCGCACGCGCTCAAATCGAACCGTTACGTACCGATGCCTGCGTAGTCTCCGCCTGACAAGCACGATACAAGCACCGAGCATTCCCAATCTCCCTTCCGCCAAGAACTAACTACCTGGTAACTCCTATTACTATTACTATTACGTACGTACAAACAAATGCATACTAATTCCAAGTATTACTAGTGTCTCCAAAACACTCCAGCGCAGCGCCAAAGTTTGATCAAAAGTCGAATGCATCATATTGCATTATACGCATGACATTTGACAAATACATACCAGGTACTGCTGTGTGCTGTGTAGTATTACGGGGGTCCATAGTTAATAGGACCTATGGTGTACATCAAAACCTATATATTTACCTAATTTTACTAGCAATATTTGGTCCCGTTTACTACAGTATGGTCCCCCGTAATAGTACCGCCGTGTCATACTATTGCGGGGGACCATAGTTAACAGGACCTACGGCACAAACAAAAAAATATATATATTTCCCTACTTTTACAAGCAAGATTTGGTCCTATTTACTACTGTTATCCCCCGTAATATCAATAAGTAGTACAATCAATACGAAGCTCGCAGTTTTGCCAGTCATGTACTACTGTACGTACTGTAGTATGAACCATGGTCTGCTTTCCGACACAGAACATCATGCTGTTTTGTACGTCCATACATTTATATGTATACACTATAGATACACATACCATATATACTAGTTACAGTTACAGTTAGTACGCCTCTGTCCAGACACATCTGCACAACACCCGCGGGTACATTTACACCTCGGACAAAAGCTCGACTCCTGCTTTTTAATGGTCTGGAGAGAGCTATCCGTCTACATCATCCTTTATTTATTTTTTTTTTTTTTTTTTCATCACTTTCACTTTCCAGCCCACTCGTAGGAGGTTTTTACCCTCGGCGATCTTCTGGACAAGCCGTGGTCACAGGTGTCGTCCCTTCTCCCCCCCGGTACGTGCCTTTATTTTTTGTCGCGCATGGGGTTCAGCATTCCCACTGCTCGTCGATTTTCATCGAATGTAGCCAACTCACGCTTTCGCGCTTTCCGCTTATCAATTTTTTATGCAAGAAAAAGTCCCTATGAGCATGCACTCGGTGAGACTTGAACCCACGAAAGTGATCTTGACAGGCACGCGGACCACCCATCAAGCCTGATCTGTCTCCAGTAGAAAATCTAGCTCGTGCCGCCGGGTCCGCATACATGCTATTAATATTAATACCGCGCCATCTACAAATAATGTAGCAGATGTTTCTCCGCTTGGATCTGTACCATCACATCACAACGATAATGATCTGTGATCTAGATGATGATCTGTGATCTAGATGATGATCTGCGATCTACTGCGTAATACCTGGTAGATAATTTTCTGTCTCTTGAGGTGTGAAGGATTTGGATCAAACACTCCGTCCGGAGATGCAAGGACCGTTCGAGCACAGGAGATACAACTGCCTGTTGTGCACTGACTGACTGCTGTAGGTACACGACTCGAAAAGTACAAGTGGGACTTGATGCACACCACTCCCTCCCGAAATATAAGCATCACTCTTATTTGGTTTTAGTGTCAAACCGATATTTGTTTTTCTATATCACGACACTAGTGGTGTTTCATACGTAGTGAGTCTACAAAATACTGAGTGAAGTGGAGTGCGTGCAAAAAAAAACACACACACACACACTAATACCACCAGGGAGGGACCTACAAAATAACAACTGAATTTGTTTGTTTGACATAGGGGACACCAAAATAATCGAAGGTACCAGGCAGGGGTGTAACAAAAAAAAGCCAGTTTGGCCGTATATATAGTCCACGTTTGAACTCTGCAGTCAGTATCAAGCGGGGACTATGTTTACGTCCACAGAGTCGTGCCCTCTCTCCCGCGTGCGTATAGTATAGCATGCGAGTACATACGAGTACATACGAGTATTATTTGCTTGCTTCTCCCGGCAGCGGAGACGAGACGAATACCAAACAACTCCTTGCAGTTCCGGACTATTAATAATAAAAAGCTGTCTGTCTGTGTATACATGTATGTACATACGGGGTAGATGGATGGTTCGTACAATACGCCCCGGATATGACATCTACGTTTGGCATCCGCGAACGTCGTCAGACTCAACGTCAAAGAGCTTTTCGTTACAGCAGCCGAGGAACGAGCGAAGATCAACCGAAAACTGGGCTGCTCCAGACTGTTGGCATCATCAACATGACCTCAAGCGCCATCTCTTTCCCTATCAGCTATGTGAAAGTACAGCACACCTAGCAGTAGTGCCACGTAGATACTAACAGGAGTACGCCTCTTCAGATGACCTGCCTTTCAAGCAAGCGTCATCTCTTTCATTTTTTCCCCATTTTGCCCTTGTGCGCAACAGACGAGAGCTGTGTGATGCTGAGCTATATCATGCCGTGATTGGCGTTGTATTTCGAACGAGAATCAACTTCGATAAAACAAAAAAAAAAAGTAATCCATATGATTTCGATTTTTGTTTTTTTATTTATTTTCAGTTCATTTTTCTCCATCCTATTTATTATCCTCGCCCTACTATTACGGGGGACCGTAGTAAATAGGATCAAATATTGTTAGTAAAAAAAGCGAAATATATAGGTTTTTGTGTCTACCGTAGGTCCTATTTAACATGGCCCCCCGTAATACTACGTCCGCCCTCTCCCAGTGGCATCTCAAACCCGGGGATACATAGCGGGCGCCCCCCCCCCTCCCCTCCCCCCCCCCCCCCCCCTCCCCATCACGGAAAGTGCCTTGCTATTATTTTTTTATGGCGGCCTTATAAGCGCGTTTTTCCCTCGTCGGCTCGCATCGATTTCTGCATAAATATGCGGAAGGCATACTATTATACTACTAATATGAAAATACCGAAAAAAAACGAAGAAAAAAAAAAAGTGCTATTAATACTAAATCAATACGATTGCGATATTTGATTTTCGCACGTACCGTATATACCTGGAAGCTTTTTGTTCAGAAGTGCCTGGACGGAAAAATATACCAGGTATAACATTCTAAAGGTCGTTTTTAACGACACGTATTTGGCAAAAACGCGAAGTTTTAGGAAATTTGGATTTTGCCAATTTAGCAAGTTTTTTGTCAAGCTCTTAGTGAATATTCCCCAAGCCCTTCGTCGGCAAGTTTACGGAATTCGGACTTGCCATTTCATTTGGCAAGTTTTTTAGGAAGACTTGGAAATCCAAATTTCCAAAAACTCGCCAAGATGGAGGGGCAAAAACACGCTCGATAAGACATACAAGTACAATTTTTTTATTTTTTTTTCTTTAATCACTTTTACTTTCCAGCATAACTCGTAGGAGGTTTTACCCTCGACGATCTTCTGGACAAGCCGTGGTCACAGGTGTCGTCCCTTCTCCCCCCCGGTACGTGCCTTTATTTTTTGTCGCGCATAGGGTTCAGCATTCCCACTGCTCGTCGATTTTCATCGAATGTACAGCTAACTCACGCTCTCGCGCTTTCTGCTAATCAAGTATAGTGACAGTTATACACCTGGTACATAGCGTACAGGGTTCCCCTCCGGGAAGTGCCTATGAGTAGGGGAGTGGCGCAAGAGCGAAATAATACTCGTACAAAACAACTAGACGCACACCTGTTCGAGAAGTATTAACAGTATTTCGGAGGAGCTATAGAGCTATAGAGCAAATAGGACCAAATGCTGTTAGTAGAAATAGTAAAAATAGGTAAATATATAGGTTTTTACTTACACCAAAGGTCCTACTAACTATATATATATATATATTTTGGGGGGGGGGGGGGCATAGTACCGGCGTCCCCGGTGGCTTGCGCGTGCCTATCAAGATCAATTTCGTGGGTTCAAGACTTCTTCAAGTCTCACCGAGTGCATGCACGTAGGGACTTTTTCTTGCATAAAAAATTGATTAGCGGAAAGCGCGAGAGCGTGAGTTAGCTACATTCGATGAAAATCGACGAGCAGTGGGAATGCTGAACCCTATGCGCGACAAAAAATAAAGGCACGTACCGGGGGGGAGAAGGGACGACACCTGTGACCACGGCTTGTCCAGAAGATCGCTGAGGGTAAAACCTCCTACGAGTTAGGCTGGAAAGTAAAAGTGATGATTAAAAAAAATAAAAAATAAAAAATAACTATGGACCTCCGTAAATAGTAGCTGCATCCACCTATCATGAATGCGAGGAGCACAGACATATTTTGGAGGACAGACTATTAATATAATGTTTGGTTTGTGGAAAGAGTGTGGGATCATTACTACAATAATATAAATTAAAATACCGGTAAGTGGATGGTGATCCTGAGCACATGACTCGCGGCGATGAATTCAGTGCATGCGGCGTAAACGGAGGTCGAGTTTGCGCCAAAATACTTGGCGACCCGGCTGTGAATAAAATACAGCAAATACAACCTGGTATTCATATATTCCCTCCAAGTGAATGTTTCTTGGTGCTCAGGGTAACATAGAGGTTTCACAGATAAATGTTCGAGAACAAATCGTAGCCCGAGTTCTGAGAGTACTGGAGTTACTACTGGCGCCAAAAATATTACGGGGGTCCATAGTTAACAGGACATATGGCATACATAAAAACCTATATATGTCCCTACTTTTACTAACAATACTTGGTCCTATTTACTATGGTCCCCCGTAATAAGAGTGATGAGAAAATGAGCAGTACCGAACCCCGAGAGCACAGGTAAGTATGTACCCGCAGTATCGAATCACGAAATAATTGGGAGTACCTGCAATACCCGCAGTACAGTACAGTACAGAACCTCGAGAAACTGAGCGTACTCGCAGTACACATTCCTCGCAGTACATATGCCCAAAATGCTGCCAGTGCTCCAAGTACTCGAGTTGTCCCTAGCGAAAGTAATTTGCTCCAACTCCCACTCGTGGGACTATCTGGGAGTGTTTTGCGCCGAACAATGGGCCTGAGAATTGTCGACACGGTGCACAGAAGGTCCAAGTATACTTCATACTCGAAGTATACTGGGCACATTGAGGATACTTCGGTACACTGCGAGTACTCGCAGAAGCAGTACGAACACTATCAAAGGACGAAATACTGCTAGGCTAGTGCCCGCAGTACCGGCGGAACCCCGAGATACTTCAAGCACAACAGCAGCAGTAGCAGCAACAGCAGCAGTAGCAGCAACAGCAGCAGTAGCGAGTCCCAAACTACAAAAATGCCAGCCCGAAAGTACCCGCAGTATTAGTAGTATCTGAAATAGTAGGATTACGGGGGGCCATAGTAAATAGGACCAAATATTGTTAGTAAAAATAACTCAATATATGGGCTTTGTGTGTACCGTAGGTCCTATTAACTATGGTCCCCCGTAATAGTGCAGAACCTCAAACTACTGCGAGTACTCGCAGTATCTGGAGTACAAAAAACCAGACATACTGCGAGGGTACCAAGTACCTACAGTACTTTCTCGAACATACTTTGCTATACTCCCAAGTATTGGGAGTAGCTGTGCAAGGTTGAGGTATGAATCCACGCCACACGTATGCGCGCCCAAACTCTTTGGCCTTGGGTAAAAACACACAACTTGTATTATATCATGATGAGGCGCGCGAGCGCGAAGCGCGAGCCTTTTTTTTTTTTGGTTTGCTAAGGAAAAAAAAAGCCTCTTCATAACGAGTCGTATACGAGGGTAGGGTGCCTTGTTTTGAACTTTTTTTCTCTGTTTGTGTATGTGTCAGTCATCATGATTCAACATTTTTTTCGGCCACGTTTGTCGACCGCGCTCAACGCACACCGCACCCATTCCAGTCCCGGCGGGCTCTGTGCGCACGCACACACAAACGAAACCTTCTCACGCTGGTGCGGTAGTAAGTCGTGCACAGTTGGTCGAGCTAGGTCCGGCAACGTGTGTAGGCACATGGCTGGGCCATGGTGTTTAAAAAAAAAACAGAACCAACAACCGTGAAACATCAAAACGGTTTTTGTTTTGTTACTTCTACCTAACGAAACCCAACCCTACGAGTACTCGTAGGCAGACTGTGCCTGCCCACAGCAACGTTCGGGCTGTGTCCCTAAGACATGCTGCAGGTGGTGTTGTCAGGCCCACCCTCCTCCTACTGCTACTGATGAGGGGACGGAGAAGCAGGAGAAGATCTGCTGTGGATGTTGTACAGCAGTAGTGGTGGTGGCCCCTGCCACGAGAAGCTCTGTTGGACACATGCCAGGTTGCAGATTTTTCATCTTCAAATTATGCGTGCGGAATCAGGAAACACACAACAAAATCCAGTACGTGTACCCAGGGTTCAAGGGATATAGACCGACAAGCCGAGCGCACCGCGACGCTGACCCTAGCTTCGTGTGTCCCACTGCTACTGCTGCTGCTGCTGCTGTTTTTACTGCTGGAGAACCTCTGCTGTAGATGTCGTAGGTGCATCAGCAGTAGTGGTAAGACCTGCTACGAAAAGCTATCTCTGTTGGACAAAACATGTCAGGTAGGAGCAGATTTTTCGTCTTCAAATTATGCCGAATTTCGAGTTCGGAACCAGAAAACGATACGACGAAATCGAGTATGTTCTACAAAGGGTTCAAGGGTTAGACTGACTAGCCGAGCGAACAGCGACGCTGACCCTGGCCTCGTGACCCTGGCCTTGTGTGTCCTACTGCTACTGCTGCTGCTGTTTTGCTACTGGAGAAGCTCTGCTGTAGATGTTGTACATCAGTAGTAGTGGTGCCACCTGCCACGAGAAGCTCTTTTGTAGGACAAAACATGTCAGGTGCAGATTTCTCGTCTTCAAATATCGAAAAGTTCCCAATACTTTGGCAAGTTTTTGGAAATTTGGATTTTCAAGTCTTGCTAAAAAACTCGTCAAAAGAAATGGCAAGTCTAAATTTCCATAAACTTGCTAACGAAGGGCTTGCAAATATCCACAAGAAAGCCCGTACAAAAACTTCCTAAATTGGCATATATCCAAATTTCCGATTAAAAAAATGCCAAATTCGTGTCATAAAAAAAAAAAAAAAACGACCCTTATGCCGAATTTCGAGGTGGGAGCCAGGAAACGCACAACGAAATCGACTATGTGTACAAAGGGTTCAAGGGTTGAGTTACACCGACAAGCCCAGCGTATAGCGACGCGGACCCTGGCCTCGTGTGCCCAACTGCTGTTGCTGTTGCTGTTGTTGCTGCCGCCGCCGCCGCCACTTTGACTGGTGTTGCTGCTGAAGCACATTTTTTGTTTGTAAAAAATAATGAACCCAGACGTCACAACGTGGTCACTGACATACATACGACCGCGTACGTACGTAGATGTTCGTTCGTGTTGGTTCAGCGCAATACAGAATACTCCGTATTCGCGCAGCATGATGATTCGTAGATATCACTACTGCACATATTACTAAGGTCGCGCCTTATTGCCACCAATTACTAGTACGCTCAGAAAAGCAAGGTGGACGTACTGGAACAAAAAAAGTCAAAGGTGAAAAAGAAAAGAAGCGGATGGTGCGAGTTGAACCTCGGCAACGAAAATTTTATCAAGCGCCGTGTGACATCTACGGTTCTGTTTTTCTAGAGCAGGGTTCGCACAACTGGCACGTTGTGTTTTTTACGCAATCTAAAACACGTAGCAGGATCTCCTACAGTAGAGTAGCTTGTACATGTGCGACTGCATGTACAGCAGTACTGCTGTAAAATGCCATGTGATATGATACGACAGCAGAAGATACGGGTACTGCGACAAAGGAACGTGTACTGATGCCCTTTCAGCCGGCTCTAAGATCTATCGGTCAGCAGGGTAGGACACACAGCAGCCAGTAACTGAAAGTATGTAATGTACGAGTGTTGCTGTACACGATACTTGTACGAACGATTTGTTGTACTCGACTCGACGAGCAGCAGGGAGAGAGGTGATGATGGTGTGGTCGTGGCATGGTCATGCGATCGATCGAACTCTCCGACGATCAACTTTGATAGCCGCAGTACGATCGTCCATACGCGCAAGGTGCGCCCACTGCTGCTGCTGCTGGGCAGCAGGGTTGTGGTGCTGTAGAGGCTAGAGGTAAGCACGCTCTGTGCACTGTTGCTATTGTTGTCTGGGCGACCGTCCGTGCTCCGCGTGCAACAACACACAAAAAAATGTGGATGAATATACGTCAGCCTGGGTACACGCGTATGAAACACAATCTGGCAGACGGTGGAATACGGACGGCAGGCTCCGACAAACACAACCAGCCACAGCAATACTGTGCATATGGGTGTGTCGCACACGCACCGCGTGTGGGCGGCAGCGTTGGAAATATGGGATTTGTGCATGTTGTCTGTTGTGTACCTGGTACGTGTCTGAGCTGTGTGCTCATAGCTCATGAGGGCCCAGGGGAGAAAACAGACAACATTTTACCGATACGTACGTACAAAATAAGGCACCTCGTACTGAAACCAGGGAAATCGTCTCAGCCAATGCTGCCGGAAAAAAAACGTTTGAGGGCATGCCACGCGCACCAGAGTGCACGGATCGCGCCCAGACCTGGATCAACGTGCCCGGCCGGGCTTCCCGTGCTGACTACTTAGCGTTTCGCCAAAAAAGCGCTCGTGCGAAGAGATATGTTTGAAAATGTACCAAAACTTCACCATTAATAACTATTGCGGGGGACCACAGTAAATAGGACCAAATATTGTTCGTAAAAATAGGTAAATATATAGGTTTTTATGTATACCATAGGTCCTATTAACTATGGACCCCCGTAATATTAATATAATATAAATAGTGCATGCCAACGACCCTCAAGTTTGGTGCAGAGTGCTTTTAATGTTTCAATACAATATCGATATCATAGTTCGAAATAATATCGAAACTTTCGATACGATATGCAACACTATTATCAACAATAGCCGTCATAGGTTTCGGCATGTAATTACAATGTATGATATAGGTATACACACCAGTATACATACCTGCGCGAGAAAAAATGTTTTATCAGATCAGAACAGCAAGTGAGTGCAAGGACCATTTTGTTTTCGGGACGGGGGAGAAGGGGGGACCGACTGGAAGGGAGTGGCAACGAGAGCACGCGCAAAGGAGCGAGCCGATTTTCTCTTTGTGATTTTTTTCTTCACGAGGCAGCAATATGTCCCTCTTATTTTACCGGTACGTCACTGGTCTTTTGTAGTGTTGGCGAGTTGTATACCCCTCATGGGGAATGACCCCCGCAATTATCAGGGACGTGGTATCATAGCTGTGCTGCACCTACCTTTGGTCAGAAAGTCCGAAAAGACATGACGATCGTTCATGTTTGGATGGTAGTTTTTGGTTCGATTGCTCTTTTTTTTACTGCATGCCCGCGAGTCGTCACTGTGACAGCACCCCAGACAGCAGCCAGGCGTGTTCCTCAATATCTTCACGACTATCATACCGTGCGTTTCGTACGGTGCAGGCAGCCCTCCAGACAGCAACCGGTGTAGTCAACAAATCACGAGTTGGTTGGTTGTGGGAACGGAGGGGACTCTATATGCTGCAGTTGGGGGGATACCCGCGGTCATGTCAGTTCAGTTTGCGCACTGATTTCATTTTGTGTTCGCCTTCTTCGTCCTCGCAGAGCTCGTGTATTTTTTAGGTGGGAAAGCGTCGTGCTTCCCCGCCAATTCCTTTTTTATCATGGGGTTTTCGGATCTTCCTAGGGGTCCAGCACCTTTGCCTTGTTGCGTAACTGACCACAGACTGCTTCATGGAAGAGTGGTTAATGTGAGAACAGCAACAACAACAACAACAACAACAACAACAACAACAGCAACAGCAGCAACAGCAACAAGAATGTAGGCCTGCGATTGGTGCCGGTGTGTAGGCGTAACATACTCGTTATAATAGAAGTGCGGGCTACTATTATAAATAACACGTACTAATCGCAGAAGGAAGCATTTGTCAGCTCGCGTGTTCTCTACACATCCAACAGTCTCGCCAGCTGCCAGCACCGTCACGTGCGCTGCATTCCACTTACTAGACCCACCTGGGCAATCGACCAGACCAGACAACGGCTACCACGTAGGTAAATCCTCAAAAAACAACCACACTGTCAGTAGCATATGAGCCAACACTCCTCATCCTCCCTTGGGAACAAGCAACGGAGTGCTCTCGGGACGTACATACCAGGTACAGACCAGGACTTCGTATTAATCATCTTAGTATTACGGGGGACCATAGTAAATAGGACCAAATATTGTTAGTGAAAATAGGCAAATATATAGGTTTTTATGTATACCATATGTCCTATTAACTATGGACCCCCGTAATAGTACCTGAAACGTCCGCCATGGCGGACGATGTCTCCGAGGTGCTACACAGAACTCCCAGCAGTACGTACTGTAGTAGTGGTGGCTGGTACAACAAGAGAGGTGCGGAGTCCGACTGGTCCGACCCTTCATAACACCGTTCCGACTGGTCCGACCCTTCATAACACCGTTACCCCCGCACGACTCCCAGCTCAGGCACGAAGCACTCGGGACATACGCTAGGAAAACCAAAAAGAGATGCAAAAAGGATTCACCTGAGGCTTCGGCTCCGCATTTTCCTTCCCGCCAGCCGCATCAAGACCGACATCGCCGTTTGCGGGACCGCCCCCACCATTTGCGGGAGAAGGTTTCTGGTTGGAGGCTGGGGGGGCTAGAGGTACCGCTTTCGTCGGGGACTCTGTAGGCACCCTTGTCGCGACTACCGCGCCGTCCTCAACGGCGTCCTGGGAAAACAAAACAGGATGGGGGGCGGGGCGGCGGGGGGGGAGGGGTAATCAATTGTTGCTTCCCTCTGTCATTCGGCCGTTGACTTCGCAACCCTTTCGCAAGAAGGGAGAGAAGGGGGTGGTGTACTCAATTGTTGCTTGCCTTAGTCATTCGAGCATTGATCACGCGCTGACTTCGACACAAGGGAGGGGCCACAGCGGGGGGGGGGGGGCGGGGGTGTACTCGATATCATGCATGGCCGTAGTTGTACAACCATAGACCCTCGCATCCTTACAATGCCGGGACGGAGCACGTCGGGTGTTCACCGCTTGCTTATGGATGACAGCTTCAATGAGTTAGGGAGGGAGGACGGGGGGTGTACTCGATAGAAGAGATGTACTCGATCTCATGCATAGCCGTAGTCGTATGTATGACCATAGCCCCTCGCATCCCTACAAGGCCGGGACGGAGCATGCCGGGTTTGCACCGACCAGGCAGACATTGCTTGCACCAAGCGCGAAGAAGCGCCGTGAGGTATCCGGCGAGTAGCACGAAGGGTGAGCTGCATCTACTAAGAACCGCTTGTGAGGCGGACTTGCATATGGATGTAAGCTTCAATGTGAGTTCATTTAATTTCCGGTGTAGCCACTTCCAGAGACAGCAGCGGAAGTACTACTATATAACTGCCTCTTGGGTGCCTTGCCATAAACACTAGTAATACGTGATCCGATAATTCCCACTTGTGCGGAGTAAAGGTTGTTCACCTCGCACAAAATGATCTAGCTCGACAACCAGCTGTGACCGACCGCCAATAAAAAAGAAAAAAAAAAAACGGTACCCTGGTTGTGCCTCGCTCAACTAGTGAGCGGCATGTTTTACAGTGTCGCTGCCAACCGACGCCAACCCAACCTATATAATAGGGGGGGGGGAGTTAATATCTGGGGAAAAAAATAAAACAGTATCGTAAGAAGCGAGCATGAATCTCAACTCGAAATTCCTGCACGTTTTGGTGCACGTGTATTGATCGGTTGCGTGTTTTCCAGCCAATATCAAGATCAACTTAAAAATTACTTCGTTCGGAACTACACTACAGCCCGAATCGCTGAAAGCGCTGAATGATGGCGTTTCAACAAGACGTGTTCCGTAGCGGTATGGCACCTATTAATAGTACCGAATCATTGAAAGCGCTGAATAATGGCATTTCAACGACAAAAAAAAAGGCCAGACGGACGACAAGATAGTGGGCTCTCTCGGCAAAAAGGCCTCGGGGTTTCGTTGAAATTTGAGTGTTCGCGATAAATCGCGATTTATCTCACATCATGCGATATTGCAAGATACAATATATCGAGATATTGTATCCATATCCCGATTTTTTGGGGCTGATACAATATCGAGATAGCGTATCCCGTCGAAAAAATCTCGATACCGATCACTAATACAAACTCTGTGGTCGCAAAACTACGAGACATCAGCGATACCACGTGGTACTGCGGCAAGGAGGGTAGACAGTAGTAGACAGGGCAATGCGATGTCATCATATATACTGGGTACGACAGGCACGACAGGCAGATGCTCGCCATCCAAATGCCTTGAGAGACAAAAAAACGAAAGAAACAAAGAGAAACGTCGTGGAAATGGCCACGTCATGCGAGAACAACTACAGCAACAAGCAATCGTCTATTTCCCTCTCGACACCGCAATCGAGTCAATCAACGGGTCTTGACGTCGATCTACTCCACCCTGCTGTCTGTTATCGCCATTCCTGCTGACTGCCGATATTAGTGTGCAGCACAATTTGGATAACTCACAAAACAGCTATTAACCCTTCTAGACCCGCAGTCCCGTTTAGGGGACAAACTACTTGAAATTTGAGTGGTTTGTTCCCAAAACAATACTGCAGTTCTAAAAAGGTTAATATTACGATCATGTCTCCGATCATTAGTGCCGTATAGATTAAACATTGACGTACATACCACCCCGTATGCTCCTATTAATAGACATGGTGGTGCTGCTGACGTGAAATCGTTTGGGCCAAGAAAGCAGAAAATAATCCCGAACTACAAACACCACTTTAAAAGACTATCACTCCACAAAAGGCCCCTTACAATCCCAGATAGAGAGCGGTAGTGGTACCGCTCACGTCTAAATCATCTGCGGCCAGGAGCAGAAAACAATTCCGGACTTCAAAACACCGTTTTGATTCACTACACATTGATTTGCAAACGACTCCTTGTATTTCTGTACACGGGGGTCAAAATCATTTGTTGCGGCAAGAACCCCCGTAGCAAGGCCTCACTATTGTTTTGGCCTTGCTATTACGGGGGGCCATAGTTAATAGGACCTCCGGTACACACAAAAATATATATATACTTACCTACTTTTACTCACAACATTTGGTCCTATCTACTACGGCCCCCCGTAACAGCAAGGCCAAAACAATAGTGAGGCCTTTCTGGGTTCGTGCCTGGTGTGCCGAATCGGCTCGGTGGTCAAATAAATTGTTTTCAGCTTTCCCCTTCCCCCCAATGTGGCAAACCTGGCACTGCATACGAATGAATACCATCAACACCAAGAAATGTTACCTGGTATAACGTATACATTACCACTGAATACGACAAACTCTATTTTTCTGTTTCTTAAGAGGAGGGGGCGGCGGCGGGGGGGTACTCATTATCATGCATGGCCGTAGCCGTGCGTATGACCATAGACCCTCGCATCCCCACAATGCCGGGAGGGAGCACGTCGGGTTTTCACCGACCAGGCAGACATCGCTTGCACCAAGCGCGAAGCGAAACGTGGGGTGTCCGGCGAGTCGCATTACGGGTGAGCGGCATTCTACTATTTCTTGGGCGGGGTCATGTTAGGAGGATTGATTGGCACTCACGATGCGCATGAATAGTCCAGTGCCGAAAAAAAAAAAAAAAAAAAAAAAAATATGAAAACGAAAATAGTCCACGTACCAGGTATGTATGTACGACGTTGGACGACCGCGATATGTTGTACAGTAGTAGATAGATCATCGACTACAATCCTAACCTAACGTTACGCCATCTTGCCCGAGGATCTGCACGCATGCTTAAAAGGTCCGACACACAAAGCATGTCATAAGACCAGGCGGAATACGCGGCTCCCACTCGGCAACATGAGCTAGATCATACAGATCAGACAGATCCTACAGATCCGGAACACATCTAAACGATCTGGCAGATCTAGGACACGGCCTGTCCGACGAGTTGAAACTTTTGATCACACCTGGTATTATGCGAGAGTAAGAAAATTATATATATTTTTTTGGGGAGAGGCTTTCACGCTGCGCTTCGTTACTTGTTGAATGGCAACAAAAAAAATGATGACCAAAACAGTCTTCACGTGTCAGCACCATGATGGCAGTGAAAACATACCTCATGAGAACAAGTACGTCATTTTTTGGGATCGACACTCACCCTGCAGCATTAATTGTTGGATGGCAAAAAAAATATATAATGACCTAAAATAGTGTTACCCTACTGTAATGTCAAGTGATACGATTGGCGCACGAAAAAGCAGCCGCAGCAAAAAGTTTCGCTCGCGGCTCGTGGCGCAACCAGTATCTGGTTTTTTTGTGGGACCGCTGCGAACACGACCTCCCTCAAACTCCCATGCATTTACAGTAGTGCTCAAAACGTCTCACAGCTGTCGTCTGTCGTCATACACCAGTGGTTCCAAAACAGCAAAAAAACATACATCACTACTAGTACGGGGCATCACAGTAAAGAGGACCTACGGTACACACTAAAACCTATATATTTACATATCTTTACTATTACGGGGGTCCGTAGTAAATAGGACCAAATATTGTTAGTAAAAATAGGTAAATATATAGGTTTTTATGTATACCATAGGTCCTATTAACTATGGACCCCCGTAATAACAACACTTGGTCCTATTCACAATGGCCCCCCGTAGTAGAGTAAACACGTATGAATTGGGGTTACATGACACACATTTCACACCGGTGGCACCCTATGAACTAGTGCCTAAGAACTAAGCACTAAGCACTAAGCACAGCAGTACCAGGAAAAAATTCTTCTTATCTGATACTATAGGTACACGGGGGTCTGTTCCACAAAGTAGTGCTGTAAGGTTAGGGAGGTCGTGTCTACTACTGTAGATTATTGTGGAGACCAAGCGGTCCCTCGTATTTCGCGCCTATTCACGGAGGTCCATAGTAAATAGGACCAAATATTGTCAGTAAAAACAGGTAAATATATAGGATTTTATGTGTACCATAGGTCCTATAAACTATGGACCCCCGTGAAAGAGTATACACACAACAGCAGCAGCGAACGCGTATCGTCAGCTCTGTACGTCTGCCGCAGCACGAGCCACATCGATAACCCCGACAGCGGAGAAATATGCACCACGCGCAGGAAAGCGACAGCAACAACACCAACGCCACGACCACCACTGCCATCAACACCATCGACCACCACCAACAACACTATAACCATCACCACAAACAACAAAAAACAAACAACACAAACAACAACACTAACCCGATCGGTGCTTCCGCTTGCGGCTCAGCGGGAACCAAATGTTGTGTGCTCTCTCTCTACCCCTCTCTCACTACACTTGTGCCCGTGCCACCTGAAGCAACAAACTTTAGAAAAACGGACCGATCATCGATCCGCACAGTTCATGATCTAGACCTTTGAAGGCAGATAGATCGCGCAAACATGTACCGGTCTATTGCAGCTCATGTTGCCGGGTGGGAACCGTGCAACCGGTCTGCATACTCGACACACCACACGGTCTAAGTTTTCTGGATTCGATGTCAACTCTGCAGATCCTGCACGACACACAACAGCGGCAAGTTGGGATCTGTAGATGAACGATCTGTCGATGATCTCTACTCTTACCTGTCCGACGCGTGCAAACGTGTGACCGTAACTGCCTTAAACCAATCATGTATGTAAAGCTGCACCTGTCTCACGGTTTTGCCAAGAGACTGCTCGAAGTTTGTGTGGGACAAGCTTCGCTATCACTACTGGAAGTTGACGATGGGTACCAGCAACCCTGCAAGTACCAACTCGTAAAGTGTACATATGAAACAAAAAAACAAAAACAATACTGAACATGAGAAAGAAGAATACAGTATAACCAGGTACAATACATACCAAGAATGAGCAGGGCAGGCCGAACCATGCATACATACCCGTATAGTATACTACGATCAAGATAATTTAGACAACACGCCTCCTGCGACGAATTATTGACCCGGCTTCCTCCAAAACATGTGCGGCACACACAACCAAAATTGTGGCTTTGGAAAGAGTTCGTCGAAAAAGGTTGTACAGACGCATCGCTGGCCTATACGCCCCCCCCGTGTCCAGACACCCAGCCTTGAAAATCGCCCGAGGGGGTGTGTTATCTTATCACCCTGGTGTGATAGTGTCATACGATACTGTCATACGATCGTGTCGTACGGTATGCTATCACGAAGAAGGGAGGGTGAATCATATTTTTTTTCATGCTATAAATACTAACGGCCTAAGAAGAGTAAGTATGTAGTTTTCACATCGGGGAATATCGCGGTACCACGCACCACTTTCCTCCTGTTTCTCTCGAGTTTTCTCTGTTTCATAGAATGCGTATGTCGTGCCTGTCGTATTCAGCATGATGACATGGCATTGCATTGCCCACCGCTGTCTACTCTGCTTACCGCATTGCAATGCAGCATCTCTGTGCCGTACTTCTATGACCACAGCTTGCACCTCTGTAAATTAATAGGAGTGAAGAACCGGCACAAACACTATTAACAGTTGTGCTGGATGTCGACGGGTACAAGGACGGTTTTGATGTCAAGAACACACACCCTCAGAATAAAAATAAAAATAATATATCCTGAACACATGTCCCGGAACATGTTGAAGGGTATTTCGTTTAAACTTTACTACGGCACATGAGAACGGTCTTTCAATTTCGGGACACAGTGGAAACTCGCAGAGGTGTCGTTGCTGTTATAACCCTTGAGCGGCTCCCGAGAAGGCAACCAAAAACACAATAATAACTTTTTGGAGTTACTTTATCATCCGTGTAGGAGCTATCTAGCTATAGAGCAGCGTCAGCGCCAAGAAGCAGTACGGGTGGTACGTCATGATGCCCCCCGTGCCGCACTGTATACGACTCCTTAATGCGTTGCAACTCGGACACCATGATGCAGAGTATAATCCCTTTCGGTGACGAGGCGGCCGTCGCTGCGGTCTGTACCAATTTCCCCTGACGTCGCAGAAGAGGGTTAGTTGATACTGCAACGAGGGTATGGTATACCGTACATTCTCGAGGTACCCGGGTGCCAAACATGGTTGTTTCGGCCATACCCTACTGGACACATTCGGGGATACCCGGGTATCAACAAAGGTTGCTTTGGTCATACTCGGGTACGTACCTGGGTATCATACCCCCAGAGCATATATACCATGTTGTACACATCCCGGGTACTCCATAAAGGCCATTTTGGCAATACTCGGGTACCAAAAATAGCCATTTCGGCCATACCAATGTAGGGTACTCCGATACCCTACTGGACACATTCTGGAGTACCCGAAAAAAAAAAAAAAAAATGGTCATTTTTGGCCATACTCAGGTAGGTAACCGAATACCCACACAGTATTTCGTATACATACCCTGCTGGTCACATTGCAGAACGACGAACAAACGCAAAATATATATTGAAAAAAAAAAACATGAATGCATAAAAGAACGTCGAAAATGGCAAAATAGCGGAACGACAGAGTCGTGTATACCTCTCGGAACATTCACGGCCAACAAGTACTCGTCAAGTCTGAAAAACAAGAACAAAGACAAAAAACTGGGAACTCACGGGGAATTTAGCTTGTTGCATCAATCGCTCTGGTACGGCTTTTTTCGTCTTGGCATACCTAAACGCCATACAAACGAATCATCCCGGTGAAGTGTATGGGACTTAAGAGTGCCCTTTGTAACCCATAAAATAAAGTCGAGGTAGTCCCCCGAATGGTTAATTTTGTATGGATTTTAGTACGATACACTAAACGTCATATCAATGAGATGAAGGAGTTTCAGAACGCGCCCGTTACAACCCGTAAGGGTTTTACAGTAGTCAGTGTCACCACGCTAAAATGCCATACAACAAAATGTACGGGCTCATGTATGCTGCGTTCAACGCCATACAGCAGCAGTTATCGGGCCCGAAATACTCGGCGGGTGTGGCGTGGTGCACACTACAGTACTACTATCAGACCCGTGACTGTTACTATTGGCAAAGAGGGTTTGTACTCGCGAGTACCATTGCGAGGGACCATAGTAAATAGGACCTATGGTACACACAAAACCTGTTTGTTTACCTATTTTTTGGAACAACATTTGGTCCTATCTACTACGGTCCCCCGTTCTATTTTGAAAGAAAAAAGAGGTACACATCTCGGAAGAGACGGAGGGGGCACCATGTACAGCGCAGAATTAATAGCAACCTTGCAAAACGGAGAAGTTGCTGCGCAGAATAGACGAGGCATAATGAAGACCGCATTAATGCGACATGAAACATGAAAAGAAGAGCCCACCCCGTGATTAAATTGAACACCATCCCTATGAGATCCCCTTCATAAATGCAATTCTTTTTTTTGGGCATACTACACAGCTGATAATTAGTGTACGACTCTTCTCTTCATAAACGCAAGGGTTAAGAGCTGGTGGTCGCGGCGGCGGCGACGACACAGGTGCCACACGAATCGACGCGAGTCGAGGAGGGAAGAAAGGGTTGAAACTGAAGTCTTCTCGCGATAAAAATGAAGGCACGGACCGTAATGAGGAGGGGAGAGCTGCTACGCGTGTGACCCCGGATCTGAGATGCGACCAAGCAAGGAGTGGCCAACCGTTGACACCGTGGCCCTTTTCAATATTTTTGTAAGAGGGCGAGAAAAAAGAACGGCGAAGACAGTAAACGGGAAAAAGGCGGCAGAAACAAAAAAATAAAAAAAAAAACTTCAAGCTATGGCACAGGTCACCGGTAGAGTCCATTCAAAATCTCCGCTTGCCGGATATCGAGAGCTTCTACTCCTGCGGCAGATGATCTGCCAGTACAGATGATTCGATCACCTAGATCACCTAGATCACCTAGAGCATAATCTGCGGTCATGATACCTTGTGCAGGATCTGTGTACGTAGTGCAGACCCCACCCAAGAAACATGCGCTATTTATAGATCATGCACACTCTACGGCTCTCACCCTGCAACCTGAGCTTTAATTTACACAGAGAGCATACAGACGAGGAAGAAGGCATCGGCTCCAAGCGAAGAATTAATAAAAATAATATTAATAATAGTCAAGTATACCAGTACGGATCGGTGATCTATGCGATGCATGAAACGTTCGGCCTGCTGCTGCTGCTGCTGCTGCTGCTGCTGTTTCGTAGGGTTGCGCATCTATCCCTCGGAAATCCCAGTGCCGCAACATACGGTCTCTACGAGAGGAAATCATGAAATCATGGAGATCAAGTGACCACACAGCAGCAACGCCGATCCCCCCCCCCCCCCCCCCCCCGGTCTCACCAATAACAAGCACACCACAACATCACCCTGCCTGAACCCAACGGAGGAGCCTTTCCTAAGTGAACTACAAGGACTCCGTTCCGAAATGTAATGACCGGCTGTATATTCATACTACAACGTAAAGGTCACTGTGTTACGAGACAGTGGTATGAATAACAACCACTATTAATACCAGGTATGAAATATCGTACCTCAATCGGAACAGCAATCGTCTTGGCTCTCATACTCGCTTAGGCAAGGGTCTCGACAAGTGGAGACAATATATGGACAATGTCAACCATGACCATACGAAAGCAAGGCACGGCCGGCAGGCGGCTTTATCCATAGTGTAGACTGTCTCCACAGGCCAGAGACTCACCCACGCTCTCTTCACACTCGCCCAATCGGGCAGAACCGGACTGTTGGTAGTAGTAACCGTGGCCCTTAGGTACTCGTAAATCTCATAATCCTTCATAAGGTGTGGCCTCGCCCTGCACCACTAGCAGATGCAGCTGACTGAGCCTGATGAGACGCAGTTGCCTGAGCCCGATCAGGCGCAGCTGGGCCACTATTCTTAGGGTAGTCGTAGTCGTAGTGGTAGTAGTAGTAGTAGAGGAGGAGGAGGAGTGATAGTAGCAGTGGTAGGCGCCGTTGGCTGAGGCTAACAAAATGAAGGTGAGTGAAGCCGATGACAGGTAGCTGCTAAGCAAATCTCATGAAGTTGTGACCATGGACGGACGGACGGGGGGGGGGGGGTGCTACGTACGGACATGGGGTCCAGGGGAAAAGAAAAAGAAAAAAAGTTAGACATCACCATCACACTACTCTCAATAATGTGATAACAGCAACAGCAGCAACAACATTACCAGCACATCATCAATCATCAGGGCAATCATCGTGACCAGCATCATCACTGCCGCGGTCGACCTGCGCCACGGTATGCGAACGAACCTCTACGTTCAGCATCGACTCCCGTATATATCACACTGGTGACGACTATCACACCGGTAACAACTAGCCACACACCCCGGGCCGAGATAATCGAAAACAGCGAGAGGAGGGGGAGGTACTCATTATCATGCATGGCGGTAGTCGTATGACCGGGACGGAGCACGTCAGATTTTGACCGATCAGGCAGACATTGCCTGCACCAAGCGCGAAGCGCCGTGAGGTGTTGGGGCTAGTCGCATAAAGGGTGAGCTGCATCGTACCAAGAACCGCTTTAGAGGCAGATTTTTCTTGGATATGGATGACAGCATCAATGAATTGATTTAATTTCTGGTGTGGCCACTTCCAGAGACAGCAATGGGTTTACTATGTAACTGCCTCGTGGGTGATGAGGCCGGGGGGGGGGGGGGGGGGGGGGGGGGGGGGACCAAAACGGGACACTATTACGGGGAACCATAGTTAATAGGACCTACGGCGCAGACAAACACCCATATATTCCATATTTTTACCAACAATATTTGGTCCTATTTACTATGGCCCCCCCCGTAATACCATTAGACTAAAAGGGTTCACCTTTACGAAAAAATATACCTGGTATATAAATATGTATCGCATTTATATATATATATATATATAAACGGTGGCAGCACACAAACATAGTACACGGGAGGGGCAGTGCCGCTATTTATTCATATTATTAATGGTACGGGGGGGGCATAGTAAATAGGACCAAATATTGTTAGCAAAAATATGGGAATATACGAGTGTTTGTATGCACCGTAGGTCCTACTAACTAGGGTCCCCCGTAATAATAGCTAGCTTGCTGTCGTGGTAATCACAACTGCTGTTCATACGTTCATACGTATTAATATTAATAGTAGCTCGTATGATGTAATCTCTCGTCATCACCCGCACGCAGACTCTCTGCTGTATGAAAAAGCTGCTCGTGCTCAACAGACCGAGAGCATATTATTTTTTGGTGGCGATAAAGTGATACAAGTACTTACGTGTCACTGGCAGAACGAAGCCGCAGAGCCAAATTCTTGACCAGGTATGTACGATATGATATACGAAATATGCCAGGCCTGCAATGTATACGACGAAACATCCCAACAAAAAAAAAAAAAAACCCAAACAGCTCGAAAGCCACGTATCAGGTGTAACAACATACCTGGTATCAGTCGTATCAGTCGTATCAGTCTGCTAATAGCGTGCCCACATCACAGCTGCACTACTCATGCGGCAGTAGGATAAATATCGTGTACTGCTACTGCTGTCCCAGTTTTTTACCGAAACACTAAAACCCAGGACTAAAAATTACACTATTGAACATCATGCTATTACGGGGGTCCATAGTTAATAGGACCTGAGGCATACATAAAAACCTATATGTTTACCTATTTTTACCAACAACATATGGCCCTATTTACTATGGTCCTCCGTTATACTACTGACTGCAACATCTGCCACTCTCTTCGAAAATACAGTGATGTTTGGGCAATGCCCGAAGGGCCAAACGGGCTCTTACGATTCCGGACAGAGCAGTACACCTGTTGTATCGTACTCCTACATACAGCAGTATTACAGCAGTAGTGTGTATATGATGTGATGGCTGCACGAAGGATTCAAGACGTTAATCGTTACCCGCGAGACGTATTTACGGCAACTATTAATATATAGCACGAATCCGTACGTGTCTTTTTTGTCTTTTTTTTGTCTTTTTTGTCTTTTTCATTTTGTTAATATACACACAAACTACTACTATTGCAGGTGACCATAGTAAATAGGACAAAATTTTGTTCGTAAAAATAGGGAAATACAGAGGTTTTTGTATATACCGTAGGTCTTCTTTACTATGGTCCCCCGTAATAGTCAGTGACTTGGCTCGGGGAAAAATCTTGGGACTGCTCGCGGTACGAAACTTTATGATAAGCATATCGTATGCACGTGCACCTGGAACATCATAGCATACCCCTCCCTGAACCGGCCTTTGCAACACGTCAAGTACGGCACAACTAGATCAATAGTATGTAGCTGTAGTATGTAGTATGTAGTATGTGCACGAGTATACCTACTTGGATCATTAATTCAGAAAAGTGTGGGGTTGTCAAGACGCAGCAGGGCTATCAACAGAAAAAGGTCGCGCTTAAACGCTCCCTAGCCTCATCACAACTAGCTGTACGCGGCGGTGTCACAAGACTCGCCCGATTCCATTTCTGCAGATAACCATACCATACCGGTATGTATGAGCAAGTGCCTTCGCTTCGGGGCAAGCTCGAGTTGTTCGACACGTCCAACAGATCAGATAGATCATATATCATTCAGTCCCCGAATAAAATGACAGGTTTTGCACTGTAATAAAATCAAAATGTTCTACAGAATGGTAGGTGATACGACATTGTGCAGGGTCTGTGCAGCACAGATCCAGACATGTTCTACTAGCTGCATAGCAAGCAGGTTATGCGGCTTCAACCCAGCAACATGAGCTAGATCATGCAGATCAGGAATAGATATATCTATCTGATCTATTTGCCAAGGATGATCTAGATCATGGGGTGGGAGTCGATCAATCTACGAGCCGAGGTGCTAAATTGTTTGCTCTATGTATAATCATCACACCCTCGGTTGAACTCGCGTTTCGAGAACAAGCAAACAACGGCGGAAGTACTTGGTATTAATATTAATAGTATGTACGATATTGGGTCATGTGCACAGAAATGCAAGGGTCAAACAAGCTACTCCGAAGGAATAGACTCGCCCGATTCAAACTTTGCATAGGATTGGCCCCACACAGGACCTGTATTCCCCCTCCCCCCCCTCCCCTCCCTTTTTTATGCCTTGCAGGTGGGAACCAGTGAAAGACTTGATTAGGTCTAAATTGATGAACTTTGTTGGGGCTTGAAGAGAAACTACACTACATACTGATATTATTAGCGATAAAAAAAAAGTGAACACTACAACAACGGCTTTACTTCAACATTAAAACCAAACGGTCGTATGTAGCTAGGGACAGAGCCGTTCCGTATTCAATGATCGCGAAACATAAAAGCATGTTCCTTGTTGCTTCTTTCGGGACAACTCGAGATGTTTGTTTTTGCTTACCTTAATACCGCAACGCTGTGTCGGGGGGGGAACATTACTGGGAATCAGTGCATTCTGCAGTACTATTACGGGGGCCATAGTAAATAGGACCTATGGTACAGTAAAAACCTATATATTTACCTATTTTTACAGACAATATTTGGTCCTATTTACAATGGGCCCCCGTAACAGAACGGCTAACGTAGTGCCGCCTCCTCCATAGTGCCGGTATGCGCCAGCCAGCAAAATACAGGCGCTATAGCGGCAAACCGACACTAATCCGCACACAACTGCGGTTCCACACCGGTTAGTCCCCTCTGTGCCACGCGAATTCACAGGCATGATAGCGGGCAGCCGGTACCAGAGAGGGGCCACTTCTGTAAGTAGACAGCTTACAGGAAGACCCCACTGGGCACTCCAACAACAACAACAGCATTAACAGCATCTCACTGACACTAACGCTAAACGCAGGATGGTCCTGCAAAAGAAAAAAGCTGGAGGATTTTCAGCAAGCATTGCGCTGATTTCACGAGGTACAGAGTGCATCTTTTTTTTTGTTTGGTCGTTCCGTGGGAAGCTTTGCTTTCTGTAGGGAGTGGGTTGCGGGGCCGTCCTGCATCTAGGGTCTCGTCAAGAGAAACGGCGAACAAGGACGATGGGGGTTGTTCGAACCCAAGTTCTGCTAGATACCTGGTCAACAGTTTCAATGGTGTACCCATCTTAAGACCACCCTGACAACCTTAAAAACGTGTTTTTTTTTATCTCTTTTAATAGTACGGTTTTGGTGCTTGGTATTGTCTTTTGATTACTGAAAAAAAACTATCCCATACTAATTGCAAGTAGTTTATCATCGTCGCAAGCCGAGTCGCCTGGTCTTTCATCTCTAGTATGGCCTGAAACCTTATGATGGTCTAGACTGTTTTAGTACTGCAGTTCCGAGCAGTTTGTTTTAGGGGCAAACCAGTCAAATTCCAAGTAGTTTGTCCCCCAAACGGGACTGCAGTACTATAATAACAGCCCTATTTGATAAAGGGCTAGAAGGGCTAGAATGCGTACTGCAATCCGTACTACAGTAGGTGTACAAACCTTAACCGCCAGAGCTAACAGTCGCCCACTATTGATACTATTATCCTACAACAGAATAGTGGTTGTGTAGTGTATGATACCGTGTTACTCAACAGTGAGGCACACACCTCAAACAAATCAGAAAGGTCACGATCTATCTATCTCTCTACCGTAAACCATCCGGATCATCTGCGAGGTTCCTGAGCTGCCGTTATGAGACAGTTGTGCAGGATCTGAATATATATTAATAGTACAGATCCAACCCATGAAACATGCTGCACGCGCTAAGTCAAACAGACTGTGCACGGCTCCCGCCCTTGAACAACACAAGCTATACACATCATATAAAAATCAGGAAGACAACATCTGCCCAGACAGGTCTAGATCATGAACTGTGAGAATGATCAAATATGATGATCTATTCTCATTTGACCGAGGATGTGCAATACCAGGGGTAGGAGTACCAGGGTGGTATGTACCATTCGACCTGTTCGACGTCGTCGCATGAACATGGAGGGGGGCAAGTCCTCAAAAGGGCGCTCGCTGCCTGATAGCTCAGTGGTAATTTTATGGCATACTCGTACGACATCCAAAACCATAGAACATTCGAGCTGTTCGCCGCCGTCGCATGAACACGGAGCGGAGAGCGAGAGCATGTCGTCAACTGGGCGGGCGCGCTGCATGTCAAGCTCAGTGGTCTTCTCATGGCGTACCTGGTATGACGCCCCAAAACCATAGAACGTTCGAGCTGCTCGCGGTTGTCGCATGAAACATGGGGCACGTCGTCAATTGGATGAAGCATTGTCAGTGGCTAAACGGGCACACTTCAATTCCATTGATGGACGAGGTGCTACCAACAGCTAGCACCTCCTCGTATATACATGAGAGGTCCGAGGTCCACCAAAGGGTCAGATGCTATTCGGCCTCGTGCAAGGTCCCGTGAACAAGAGTCCGACCATCCTTACGTTCTCGCTCTAACATAAGCCATTATTGGAATACTTCGTATTTGTGGTGCCTAAATTTAAAGACACTCTGGCCGAAATCATAAGGAACGCTTGGTATCAATCTCCATGTCTAAACGGTCCTTAAATTTCCGCCCAGTGTGGTAACACTCCAGCTATTACGGGGGTCCATAGTTAATAGGACCTATGGTATACATAAAAACCTATATATTTATCTATTTTTACTAACAATATTTGGTCCTATTTACTATGATCCCCCGTAATATGACAATATAGTACCAGGGCATATACTCTAGTATATAATATACACCAGGTATGTACGTACTGTATGAGGACCGTATATACCGCTGTAAATATCAATGGTTCTTATAATTCCGGACACAGTTATCCCGCATTATAAGGACCGTTTGTGTTCTCATATCTCATACAAACGGCCCTTACGATTCGGGGCACAACCGTATCCCGAATTACAAGATGTTTGTGGACCACTGTGTCCCCAACTGTAAGCACCGTTTGTATGAAATAAGAAAACACAAACGGTCTGCCGGCGTCCCCGGTGGCTTGGTAGGTGGTCCGCGTGCCTGTCAAGATCAATTTCGTGGGTTCAAGTCTCACCGAGTGCATGCTTATAGGCACTTTTCTAGCATAAAAAATTGATAAGCGGAAAGCGCGAAACCGTGAGTTGGCTACATTCGATGAAAATCGACGAGCAGTGGGAATGCTGAACCCTATGCGCGACAAAAAACAAAGGCACGTACCGGGGGGGAGAAGGGACGACACCTGTGACCACGGCTTGTCCAGAAGATCGTCGAGGGTTAAAACCTCCTACGAGTGGGCTGGGAAGTAAAAGTGATGGATAAAAAAAAAAAAAAAAAAAAAAAAAATCGGGACACATTGGTACCACTACCACTCCGGCCGGGGTTACACAAACCGCTGTCCCGGAATGTAAGGACTGTTTGTGTGGAAATATGAAGACCCAAACGGTTCTTATAATTCGAGACTCAGTGGTATTACTCTAACCACCGCTGTCCCCAATTGTAAGGATCGTTTGTATTGAATATAAATACACAAACGGTTCTTATAATTCGGACACAGTGGTGCGATATAGTAACCGCTGGCCCGACTTGTAAGGACCGTTTGTGTTTTCACATTTCATACAAACGGTCCTTACAATTCGGGATATGTGGTGGTACCACTGTGTCTCGAATTATAAGAACCGTTCGGACTCTGAAACTAACATCAAATGTACCTTATATTTCAGGCCAAAACAGTGTACTACCCTACCACCCTACTACCACCTTGTCCCAAAATATAATGAACAATTTGACTGAATATTGGTATAAAACCGGTACTTACATTCTGGGACAGAGTGATGACTACCACCCTTGAACAGAAAGATAACCATTCATGTATAAACGGGTTTATACTTCGGGACCGAGTGGTTTTTGAAAGAAAATCGGTTGAGCTGTTCGCGTTTCGTGGAAAGAACACGGAGCATACCGTCGTTAATAGACGAAAGATGGGGGCCGTACGTTCGTACGTTCGCCCAAAGTCAAAGCCGGGGGATACGACATACGACTGGGTTAGCCGGGCTTCGCGATTAAATCATTTCTGAAGCTGAAAAACTTCTCTGCCGCTCTTCCGGCAGGAGGCTTGGGGTTCTTGCGAGCTTGCGCTGCGGGCAAGTCGTGCGTAGCGTGATTACGATAGCATTATTTACCCTACCTATCCAGGTCTTATCGAGGTCCCTATCGAGGTCTTCCGAAGCAATTGAATTACTTGATTATTTGTGCACAAAAAAAATGGGAATAAGTGTGTATGCAGCAGCACGAGGTTTGACGACCTTTGCACGTGCTCTTAATACGTAGACCGTTTATGAGACTTAAAACGATAGGACTTGCTTCAAAACTCCGCCAAGTAGTTTTTTCATTGCTGTTGCCTCCCAAACGTTTCTTCTAGATTACACGTGCGCCGGCTGGAACTCCAAGTAACCTACTATTTAGTACATGTCTTGGAAGCGCAGCAACAGCAGCAGTAGCTATTAATAACTACCATTGAAAATAATACATGTGAAAATGTGCTACAAGATTATTACTACCTGGTACGTAGTGTCGACCGAGCTGTTCGCGGCGGCTACATGAACAAGGAACAACTCCTTCTCTGTCCGGGCGAACTGCGGCAGGCAGCGTCACGCGGTGGACACAACAATTCTAGCATTTCTTTACTAACCCCGTCTGGGGTTGGGGGCTTCACCTGCAGAAAGGCCAAGATAAAAGAAAGCGGCAAAAGCGTGATTGGCCAACCTTCTACTGATAATATTACGGGGGTCCACAGTAAATAGGACCTCCGGTACACACAAAAACCTGTATGTTTTTATATTTTTACCAACAATATTTGGTCCTATTTACTATGGTCCCCAGTAATAATAGGCTAAAGCCTCCAAAATTTTGAGGAGTGCGCTGAACCACGGCTGCATAGAGCTGCAGTAAATCTTACTCTAATTCTATTACGGGGGTCCATAGATAACAGGGCCTATGGCATACATAAAAATATATATATGTTTAGGTATTTTTACTAACAATATTTGGTCCTGTTTACTATGGTCCCCCGTAAAAAGTATTTTGTCCTCACAACGCAATTGCAGTGCCAGGAGGGCTTCTAGAGGAAGAGCGTGTCGTACTTTTTCCGATGTTGCGCTTCGTACCCTGCCTTCTAGGCATGCCTTCTTGACCTCACTACAGCTTCGTAGCTGCACCGTAGACAAAAAAACAATACTGTACTCAAATTTTGAAGTAAATTCCACCCAGAAAACTACGGTCCTAGAGGACGAGCGAAAGGAAAGGCGTGCGTCGATACGAGTACAACAGCACGCAGTGGTTTTTCTCGAAGTCATGCCTGAGTAGCGCCGGCTGCCCGCGACACACGGTGCCTCAAGTGCGGCATGTACTACCCTAACCACTGTCACCACCTTCCGCTGCTCCTTCAAGGCAAGCATGCCCTAAAGGAACAGCGTGTGTTCAATACAATCGCCATCATGCTGCCTGCGGCCGTGCTTTCTCGTGCCTTTCCGTAGCAATCAGAACCAATCATACACACAAAAACCTACCTGGTACAGCACATATTCCCGTTTTTGCCCTACAGTAAAAGCATATTTGATCATGACTTCTGTGCTCCCGAACAATAGGCATGCCTTCAAAGGCAGCGACACAAGTACATCAGTCGTGCCTGCCAGGTATATAGCTAGAGTGCCCGTTGAGCAGCGCCGGGTTGCCCGCTTTCCAAGCGTCTGTGAAAACCGATTGGCACGAATCGGATAGACCAGCGTGACAGCATCCGGAGTATTAATAGTAGTATAGTAGTATCGGCTGCCGCTACTACTAGTGCCGGTGCTGTGGGCTGGCGCAAGGCGGCACCATGGAAGGACCACAAACATAACAGACGCCATCTCGTACTTCTCTTTCCGTTGCACATCAGGTACCGCGAGTACAGACAGTCAGACAGACAGACAGACAGACAGACAGACAGTGAGAGCGTCGAGTCTGCACGGGGTACGAGGGTGAGACCGTTCTTCAGAGCTCGTTTTCTCGACATCGCATCTCTTTTTTTTTTCGGAGATGCCAAGAAAGACTATGCCGGGTGCGGCGGCAGTGTCAGCGGCCAAGTGAGAGGGGGCAGGAGAAGCTATTAATATCATAACAAGCATAGCATCATGTGCCGCGCGGGTCAGAGATGCCCTTGCATTGTATTCATGGCTCGGGTGCGCCCTACTGCGGGGGGCCATAGTAAACAGGACCTACGGTGCACACAAAACCCTATAAATTTCCCCATGTTTGCTGACAATACTTGGTCCTATTTACCATGGCCCCCCGTAATAGCAGCCCGCTAAGGCAGCAAGCAGCCTATCAAAGCAGCGTAAGGACTCATCCAACGGAAGCGGTCGCCCTTCTTGCCTTCTGAGGCAATCTTTTCAGACCGGATGACCTCCTCAACCCTGCAACTACCATCGGTCGTACAGCATACACAACCACCTTACTACCTACAGCAGTACTGTACCAGGTAGGATGTTTTTTTCCAGGACCACTTCGGGGGGAAATAGAAATCAGGACCCATGATACACACAAAAACCTACATGTTCGATTTTGGTTAGTAAGCATTTGGTCTTGAATGCTATGTTCCCCCATCGTAGCGCATACAAGTGTTTGGGGCGATGGGAGCTATTGAGCAGGTCCTCATGTGAGACATTGACCTCGGAAAACAATAAGCCATCGCCCCGATATAATACCAGGTACTAGTTTGCGCATTTTTTCGACACTTTCCCCCCTTACAATCCCTCAAGAAAACCGCACGGACGCTTTTTTGGACAAACTACTTGGATTTGACACGGGGAAAAAAAAAAATGAGAAACAGGGTTAAATACACACTATCTCGACAATTTTCCCTCCTTAACCCCTCAAGAATCGATCCCACGTTTTTAGATCAAACTACTTGGCTTTGGCATGGTAATAATTTGAAGGGGCAGCAGGGATAACGTAAACTCCCAGAGGGGTCGAACGTTTTTTTTGCAAAACATTTTTGCACAAGGTTTGCATAAAACGGTTAATAGCTTTTTTCGCAAAATTATTTTTGCAAAAAGGCTTACCGGGTACACCTCATTTTTGAAAAAAAGTTGCAACAAAAGGGTGTGTACCTTTTTTTTTTGCTAAAGGGTTACCCACGTATGAAACGTATGTGCAAGGGTTACAAAACATCTTCATAAAAAAAAACGTTTTTTTTTTTTTTGCAAAAGCGTTACACCTTTTTTTCGAAAAGGGGCAAAGTACACACTGTTTTGCAAAAAACGGTCCTAACCTAATGGAACAAAATTATGTGACTGCTTCGGGGCTAGAGACGGGGGGAAAAAATGTCGAAAACAATAAACGACAATCACTTGCACAACGGCCGCCACTCGTGATTAAACTCAACGTGAGGAGCTGCGCGGCCCAAAGCAAGGCATCAACGCATGCACCTGTACACCGGACGACACACGCAAGCGATAACACACACCCTCCCTTTGACCTTTGACGCATTCCGAAGCTGCCTTTCTCGACAACGCGGACGGAGAGTACAAAGGCCGAGCGGCGCGTCTCTTTGGAAACATCTCGACGACACCTTCCCACAAAAGCCGCCAGTTTTGCTTGGTGTACGCCCGGACCCCCTGGTTCTGGAGAAAAACGTTCTCTGAAATTTGTCCCAAGGTGTGTGTTATCTATCTTATCACCCGTGTGATATACGGGTGATACCCTTCTTCCCTTCACGAGGCCATCCAACTCGGATGTCAGAATCAAACCAGAGGCGCACACGAGCGAACATGCTACCGCTTTCAGCCCATCAGAGCACGCAGCCGTGGTGTGTACAACGCAGAACATACAGGTATGCCAATCAGTTTCGAGCAAGCAAACACGCTGCACGAGCAACACGACACATCCAAATCGTTTAGAGGAAGAACATGCCGTACGAGCGAGAACACGCCGCATGGGGCAAGAAAAGAGTTCTGCTGCTACTGCTGCTGCTGCTACTGCTGCTATTGCTGTGATGAAACAAGAAGCGGGTCGAACGACAAAAAAAGAAAAAAAAAAATTGATTGCAATGCAGAGGTCTTCAATAGCTCCGTGTCCAAAAGGCGCGCCATTTTTACGGCGTGTTCAAGAGTTCGCCTTGTCTAACAGGCTTTCCTGGGTGGTCTGTTTCCCTGGATTCGGTTTTGTTTTTACGTCCCTACGAGTAGTAACAGCCGTTTATGGGTGATCGACGTCAGAGGTCGTGCTACCTATCGTCTCCTAAAAGCGAACTAAAAGCAATAAATATTTTTACCTTTCCCCCCCGGCTGCTTAAATCCGGCTCAACTCTTTCGCAGATTGAACAGATCGATCATGATCTATATCATCTGCCCCTAAGTTATGATATTACTGTCGGAAGGCAGACCAGTCACAAATCGGACAGATAGATCACCATCTACAGATCACCTACCCCTACGTTATGATGTTATTGTCGGAAGGCAAACCAGGTCACGAATCGGACAGATAGATCGCCATCTACAAATCATCCGTTATGAAACTGTTATAAAAAATCTACCTGCCGTCACGAACTTTTTGTCATGAGGGCACCCATCGAACAGATAGATCACGATCCAGATCGTCTGTCACGAAACTGTTATAATAATGCGCCCACCACTTGTTGACATGAGTCACCTACTGGACATACAGATCACCATCTAGATCATCCGTTACGAAATTGCCACAATAACCTGCCCACCGGCATGAACTTTTTGACACGAGTCACCCATCGAACAGATAGATCACGACCTGCCAATAGCGTACTGTAGATCAGCTGCCTGCCGACAGGAAATATCACTGTCGGAAGGCGCACCATTCACAACATCGGAAAAAATAGATCACGATCTAGATAATCTACCTGCCCTTTCACCAGACTATTGTCGGATGGCCAAAACCTTTCACGGATCACGATCTAGATCACGACGTCGATAAATCTAAATCCTGACCTGCCCTGATGACATTTCCCGTTTCAGTACTGCAGTCCCGTTTGGGGGACAAAGCAGTCAGGCAGTCAGGCAGTCAGGCAGTCAGGCAGTCAGGAAGGATTCGAATGGTTCCGCCGCAAATCGGGACACCGGTAATAAAGGGTTTTCGGATGGCCAAAACCGTTCTCGTGCCGCACGGATCACCATGCACCTATTTATCCATCTATTTATATATATATCTAATACGGGGGGCCATAGTAAATAGGACCAAATGTTGTAAGTGAAAGTAGGTAAATATATAGGTCTTTGTGTGTATCGTGGGTTCTATTTACTATGGTCCCCCGTAAAATATCTATCTATCTGTCTATCTATCTATCTGTCTGTCTGTCTACAACAGATCATCTACATCCTAACCTGCCGGCATTTACACACTGTACCTGTAGAGAGGACAAGCACGATAATACGACTACAGGGGCAAACACGCTAATCCCAAGAAAATTGTGCCCAAGCACGTCTCTCTCCCAAGGCCAGCCTTCAGCTCAAGGGCCAGGGCACAGTGACAATACAGGGAGTAAAGTCCTTGCTGTTTTCGTTCTTGCTGTTACTGTTGTTGTTGTCATTGTATCTGCTGTTGTGTTTCTTCGGGTCGTCGTTGTTTCTCTGACACTATTACTGAGTCACCGTCAAAATCGGCCGGTGATCACAGGACAGGCTCCAAGAGAAAAAAAACACACAACACAGGAAAACTACAGCGAATCGTACACATCTCAGAAAAAAAAAGGGAAAAGTTTATGACAGTGCTCTGCAAGTGCCATCCACCGACCGAAACCAGGAACGCCCGGTTGCCACAAATTGAACTCCAAGTGGTTTATTCTCGAAAACATAAGAGGGGGGGTACTCACGTCATGCATGGCCGTAGTCGTTCGACCATAGACCCTCGCATCCCTACAATGCCGCGGGACGGAGCACATCGGATTTTCACCGACCAGACAGACATTGCTTGCACCCCCAAGCGCGAAGCGCCGTGAGGTGTTCGGCGAGTGGGATAAAGGGCGACCTGCATCCTACAAAGAACCGCCTGTAAGGCGGACTTTCCCAAAATATGTGTGGGGTGCTCATTGGTTGCTAACCTTGAGCAATTTGGGCAATGACCGCTTGCCCCTCTCGAGACGGAGCACCGTCACTACTCTAGAGACACCTTCAACATCTCGGCACTCACAACCTATACTTTCGTACCAGGTATATTACATGCAAAGCTGTGTTGCTTTACATTTGATCCCTGTCTTGTTTCGCTTGTTGTGGCCACCATCCGTACGTAACCAGGTATATATATGTACCAGTATATATACATTCTCGCCATGAGAGACAAAATTCGGCGCTCACAACATTTTTTCGTATAATTCACAAAACATTGTGCAGGTTTATACTTGATCCCTGCCTTGTTTCGCCTTTTGTGGCCACCGTCTATCTCCTAGGAATCAGCGATCGTTTTCTTGCTACAGCATACCAGGTAGGTGCCTGGTTGATGGTACTATTTACTGTAATAACGGTATTGTAGTGGCTTCTTTGAGGATTAGCGGCAAAAAACAATGAATCGATGGTTGGTCTTACCAAACCGTCTATGAATTGGGGCTATATAGAGAAAAGCGTGAGGGAACAGCAGCAGCAGTATTACAGCAGTAGCAGATCAGGATGCGCCCGCGCCGTGCAGCAGTCATGTCGGTAGGACTCCTGCTTGGCAATCATCAACCAATTGTAAACTCGGACACCAAACTTGCATCGTCACCCGTCAATGACACAGCAGTATTAATAGGAGCTGCGGCCGTTGCTGCAACAAGCACATTCTGTTTGTCGTCAATGCTCGCTCCTCTCATGAATTTCCCGAGAGGGTTTACCATCATGTCTCCAAATATTAGGACCGCTTCTATACTAATAATCAATCAAAGCGTTCCTATTATTTAGGGACGGATAGGTGGTCGATAGCGTACTACTGCTGTGCTGCTGCTGTGGTGAACTTCTCCATGTCACACATATCACGTTTTTAGAGGCTACCGAGCGTCGAGTTCGCACGCAGGGAAGGGCTGCTCTGCGTGCGATCGATCGTTTTTCAGCGGACGTTTTTTTTTTTTCAGAACGGGAAGGTTAATTAAGGCCGGCAACACCCGACCCATCATTAAACCTGCTTTTCGGAAAGATCTGATCGAGAACCTTCCGCCGAACGTTCCGGGTAACGTTGCGTGTAACGCTCGACTTTACCACCCTCACTCACCGCGGTCGAGAAAACAAGCGGCTGATAAAACGATCGCACCGCTGATGCTGTGCGAACTTAGCTCAACGCTCTTGAGGTACTTTGCTCGTCTCTCTCGTTGTCCAACATTGGTGGCTCGTTGTCCAACATTGGTGGTGGCAGTTCTAACAGCTAGAAGCGGGGGGCCATAGTAAATGGGACCTACGGTACACACAAAAACCTATATATTCAGCCATTTTTACTAACAATATTTGGCCCTATATACTATGGTCCCCCGTAATAGAAGCGGGTTTACCCATCTACACTATTACGGGGGAACATAGCTAATAGGCCCAAATGTTGATAGTAAATATAGGTAAATATATAGGTTTTTATGTATACCACAGGTCTTATTGACTATGAACCCCCGTAATACAACGGGGCAATTCTTATATTATACTGGTAGGGCGCTTTGACCCCCTCGCTGCCCCACTCTGTCCCGAAAAAAAACATACTGTTCCCAAAATATAAGGGAATTTCGTATTCAATAGTAGTGTAAAATAGTTGATTATATTCTCGGACAGAGTGGCCGTGACCGCTACGTAACTTCAAAAGTTATTCGGCACAAATGAACTACCTGGTGTCTGGTATTAATATGAACAACGGGGGAAGAGAGGAAGAGAGGGAGAGGAAACGCTAGTCTTGTGGTCACTGGTGCCTGTCCTTCTTCTCTCCAAGGTGCCCTCCTCCCTCCCTCCCTCCCTCCCTCCCTCCCTCCCTCCCTCCCGCCGCACCAGGTACCAGGTATATCTTTATTTTGGGTCTGGCAAATAATCCCGTATCTTTCTTTTCGGGGTCAGCCGCAGAGCTCTCGACTCTGGAGGGCAGCAGGAGTGTGGGCTCCAAATCCGAGCTTGTCTGCCCGCTTGGTTTGTTTCATTTGGCTGTTTTTTTTTTGGGGGGGGGGTGTGGGGTGAGTGGGTGAGTGCGTGGGTTCGTGGGCGGGTAGTTAGGTTGATGGTGGGTGAGTGGGGTGGTGGCTGGATGGGTTGGTGGGGGGGTGTGTGGGTGGCTGGCTGGCTGGTGGGTGTAGGTGTTGGTGGGTGAGTTCATTCTTAGTCCGCCTGTGTTGCTGCGTACCACCAGTATATTGTTGCTGCACCCACTGCTGTGTCCCTAGATAGAACGAGCATTTTTATTGCAAGTTAGAACGCAAAATTTCTTTATATTTAGGGTACAGACTGGTATATACGTACGTACTGGTCAAACGCCACACTTAACGCTAACACTATTAATACTGATGAAAACTACTATTAATATTAATACTGATATTATCAATATATCATGCCGCTGCTTTGAAACGGCATTATACGATTATACGAATGTATTGATGGATACTCGTACAGTACAGTAGTAGGGACGATATAATAGTTGGGAGGACATCGGCGGCCGTTCACCTGTGACACTGCTGTTTCGCTCCTTGCTGTTGCTTCTGCTGCTGGCTGTGCGTACCAGTACTATCGTACCGCACATGTTCAGAGCGGGTTCATGCTTTCATGCACTGCTTGCTGCTCGCTGCTCGCTGCTGCGCTGGGACAACCAACCATGCCCCGAACGGCTGTCAACGATTCCTTGCAGCTTGTGGCTGCTGTCGTTGCTGGTCGTGTTGTTGTTGTTTCGTAAAAACATGCCAGGTATTACGGGGGACCATACTAAATAGGACCTACGGTACATACAAAAACCTAGATATTTCCCTATTCTTACCAACAATGTTTGGTCCTGTTTACTATGGTCCCCTGTAATAGTCGTAGTTACCGCTGTTCGAGTTCGAGCGCACATGCCTGCTGGTTCTTGCTGTTCTTTTTAATTTGGACAACTTGTTTGTAGGTTGTTGTCACCTGTACAGCAGCAGCTGGCAATAGCCAGTAGATGTTGCGGTGGGCGGTGGATGCTCGCGGCGATGCGGCGATACACAGCGGTTAGTCAGTTGTTGCCCACCAGGTCAAGTATGACTAATAGCTGTCGCTGTTATTAATAATACTTGTTATCAATATTAAGGGGGGACCATAGTAAATACCAGGCAGGACCTACGATACAAACAAAAAAATATATATTTCCCTATCTTTACTAAAAATATTTGGTCCTATTTACTATGGCCCCCCCGTGATAGTATGTGTAGGTGTTATTCATGTTTATTAGGCCGACTATTACTAATGACACGAGTACGCGACCGCTGCTTTTTGTGTTTATTTGTGATTGTTAGTGTTGGTTGGTGCTGCTGCTATTAACGATCGTATCAGAAGGGAAACAGCGGTGGACGAAAGTAGGAAAGATACGGCAGACAGGGTGGCAAGGCACCAGGCCGACTAGTGAGTAGAGCATCTCTATGCTACTATTATTACGGGGGTCCATAGTTAACAGGACCTATGATGTACATAAAAACCTATATATTTGCCAATTTTTACTAACGAAATTTGGTCCCGTTAACTATGGACCCCCGTAATAGTAGTGCCGCCAATTGGTGCAGCTGGTTCGAACGTGGTCTTCCTTTTGTCTCCCTTTTCTGTTGGTGCTTGATCCTCCGTGATTTTCTTATTATTACTTTTTTATCTTCTACTTTTTCCTTTTCTTTTCTTTTTGTCCTTATGAAAGGACTCTATTAGTAGTGGCGTGGGTGGATGACGAGCCTGCTTTGCTTGTTTCGTACTGTCTGACGCAACCTCTCGGGGGGTGGGGCATAGTTGACGCACGCAGGACGGAGACGGCAGTCAGGGAGGGTGGCAAGGTACTCTAGGGACCAGACCGACTATTAAAACGTAGTACATAGGGGAAAAGCTGGTTATCTATATAGTATGCTACGAGTACTCGTACCACAAACTGCCGCGGCTACCTGGAGGGTTTGCCTGTTATTTCGACATTTCTCTTGGTTTCTACAAGTCTTACTCTGCTGTACCTCGGCTGGTATCATAATATATATATATATTTATTTTATCCATCACTTTTACTTCCCAGCCCACTCGTAGGAGGTTTTACCCTCGACGATCTTCTGGACAAGCCGTGGTCACAGGTGTCGTGTCCCTTCTCCCCCCCGGTACGTGCCTTTATTTTATGTCGCGCATAGGGTTCAGCATTCCCACTGCTCGTCGATTTTCATCGAATGTAGCCAACTCACGCTTTCGCGCTTTCCGCTTATCAATTTTTTATGCAAGAAAAAGTCCCTATGAGCATGCACTCGGTGGGACTTGAACCCACGAAATTGATCTTGACAGGCACGCGGACCACCTACCAAGCTTAAAGCCACCGGGGACACCGGCCTATCATATGACATGTAGTGTACCGTAGTGGTGCCATTTCTTTAGCTCGTTCTTTTCTTTTCAAGGTGAAGCGTCTGCCACATCCCCTGCGTGGAGGCACGACATTTTTTTTTCGTTGTTCTCTTTCGATTTGTTTGCTCTGTTTGCTGTTTTTGTTTTGACTGCTACTAAAAATACTAATAGTCTCTTTTGTTTTCTCTGTTTCATAGAACGTGCGTGCCGTGCCTGCCGGATCCAACTACGGTGGCATGAACATTGCCTTGTATTATTGTCTATTCTGCTTACTGCATAACAACGTACTACAGTATCTCTCTGTGTGTGCTACAGCAGTATTCTTTCTACCCGTCGTGTGGCGTAGTTTTGTGACCACAGAACTTGTACTCTCTATTATAAATAACGAGATTGAAGCATCAGCACGGACACTGGTTGTGCTTGCTGGATGTCGACGGGTAGAAAGAAGGGTTTAATGTGAACAACACACACACGCACGAGTACGTTGACGCTGCTGCAGTGGTTAACGCTGTTTGTTATGCTTTCGTACGTTGCTGCTTTCTTGCTGTCATCAGCTTCATCTTCAAGCTCAACGCGCATCAAGTGTTCTTTCCTACACACGCGTGCGTTTGTTATTCTTCTTTCCACCCGTCGACATCCAGCACAACCAGTGTCTGTGCCGATTCTTCATTCCTATTATTAGTAATAGAAAAGATACAAGTTCTGTTGGTCACAGAAGAGATATTCCAAGTTACGTATCCAGTAAGCACACAGGACAATGCAACGCCATATTACACTGGATACGACTGGCACGATTCACCCCTTCTATGAAATAGAAAAACGAAAGAAAACAAAGAAAAAAAAAAAAAACAAAGAAGACAAATCGAAAGAGAAAAATAAATAAATAGAAGAAACAAACTGTCGCGCCCCCCCCCGCAGGGCATGTGGCAGACATTTGAAAATAATGAGCTGGAATAAAACGAAAAAAAGAAAACACCACTTTTTTTTCTTCCTCTTCCATCACTTTCACTTTTACAGCCCACTTGTAGGAGGTTTTACCCTCGACGATCTTCTGGACAAGCCGTGGTCACAGGTGTCGTCCCCTCTCCCCCCCGGTACGTGCCTTCATTTTTTGTCGCGCATAGGGTTCAGCATTCCCCCTGCTGGTCGATTTTCATCGAATGTAGCCAACTCACGCTTTCGCGCTTTCCGCTTATCAATTTTTATGCAAGAAAAAGTCCCCATGAGTATGCACTCGGTGAGACTCGAACCCACGAAATTGATCTTGACAGGCACGCGGACCACCTACCAAGCCACCGGGGACGCCGGCACTCCTTGTGAACAGAGTAAGACTAAGAACCAAGAGAAAATAAACGGCAAACCAAAGCACAAAGCACCCTCTAGGTAGCGGCAGCAGTTTGTCGTACGAGTAGCATACGTGTAGCCAGGTTCTCCCTGCTAGTCCGCCTGGTACCTTGGTACCCTGTCTGCCGTCTCCGTCCTGCGTTCGTCCACTATGCCCCGCCCCTCGGCGTCAGACAATACGAAACAAGCAAAGCAGGCTCGTCATCCACCCACGCCACACGACTCCTTTAATGGGGCTTATCAATAGGAGAAAGGAAGAGAAAGAAAGAAAATAAAAACCACAGAGGACAGCGCAAGAAAGCAAAAAAAAAAAAAAAAAAAAAAAAAAAAAAAAGGCAGACAAAGGACGAAGACCACGTTCGAACCAGCTGCACCAGTTGGCGGCACGAGTAGCATAGGCATGTTCTACTTCCTATTAATAATAATATCAGCAGTCGGCCTGGTGCCTTGCTACCCTGTCTGCCACCTCCTTCCTACTTTCGTCCACCGCAGTTTCCCTTCTACTCCTGTTATTAGATGTCGAACGAAAATCGATTTCGATACGATCCCGATAATGAACCCCTTTAGTACCGCAGTCCCGATTTGGGGACAAACCAGTCTATTTCCAAGTGATTTGTCACCAAAACGGGACTGCGGTACATAAAAGCTGACATTCTCCACAACGGGGAGGTCCAATGATAGTGCCGATTGCCCGCTAAATCGCTTGGCGCATATTGAATTCCGTAATACAACAAGCAGTAGTATTACGGGGGGCCATAGTAAACAGGACCAAATATTGTTCGTAAAAAAAAGGAATATATATGGGTTTTCGTGTCCAACGAAGGTCCTATTTACTATGTTCCCCCGTAATAGTGTGCTATAACAACATTTATAATAATAGTGCCGATGCCGCTGCAAGCTGCCGCATACCATACCGGCACTATACACTTTCGCCCGTAAACCGATCATGCACATGATCGTACACATACATATATATACATACCGGTATAATAATACACCGATCACACTTCAGCCCCTCCTGAGGACTTGACTAACCAAGGTGATTATAGTATGTAGGGGAAAAAGGACAAAAAAAGGTGACCAAACGGCCTTACCTACGTGCTGCTGGATTGGGGGGCGATACAGATCGGTGTCCGAGCTACAATGGTTGAATGCAAGGACTCGTACGGCACGGGCCCATATGATGATCTGCTACAGCAGTACCCCTTCTATTAATATTAATAATACTGTTGGGCGCTCACGCCCTTCTATAACTCCTAGACGGTTCAATGGTTGACAGCACCAAAGTTACCAACAATTTTTTTTGTTGCTATCTCGGGGTTTAATGCCAAAACAAAATGCTGCAGACCGCTACGTACTACTGCTCAGTCAATCGCAACAGAAATCTCCACGTCATATACCTGCTGGGAAGTCGTTCCGTCGACAGCCCGTTGGTAACCCCAAGGGTACTTATTAATAGGAGTTATTATTAACAATAGTTTTAATAGTTATTAATAATAATAGCAGTGTGGATTCAACTCCAGGGGGGTCAACGGCCACCGTATCCTTCACTAGTAATAGGCGGGTGTGATTGTTTGCACCAGAGTCTACGCCACCATATCCTTGACGAGGCGGGTACAAGATATGTATCTATATACCGGAGTCAACGGCCACTGCTGTATCCTTCAGACGACCCATAGCCATGACATGTACCACCGTACCGGCGTATACGTAGTGCTTAGAAGCGGGGCGGAGGGGGGGGGGGCTCAGTCGCTGTGTTTGACGCACGAGGTGTTCATTTTGGGAGGCTTTTTCGTTGGTCAAAAATCGGTTTGAGGTGTGGTACGCAGAGTAGCTTCAACGCTCTCGGTTAGTGGTACTTCTTCGTTGTCTGTTGCTTCGTCCTTTTTTTCTCGATTGACGCACGCACGCACGCACGCACGCACGCACGCACGCACACGCACACATCGTCCGATTGCGAACACACGTTCAACGTGAAAAGAAACACACACAAAGCACACGACAAAACTACCTCATCTCTGGTACCTGGCACCGTAAACACCCCGGGTGATGGGGCAACACCCCCCCCCCGATGAACTCCATAGCCTATCTGCTATGGTATGATCTCCAAAACATGGGGGGCACACAGCACGAAAATGATGTCTTGGGAAACAGATCTTGTCCAGCGAGATGTACAGCAGTACGTAGTACTGTAATTTTGTACTATGGACCGTATGAGTGCTAACACTAAAATCCATACAGGCCATACATCTTGGTATTAATAGAACGTACTACAGCATACGCGCATACGATACCAGTACTGCATGTTAAGATATCAAGCGTCGAGCAGATAGATCATGTACAGATAGATCATGTACAGATAGATCATGTACGACAGCAGTATATCCTGAACTTCCGCTCTGAGGTGCTGATCAGGGACAGCAGAGCACAGATCCAACTGGAGAGACTTGTCGTATATGATGCAGGCTATACTACTGTACTATATACGCCTCCCATCCGAAAACATTATGAGTAGATCATATAGATTGTACAGATGAGGAATATATCTATGTCATCTGAAAGAGCTACAGATCACCAAGCGGGAATCAACCACCTGTCCAAGGTGTAAATCTACTGCAGGGCGCCACCCTGGCCGTTACTACAAGCCCTGCTTGATACGTACATACGTACTGACATGAAAATCGAGCCGACGGTTACATTTCCGTCCAGTGTGGCAAGTCGTTTATCTACTATTAATAATAGGATCTCGCGCAAAGATAAATCGTAAGTGTCGTCAAATTTGTGCGCGTTGGACCGTTGGATCCCGGTCGGTCGGTCGGTCGGTCAGTTCAGTCATCCGGAAAGGGGTTCCTATTCCTTAATTCTGTTGTTGGGGCCGCGAACATTATAAAGTCGCAGGTACAATTAATAGGGTTGGGTCATAGGGTTGGGGCTTCCCAATACGGGTGGGTGGGCGGTTGGGTTCGGGGGTTGGCGGGGGCGGTGACAGGTCGCTTCGGTCATCTGTAAAGGGGCCCCTATTCCCTATTTGGTGTATTTTTGGTGCCGCGCTAATTAGAAACGCATGTACCAGGGATGTGTTGTGTTGGTTGTGTTGTGTTGGTTGTGTTGTGTTGTGCTGTGATGTGATGTGGTGGCTAACGCTCGCTTTTTTTTTTTTTTTGGGGGGGGGGGGGGGTTACTCATGAAGAATGGACTATATATACTCTCACGTGAGAAATAGCGGTCAAAAGCGCTCGATGGCGGGCGCAACACAAGACGCTACCATGCTTCACGTCGGTGTCACAATCAACAATGGTTGTTTCAGCATCGCTATTTGCTAGTAACAGTATACCCCAGTGAAGAAACTACTAGTACGTAACATATTGAAGCCCTTTTTACTGGCTGGCGGGGGGGGGGGGGGGGGGGGGGGGCGTTAACAAAAACCGACTCGAGAGAACTCGTGCATAGCGACGGCCGCTACAGATGTTACGCGACGGCCGCTACATATGCTACACAAGGTTCTGCAAGAGTGTCCTGTATGTACTACCAATACCCGTACCCAACGCTTGTTTTGATTCTCTTTCTTGTTCTTTTTCTCCGTCCCATTTAATATCTTCGCTGTCCTTCTTCTCTCCCTCCATCCTCTTAGGAGTAGCAACTCACATCCGGGGTCACTAGCGCAAGTAGGCTTTCATCTGCGCTCGCCACTACACGCACCACCACACACACTCGACTTCGTGTCTGCACTTTCATCGCGAGATACAAGCAGTAGCACTGTTGCAGCCCTTTCTTCCCTGGTAATCAATACATCAATACAATATCCTCCACAGGGCATCGTGTAACACCCGGCACAGCCCCCGTCCCTCCCTCGATCGAATGCCACTGAAACTGCATACTATGGCTGATTATTATCTCGAAAACGGGGAGAGCGTAAACGCCTACATACAAACGTCTGTGAAAATATCTCGATGAGAGCCACCGTTTTCGCTAAGTGGGGCCCGCCTGAACCCTTTTAGAACTTCCCGTTCGGACTAAATCACCAACTAATTTGTCCCCAAAACGGGACTGCACAGTTCTACAGGGTTAAGGCATGTTTTGGAGAAAACAAGCTCCGAAATGCGTCCAGTTACAGGGTGTCATTTCAAGTGCTACACGGCAGTGATAGCTCTAAGCTCTCAAATGTTTAAATTCAGGTTTGCTCAGAGTGCGTAGGCGCTTCTTTTTGGCGGGCCCATACTCTCTTCCAGTACTTCCTGTACTCTGCAGGCGGTTGACAAGAGCGCACATCTCCACGTTTCTGGTCGAGCGTCAGCTGAGCCGACTTTCATATGGGTACGAGTACATGGGTACGAGTACAGACGGGAGTCAGGAGCCAATTTACCTGTAGACAAACATCGAACTATTAATAATATTAATAACGGCGTCATTAGCCTGCACCCACCCATGTTTGAAGGACAAACGAATGGAATTACAGTTCACCCTGATATCAGCACCTGGTATATAGTACCTGGTCCAGAATAACCATCGCTGCAGTAACAAGAGTATTGAAAGTAAACGGAAAACGAAAATAAAGGGAAAAATCGCAAAATCACCAAAATGACCCAGTGCCGGCGTTCCCGGTGGCCTGGTACTCTATAGGTGGTCCGCGTGCCTACTGAGATCAATTTCGTGGGTTCAAGACTTGTTCAAGTCTCACCGAGTGCATAGTCGTAAGGACTTTTTCTTGCATAAAATTGATTAGCGGCAAGCGCAAAAGCATGAGTTAACTACATTCGATAAAAATCGCCGAGCAGTGGGAATGCTGAATCCTATGCACGATGGAAATTAAGGCACGTACCAGGGGGGGGGGAGAAAAGGACGACACCTGTGACCGCGGCTTGTCCAGAAGGGCGCTACGGGTGAAAACAACTCCTATTAATACGAGTTAAGGTGGAAAGTGACAATGATGACTAAAACAAAAAACAAAAACAAAAAAACACTCAAAAACAAGGACGACTCCAATCATATCTGTCCTGTTTGGACGCACAAAGGAGATACATACTCAAGTACAATTATATAACTTTCATCATGTTCGCAAATAACCCAACGAAAAGTCATACTGCTGTACCTGATATATCATATACCGTGAAGAGCGTTGCGTTAAGTTCGCTGACTAACCAGTTATTAGAGGGGTGTGATCATTTTTCCGAGCTTGTTGTCTGGACAACGGTCCGGTGCTGAAAGTCGAACATAATCTTTTCGAAAAGGCTCTCGACCAGACCTTTCCAAAAACGCCTCCCTTGTTCCGTATTTACTCGTTATTTGGCAACCTTCTCCTAGTTCTGGGAAAATCGAGCGCCGAAAAGACGATCGCATCACCCCTGCTCTGTCCTGTGTAATATCAAAGCTCTTTGCGAACGGTGGTGATATGTGAGATCGAAAACGAAAATGTCTTTCGAAATTCATATTAGGCAAGCTGCTCAACCCTTTCGCTGCTGTAGTCCGGTTTTGGAGACAGGTACTCAAAAGTTTGAGCTGTGAGAGTGAGCTAGCTGAGCTGTGAGGGGTTTCTCCCCAAACTGCAAAACGGTACCGAAGTCCTGTGGAACACACCAGGTACTGCTGCTGTACTTCGATGGCGCGTGCCAAGTAAAGGGTACCTGGTATGTACTTACTGCTGTAGTTTTTGTATTTGTTTAACATTAATAGTGATCTGATCCTACCTAGGCTGGTTCAACGTGAAGAACAGCTGCTGCATACTCAAGTACAACTATATAACTTTCATCATGTTCGGAAAAAATCCAACAACAAGTCATATTGTACCTGGTATATCATATACCGTGAAGAGCGTTCCGTTAAGTTCGCACTAACCAGCTATTAGAGGGGTGTAAAGTGCTACTCTTCAACGGCGGAAAAAATTACCATCCCTAGACTAATTCCAAGTAGTGTGTCCACCTTTACGTCTAGGGTTCCTACTGAAGGTCACTCATGGTTACAACAGTTCATACCACAGACAGGCCAGGCGGGCCATCATATTGTTCATATATTGTATCAAAACGTCATTTTCAGGAGCGCACGAACGATCTGGGGGGTACACTACTGTTATACTTGAAGATATATATACCTGGTACTTTTATACCTGTACCTGAATGTGTATCGTCCCACAAATGAGTGAGAACAGATAAGCTGTACCAGGTATCGCATACCAGGCTCGGTTTTATGGAGTCGCTGCGGAAGAAATTGGGGTTGAGAAATCGTTCTCAGCGGCGAGCGCTGGGTACCCTAAACCTCAACTGGTGCAGGATGAACGTTGACATACTGATACTATGTACCAGGTACTAATGAACGAGGGCAAGGTTGCTCAATAGGTTGGCGTAATATCACAAGTTGGGTTTCAATTGTTCAAGCCTTCGTTCGCTTGGACTTCGTACCTACGTATGATGAGCAAAATGACTATTAATAATAGACTACGTACGAGTATCAATACGTACGTGGTTTGTAAAACTATCAAGTACAATACCGTACTAGTACTACGTATATATCCAATAGCTCTTGGCTGTAGCTGAGAAACTACATAAGAGAGTCGGGGGGTTGGGCGACGGAGGGCGGGGGGGGAAGGGGAGGGGTGGGGGGGGGTAGTTTTGTTTTCGCCTGGCATAGTATGGGGATCGAGTCGAAGGTCCTGAATTTCTTCATTTTCCATGATTATTTCATGTATGTTTTACTTACCACAGGTATCCTTGGCAGGGGGGGGCGGGGGAAACTTGTGACTTGAATTGAACGAACAGAAATATTTCCAATGATCACAGCATTCTTCGCGTTTTTTACTCCTTTTTGTATCGCCTCGCGCTGCGGGTGCAATTGAAAAAAAAACAATTCCAATCGTAAGTCGTACACAGCAGTAGCTCCACGTATGATTTCGTACTCGCGTTCATAGGGTGCGTCTTCCCATTGAAAGCATACCAGGTATATAACAGCTGGCGGGGGGCAGCGGTACCACACGTGAAGGCGACTACTGATACTACTGCTGTCTGTGTGGCCCATCAGTTGGTGAGCGCGCTCGGCCAAGCCGGGAATACCATACGGTCATACTGCCACTCCGCCGATGGTTCTAAATCGCCTCTCATGATCATCAGCTCGAAGAAGTCACTATTAATACTATATTAATATCCCGTACGTACAGCTGAGCTGTGTGTTGGCGTCTCAAAAGGCGAAAGGCGCTTTTGGAGAGGTCTGGTTGGGGGCCTGGAGTAGACAAAAAAAAAAAGTTAAAAAAAGACAAATGGTCGGGTATTTTAACGGCGGTGTTTCCTTACGCCGTACGTACGAATTTGGTGTATTGGTGTACATACGTGTAATATGTAATAGGGACGAGCACACCTATTAATAGTGCGTTTATAACAGATAAGTGATACGATTATCCATACGATTATCCATGTATCAGGACAAACAAATGGGCGCCAAATGGTTCACAAAACTGCAAATGAAATGGTAGCCAATTGATTCTCTCTCTCGACTCGATCCAAAACGGTTTTTCTTTTCGTGCTTTCTTTTAGTTTGCTGCCCCGCGGCGCTGCTGCAGCAGCAGTTGATCAATTCACAGCAGTGCGGTACGGTGCCGTACGGTGCGACAGGTCTATGGCAGAGCAACGCTGTGCGGAACCGCACGCAGCAGCAGCAGCAGCAGCAAAAACAGATGCTGCTGCAAGCATGCATCTCGGCTCCTGTTCAAGAGTTTCGTCGGGAAAAGAAGACTTGCAGCTTGGAACGCCTGTGAGCCAAGCAGAACTGGCGGCGGATAACTACCTGTACAGTAGAAGCCCATTCTATTCCTTTATCAAAAACGAGCTGCAAACCATGCATGACGAAAAAAGGCTAACAACAGCATCAAACAGCACCACCGCAGCGCTACCGATACCCCTATAGCTCGCCCGCGACCCCCCCCGTCCCCATGCCAACTGGTCCTCGTAGCATCTCCTCTCACCGGCGAGCTGTCAGGAACTTCGTTCGTCGTGCCTGGGCCATCTCGGGCATCGTCTGTTGTGTCTGTCATCACACAGACTCGAGTAGATGATGGTATGATCACCCAAGCTTGCTGTTTGACACGTACTTCTCCAAGTATCGCAAAGTTCCCCGACTTCGTGCACAGCCAGCAAGCACAGCAGACAGCAAGCACCCGTGCAAACGTTCTCTGGAGTAGCTAGCGCGGGAGAGTTTGCCTGCACAGGAAGGTTTTTCGAAGAAAAGAGTCCTCCGGCAGGAACTACGCGTGACGCCAAAAAGACGAAAGATGTTGAGTGACAGCAGTAGTATCAGAGCGTAGCAGTAGTGGAGGCAACAGGCCTGTCCGAAAGCGGAAAAGCGGAACGACGGAAAGGTTGAAAATTGAAAACGAATAAAATCAAAAAAAAAATTGAAACAAAACGCCACACGCACCAAGAAAAAGAAAGGCGGTGAAATCAATGTTTTTGGGACGTTCCGATTGGCCAGCGACACCCCAGAAAGTCCCGCACTCCGCACAATATTTTTTCCGTCAAAAAATCTCCGCACTCAAAATGGATAATCCGTCTATTTCGTCCGTTGGCGGATGACGGGCTTAGCTTGACCCGTCCAGGTATTGTTTTGACGTATTTTGTACTTGAGTTAGTTCGACCATATCCTTGACGGCTGTCAGTCAAGGGGATTATTGCCGTCACCCGACATATTTGCTCCTTCCGGATATTTTTTTGTCCATGTCGAACGTAAAAATACGGCACATTGTACTTATTCGCAACAATGAAAGTGAATGTATATCATGATGTGCCTTATATTCACGACTATTATTATACAGATGCGTATATTATGGCCAAAGGGGCGTGAAGTAAGCATGTTCGGAGCGTTATTTTGATTGACTAGCGACGCTCCGAAAAGCCCCGCCTGATAAAATCGATTGCCTGTTGACGGTGCAGTGCTGACCCGTCAAGCCGTCAAGTTTTTTTTTAGTTAATAACATACTAATTTTAGTTTTTCCAGGTCATTGATGGTGGTCCGTCAACATGGGAAAAGTGCCGCCAACCGACATATATATAATATGACATCATGATATACGACGTACCTGTGTATGAATTTGCGACTTCCTCACATTTTTCGTATCAGATTGGACGGTAACATAAGGTACCAGGTATACCATACATACGTACATGTTTCATTTTCAAGAACATACAGGTATCGTATAGTATACCTTATATTTATGATCAGCAGCAGTAGTAGGACGTATGATAGGACGTGCAGACGTGCATATATCCGCGTGCGATCTACGTATAGTGACGTACCAGTTTTAATATTTTATAAAAAAAAAATCGAAATATTTGGGTTATAATTTATGAAATACGTCAGCTGTGAGTTCGACTGATTAAATAGTTGATACTCAACTTTGCAAGCTGCACTGCGTGATCCGTCTCGTCTATATTCCATTTTCACCGAATTTTACAAGTATTTTAAGTGTTTAATCAGTCGAACTCACAGCTGACGTATTTCAAAATTTATAAAAAAAATACCTGGTATTGAATATTAAAAGTACGTACTATACTGGTGTAATAAAACAAGCAAACAAAATTATACGGGGCGGGCTTTAAAAAAGTTAAATATCCCGCATTTTACCGTACCAACGTAAGTCTTATAGATTCAGATATCAGCATAATAATAACAAAAACAGCAGCAGCTGCTGCAGCTGCAGCAGAACGGAAGCAGGAGCAGAATATGACAAAGAGCAGCAGAAGAACATGAGCAGCACAGCAGGAGCAGAAGCAGCCCCCGTTTATGCGACGGCAGCAGCAGCAGCATCAGAGCAGAAGCATGTACTTCGTAGCAGGAAAAAGAAGAAGAAGAACCATGTAGCAGAATGAAATAAAATGCCGTTCGTGTATTATATCATTATTATTTATTATAGTATACAATGTCCCAGAGCATGTTGTCCCCGAAATCTTTCACGTACTGCTGTACTCGTATCACATCCATCCGTTCTGGTTTACGGCGGTGGTTCCAGTTCCAGTTCAAAGACTGCTCCTCCTTCAGGTGCTCCTCGATCCTCGGACTCTGCTTTCTGGTTCACGGCGTACCATAAGGTACAGCAGTATAATGAATAATAGTATTAAAAGTAGTCCATATCATATTGCATGGAGTAACTATTTTTAATACGATAATTATTACGGGGTATTACGATTCAACTCGCGGTGGGGCAATTGCTGTACAAAGTACTACCTGGTATTCATTAATTTACAACTGCTGCAGTAGTTTTCTCTCTTTTTTTACGATCTCTACTGCTACTGCGTGACAATGTTGTGGTATTTCTGTGGCGGTGTTGCAGTGTTCACAGAAGAACTCACATATCTCGACGATATTGAAGAATCGGCAGGTAGGTACACTGGTTGTGTCCTGGATATGTATGTATGTATGTATGTATATATGTATGTGGGTGCGTGTGTCTTCTTCACATACATACTCTGTACATTATCCTTAAAAACCGTTATTTCTACCCGTCGACATCTAGCACGAAACCGTTCCAATTCTTCAATCCTAGAGAGATACAAGTTGTGTGGTCTCAAAACTACGCCACACAGAGATATACATGTAACAGTACATCGTTACGTACCAGATATGTAGTAAGCACAGAGTAGACAACGCAACAAAGCAATGCCCAGGTCATCATACTGGCCACAAACATAGGTGATAGCTGTATACATAGCGTCACCCTGGCTCCAAATGATGTTAATACGAAGTACATCGTATTGCGCATAGACCCATTATTATCCCAGTATTTACGTGTTCTCATACCTGGTACGTGTTTTTCAACACGAGTTTGCAATGTTGACAAGATTGTTGGTCGATAAATGGTAATCATGTGTGGTATTAATGTCGCACATCTAGGAAGTTAACCTAGTCGCCCTGTTTCCCCAAGTCGACACCTTTTGTTTAAGACGCGCAGTGGCACGTCTCAAAAAAGAGGGGGGTGATGTGGATATAATATAATATACCAGGTCCCCTTCCCCTAGATTGTACCGCCTCATTACACACAAGTTCAAGGTCAACATAGGTGACTCACCCCGTTCCGTTAAGACTCGAGACACCAACCCACCTCGGTGTGTCCTCCACACCTCAACCACATAAGAGATAACCTGCCCGGGGCTCCGCCCCACACGGGCGCGACAAACATATAAACATTCTATGAAAGCGAAAGAAAACAAAGAAGAACAAAAACAAAGAAAACAAATCGAAAACAAATCGAAAACGAAAAACGAAAAAAAAAAAAAAAAAAAAAAAAACCGCAGTGCCTCCCCGCACAGGGGATGTGATGACAGACACTTGAAAAAGAACGAGCTAAAGAAATAACACCACTAAAAACACAAACTTACTACTATTAATACTTACTACAGAGTGAGCGGGTAAGGACCAAGGGAAAATAACAGGTAAACCGAAGCACAAAGCATCCTCTAGGTAGTCGCAGCAGTTTCATTAATAGTTTGTGGTACGAGTAGCATAGCCGGGTTTTCTCCCTACTAGTCCGCCTGTGGGACCTTGCTATGCCCTGCTGTCTTCGTCCTGCGTTCGTCAATTATGCCCCGCCCGCCTTCGGCGTCAGACAATAATACGAAGCAAGCAAGGCAGGGAGGGGCTTGTCATCCACCCACACCACACGACTCCGTTCTTAAGGGGATGCTGGCACGCCCAGGAATGAGTCGCCAAGTACCCGCGCGTGGGCGTTTCGGCAACATATACATACATACAACAAGTTGAAAATATCGAGTTAGGGATTTGCAATCAAGATCCGTATTTCGTGGTTGTAAAATGGTTGACGTGAATACACAAGAATCCCGAGTTTTTTTATAGCCCGTTTTTGACCTTTTTTGGGCCCAATAACGTACTTGTATACCCATCATGGGAACGTAGGTTTGTAGTTTTGAGCCAGGCAGCATCTTCAACGACGACTGCCTAAGAGATGCAAGGCGCTTCGCTCCGCGGGCGGCCTACGCCGCCCGCTACGCTCGCTCAGGAAGGGGATGTACATCAAATTATGCGAAGCGGACAGAGGTCCATGATTGAATATTATTTTTTTCATGACTGTAGTTGCAAACTGGCGACTTGATAATGCCAAGAGTCCCGCCCCCATGCTTCAGGAGAAAACAGCTCGCACGCCACATGCATACGCTTCGCGTCGCGGGCGGTTTTCCGCTACGTTCGCTCACATAAATGTCGTACGTACGTACATACCCCAGGTATGCTACTTATTTTCTTTTTTCGATGTGCTCTGTGGCTGTACTCGTATGTACGAAAGATGTAAAGCACAGCACGGCACAACAACACAGCAGAAAAAATGAAGATGAAAATGAAACCGAAAAATTCTGAAAGAAAAAAATCCCCGTCCCCTTTCGTGTAATCATTTACTACCTGACTGGTACACCTTACACCGGTCAAAAAGAAAAAAAGAAAAAAAGAAGAAAAGAAAAAAGCAAACAGCAGAGCTTCTCTCTCAGCCTCGTACGCCGCCCGCCCCTCTCGCGACCATCTCGCCACCAATTCGCTCCGGGTAAAGCTTTCCTCCCTCTCTTCCACAGTGAGCCCCGTCGCCCGCCTCGCGTGAAGCCCGGTGCTCACCGTGCACCTCGTTCGTCAGCTCGACAATGTTGGTGCTCAGACTGGGTACCTCCCTCTTGCGATTTTCTGCCCGGTCGCAAAAATAAGCACCGCTTGACTTTTATCTTACAATCCCGAACGTCCCATAAATACTCGTACGTACTCTATCAAAAATCACAAATGGAGGCCAGACAGAGCTATTGATGCATCCCCCGTGTCTCGAGGCACACGCGACGCCTAGGCACGAAAGCGGCGACCGCGCTCCTTGCAACTCCCCCTCTACCCGCCAGCACCCGCTGACACCCGCGACGGTGCCAGGTTCGCCCGCGGAACCGTGCTCGGAGTACACGCACGCACACGAAACGAAAGCAGAAAAAAGGAAAGAAGGACTGAAAGTACAAAGAGGAAGGGAGAAAACAAAGACCCGCTGGAAGGGTCCGGCAAGTAATAAAAGGAGGCGATTTCCAAGTGGGAGCTCTGAGAAGCCAGGGATGTACAAACCGAGCACGCAAGACGCTTCGCTCGCTCAGGAAGGAAATTTCAAGTACATCAAACTATACGAAGCGGACAGAGGTCCATGATTGAATATTATTATTGCTATGCTTGCCTTCCGACAATATAGCGTAGATGCCGTTCCTATATAACCCAAATGTCCTTCCGTAAATCAGTAGTATCCCTCATACACTTCTCTGCCAGTCGTTTCCCAATTTCCATTCCCCACATCATTTCATTTTAGCTACCGGTATAATATATCCTAGTCGTCATCAACGTTCCAGCCCCAGGTCAATTCGTCTGGCTTCTTCCTCCCTTCCCCTAGCGGCCTGGCGGTTCCTCGGGGCTAGTTTACACATGTTTACTGGGCCCGAAATCGCGACCTGTGTGGTCACCGAGATGGTCTGGAAGAGGCGTTCTTTGCAGACGGCCTTCCGCGCCAGGGGCGATCCATCCGTTCCTCCGACTATACTTGCCGCCAAATGATCAATTAGATCGCTGCCTTCCTTTCCGAGGCGCCCAAAGCTTTCCACCGCGAGGGTGGCGAATTTATAGCTGCGCTCGTCGAAGGACACCTGTCCCGGACGAGCGTAGTGGCTGCGCTTGCGCGCCTCAGAAGTGGAAGCAGCTGATCCGTCTCGGTCAGCGCTGCCTGCCCGCATGTGGATCCCCGCTTGTGGATCCGCATACGTGACGTCGAAGAGTATCGCTTTATCGCGATACTCTGATGCCGTAGCATCTCGGAGTCCTCCTGCCTCGATGACGATGTCCATTCGGAGATCCCTGTTTGCGTGAAAGGGGGCTCCGCTTTCCTTTGGTGACGGATGGGCATCCTCTTAAAGGTGCGGGAGAGCGCGTGCACTAGAGGCTGGTGCTGGTTTATTTGCGCGCCCGATCGATGACATAATGCTGTATGTCGCGTATTAGCCTCCGCTGCACCGCAGCAGGGGCACCTTGCCGCCAGGAACTCCTCAGTCCCCAAAAACCGCTGTCCCGCAGCCACGAACTCTGACGGTGGGATGACTCTGGCCGAGTCGACAGGTCTCGCCCTTAGGAATGCAGTTGCCCCTGGTCCCGATTGGCTCCGTTGTAGGGCCTTGGCCAGACCCCTCGACTCTTTCTCTTCTTGTGGGTTACCCGTGCCTCGCTGGGTCGTCGTCTCGACGGGGAGCTGGTCCAGTGAAGCAACGTATCTCATAACGGACTCGGTTTACCAGCTTCTTCAGTCTATGCTGCGCTTTGCTGGAGCTGATAGATTCGGCATCGTGTGCCGGCAACACTTCCGCAACCGGCAACCCTGAGGCCTCTTGTTCTCCTCCTCGAAATGGTCTATCCCGCCAGCTTTCCGGCACGATGTTCGCCATGGCTTCTTTTGAAATCCCATGCACATCGCGGAGGTCCGTGACGCTGTTCCAAATGCACCGGACGAGGTCTGAATCGGGGAGCACCCTCCGGACTTTGTCCCCTATAGCTATGGACAGGTCAGCAAGCACCTCCGGCACAGTCGCCACCAAGCTTCCGACGGACGCTGACATCCTCCGAGCTTCAGCCGACGCCAGTCCAAACCCTCCGGCCCCCGTGGTCAGTCTTACCTGCTACTGTTGGTAAGGCTGCAAGACTAACTGATTTGTTGGGCACCCATTCTCGAAGAACGACGTTTCTTCTGCTGTCAAACAATTTCTCCAGCATCCACATCGCGTTGCCTTCTGCTTTTAGGCATGCGGGAAGGGTCATTTCCGAGTCCATCACTCTTTCTATATAGGCGGTCCGTTGCACCATAGAGCCGGTGGCGATCAGGTTGGCTGCTTGCTTGTCTGGCATGCGCGGTAGCATCCGCGCGAGTTGTCCCGCTCCCCCGTTTTGGACTATCTCCATTGCGCTCTCAATCGCGTATTCGTCGGTACCGACGGGAACCCCAACCACCCGTTGCGCGATGCGGACGCCAATACCTTCAAGAAGTTTGTTCCGGCGTAGGTACGTGCCCCTTAGGGGGGAAGGCAACCGTTTTGTTCGGATTGGTTGCAATGCCAATGTTGGACAGCTCACGCTGTAGGAAAGGCACAACTTCCACAGTATCGGGTGTGATTTCCATCATTCCGATGCTGATGTCGTCTAAGTAGGCGAATGCCTCCACTCCTTTTGGCTCGAACTTCGCTCGGGTCCGCTTGAGCACCGGGAAGAGAGGCATGCAGAACAACGCCGGCCCCATGGCATCCCCTTGCTGTACCCCACTGGAGCATTCAATCTTGCGCCTTTCTCTCGACTCCATCTGGAAGAACACGGAAGCAGTTCTTTCCCCGGAACACTTTGTCACGAACGGTGTAAGCGAAGGCGCGCAGGTGGCTACCTCTGCAAGCACAGCTGTCCGTTTCACCGTGTTGAAGGCGTTGGAGCAGTCTGTGAGAATCAGCCAGTTTTTTTGCCTCGTGGTGTACCCGGGCGCGTAGCGCTACCTGCTCCACCCCCCCTCGTACTCCGACTCCAAATTGTCTCGCCTCGCAGTTGGTCTCCTTCAGTCGTGGTTGCCACTGCCGCGTGGTCCCGGCTGTGAGAAGGCGTCTCCATGTCACCCCTACGCAGACTGGGCGGCATTTTTCACCCAAGGCAGTGAGATTGGATTGCAGGAAAAACTGCCAGAATTCCGGCGGAAAGCCGTTTGGATCGTCGATAATTCTTCTCCAGAAGGCTTCAATGCTAGCCCCGAATTTTTCGCGCCCAATGCCAGTCCTGATAATTGACTGCAGGTGCGAAAAGCGCAAGCCATCGCTTCCTGCGCCTGATAGCGCGTTGCGAGATTTGATGACCTCGAGGGCCACCTGTGGGTCGAATTCTTCCTCCGGGCGCCACTTGGGACCACTCCCTTCCTCCGGGTCGGAAGAACTTGCTGCCACCGCTGCCGCTGCTGCTTCGGAGACGGCGGTCTGATCCTCCTCCGGGAACTTTGCTTTCACTCGCTCCCACGTTTCCTCGCTCCCCGGCGCGCGCGGTTCCGCGAGGAGGCTGCGTGCTGCGGCAGTCACCCCCCCCCTCTATTATATAAATTATGTATGGGTTGGGTTGGCGTCGGTTGGCAACGACACTGTAAAACATGCCGCTCACTACGTGAGCTAGACATCCAGGGTACGGTTGTTGTTTTGTTTTGTTTTTTTTTTTCGGCGATCGCCCACAGCTGGTCGTCTAGTTAGATCATTTGTGCGAAGTAAACAACCTTTACTCTGCACAAGGGAATTGATCGTATCACGTAGTGTTCAAGGTAAGGCATTCAAGAGGCAGTTACATAGTACTCCCATTGCTGTCTCTGGAAGTGGAAATTAAACTAACTCATTGAAGCTGTCATCCATGTGCAAGTCTGCCTCACAAGCGGTTCTTAGTAGGATGCAGCTCACCCTATATGCGACTCGCCGGACACCTCACGGCGCTTCGCGCTTGGTGCAAGCAATGTCTGCCTGGTCGGTGAAAACCCGGCATGCTCCGTCCCGGCATTGTAGGGATGCGAGGGTCTATGGTAATACGGCTACGGCCATGCATGAGATCGAGTACATCTCTCCTATCGAGTACACCTCCCCCCCTGGATGGCGGCATGCTGAAGACGCCCTCTTGAACAAGTCAGCATCCGTCACTTCGCGAGCTTGAACTCTCTGTCTTGTCGATGTTCGACGGGTATACTCCAGTAACCACGGGAGTAGAACGGTGAGATCACCGTGTTGGGCAGACGCGAACCTCTCGCGCCGCTTCACTCGGCCATCCTGCGAGTGCAGTAGAGCCAGGAGGATGTACCAAAGCTTGATTGACCGCAAGCGTGAGGTCGGCGTCTCCTACTGTCTGTGTGGGCGATGCTCTCCCAGGGCGTGGTTAAGGAGGCCAAGCACGTGGGTGACAAGCTTGGCGTGGGTTGTAGCCAACCTCGATTGCACTTTAATAACAGTGACCAAACGTTGTTGGAGGTCCTCAAGGGGAACATCGTCGAGTGGTCTTGCGATCCAAACGTATTTTGGTCCCAGGGATAGAGGAGTCCATCCCGGCGCCCATCCTCGTGGTCGTCAGGTCTCCCTCCGAGTCCCGCTGCCGTAACGCTCAGTCTGGGGTCTGCCTGAACTGCCGCTTCTAGTGCTTCCCATCTTCCATGACAAGCTATGCATCCCCTAGCGCCGCAGAGCAGCGGCGCCTGCGCCCCGCCTCGCCTGGCTGCATTCACCACGCACCGCGCATGCATTGCATATAGACGTCCACAAGGTTACCCCACCACTCGGTGTCCCCGAGCAATTATTTTTTACCAACAGTATTTGGCTCATAACGTGGTGCGGCCGCGTATTCGTACCGCCGCACTTTGCTGCAGTGCCAGATACATACTACTCCATATGATACTCATACTCGTACAATCGGCCGTCGGTCACATACGGCGGCAGTAGTCTCTGTACGAGCCCCTTAAATCCGATGAAGACACCACCCCATAACGAAGTATGTGCGCACTACCTGGTACAGTAGTAGTAGTAGCAGCAGCAGTAGTAGCAGTAGTAGTGGTAGTAGTGGTAGTAGTAGTAGTAGTAGTAGTAGTAGTAGTAGTAGTAGTAGTAGTAGTAGTAGTAGTAGTAGTAGCAGTAGTAGTAGTCGTAGTGGTAGTAGTTAGTAGTAGTTAGTAGTAGTCGTAGTAGTAGCAGTAGTAGTAGTAGCAGTAGTAGTGGTCGTAGTAGCAGTAGTAGTCGTAGTAGTAGTCGTAGTAGTAGTAGTGATAGTAGTAGTAGTAGTAGTAGTAGTAGTAGCAGTAGTAGTCGTAGTGGTAGTAGTAGCAGTAGTAAGTAGTAGTCGTAGTGGTACCAGTCGTAGTAGTAGCAGTAGTAGTAGTCGTAGTGGTAGCAGTATTAGTAGCAGCAGTAGCAGTAGTAGTGGTAATAGTTAGTAGTAGTTACTAGTAGTTACTAGTAGTAGTGCACAGCAGTAGTAGTAATAGCAATGCAAACAGCACAGAAGTAAGTGCACATTGCAGCCCACAGAATAAGATTTTTGCCATCCATCCAAGACATGTTGCATGTGTAAGAACAGCACAGCAGCAAGTAAGTGCACACCTGGTATATTGTAATATGTAACAGGGTTGCAACCCATCCGAGCAATCGAGTCCCGCGCTTTTCCTATACATATGATGCAAAAGGCGCGAAAGCCGTCCCCAAAAATCCTCACTGCGCACCAGGCACCTGACACCTGGCACCTATCATACCGGTACTGCTGCTGCTGCTGTACTATTGCGACGAAAGAGAATGACGACATTGGCAACGACCACGCGAGACAGCCCGGGCTGCCGTTTCGTGTTAAAAGGGGTGACCTACGGTGATTACGGGGAAGCATACACAGCAGGTCCTCCTGCCCGATCATCAGAAAGCAATTAACTCAAAAGAAAATGAGCCCGGAAAAAATAGAAAGGTTAAACAAGCTCTCAGCCTATTAATAGTCTGTGCCTAAGCTTCAAGAAAGTTGACCCCTTCCCGAGGCCTACCTGGGCCCACAAGACACCATTTTTTCTGTGCACTAACGTAACGTCTTCTCGGGAACCAGAATAAGAACGCGCAACGTAAGCAAGTGCGCTTTCGCACGCGCCCGGAATAAGAAAATTAGCCTCAGGCCGGTTTCAGGTTCTTCGTGAGAGGGCCGGCAGCGTACAAATGATATTATATATAACCAGATATGGTATGTAAGCATTGGGGCGGGGGGGGGGGGGGTTGGTTCCATGTTGTGGGTTCTGATTATTATACAGCCCCCCCCGTAACAATAGCCTACCCTGGTATATACGAGATACTGAGTGACAGCACTGGCTGAGAAGGCAACACCCCCCCCTCGGCCGATTTGCCTAGCTGATTTTTCTCGACAACGAGGAGGGCGTACTGAATACGATAACCGACCGTGTCCATGGAAAACGTCAATGAGGTCTTCCCAAGGCGCCGTTTTCGTTGTGGGCCCTCCCCTCGAGGCCTGTTTTGGAGAAAATCGGCTCGGAAATACTTTTCCAGGGCGTGTGTTATCATATCACACGCGCGACACGGGTACGAGGTACTGTTGTAGTCAGTACGTTATCCCTTCTTCTAGCCAACATGCTGGGTCTCGTCTACTATAAACTGCGAGAAGAATAACGTAACGCGCGCAACAACATTGTCACGTCGATAGTGCTGCTGCGCCCTAACCCTGCTGTCGAACGGCTTAAACTACGGAATTCGTAGTTGTGTGGCCTCTATATGTCTTACACACGATCATTTTCCCGTTTTCCCCCCCCCCTCCAGGACCAGACCTACCTTCAAGGCGCCGCTGCCTATCATGTACCTGGTATCAGTGTACATCTTCATTGCAGTGTGTTCTCCGTCATGACCTGCATTATACCTCACTTTCGTTTTGCGGTATATCATTGTCTCCGAAATTTACAGAAGTCCGAGGATGTCCTACATTCCACGCATCTATGTGCCATGCCCAACCCCCATCGAAAATCACGCTCCCCATAATTCTGACCTTCCCCCCTACCCGCCTGGCGGTCCCTAGGCGCACGCTTGTGATATCGGTGCAACTGGCACGAGACGGCGGCCCTAGTGGTCACCCAGTTTATCAGGCAAAGGCGGCCTGTATGTACAACAAGCAAACGCCTTTCCCGACTAAGGACCCTACTCCGTCCGCCCCTCCGACGATGCTGGCCGCCAGCTGGTCGATTAAATCACCGCCTTGCCTTCTGAAGCACCCAACGAGGCATCCCGAGCATACCGCCGCGAGGATGATGAGATTATGGCTGCGCTCGTCGAGGGAAACCTGTCCCGGGTAGGTAATGGTCATGCTTTCGCGCGTCAGATAGATGTGGAAGCAGATAATCCTACCGCGGTAGGCACTGCCTGCACGCATAACATGACCCTCCCCCACGGATGTGGCTCTGCGTACGTGACTCCCGAGAAGTATCGATTTGCTGCGAGTATCTGCCGTTCGGCTTCGGAGGTCTCTCCTCTCGATCCCGACACCTACCGTACCCATGCGGAGGTCCCTGTTGACGTTGAAGGGCTACCGACTGCTGCTTGGTGGCGGAAGGTCTGTCGCTTGAAGGTACGGGAGAGCGAGGGGAGCGCGTGGAGGGCAGGTGCTGCTTCATTCACAAAGGCGCCAACCTACCCGGTGGTGCACGCATTCATGTTGCCGCGCGTCGACCTCTAAAGTTGCGCCGCTTCAGGGGCTCCTCGCCGCTTTAAAACTCTCCCATCGTCTCTAGAAAGCGTCGGCCTCGTTGGCCACAAACTCCGAGAAGCTGGGGTGACGCGGAACGAACCACCGGGAGGGTATGTTCTCTCTTGCCCTCGGGAAGGCGGCGGTACCCGGTCCCATTGCCTCAGTTGCCGTGTCCGTAAAAAATAGGCATCTGTTGATGATACTTCGGTCGCGTTGTTCCTACTAAAGAAGAAAAAACCTTCGTCCCCATTGATCTCCGGGACGAACCTCTCGAGACGTATTCCAAGCACTTTTTGTTTTATTCTTCCCAATTGTTATCTTCGCCTTTTTTTTGTAATCTCTCCCTCTTACTAAGGATAGGCAAAAAATATTCCTGGACCTACACTCCATTTTCTCCATTTTGAGCCCGCCAGGGGGGGCGGGGGCAATTCTCCTGGCATACTAAATCCTATATAAATTCCGACACAACACTAATTCCTATACATTACAAGGCACTCTGTGATAGACTGAGCAATCCGGCAGTCTAGGCCACGTGAGTAGTGCAGGCCATATGAGCTTAGTACGCCACAGACACTTTTCTCCAGTTCACCGTGTACAAATACGCCGCTGAAGTGCATATTCTGTCCTGACCATTGGGAATGGATGAACAGCCACGTGGACACCAAGCATGCCACAGCCGCGAAGCTGAGGAGCAAGGACTCGGGACCGCCAACAGTTTCTTGCGAGCATTGTTGTCAGCGAAGTTGAAAAGAAAGGTGTGGGCGCATTGTTAAAAAAGGATCTTAAACGAAGGGGTGGAGCAGTTGATGCACTCACAACTCAGGTGTCAGTTCGCGGCAAAAAGACGGGAGGAATCTTTACCAAAGACAGGAAGGGTAACAAAGGTTCCGGGTGCGACGTCAGCACTTTCAGCGAATCTGACCGTGAATTCGACAGCGACGTCGAGAGCGAGAAAGAAGGGGACGAGGTGGAGGACGACGAGGAAGACGAGGACGAAGAATGCGATGAAGAAAAGGACAAGAGCAAGAACAAGAGGTGGAGGAGGAGGAAGAAGAGGAAGAAGAAGAAGAAGAAGAAGAAGGTGAAGAAGAAGCCGGCGGGGAGGGGGCGGGGACGAGTGGGGGGAACAGTGACGCACGGCGTCTAACAAAAGTCAAAGTTGCCTCTGTAAGTAGCAGAGGTCGGACAGTGTTAGCCAAGAGGAAGTGGAAGGAGTGCTCATCATCATCGGATGATGAGGAATAGCGGACGTAGGGGCAGGGGACGGCGCCCTGCCACGGACGGGGTAGGGGAGGATAATTGCAACGGCCCAAACTTGGCCGAGGGGGTCCGGAGGTAGTTGTCGGAGGTTTATATAGCTATGTATGGGTCCTCTGCCTTTTTGACGTCCATTCAAGTAGCGTGGGTTGTGGAGTAGACGGTTCCATCTCCCCTGCTAAAAACAGAAAAAAACACACCGCCGCCGCACAACTACATAAACAACACCATGACTAATGTACTTAAGTGCAAACTCTAACCTTGTCTTGCTTGTAGTCTATACACCATGCATACTGCAATACACACCAAATTTGATCAAATACACTATTTGTCAAGCAAGCCTTTTTGCCAACTTTTTAGATGTGGCACGTGTACTCGTAACGATGTAAAAGGGTTGATGAGCTTCGAAATCAGCCCAGATACGTATTTAGTTTGGCGGAAAAAAAACAACAATTGGGCCGGCCGAGGGAGGGGGGGGGGGGGGTGTGGGTCTATTTTTTTTTGTATTCGCCTGCCCTTGCTCCTACGCGTAGTCGTAGCTCAGATCCGGGGTCACCCAGCAGCATAGCAGGCTCTCCTCACGTCTCCTCACTGCGCTTCGTGCCTTGTTCTTGTCGCGTGAAAACTTGAGCACTTTCTTCCCTCGTCGAGAAGCGTCGAATTTCGCCTAGGGGCGCATCATACTCCATTATTTAGGTCACCAGGGCCTGTAGCCTCATCACTTATGTCACCGGTGCCTGGTAGATGTTTCTGACGCACATGCCGAGTCTTGGGAAGCCTCTGATTTCGGTCCCACCGAGCAGGCCTCTTGAACCAATAAACGGGCGTGCTGACTTACTTAGCTGGCTATCCAAAGAGAGGCGACGCGCCTTTCGTACCGAATCCCGGTTTCGCCCTGCTTGCTGCCCAGTTTGTGCTGCGTTTGTTTCGCGCGCTGATGCGGGTAGACATATGCCAATCGAACGGAAACATTGTGTGTAAAAAAATAGGGAGACACACGGTTTTCAGGTCCGTCGTGGATTATGCTTACTACTAATACAGATCCCCCGTAATTACTGTAGGTTTAGCGACGTGTGCTGACAACACCTTCGCATGAGATCACCCGGGGGTATATGCCTCCCCAGCGCGGAAAACCCTATCCCTGTGTCCCTGCACGTAGCTTTCGATAGCGACACACCCGCCATGGCTTCTTTCGACACCCACCGTATACATCGGCAAGGTCCGTCACGCCCCATCACATGCATATATGTTGATTGGTGGCGCTCTTTCCCCTTGACGAACAGCCGCTAAAGATATGTCGGTTGACGTCACTCTTGTCCCTTGACAGACAGCCGCCAAGGAGATGTTGTTAACGGAACTCCTGTCCCTTGGCGGACAGCCTTAGCGGACCGCCGTTGAGGGATCTCCGCACTACTGTAGCCCTCGTGTATGAAGTCAGAAGAGACCTTGACAGGCCGAACCTAGACCGCCACCCCACATATTTTCGCAGACGAGGCTGACGGTCATAAACGAAGTGGTCAACCCCGTTCGCATTCCCCCCGGCCGAACCCCCCCCGTCTCGAAAGGGATGCGTGGTCAATAGTCAAAAGATTAAGGTAAGCAAAAAATGAGTACGCCCCCCCAGTGTATCAGAGAGGTTGGAAGCAATCCCTGACACTCCCGCCGCTAAGTTCTCGACGTATGCTGACATTCTCCATGCTCCAGTCCAACAGAGGATAGTCCAAACCCTACGGTACCATCCGACTCCGGTGGATTTATATATCAGCTCGTATGCGCTCGTTTGTGGGACGGCAACGTCAACCGGCTCAACGGAGACCCGTCCCCGAAAAATGTCGATGATTCCGCTGTCCTCGTAGGCCCCTTTGGGACTTCGAGGGGAAAAGCTTGACCGAAGAAAGGTGGCGACTACAGTATCCATAATGGCATCCATCATAGAATTCATCACGATTGCATCCACCATATCATCCATCATGATAGCATCAGCACCCCTCACGACAGCATCCATGCTGCCGACGTAGGGGGTGTACCCCACGTGCAAGGCAAGATGATCTCTGACACGCGAGAAGCGTCACACTACAGTATTAATAGTCGCGCTTGCTGAGCGTTCCCACGAAACGGGTATCAAGACTGCACCCTCGCGTAAGTTTTTGTTTGCTTGGTGTCTGTGCCTGCTACCATGTCCCACAACGGTTAACAGGAGCTTGATAAGGTGTTCTAGCATCCGCTTCGCGTTGGCGTCTGGCATTTGACATGCGAATAGGGACAGACAGCTCCACGCCCGTCACCCGCTCAACGCGAGCGGTCCGGTGCACCATAGAGCTGGTAGCGATCAGGTTAGCCAACTGCCTTTGCCGGGCATTCGCGGTAGCGTATGCTCGAGTTGTTCTGCTCCACCGCCCACCTCGCACTACGAACAGCATTTCCATATGGCGCTTTCCAACGCGTACCTATCATTGCCGACGGGCACGCCAAAGTCCAACTGTACCCCCTGTGCGATGCGGACGCCGATGACCCCCAGCAGGGCAAGGCGCGGCCCTCGGAAGCAAGGCGGCCGTTTTGCCTTGCTTATGCTGATGGAGATGTCAACGAAAGGGCTAGCCTGTCAGACAACTCGGCAACGTGACTTACGTAGTCTAGCAGGTTGTTATTCCTTTTCACCTACAGAAAACAGGTTCAGGGGTTCGATCCTGGGCGACAGTCTATTTTTTCTCGACGTATACCAGGGATACATATACATATATATTTAGCAAAAAGGCACGAGAAGGGGTGAACCAAAGTAAGCTCTTATCTCGGACGTTGTGCGATGTACATCGGAATGGTGCAACCGCCACAGCCACAGCTAGGACTCGGTGTGGCCTCCGTCATATCGAGAGGCTTGATATCGTCCGAAGAAGATCGAGTGCTTCAACACCTCGCGGTTCATCGTACCTCTCGCAATCTCTCTTCGGTATACCGGCATGAAATACAGCGACTATTCCATGGTATCTCCTTCCTGCGCTCCACTAGAGCAGTTGAAGCTGCGTCTCTCCTCCCAACATGGGGGCGGGTTTCTTCCCGAACACTTGGCAGCGAATGGCGTAGGCACCGGCGGGAAGGTGGCCACCCCCGCGAGCACCGCCGCTTGTTTGACCGCATTGAAGGCGTTGGGGCAGTGGGTCGGACGAGCCATTGTCCGCCTTATGGAGCATCCGGGGTCATAGAACTACCTAATCTACTCTGCTCCATACCCCGACTCCGAAGGGCCTCCACTCGTGACAAAACTCCTCCAGCCGCCACCGCCACTGGTGCATGGTCCCGGCTACAAGAAGACGCCTCCGTGCCGTTTCAACGCAGACGGGACGGCATTTCTCCCCCCTAGGGCGGTGTGTTTGGGTTTGCAGGAAGCGCTGCCAGAAGTATGGCGGGAATGCTTCAGTAGTTGTCCAAACCTCGGCTCCAGGGGTTTCCTGGGACTCCGCGCCAAACTTGGCGCAGCCGATCTAGTCCTCTGAGTATTGGTTGTAGGTGCGAAAAGCGCAGCCCGTTCTCCCGGTACGGGGGTCTGATACATATTTAATACTTGGTACTCCAATGTAGCGTGTTGCGAGCGCCGATGGTCTCGAGGGCCACCTGCAGATCGAGCCGTTCCAACGCTGTATGTTCGTAGAGTATATACTCTGGGATACCCGGGTACCTACCAGAGTATATTATCTGGGGGGATACCCAGGTACCTGCCCGAGTATGTCCAAAAAGAACAGGTTAGATACTCGGGTTTCCCAGAGTATGATAGTGATGATGATAATGAAGGGTATGTACTCTGATAACACCCGGGTACCTATCGAAGTATGTACTCTGGTGGTATTCGGGTACCTACCCGAGTGTGACCAAATTAAGTAGGTTTGGTACCCGGGTGCGCACCCGAGTATGTACCCGCCCCCCTGTCTTTATTTTTGTCAGGTTTACCCGGGCAGGGACCCTGTGGAAGTTTTGTTGGTCTATCATGCGACGGAAGAAGAACAACACGGTCTCGACGGGGTCGCACCGTGTCTGGTTGTCACCTTTGATTTCTCCCGCTCCCGGGGGGGGGACACCTGGGAACATTCTCTTCCTCGGATTCAGTGGCGCTGTCTGCCACCGCTGCCGTCGCTGCCGCCTCGAAGACAGAGACCTAGGTACCGTCTCCTTCCGGAAATGCATCGTTTACCCGCTCGCACATCGACTCGTTGATGGGCGACAGCGAGCACGATTCCACCAAAATGCCGCGTGCCGCTATTGTCGTACCACCCTCGGGTGACGCGCATGCTGACGATACCTTCTTGAGTCTAGCCACGTCCGAGATCTCACGGGCTGGGCCCCTAAGCCGTGTCGATCCTCTACTGATGTGTTCTGCATATTGCGGGAAAAGGAGGGTGATGACACCGACTCTCTAGCGCAGCTTCGCTCGGCCGTCTCGTAAGTGCCGCAGAGTCTACAAACTGTCCTGCACCGCTTCGCTCAACCGTCCTGTAAGTGCCGTACTTTGGCACCTTCAACTGTTAGTCCTGCCGATGAGCCGACAGAGCCTGGTTAAGCTTCCCGCTTCCGCAAAAGCGATCCCACACTGCCACTAGTTGAAGTAGCATGTCCAGTATGTCCTTATATACGTGTGTGTAGTTCTAAAGATAATATAAACAGGACGAGCAACGTGGGCAAGCAGTAGGAAGTACACAGAGCCGGCTGCACTGTGACGACGGTTGTTACTGTTGTTGTTGTGCTCGCATTAACTCAATGCCTCCATGCAGTCCGTGGAGACAGGACAGGCTCTAATAACCTTGCAGTGGAAAGTTACCTCAGGAGGAAAAAGATATAATAGAAAATAATAGACAGAATATCTGCAACACATCATACATACTTCAGACTGAATAAAACTTGAGATCGGTGATAAAGCGTCGTTGGAGGTTTCTAAGAGAGGCTTTCATCGAGTTATCCCGCAATATCTGCGTATCTCCGAAGGGTGGCACAGCTCTTCACTCCGCCAACTCTCGTCACCGTCGGGACTAAGGATACGGTAGGCGGGTGTGTAATCATGTTATGCATGGCCGTAGTCGTACGACCTTAGACTCTCGCGTCCCACTAGTGCCGGGATGGAGTGCGTCGGGTTTTCATCGACCAGACGGGCATTGCTTGTACCGAAGCGCGAACCGCCGCGACATGTAGGGTGATTCGCACGAAGGGTGAGAGGGTGAGCTGTATTCCACTAAGATTCGGCAAGGGGGAGAAAATTTGGAGGCTACATCTCGGCGCGTCGGGACCACTCTCACGAGTGGCTGCCCTACTAGTTTGCGAAGGCTTAAGCTTTGTGCTGATTTACTGCGCGGCATGTCTTTGCCTGTGACACACAGTGTCTCTCGCGCTAAACAGCGGCCTAGAATAGGCACGTAGTGAAATTGGGGATAACCCCCTTAGCCCGTTTATAACGGTGAACGTGTAGCGTTGGTCTCCGTTTTCCATCCGAGTCCCGCAACCGTAACGCGAGTGCCGGAGCACTTTCCCCCCTTCCCGTGGTGGGCTGTTCTCTCACATCGCCATGCAAGAAGCGGCGCCTGCACCCCACATCGCTTGACAGCGGTGTCCGCCCCACACCGAGCGCGCACATAACGTGCCGGTGTCCCTCGCGGAAACCCCACCACTCGGTGCCCCCCAAGCAGCAGCCACCCGACAACTCACGCACGTCACACAGCCTTGGTTCCAACGAACGCATTAAACCACCGAAACGTCCTAACATGTCGCACCCAACTTCTCGTACGGGTCCTCTAGATGTTAGAGCCCCTTCTGGGCGCGCGCGCTTGTTTCCAGACGGTGGGGGCCCTTCTGGTAGGGCGGGTCAGCCAGTTTCTTCTTTGGGTTCGCATGTGCCGCGTATTCGCATGTACCAACGCACGTTCAACATAGGCTTATACGTGTATCTGTTGTCCTCGAATATATTTTCACAAAAACTGGGCGTATTAAGAGCATGCAGAAAAGGAGCACATTTGGTGATAATTAGATTAAGTTTTTTCGAGCATAGACAGCACGTTTGGGGGGAAACATGGTAGCATGGTGTACGCTTCTCATCCAGTAGAAAACGTGAAAACGCGAAGCAATACACAGAACGGATTTACGCGTACAGCTCGACATCACCAAACCCGCCAGAGCGTGTGACTCTCTAGGGGCCGTTACGCTGTCTTGGCCGCATTGACTACCCCCAGACGAGGATAATTCGCCCGGGCACATCCTCCTCGTTCGCTGGGCGACGCGGGTAAAGCTTTGTCTTCAGTCCGCAGGCCTAGGGCTTCGTACCCGGTTCGTGCCGGTCTTTCTCCGCGCACTCACCTCTTGTGATCCCCACTCAGACTCGCGTGGGCAGCCTCGTCTGCCCTTGCGTCTGGTTCCTCCACTCCTCCATCGTTGGGGCGTGGATGTTGCTTCTCCAGGCGATACGAAGGAGGGCTTTGCGGCGCACTAGGCGTTACAGAGAAAGAACTTGCGTCGCGTCGGCCGTCACGGAGGAAGGTCACCGTTTCAGACGCTGTAGAGGCAGGTTGCTGTTTCAAGCGCTGCATGGTTTGCGCAGGCTGCCGTTTCAGGCGTTGCGGGGGCAGGTCTCGGGTTAGAAACAGGTTGCTGTTTCAGGCGTCACAGAGGCAGGTTGCTGCCGTTGCAGGTGTTGCTATGGCAAGTTGCCGTTTCAAGCGTTGCATGCACAGGCCGCCGTTTCAGGCGTTACAAAGGCAGGTTGCCTTGTTCGGGTTATATAGTATCAGTGCGCAGAATGATTATTTCAAATTGTCCTGTTGACCCGGGCAGCACCCAGGGGAGCCACTGGCCTATATCTTTGACAAGCAAATACATATAGAATACGCGCGTTCGGTTTATTACAACACTCGTAAAATTCGGTAAAAACGCAATATACCAGGTCGACGAGACGTATTACGCAGCTTGAAAAGTTGAGTATCAACTACTTAATCAGTCGAACTCACAGCTGACGTATTTCATAAATTTATAAAATGACAGGTTGCCGTTTCAGGCTTAACAAAAGAGGCATTTGCGCCTCGTCGGGGGGATTCCCATGCGTCCCGACCTGCGTGACGTCACCGTTTTCGGCGGAAGTGCTGCTGCCCGTTGTCTTCACGAGGAGAGAGCCTGTCTGATCTAGGTTCTAGCTTCGGCGTTTCTCCTTCGTCGGTCTCAAGGTCGTGCGCTCCGCCGCGTCTGCACCTCCCTCCCGCGACCGTACGTGCACCGTTGGGGTTCTACAACAATCGGTATGTACTACAACGCAGCAGAGTTAAGTTGATACACCTCCATATACTTTATAATATGTGGCAGCGTGGCGAGATTATCGCATACACTCAGTGCTGAAAAAACGTGTCACACACTAATTCCGAGTAGGTTGTCCCAAAGAAAGGGTGGCAGTACTAAAGTTGTCGAGCTTAGCGGTTTTCCTATCGGCCAGAGGATTGAAAACAGAACGGCTGTCGCTGAAGGGACCCGCTCTCGGTCGGATGCCTCACCCCAACGGTACATCACCGATTTCGAGGCATTTATCTCTCCCTTCCATCAACCGACCATCAACCGATCTCACTCTAGCGCCGGAACCTCCCCTACGCCAGCAGCGAGCCTCCAGGTTTCACCGATTTTGAGGCGTTTACCTCTTCCCGTCCATCAACAGATCTCACTCGAGCATCGGAGCTTTTCCTTACCAGTGAAGCTAACGCCACGACCGAGAAAGGGGGGAGCCTACTGTAGTTGCTTCGTGTATTGGTCGTCGGGTTCCTAGACTCCAGAGTTTTCAGTTGTGATTTTCCAGCACGGCATCAAAGTCTACGAGGTATTCCTCCCTTGTGTGGGGATCAACGAAAACCTGTCGGCTCGGAAGACGTGTGAGGGCGTGTGACCTGTGGGTAGAATGCCGAAGGTGTCGAACAGTGCGTGATGTACGTACGGAGGTTGAATGCTCCCTTCGATGGGAGTGCGTAGCACGTTTCTGTTTGTTAGACTCAGGAAAAGTAGTCAAGACACTTCAGACAGAGTCGATGAGAAGATTGATGATGGAGGTCGTGCTCCTACTCCTTGGTCTCCCAGCAGGTAGGAGGGGCAGATGAAGAGAAGCGCGTGCGTCACCAGTTTTACTCACAACCTCAATAGTCAAGAGCCATACATACATAGGCCGACAGTCAAACACGTGAGTCACCACTTTCTCGTACAAACTCAGGAGTCAAGAGCCATAAATGTTTGGGCCAAACAGCCCGAACCGGTACGTGATTGTCATTTGAAGAGACGGACCAAACAGAGTCGGTCGAACTTCTTCTAAGCTATTGGACGGGGCTCCTCAACTGAGGAGGCGCCCACCATGGTTGGGACACAATTTGAGGGTCAACAGCACTGAATACCAGGGCTTTTCGCGGGTCAGTCAAATCTCACTGGTCGGGTCGGGTCGGGTGACCCGCGAGATTTTGAAAGCCTCTTGACCCGACCCGACCCGACCCGCGAGATTTCAGAACCTCTGACCCGACCCGACCCGACCCGCCACCCTCGGATTGACCCGTGAGTCACGGGTTTCATGCGGGTCGGGTCACCTTGACCCGCGAGACTATTTATCTTGACCCGCAGGTCCGGCCTGCGGTTCCCGCCCGTGGGTCGACACTTCAAAATCAAGTTAATATTCATTTTTGTGCCCACAAGCGATATGTAGCCTGGCTGTAGTGGGTATAAATGGATGCGGGCATGCGTATATGGATTTGGCAGTGTTTTAATGTTTGAATAGGATACCAAAAGAGTATTATTGAGTATTTGTACGAGAAAGGCCTTTGGGTAAGAGAGCGGGAAGTGTTTTGAGTGCCGGATCCGCGGGCCAGACGCGCGGGTCCGACCCGCGGGTCAGCAGAAAAAAAACTCGCGGGTCACGCTGGCCCGACCCGCGAGTGACCCGTTTCTCACGGGTCATGACCTGACCCGACCCGTGAGCTTTTCATCACTTCTTGACCCGACCCGACCCGACCCGTGAGATTTGAAAAACTCTTGACCTGACCCGACCCGACCCGTGAGATTTGAAAACCTCTTGACCCGACCTGACCCGACCCGTGAGATTTTGAACACTCTCTGACCCGACCCGACCCGACCCGTGACATTTTGAACACCCCGTGACCCGCGAAAAGCCCTGCTAAATACTACCAGTATGGCTCCTCGTAAAATGCCCATATAGGCCGGCGTGGGAATGGTCACCTACCCACAACTTGAACATTTTCTCGAATCAGTTTTTGATTAAAGGTAGTAAAGGTTGTAAAAGTATACTCGTACTGGTATAGAATAAAGCTCCTCAAGCGAAGAACTTTCAGGCGCGCCATCCGTCATCCTTACCGTAGCGTGCGTCTATTTTCGCAGAAAAGCACTGGTGGTTGTCCAATGTGGCTGTCGAAGATTTTTTGCCGTTCACCCGGCGACAGGCTGCTCGCTGACCTCAGCTAGACCTTGTATAGCATTGCAGCATGTAAACGGAAAATATTTAGCAGAATCCGCCCGAGAGAGGCGAAGGAGCGTCCCCGACTAATGCAGACAGGACCAAAGAACGAGTTGGGCTCTGCCCATGAGGCCTAGCCACCCGCCATACGTTCGAATGATCCGTGAGAGTCTTCGTTCTTCTGCCCATGCTCACGATCTCTGGCCCGGGCAATACCCCAAGGCAGGCGGTAGCTTGCCCCTGCCCCTGAAACATCACTGTGACGAGCCTTGGCCGGGTCTCCCGTCTCTCAACCTTCCTACCGGATTGTCTTGTTCAGGAGGGCTTGCCGTCTCAAGTAGCTGATCTAGGGCCACGGTGTACGCGGCTTGGCGAGAATCTATACCCGGGTTTACCTGCTGCTCTAGCTGACGTTGAGCTTTCGGGGGGATTTGTGATTCTCGCGCGATAGTACGCCGCAAAAAAAAGAATATCTGAAGACCTGGTGGTGGCATTCTTCTCTGTACCAATGCCCCACCCCAGCCAAGATGCCTGGACGATGCCGCTCATCTGTCTTCCTTGATCCCCCCCCCCGTGCCTCTCCGATCCCCCGTAGGCTCTTTCCGAGCCTGTTGGTAGTTTCATATTCCGGTAGGCTCCTGTTCGCTCTGTCTCCCAGAGGGCCCTTAAGATCCGCCAGAACTTCCCATACAAGTATAATAACAACTCCGCTCTCAATGGAAGCGGAGACCCTCTTTGCTTCCGCCGGGGTCTAACCAAGGCGTTCCTGCCGCCCACCGATAGACGCGCCTACCCCTTGCTGGCGGGGCTTCAACGCCAGTCGATCACCCGGACACCCCCTCCTCGAAGAACGGTTCGATCGTGCATCCGCGCCGCGCTCGCGGTTCCTTTTTTTTTGGGATGTATTTGTGCGTCCACTGCGCCCCGTTGTCGGCCCTGCGGCATGCTTCGAAGGGTGTGCCCGTGATGTCCATGGCCCGCTCGAGGTATGTAGCTGGTTCTCTACCCAAGGGTTTCGGTGGCAGTGCAAAAAAAAGGGGGAGCCGGCCGCTGGCATTGCCTGCCAGGCAGAGTGCCAGGCAATCCGCGCCTCCAGCGGTGGCATTGACATTTTTTTCCGCCGCCAACAACTGGGGTACCGCTTTTTTTTAAAACAAAAAAACGACGACCGACGGGGTTCCTCAGGGGCACTGACACATAGTATTTATGACCGACGGGTTCTTTTAAAACAAACCAGTCAAATCCCAAGTGCTTTGTCCCCCAAACGGGGCTGTTTTACCAAAGGGGTTAAGGGCCCTGCCAACACTACCCCATACCGTTGGGATACCGCTACTTGAATAGTTTTTGTTTACTACCTGGTACATGATTCATGCTGTTCCTACCGCAGGCTATCTATCAACCATGTGCCTTCCACATACGACGGTAAAGCCCTTACGTCGGTAGCGCCCATAGTGCGTCGACAGATTCCATGACCACCCAAAGGTGAGCTACGGTTGGGTGACAGCAAAAACTCATTTTACTCTCTGTACGCGTGACTTGTATAAATATTGCGCCTGATACACCTACATCAGGCTTTCTGCGGGGTAGTTCGTCGGGCTAAGCTTGCACTTCGAAGAATCAGTCGTTCGGGCGAGGTGTTATACTAGAGGTCCCTGCGCGAGGAGCCTCAGAAAATAAGTACCAGGTAAGTACCTCAAAGAGCATTCACTTCATTCGCACAGGGGTGGCGCGATCGCTTCGGTCATCGCTCCATTTTTCTGTTTCTCCAGAACGGGAAGGTTGCCAACACCGAAAAAGAAGGCTGTTTTCGGAAAGATCTGGTTGTCAGGGAGCCTTTTTCCCGAAATTAGAATGTTCGAATTCAGCCCCCTCACCGTTTTGTCGAGAACGCGAGAGAAGAGCGCTGATAACGAGCGATCACGCCCCTGCGTGCGCACTCAACGCTCTTACGACTTCGCAGTAGGCGCAAGCAGCCCTGCCGTAGCGTGCGCTCTTTCTCTGTTGACCCTTTTAGGACCGCGGTCCCGATTGTGGGGACAAAATACCTAGAATCTGACTGGTTCGTCCCCAAAACGGGAGGGCACACTATTACGGGGGACCATAGCAAATAGGACCAAATCTTGGCAGTAAAAATAGGTAAATGTATGGGTTTTTATATATACCATAGGTCCTATTTACCATGGACCCCCGTAATAAAAGGGTTGAAACGCTCTCCCGCGCGCACTTTCCACGTACTTGCTCGTTGATGTCGATTTGAAATGCCCTTCCACCGTCACCCCTCCCTCTCGGGCGTTTACAATGGTTGCATGCATGCGCGTCGTCGGACACATATGTCACGATGTACAGTAGTAGACAATCCATCATAAATATCATTTCGTAGCAGATCCTTCATAAATATTCCGGTGTACGACATGTTGAAGCAGTGCAGGGGACCTGTACACGAAGTACAGCTCCAGCCCAGGGAATGTGGTGCGAGATGGAGATGACATGCGGCTCCAACCCGGAAACAGGAGCTGAATATTGCCGTACAGAGCCCGGGATCTATATCTGCCCTGAAAATATCTCAGATTGTTCATATGTCGATCGGTGATGATCTGCCCGGTGCGTGGACACTCGCGTGGACACAGAGAGAGACTTTTTCCGCCGTCGGTATGTGTCTTTCCGGAGATAGCGCCACGGTCTTCCGCGGTGGGGTCTACAGTAGTAGCTGGCGCGAATAAAATAGACAAAATCACACACTTTGCCAGCGTGGTAAAACGATTAAACAATAACATCACAGTTTATTTTTGTTTCAGATCGAGAGCTTTCGAACTGTCTTCACCCTCACAGCGGCCGCTTCCCCAGGCCGGCCAACACATGAACACCAAAAACAGAAGCGTTTCAAATACCTTCCTACTCCAATGTTAACCCTATACAACTGCACCCCCTCCCACCATTTAAGGGACAAACTACGTACTAGAGCAGCATATTTTTGGCAGAGGCGTAAGGGGAATAAGGGTGGCGGCATCCCCTCTCCCCCGCCCCGCCCCGCCCCGCCCAGGTCCGGAGGTATACCCCTCTTTATAGAGGAAACCGAAAGACGAATCGGGACCAAGAGTCGGTTCACAACCAACGCTTCGACATCGTGTGCGCGGTCGTTCTGACCCCGCGGGTGTCTCCACAGGACAAGGCACCTCAACAAGGATAAGGCGCCTTCACGATCGGGCCCAACTATCCGGACAGGATCGGCCAGAAAGAAGATCGAGTACCTTCGCCATGCGAGCTAAGACAGCAAATGCTGCTGCTACTTGTGCACCATCGCGTCATTCTTGGGTGTAACCGAAGGGGCTAGAAGACCGCGGTTTGACCCCTTTTGCCTGACTGCCCCCCTAGACAAAAACTAGTGTGTTGAGGTGGTTTGACTGCTTGACTTACTGCCTCCATGCACTAAACCCGTTATATTAAGGTCACAGCAGGCTTTGACACGCCCGAATGGCTGGTCTAGACCACTTGACTGACTGCCTCCCTACACTACAACCAGTACGTTACGGCCAACAGGCTTAGCACGCCCAAAATGACCGGTCTAGACCCGATTAGGTCACTTGACTGACCGCCTCCTTAAACACAAAACCAGTATGTTAAGGCCAAAAAAAGGCTTTGACACGTCCAAAATGGACGGTCTAGACCGCGGTTTGACCTATTGATTCAGCGCCTCCCTGTACTGAAATCAGTTTGACAAGGCCAACACAGGCTTTGGCGCCCTAAGTGACCGGTCTAGACCACGGTTTGATCGCTTGGTCTAGACGGCGGTTTGACCGCTTGGTCTAGACGACGGTTTGACCGCTTGACTGACTGCCTCTCTACTCTAAAAGTATGCTAAGGACTAAACAGGCTTTGACTCGCCCAAAAATACCGATCTCCTACGATATGAGAACCTTTGCTTTTAACCTTGATACGCTTACCTCTGTTTATGTCAGTGCCAACACTCGATACGTGACACGTGTTTCTCTAGTCGCCGCCCACACGAGCCTCTTCTCTCAAAAAGGTTCCTCTACATGGAGGAGGGGGCGACACTAACAACAATCTACAATAACTTTCCCCCCCCAGGGTGTCCCGACCGATCGTATTCGGGTCACAACAAATAAACACGATGCCCCCCCTCCCATCTGGCTCGAACCGCCGCAACAGCTCAAAACCTCAAAAGCCCTCCTGCTCAACGCAATCGCTCGCTACATGGGGTGAGCGAAAAACAAAAACCTAGCTTCTTCCACAATGCGTTGGCCTTCGGGGTCATCGTTCACCAAAACAAAAGGGATACCCTCTCCCTCCCCTTCCATCTGACTTGAACCGCAACAGCTCAAAAATTAAAGACGCCCAACCGCGTAGCCTTACGTTGGATCAAAAACAATATAGTTTACTCGACGCCATGCATAGACAGGTCTCATTCATGTCACCAAAACCCCCGATACACCCCCCCCCCCATCCCCCAATGGTGCTTCGCGCTTGGTGCAAGCAATGTCTACCTGTTTGGTGAAAATCTGACGTGCTACATCCCGGCATTGTAGGGATGCGAGGGTCTATGGTCATACGACTACCGCCATCCATGACATTAGTACCCCCCCCCCCCCCCCCCCCCCCCCCCCCCCCCCCCCCCCCCCCCCCCCCCCCCCCCCCCCCCCCCCCCCCCCCCCCCCCCCCCCCCCCCCCCCCCCCCCCCCCCCCCCCCCCCCCCCCCCCCCCCCCCCCGTCGAACCCCCCCGAAGTGACCCGCAACAGCTCGAAACCTCGAAAAGCAAAGCTCAGCCGCCCAACAGCTACGAAACAACTCAACTCAACTCAACAGCTCAGCAGCCAAACAGATCATCAAGCTCAGCCAATAGCGCTGGGGTGGCGCGATGCGATTCGTTAGCTGGGGTGGCACGATGCGATTTGTTAGCACGGCCGAAACACTTCCCGCATGGGACAGATGACGATTTAGATCCCTCAGCGCAGATACGTCCCTGATTTGTTGCTATCTGCCACCATCTAGGTCCTGTTTGCCGGATAGGACCGGTATGACTCGGATTTTGCCCCACAAGGTTTTCGGGTGGGATCTGTATGGTCTGTGAGATACGGCCCTTGCGCAGCATATCACAACGGCAACATAGGATAGGATCTAGATGGTCTAGCTGATGCAGACGATCTAGATCGTCATTTGTCCGCTCTGTGAACTATTTCACAACGAAGGTTCAAGAGCCCGCAGGTGCTGCTTTCCCGGAAGACGCGGCCGCTAGAGCTCCCCTGAAGTCCTGGTCCATCGGAGCTCTCATATACAGCGCCGAATCGAATTTGGTCGTGTAGTTGCCCCCGAACGCCTGAAAAAAAGTGGCAGGTGTAGTTTAGGCCCACGAAGAAGGAAAACCATAGTAAGAACAAACCCCTCACTTTTAGGAGGACGCTAACAGCAGCGGAGTAAGAAATCGTGATCAGCGGCGAGCGCTACACTAATCCTATACAATAGCCTATGCTCAACGTTGTTCAAGGTTGGTGTCGCTATATGGTTCTACGGCTTGCTCACACCATAATCAAGTAATACGTGCTTTCTGCTGGCGGAACCATGCTGTAAATTATAGGGTTGGGCACTGGATGACTCAGTCAGTAGCGATTACACTGCTGTCGCCAAAATCAACCAGTATACTGGATTGGAGCAGCATACTGTCCTCTCTACTATCTCCTCACGCTTTTAGTGGGGTTCCGTACATGGCGTGTTTCTTGGGTGAACGTCAAACTAATGCCGATTAATACTCGCCTGGTCAATCAGTAGATTACTACTGCCAGCACACCCTGTGCCAGTGCCCAGCCCTGGTAAATGACAGAGAGATTGTTCGTGTTTACGTTGTTTTGGCTGGTATTGTTGTGGTTGTTTTTTAATCTTGTACTTGATTAAGTTGGTTTTATCGTTGTTGACTCGACAATAAACCGTGTTTATAAACAACAATCCGGTATAGTCCTCGGTGTCCGCACTGAGTCATCGTAGAGAGGTACAAGTACCCAGGCGTATGGTCACACACTCCAACAGTGACAGACGGTATATATATAGCTGTCGCAAGGAACGCGTGGTGGGGAGTATGTGTAACCATCATCAGCCGTAAGTGCTGAAGGAAGGCATCTTAGCTGGTTTGGTTTTGTACTCTGGTTTGTCGTGGTTCGCAAAAAAAAAAAAGGTGGAGGAGTTAGTCGAATGGTGTTGTACCATATTGGAGACTCGGCTATCCGAGACGGCGTGTAGCAGCAGGAGTGATAGGAGGTAAGGGAGGAAGAGAAAGGTTTGTAGCCTGGCACGAAGAAATACCGCAGAAATTGACTGCTGCAGCAGGCGGGCTACGCAAAAAAACGGAGACTTCGGTCGGACGGCGCGGAGATCCAGCTTCAGACCTCCGGCTTTACAGAGCTGGTAGGCACGGCAAAAAATACAGCAGTACCGGCACCTGTTTGAGTAGGTGTTGCTACAACAGTAAAGGGGTGCCGAAGACTTACCATGTGCGTCCCAAGTGATACCTACTTGAGTAGTACCACTTTCGATGTAAGAGAAGAAATATACTACCAATAGGCGTAATCGCATGATACGTACTTCGTAGTTTATAAATAGTAAATAGCCTATAACTGAAAAATAGAGGAACTGGGCAGGAGCACAAGAGCAGCGAGGAGGAGCGGGGTGGAACGGGCTGTTGTTGAGACCCCGGGGTCTAAGCTACAACACGAACGCTATACAGCAGTTACGGCCCAAGGAGAAGCAAAATGCATAATAATATAAAAAGGTGATATGACAGACAGACATACATACAGAGACAGAGAAGCAGACAACAAGCCAACAATGCAGACAGCCAGCCAGCTAGGCTGACAGACAGGTAGACAGGCAGCCAGACAAAGATAGGCAGGCAGGCAGGTAGGCACGCGGGCAAACAGGCACAGCCAGAGACAGGCAGGCAGGCGCAGACAGACAGACAGACACAAGACTGGCGGACGGACAGCCAGACAGACCGCAAATCAAACAAAAAAACACGTTGTCACTCCTCAAGCTGCTCCACCTCCAAGTTCTAGAGAAACTCTGCTTAGCGCTGCTCGGCACGAACAAAGCCTCTAATCCTAATGCTTACAAGTAACTGAAACAAAACACAAAAAAAACAGAAGCCAAAGCAACCGAAAACACAGCAGCAGAAAAAAAAGCGCGTCACCTCCTCAAGCTGTTCCAGGTCGAAGTTCTTTGAAAAAACGTTTTGCGCCGTTTCCCCCTTGGCGCTGCCGGGCACGAAACAAAACTTCCCCTTCGTATCGCTGTCTATGAAAGGGTAAATTACCTGCATAGCGGTGTTCAGTCAATCAGTCAGTCAGACAGCATCCGCACGAATATTGGGTGAGAATCAGCGTGAACTGTTACTCTGTTGGGAACTTTAGAGGGGGGCATGTGCGCACAAAAATTGCGCTTGAGTCGTATGACCCTTACTTGTCCATCCTACTGCCATAGTGTCGAATACATTTTAAAGCTCTACTGGCAGCTTTATCCCACTGGCACTGCTGCGCAATCACACAACTCGTAGGCAGTAGATAGTGAATGGGCCCCGACTTGACATGTTTCAGGTCGTTAGCTCTGGGGGTGTTGCAACGCCGGGTGAACAGTGAGGAATGGAGGAGGGAAGCGCATACGCTGTTACCGAGCGATGACCGGGTTGTGCCGACGATAGTTATGCGTTGGACAGGGGAGTGTTGCAAGCGTGGGAGCGCTAGGATTGAATACGTTGAAACGAAGCGACTGCTCGTACCAGTGCTACGTGGAGGGTCCATGGCATAGGCAGGGAATGAGCTGTGGGAGGCTTCCTGCTGCAGCACTGCGTTTTTTAAGTCTTTGCATATACACAAGAAGATGTTCGCAATTCGGGAACCAGTCCTCTAAACCTTCCATGTTGCCGGGGGGAGTTTCCCACAGCTCAATACCCGCATATTCAATAGACCTTTCACGTAGCACTGGTCCGGACAGTCGGTGACCTTCATAGTGGTAAATATTACCGCCGCCGGGCTGCAACACTCCCCCCGCCGGACGCTTAACTATCGTCGGCACAAAGCGGGCATCCCGGTCATAGCCCGGTAACAGCGTGTGCGCTTTCCTCCTCCATCTCTCACCGTTGACTCAACGTTGCAAAGCGCCCTTTGCCGGACGCATAACTATCGTCAATCCGAAGCGGGCATCCCTGCTGTCAGGTGCATCTTTCATCCAAAATATCCTCTGCTATCCTCGGCGTCCCGTCGTTGCAACACCCCCGCCGTCCCATCCATGCGAGCGTCATTACTCAGCGAGAATTCCGGCAATAAAGCCGATCCTGACGTACCCGAAAGCCCGAGGTCTCACGCTGCTACAACATAGTCTCCAATCTGAGAGTCGTATTCGGGTTTCCACAGCCACAATATGGTGTACTCTGTACTGACCAATTTATGCACAGCAGCGACCTTTCAGCAAGAAACCGGCATACGAACCTAGGTTAGATTTGTGACAAAAGGTGTGTTTTGCACAAAAATTAGTATGATCGAACCGAACTGTCTTGTTTTTCCCGGAAAAATTCAGGCTGAGTTTCTTGTGGGTTATTTCTCAGAAGAGGGTCGACTCACCTTCCAGAAGCTTCGGAACACAAAGGGAGGGGAAACGAAGTACGCGACCCCAAGAGTCTCGGGGTAGTGGTTCTGAAGAATGCCGACGGTTTTCATGCTCGTCTTCATCGGGATGGCGTTTCGGACTGAGAAGCCGACGTAATCTATCATGATGCAGACCTTGCCGTACCCTTCTGATAGTCTCTGTATAACGGCTCTCGCTCTTTCCATCTGATTCAACGCAGATGCAGCGGAGGCGGCGGCGGCAGCAGCAGCCGCGGAAGCATGTAAAAACAGGAGTATTAGCGGCGGCAGCAGGGTGGTACGAAATATACAGCAGCGGGATGGCTAACATTAGCAGCAGCAGGATTGAGAGCAGAGACTGGATTAGTAACAGCGGCAGCGGGACAAATAGCAGCAGCAGCAGTAGCACCAACAGTAAAACCATCGGCAACCACAGCAGTACGATAGTAAACACCTACTAGGTACGAAGTATATAAAAAAAGTAAAATGGAACAAAATGCCCAAAACAACTTCTATGAATACAATTCAAAACTACGAATAAGAGTTCACACTTAACTGGTATATGATGATGCTCTCACAGTGTTAATATTAATAGATCATTTCCCTGAAATCTTGCCCCTGGTAACAAAACAGGCTAACCAAAAAGCGTCTCGATGGAAGAAATAGACTAGTAAAAATATCCGATGAAGTGTCTAGTGTTGTACCTGATACACGATGTGCTTGATGTTGCCATCGTGGTCTTGGGTATTTTCCTCTCTCGGTCGCATGACCAAGATTGGTCGCCCCTGCCGATCGAAGCCGCTAACGTACACCTTGCCCGTTGAGTTCTCCTTCGCGATGACGTCCACCTCATTCTTCAACACCTGCCACAATGTTACATGTTGCAGCAAACACAAACATACGGGATTCAGTGTGAAGCCAACCATACACGGTCTATAATATGGTCCATCACTTTCATAGACGCATGTGTGTGGAAGTTGCCCTCCCTGATGTCGGCCTTATCGGGGTCTTCGATGGGTTCGGCCGAGGCCTTGACACGCATCTTTCTTTTCGTCTCATGTGGTTAGGAGATACCTCCATAAAACCTCCCTCGCGACGAGTATACCTGAACGTCAACCATTATGAAGAGCATCAATGATGGCGGATCACGTGGACCGCACGTTGGTGAGCGTATTTTTTTAAGGTTGGCATGTGAGACCGGGGACTGGCGGTATCTTCGTACCCTGCACTCCACATACGTGTTACCGCAAACACAAGCGTATACATAGGATTTCCAGTGGAACACAAAATAGGAGATCTCTATTGATAGTATGGTCGATTTTAAGAGTTTATAGTCAATAAGCTTAGATACCACTCCGGCTTGTTCCGTCCGAAAGGACCGTTCGGGTATTCATGTGCCCGGAATTAAAGCGAATGTTCGGATATTCATATGGATACCCGAGCAACCCTTGAGTTTCTGTACAGAGCGGTACTGCGAGTACGTATATACCAGCTATCAGGGCGTTCAGTACTTGTAGCTCTGTTGGCGCTGGCGCACCGTTTGGGTCGGAATTACGGTTTAGCGCAATCGGTGCTGGGAGACGTGTTGCGCGCAGCGTATTACAATTTTTTGGGGCGCGCGGCGCGCAACTGTATTCGCCGCAGGCCTTTTTCGCTGGAGGCGAGAAAAAAATCGAGGCATCTTTTTTCGTTCAGCATCGGGGGGATAAAGGGTTTTTGGGCTTCTACGTATCAATTTTTTTTTTTTTTTTTATCCATCACTTTTACTTCCCATCCCAGCCCACTCGTACGAGGTTTTACCCTCGACGATCTTCTGGACAAGCCGTGGTCACAGGTGTCGTCCCTTCTCCCCCCCGGTACGTGCCTTTAGTTTTTATCGCGCATAGGGTTCAGCATTCCCACTGCTCGTCGATTTTCATCGAATGTAGCCAACTCACGCTTTCGCGCTTTCCGCTTATCAATTTTTTATGCAAGAAAAAGTCCCTATGAGCATGAACTCGGGGGGACTTGAACCCACGAAATTGATCTTGACAGGCACGCGGACCACCTACCAAGCCACCGGGGACGCCGGCTATCAATAGACGCGCTTTGCCAAGTGGTTTTCGGGCATATGTATATGTATATGTAGCTTTCAAAGATGAGTTTCGACGAAATCCTCACAATCTCACTTACAGCTGCACTGTGGATACCAGGCCCCCTTCCCCTAGATTGTAACGCATCATTACGCACAAGCTCAAGCTCACCAGAGGTCCTCCACTCTGTACCGTGAAGACCCGAGGCACCACCCCACCTCGGTGTGTCCTCTACACCACAACCACACAAGACAGAACCTGCCCAGGGCTCCGCTCCACACAGCTAGTTGTTGTTTGTTAATTTCAAAAATATATACACACATATAGTCTAGATGTATATTGCATTTTTTGGGCCCGTGGAGGGCTAACACGCCTGCTGTTGCGCGCAGCAGAGCCCATAATAGTACCTTGCCCGGCACCTGGTGCAGTGTTCTGCCCGAATGCTCTCACTCTGAATGCAGATCGGGTCGGTAGGAAGATTAGAGCATGCCGTTGGTGGTAAATTTCAATCTTGCACATCGGCCCGAACAACACCGATCCCCTACCTACCCCTCCCTCCTCTTAACCCTATTCATAGCTCTACCCCTTTGGGGGCCTCGACGTCTGCCAGGGCGGTCGCGTGGTTCCGCCGTGTGTTTTGGTGGCGTTTTTTACCGAAAAACAGCCGGGGGGGGCTAAAGGCTGGTCTGCTCTGCCAATCAGACCAACGATTTGCAGAGATGGAGAACGAATGTCGGTCCGACCTGAACTTATGGCGAGTCTATATTCCACTCTGGGCGGAAATATAAGGAGCGTTTATATATTAATACGAATACCAAGTGGTTATTATATTTACGGCCAGATCTATATCTGGTACGAAGTACATTACAAGGAATTGTGCGAGACACGCACAGCATGATGCCACCGGTACTTGTATTACGGGGGGGCATAGTAATAGGACCAAATATTGTTTGTAAAAATAACGAAATGTACAGGTTTTGTGATTACCGTAGGTTCTATTTACTATGGTCCCCCGTAATACTGTAGTACGGAGTCCACGCTGTATGATGCCATCATCTCATCATCTCGGCATGATGCCGCTGCGCGCTCATTCTAGGGGTATAAAGCACCATGTCATAATGCCATAATATCCGGGTGTGAGATGATCAGACCGTGCTTATAGACGGTACTCGTATACCCCAGGTAGCTATTAATAATATTAATAGTGGGATACGAACGCCACGAAACACCATGAGGACCATACATGGGCGAAAATATCGGGCGGGCTGCAGTAGTCATTGCTGTGTGCAGTGTGCGAGACGAACTATTAATATATATCGATATGGACTTACGAAAGAATAACCCCAACCCTACAATCCAATCACACCCAACCAACCATGATTATCGGAATTAATGCTACGAGTACTTCCCTATTGTCTCGTGCACAGCGTGTGCGCCAACCATTTGATCGAATACCGCTCAACTGGGCCTGGGCCTGTAGCGCTCTATCAATAGAGTTTTGACATGGGAACAGCAATACAGGGAATTGAATGCGTAGTTGTTGGCAGGGTATGATATACCGTAGGCGTAGGCAATCATGCTGCTATTCGTAGTTCTTCTCGTAGTGATACTTACTTCTGTAGCTGGTATTCCAGTTCGCCAAAAGACAGCAGCCAAACCAGCAGCAGCTGCAGAGCTACGAGCTTCCTGGTAAAACAAAACTGACGGACACAGCTGATGGTCGACATGCATGCAAATGTGATGTATGAATCGATTTCCACGCACGACAAAAAAAAAACGAACACGCCTGCGCGACGATAGGTCTACGTTGAACGATGGCACATCACGATCTTGAGCCCTCCCACCATCCGCTGCCCATGATCTCGCCGCCTCGAGACGAAACGGGGTGTTTGCGGCTGCAGCCGTTGATCGCATTGCTTCTGCTCAACCAATTTCCACCTCCACCACAGCAGGTACACACTATACTTACAGCAGTGAGTACGTAACTTTGGTTCCAGGTTCGTGACTGGTACCAGGTACCAGGTACAGCAGTATATATCACCCAAAGTCAAGGAGTATCACCGTTTGAAAAAGGCACGCCGAGAGGCTCTGCAGGGCTGCTCTCACCTCGGGCAAACCGAACTCTCGTCTCCACTCCAGCGTCGCCGAGAGCATGGCAGCCGCCTTCTCGACATCGCCACTCCTAGCACGCAGGTACCTGGTCAAGCAAGCGTCGTCGAGAGGCAAGCCGAAAGACTCCGTCCCAGTTGGAAAGTGAGCGCGCAACTTCGAGATGCCCTGTGCTTCCGCGGGAGTAACCACTCTGTTCTGCGAATCGGAAGCCATGCGTCTCTCTCGATTATCAGGGTGGGAGTGGTGTGCTGGCAGCGACAACAAGCCCGTCAGGCGCAGAGACCGATCCAGCACCAGCCCGAGCTGCACTGACTGTTCTGGGGATTGATATCAAACGTGCGCCGAACCAAACCGATAATCTGACCCGAAATCTCGAAATCTCCCGCGGCCGGTGATTTGTCCCCGCATTTATAAGGCCTTGTTGTAGCATGCAAACCCGATGAAGAAAATCGCGTTTAACCGGGGGAGCATTCAATTGTCGTTTCTCGTCCAAGGTCAAGCTAAGCCATGGCAGAGGTAGCATCGAGCGCGCACAGCAAGCAATGCGTCGTGTGCGTGGAGGATATCGATGGTGTTGAGCGCTTGCACGTGATCGGGCCGTGCAACCACGTAGGGGTGTGCAGGTACGGCTAGCAGCAGGCATTCTCTCTCTCTCCGATCACCTTACGAGCGCGTTTGTGTGTAATCAATGCAAGTCGACGCAACTACCACTGCTTTGCGACAAAATTGGTCAAGTGAGCGATGTGCTCCGGGTGTTCCATGCCTGCCACAGTTCCATGCCTGCCACAGGTGCATGCATGCATCCAATCTAAGCTTCCGCACAGAGAACTGGGCTTCCTTATGCTTTGGCTCCCTCCAATGACAGCTCCCGCTAACCATCGGGAGCTTCGAGAATGTCGTACGTCGTAGTACGAATCGTCGTCGATTCTTCACTCTCCTCTCTCTGCCACGAGCAGCAGTGCTTGTACGTACATACCTACAGCAGCAGTACCTGGTACCTTTTTTGGAGTACGTACGTACCAGGTACCGGATACACACCACGTATCTACCAATACAGTACTGCTGTTGTTGTACATACCGACCACAGCAGCATAGTAGTACCAGGTACAAGCGACCACTTCCTATGCCCGAGTACGAGTGCTCGAAGGAGCAAGATTGTGCCAGAGGGTGCGGTACGACGTAAGACGACCGTCGCGCACACACAGCACAGGAAGAAGCAGCACAGCCAGCCAGCCAGAGCCAAGGGCCATCACAGCGGTACCCTCTGTCTTAAAATATATGGATCGATTGCATTGAATAATACTATACAAAAGATTCTTATAATTCGGTACATAATGGTGTTTCATCTGGACACCTCGTGTATTTCCCCGCATACATCGGCATTGATCTCGTACTGCGTATCTGGTATGATACACATACCTGTGGTACATTTTTTAGACGCGTCTATCCCCCCGCATACACATACGTACACCGACATTCATTGTCTAGGTACAGTCTATTATTAATAACAGCAGCAGCAGTATACGTACAAGGTTCCCCTTCGGGATGTGGATAGCGTGAAATCCTGGGGGCGTCGCAAGGCGAAAAGGAAGAGTCACAGGAAACACCCGTATCTACCAGTAGCTGTTCTTAACACCCGCAGCCCGTATACTCGTAGTTGTTCTTGGCGGAAACGGGAGCCATGGGTTAGCGTATTGCTCGAAGGAAATACCAGTAGGAAAGAGTAATATTAATATTAATAGTAGTTGGCAGGAATTGAGTACATACTACTCTTTCTGTGTGGATACTATTAGGGGGGACCATCGTAAATAGGACCTACGGAACACACAAAAGATCTGTACTCGTATATTTCCCTATTTTTTCTCACAATATTAATATTTATTTTCGGTCCTATTTATTATGGCCCCCCGTAATACACAGACGACTACATGCACGCGGTACCATGGATGGGTTGACTATTATAATGTACTCGTCACTTTACACCACTACCACTACTATTAATAGGCAGATGTACAGGTAGAAGCAGCGTGCACTCTACAAATCTACAAAATACTATTATATGTGGTACACTATTACGGGGGGCCATAGTAAATAGGACCACATATTGTTAGTGAAAATAGGGAATATGGGTTATATTGTCTGTACCGTAGGTCCTATTTACTATGGTCCCCCGTAATAACTATACTGCTACTATTAATAAAGGCCGGTCCTAACGGGGGCAAAAAAAAGGAAACAAAAAAACGAAGAGCAGAACTAAAGAGCACGTGAATTTTATTGGTCAAATTAAAAAAATTAGAAGTAGAGATCCCGACACCTCCGTTTTCACATTTCGTTTTTTTCAAGTCCCAGAGAACTTGAAAAAAGCGAAATGGGTGCCAAGTGCCAAATACGCGAAATATGGGATACCCAGGGTCGAAGAGGAACATAGGACGAGCTCGAAGCGTTGGGATGAAGTTCCGATAAAGTTTCTACGACCGGTTGGCAAGCGCACGATGGCCGAGGTAGTTCATGTGGCTGCCACGCGGTTTTTCAGCTGACGGCGCGAGCATATATGGGTAGGGAATCACCATGGGGTGCCCTCGCAAAAATCCGGGGGATCAGGAAGTGGCTGTGCCGGTATATTTTTCGACATGAGTCCCACTCAACATTCAAACGTCTGCCATCGAACAGCGATGGCCGATACACAAGTTCTACGAGCACTCCAGAGGGAGCGGGTTGGACCACGACAACCGCCTGCTGGGGAGGGTGCCTCACGTGTGCGAGTTGTGTCTATCCACCGTCGCTGTCGAGCGCTATCGCCGGGAATCGCGTGCTGTGGCGGTTGAGTCATTCTGAAAAATTGCACCGCGTAAAAATTCGACTCGGCTTCTTTTTTTTTTTCGGGTTTTTTTTTCTCGTTTGAACTCAACCTGCTGTTTTTTTTTACCAAAAACGAAAGTCTGTTCGTTTTATTTCGATTTCTTTTTCGTTTTTTTTTGCCCCCATTAGGACCGGCCCTAAGTACTACTGCTGACCAAACGCTCATACAATATACAGACAATCTCATGGTAAACAGTAAACATAGAGGTCAAGTAACCACGCGGTACCGTGGGTTGGGGCATGACTGCTATACCTGGTACTGTTATTAATACTATACACCACCAGTAATACGTATATAGATGCAGTACAGGTGGAAGCAGCATGGAAAATACTACACTACAAATACTGCTCCTATATTACTGAAACTTCCATTCAAGGGCAACGTAGCATGCAAGCGGGAGGATGAGTTGGGAGCATCAGTACTATACTATTGTTACTTTTGATGTACACCACTACAACTATTAATAGTACGCAGATATATGTACTGCTGTAGGAAAAGGTACAAGCAGCATGCACGCTACAAACTACCTGGTACTATGCTACTACGACTACTAGTAGTAATGATTTTGTAAATGTACAGGCTACGTATTATGTACGGCCGAGGGCATCTATACTGCTGTTGGGCAGATAGAAGCAGCATGCAGAGGTAGAGAGACCGAGGGAGCCAGTTTTGCCGTTACGTACGTGCTCGGTGTAAATTGTGCACACCCTGGACAATAGACAAATGGCCCCTGCAATAGCAATGCAATATAATTTGGTGCAATGGACGGGTCTATTGTCGTCGGCAAAGGCTATCGATTGGCACGTTCCTCGATCCATTGTCGTCGGTAATGCCTATCGATAGGTTACGTCCCCAACATATTGTTCAGGCAGGAGTGTGCTGAAGTACCTGGGTTGGAAGCTGTTGTCACCGACAATGGCTATCGACGATTAGCGTGCAGAATCTACTGCGGTCGGTCCACAGCAGTGGCTATCGATGAACACATTTCTTGATCTATTGTGGCCGGCAATGGCTATCGATAGATGCATTGCTTGATCTATTGTGACCGGTAATGGCTATCGATATATATGTTTCTGAATCTATTGTGACCAGCAATGGCTATCGATAGATACGTTTCTAATCTATTGTGGCCGGCAATTGCTATCGATGGACACCGTTGAGAATCGATTGTGGTGGACAATGTCTATCGATGGACACCATCACCAGCCTGTTTCCACACCTACAATGCACTCTGATTTGCAAGCAACGCAATATTTTGTTCCGCAGCAATGCCATATTTTCATCTTGTGATCACCACCAGTATGGAATGAATGAGTGCATGGTATATCGTGATGAGCAGCAATGTCGGTGCATGGCATAGCGTGAAGGAGGGCTGCAACGTTGTGTGTCTCAACAAGGCAGTGGGCATCATGGGGGTTAAGTGTGTTGCATTGTCGGCTGTGTTGTTGTGGTTAGTACTCTGTGTTATTAATAGTGGTTCCAAATCGGTTACACTCTGTACGGATAAGATAGATGAGGTAAGATGTGCTTATACCCTGGACAATAGAAAGGAAATAGATCATTGCCGCTACGGTAGCCCCGAAAATGCGTGTGTCAATGGATATTGTTAACGACAATATACTGGCAACGCTGGCTAACGATAGACATTGTGAACCACATTAGACCGGCAACACTCTCTATCGATAGACACTGCTAACCACAATGGACTGGCAACGCTGTCTATCGATAGATGTTGTTAACGACAATAGACTGGCAACGCTGTCTATCGATAGATATTGTCAGGGAACAATACATTTTTGGCAATGGAGACAATATGCCTTTGCCCTAACAATGGAGTCACAAGGTTGTCCATAGATGGCCATTGTCCTGAACAATAGATGTTGGGGAAGCAACCGTGATAGATATTCTTCGAACAATAGACCAAAACGTTTGCCTATCGATGGCTATTGCCGCCAACAATATACACGCAATTGTATCCATCAATAGCCATCGTCATCCACAATAGACTGTCGGGCGTGTTTTCGTAATAGACTACTCGTACTACCTAAACCTATTGTATACCGTGGAATGATGTATGTCGATGGCCATTCTTGACCGCCGAAGCTTCTATTGCCGCCAACCATAGGTACGCGATTGTGTCCAACAATAGCCATCGCCACACACAACAGATTGTTGGCCGGGCTCCGAAAAATATGAACATGACTTTACTTCATTTCAGTACGAGACAAAAATCTCGAGTTAAGAAACGGAAAGCTGATAATTTTCTTGTCAAGGTGGTTTTGTTTTTAGTATCCAGATTATTTTTGATAGTGCAGTTAATCGAGGACAATGTAAGGGTAACAAATCGAATTTATTTCCGAACAAAAAAATAATCTAAAATATAGATGACCAGCATCCGAAAAAATAACTCTTACTTTCTTGGTTTCAGTATGGGACAAACAAACTCGAGATGAGAAACGGAAAAATTAGAATTTTCAGCGTAAGGTGGTTTGAGTTTAATGATCCACGTTTTATTCAAAGTGGAGCTAATAGACTGTAGGACAAAGCAAGGGTAGTAAATCGGGTCAACTTCCGAAACTAAGAGCTCACACAAGTTGATGACAGTTACCAATATCTTGGTGCGCGAGTTTCTATTAATGGCGACATCTATATATAGTGTATTCTTCAAATGAGTGTGAGAGCGTATGGTGTCCACAACATGACGACGTCGGTTCAAATTACCACATCCATACAGAACATGACATACCTCGTATATCGTGGGATGAGTGCAAAATATCCTCGAGATGGTTATCGATGGATAGCTTGTACAATCTATTATGGCAGGCAATGGCCATCGATAGGCATCTCGTACAATATATGGTGGCCGGCAACGACCATCGATAGACATATCGCACAATCTATTATTGTGGTCGACAATGGCCGTCGATAGACCTCTCGCACAATCTATTGTGGCCCGCAATGGCCATCGATAGACCTCTCGCGCGCAATCTATTGTGGTCACCAATGGCTATCGATAGAAATCTCGCACAATCTATCGTGACCGGCAATGGCCATCGATCGACATCTCGCACATCCTATTGTGGCCTGCAATGGCCATCGATGGACGAAGTTCACCATCTATCTATTGTGTTAGACAATGTCTATCGATCGACAATATCACCAGTCCATTGTCGCCGACAATACCTATCGATAGATACCTTCCACAATCTATTGTCGCAGACAATATACATCGATAGATTACCCCCCTCGTCTATTGTCGAAGCAATAGACTATTGTTGTGTCCGTTGTCCAGAGTGTGGAAATGTGTGGTGTACGTCAATAGGCTAGGTGAAACTTATACCAGGTATGACGCTGACAGACGTGTATTGCTACTGCTGCTGTATCTGCTGCTGCTGAGGTTGATCAAACACGGACGATTTCAATTGTTTTGAGGTTTTCAACGCAGAGAAAATTCAGCGGAGAAAGTTCTCGTGCTCGTGCTGGATTGATTATTGTTCACTGCTCGCCACGACTCACGGGTAGGTTTCCAAGCCTATTGCACCGAAAAAAAAGAACACAAGACCACGATCACTCGATTGCTCGACCTGGTCAACACTGCACACACATACTACACGAACACTGCTGTTGTACTGCTGCTGCTGCTGCTGCTGCTGTTTTAGTGCGCACCGTGGCTACGCGTTGCTTTTGAAATACGCAGGAGGTGTGAGTTCGTCCGAATCGTCGTCCTGCCCCTGCGCAGCAAATTAAATGCACCTTTCTCGAGATTATGTATGTGTGTGTTCGTTCCTACTGTACTTCCTAGGTTGACAGGAATCACGGCCCACACACGCACACACAGACACAAAAAATGCGCTATCCGTGACCGTCACATAAGGGAGAGGTTGATGAACGACTGTTGCTGTGCCGTGGCTGCCTCTGTAGAGAGCTCGAGGAACGGTGCGATCAGACATGATAACAACACCAGCCAGCAGCAGACAAAAATCTTTGAAATTGTGGGATCTCCATTGTCCTGCTTCGCTCTAGCAGGTCGGAATGATTCCCCGTAGTTATTAAGAATTCACGACTTCGGAGGCCCAGAGCACGCGTCACGGACCTCGGCCGGGGCTCGCATTTGCGCCGTGGTGTACACGCGGGCTCCCTGACTGTGTGCCACGCAGCCTAGAGTGCGCGAGAAGACCCGCGGCCGGACGAGAAAAGTAAAATATTCCGGAAAAAAGTCCGTTTGGTGCAAAGCAACATACATGCAGAGTAACAGATGTGATGTACGGTTTTGTAACACAGCACTACGCTTGTGGGCACGACCGCGGTATGGCGACTTTCCCCTGGTGATTTTTTTTTCATGCTTTCCGTTTTCCATTGTGCCCCAACTCTTGTTTCTCATTCGTATTTGCTGAGCGTGTGCTCGAAGCTCGAGGCTTGTACCCCCGGTACACTCTGTATCTACTACAGCAGTCTATGCATAGGTACTTACATATATATATATATATATATTTGCGGGAAGGGATGTAAGTTGGATGTTGATTATTTCTAGCAGGTGCACGGTTAGTCAACCATTATAGCGCTGTAAGGACCGCACTCCCGTTTTTGGGACAGACGATTCCAACCATTATACTCTATGTAGTTTGTCCCCGAAACAAGACTGCAGTCCTAAAGTTGTTTGTTGGCTGGCACAGTTATTAATAGTAGCAGCCAACTACAGCAGTAGCAGCCAACTAGCTGATGTTACAAGTACCATACAGCAGTAGTCCACTGAAGCCAGGCGCGCGAACTGAGCCAATAAAGCCCCCCCCCCCTCCCTCCCGGCCGATGGGGGCTCCCGGGGGGGCACCCCCGGAGGGGCCGGCGGAGGCCTCCGGGGGATGGGATCATGCTGAAGGCACCTTATGCTGTTAATACGAGTGTCTGGCTTCTTTTTACTTCAAGCTGTACTCTGTACTCTGTGCTATCTACTGCTGTGAAGATGATGTAAATTCTCTCATTATGACACAAGAGCATGATGGCTGGTTTCTAAATCCTGAAACCTAGACCGTAGTCATATACGAACCCACAAACACCTATTAATAACATGCAGCGCTAGCTTGCAAATAAATTCGTGCAACACCTTATGGCCAATTTCTATCTTGCTCGTTGGCCCAGACCCAACCATTCGAGGGGCTCGGAGTCGGCAGGGGTAGACCCGCGGCTCCGCGGCGTGTCACTTTCGAAAGGTGGCGTTTTTCCAAGTGTAACAGAAGAGCGAAAGGTGGTGTTTTTTCAAGCCACCCTCGACCGACCGATCAAGCAGTCAGGTGGTATGTCACCAGTTTATTTGCAAGGTGGTGGTGTATTACGGTCCTCTCCAAGAGTAGGGCAAACCAAACAAGCCGTCTTTGGTTTGTAATACTCTTGGAGAGGATCGAGACACAACCCACCTTGTGTATACATATCACCTCGTGCTTGTTTGGCTTGTAATGCTCTTGGAGAGGGCCGCAACACCGTGACAAAACATAACCTCGTTGTAAATATGACGTGCAACACCGCTGTCTGATTGGTCGAGGGTGGCCTTTCGACGTTTCGTCTACTTGGAAAAACGCCACCAAAATACGCCGCGCAGCCGCGCGGCCAACCCAGCCGACCTCGAACCCCCCAAAGGGTAGAGGTGAGGGTTCGGTCTGGGCTGATGTGCAAGATAGGAATTGCCCAGAAGGTTGTGCACGAGTCTACAAACAAGGAAAAAAACAATTAGTCGGACAGTTGGTACCTCTGTAACTGCTGTAACTGCTGTAACTGCTGCTGTCTGTGTTATCTTGGCCAGCTTACAATTTGCCGGTGACTTTTAGTCGGGGCGCAGTGCCTGAACGACCTACTTTGTACCGTTCCTGCCGTACCCACTTTCCCTTGTGTTGCCTGTCTCGTTTATTTATAGTCTCCCGTCTTGCCGCCGTAGCGCACCAAACCGTGCTGCTGTTCCTTATCAATCAACAACCATACCGTACCGCATCATGTTACACCGCATTTTACCATACCGTACCATACCATAACATACCGTACCCGAACGTACCATACCAAAGCATACCATACCATATCGTATCGTACCATACCATACCATACCATACCATTCATTACCCTAACATATCTTTTTTCCGTCCCATATTGTTTCGTGTCTTTTCCACCGGCAGCCTGTGCTACCTTCGCCTGCGCAAGCTGATGAAGAAGTACACATGCGTGCTGTGCAAGAGCGAGATGGACAAAGTCATGGTCTGCAAGGAAGAAAACATCAGGTACAGCGAGGGGTACGATTTCAGGGAGAGCTTTGCTCCCATGGGTGTGCGTGCGCTCCTGCACTATTACGGGGGACCATAGTAAATAGGACCAAATATTGTCAGTAAAAATACTTGAATATATAGGTTTCTGTGTGTACCGCAAGTCCTATTTACTGTGGCCCCCCGTGATAGCACCGCTATGTTCCGAAATGCAAGGACAGCTTTTATTACGGTAACTGTTCATGTAAAAACGATCGATCCTTCTTTCAGAGTGGTATCCAAAGGGCGAGAATCTATTTCCACCCTTTTATTTCAGCGCTGTACAACTTTCCCCACACTCATTCCAAGTAGACTGTAGACGCTTCCCACAGCTGTAGGGGTACGGTAATGGTCCCGCTATAGTGCCAGTATGGTATGCGCCGGTCAACAAAATACCGGCATATAGCGGCAACCGGCACCAATTACGCCGCACTGATTAATCTCGTATGTGCCAAAGCGTTTTTCAGAGGCACTATGGCGGACAGCCGGCGCCACTCAACCGGCACTATAGAGAGGGGGACCACTACTGCTGTATACGAGTACTGCTCCTGAAGTTTGGAGAGTCTTAACTTCACTGCAGCATGGAAGTTCCATGTCTCGCCCGAAAACAGTCTTTTGAAAAAATATCGATCGACAATCCCGTGGCGTGCAGTAGAGATACAAGGCATGGCTTGCTGCGAAACACTAATGGGATTCCGGCAATATTCAGTACCACTATGATCGAAAACGTAACACCCGTTTGGACTCTGAGACCTGAATCAAAGGGTTCTTATATTTTCGGTCAGAGTGGTGCCTGGTACTAGGTACTTCGCAGTGTGCTGTGTTTTACGAGCTCTGCTTACCTGGTACAGTAGTACTTGACTCTGCTTGTTGCTGCTTGTCTTGTATATATTTCCTGTCTCCTACCTCTCTCAGACCCTTCGAAGACTTTCAGGTGTGGGGAGATAACGCGGGGCCCGACTTCGACTGGGATGAGGAGTCTCGCATGTTCCTGCCGAAGGCGTACAACCGGGAGTTTGTTCGACCCCTCCAGGTGTGCTCCACAAAACACGCCATGCACCAATTCCCCCTTCCCCCGTCGCCGTCCCCCGTCGCCGCCCCCCGTCCCCCGTCCCCGTCCCCCGTCCCCGTCCCTTCCCCTCCTCCTACCCCCCTTCCACTGTTTGGCGCGAGAATATGGACATTTTTTCCTGATGTGTTCGTGTCGATATTTTGGTGCCTGTGTCTTCATATTGGATGTACGTATTGTGTGGCTATTTTCGTGTTGATATTCATGTTCGTGTTCACCAGGTAGTCGTCAATTAACCTTAGAACGCTTTCACTTGTACGCATCCTTGGAAACCTTCGTGCTTGTATTGGGACGCACGTACATTGTGCCGTGGGTAGTACACAATATCCCACGAGAGAGCGGACAAGTGGAGCACTATTCGGGAAGCGTGGAAGATTGGCAGATTTACAAAGGGTTTCCTACCTATGAGTTGCCGTGTTGGTTCAGGGGATATGGCATTTTCATGATACTGGCAGTTATTTTTTGTTTCCGACGTTGGGGAGGAAAAATGACGAGAACAAAAAAACTGCGACAAGGAAAGTCACTCTATAAGTTATCGCACGGTGTGGCACTGCTATAATTCCCGTTCGTAGGAGTACCGGTGCGGGATGGAGTGCTGCTCGAGGCCCAAGAGCAACAACATGTTCGCACTGGAGAAGCACCTCAGGGAGCAGCACCATCGTTTCTTCTGCAAGGTGACCGTTCGTTCGCCAATGACGCAATTGCTGCGCGAACTTGTTCGTTGAACTCCCCACCAAAAGACACGCGCTTGTATCCGTTGAGTACCCACCAACGACACTCGATTACGTACGTTGAATGGCCTACCGGATGATGGCAGTTTGTTGCCGATCCACCTAAGAGTCGCGATTGTTTCGTTTGACGGTTACGTCAAAGAGACGCGACCATGCCGATTTACCGCTTCACCACTGCAAGGATTAGCCCAGCGTACACTGCTTATAAGTAATGCGCCCGAAAAACGCGCTGAAGAGGTTAAATACACACCACAATTTGTTTTACTTCTTTTTTTCGTCGTATTGCTGCTGTAATTTTCAACACGTGTTCGTTTGCTTTTTTTTGTTTAGCCGCTGTGATTGGTACTTGTGTAGTACATGTGTTTTGCTTGCTCTTTCGTCGTTATGCTGCTCGCTTTCGTTTGTTGTGCTTCGTCGATATGCCTTTGCGCTTCGTTTGCCACGCATTGCGTATTGATTTTCGAGCTTCGTTGTTTTTATTCGCTTTTTTATGCTCACTTTCGTTTCGTATGCCTTCTTTTTTCCCTTGTCTCTCTTTTGCCGTTTTGTTTCTGGGGCTTGTCGTTGCTGGGGTTAGGTTTGCCTGAAGCATCGGAAGGTTTTCCTGATGGAACAAGTGCGCTACACCAATCTCGAGCTGCAGCAGCACATCGTCCATGTAAGTCGCGACAGCCCATCGAGACGCACAGAAGTAGTTATGCTATTAATAGTAGTAAGTAGTAGTAGTAGTAGTAGTAGTAGTAGTAGTAGTAGTAGTAGTAGTAGTAGTAGTAGTAGTAGTAGTAGTAGTGTAGTAGTAGTAGTAGTGATAGTACGATTAAGAGTAGTAGTAGTATTGCTGTTAATAGTAGTAGTGGTAGTGTCAATAGTATTAGTAGCAGCAACAGTAGATTTTCGGGGGGGGGCGAAGTTCTGTTCAGGGTGACCCCAAGCTGGGACAGTCCGGACATCCTCGGTGCGAGCTGATCAAACGCCTCCATGTTTCCGCGTGTCCCCTTTTCCCTTCATTTCCCTACCTGATGTTCGTTTTTTTTGCGGGGATATCTCTGCAGGGCGATCCCAAGCTCGGACAGTCCGGACACCCTCGGTGCGAGTTTTGCAAGCGGCGGTTCTACGACGATGCCCAGCTCCACGAACACTTGGTTAAAGACCACTACTCCTGCCACATATGCCAAAGCCAGGGCATCCTGCACAAGTGTTCATGGCTTTGTAGTTATGTGCTATGGGTGGTGGATTGCTTTATGGCTTGCAGTCTTGTACACCCTGGTAAAGGTGTGTTGTTGTGTTCACATTGAACCGTTCCGTTGTTTCTGGTCGTGGACGTCTTGCATTGGCTCGTCAGAGGAAACCAATGGCGATTATGCCGCCACTGTTGCTGCTATTACTACGACTACGACCACTGCTACTACTACTGCTACTACTACTACTACTACTACTACTACTACTACTACTACTACTACTACTACTACTTCTATTACTACTACTACTACTACTACTACTACTACTACTACTACTTCTATTACTACTACTACTACTACTACTACTACTACTACTACTACTACTACTACTACTACTACTACTACTACTACTACTACTACTACTACTACTAATTCTATTACTACTACCACTACTGCTGCTATTACTATTAATACTATTATTACTACTGCTGCTGTTACTACTACTGCTACCGCTACTACTACTATTTACGGGGGACCATAGTAAATAGGACCAAATATTGTTAGTAAAAATTGGTAAATATATAGGTTTTTATGTATACCATAGGTCCTATTAACTATGGACCCCCGTAATAACATTAGTATTGATACTCCTGTACTAATACCCTGCGCCACTCTACTACTGTTGTCTGATTTGTTGTTTGTTCGCTTCTGTCGCTGCAGTACTACAGGGACTACACCGACTTAGAACGGCACTTTCGGGCCGACCACTACTTGTGCGAAGAGGTAACGATCCCGCCACGTCCGTCGCCGTAACGAAGATTGCGTGTTTCACTGCTCAAACATGCATCCCGTACGCATTGATTTCAACACGTTTGGTTCCTAAAGGGTGGGTGCTGTTCGAAAGGGCCAACCAGACGTTATACTTGTGCTAACACTTATGACCCTTTAGACTGATGACCCGTTATTGAGGCAAAGCGCTCAAATTCTAGGTACAGTAGTTTGTTGGTACGAGCATAGCTAACCCTAAGCGTAGGCCAATCAGAGACAATCAGCCCTTAGTATCACTCTGGCCGGAAATACAAAGACCGTTTGCACACTAGTATCAATACCGAGCGGTATTTTCATTCACGCCCAGATTGGTAGGCATGAGCTTCAACCATAGCCGGCGTCCCCGGTGGCTTGGTAGGTGGTCCGCGTGCCTGTTAAGATCAATTTCGTGGGTTCAAGTCCCACCGGGTGCATGCTCATAGGGACTTTTTCTTGCATAAAAAAATTGATAAGCGGAAAGCGCGAAAGCGTGAGTTGGCTACATTCGATGAAAATCGACGAGCAGTGGGAATGCTGAACCCTATGCGCGACAAAAGATAAAGGCACGTACCGGGGGGGAGAAGGGACGACACCTGTGACCACGGCTTGTCCAGAAGATCGTCGAGGGTAAAACCTCCTACGAGTGGGCTGGGAAGTAAAAGTGAAAAAAAAATATAGCGGGCTTCAACCATAGTGAGCTTCAACCATAGTGGGCTTAAACCATAGTAGAGTTCAACCGTATTGGACTGCAATCATACTGGACTTCTATGAATCACAAGGGGTGAACTCTTCTGGTTGTTGTTGTTGTTGTTGATGCTTCGTTGCTCAGAAAAAAAACGATTGAACGAAAACCGCTTCGCGTTCTTGTTGTCCACTAATTGTTTTTTTCGTTGCGCAGGAATCATGCCTGCACGAAAAGTTCGTGGTTTTCGCGAATGAGATCGATTTCCAACACCACATGATGGAGAGACACGGGAGCAGGCTCGCCCATCGGAAGATTCAGGTCAGTCTCCTCCTTCCTCTGACACCAAATGCAGCCTCTCTCTGTTGTCTTGCCGCGCTTGAAAGCCACGACGGCTGCTACTGCTGTAGTCAGCGATCATCGCCGTATGAGTGCTGTATGTAAGGACCCTTTGTGTGTTGATTTTTTCAATCGAAGTGGTCTTTATGCAGTTGTACGTGCACGGTTTCGTCCAGAGGGGTCCAATGTTCATGATGCTTGTGTTTGACAGTCATGTAGTGATGTTGTGCATCGTTTGTTTCTCGTGCGTTGTCACGGTTGCTTGATATTGGGGCAATAATTATAAGTTAGTGTTGCCTTGCCTTGCCTTGCCTTGCCTGGCCTGGCCTGGCCTACTACAGTAGTAGTATTAGCAGTAGTGGTAGTACTGCTGTAGTAGTGATAGTAGTAGTAGTAGTAGTAGTAGTAATCTATATGTGGTAGTATGAATAGTCTATATGTAGTAGTATGAATAGTAGTAGTCAATATCTGTGTGTAGCGCAGTCCATATCAATTCCTTGATCAAGCACAACTATAGTTGGTGGTACAAACACTTGCTTAACTAAAGTAATGAACACAGGAAAACGTTTACGTACACATACATTCGATACATAACTGGTACAAACATTATTTCGGCGGTTGTGTTCTGTGCTTCGCATTTTCGTTTTTTGGCGTTTCCAGGTGAACTTTAAGGTGAAGCGGTCGAACTGGGACGGAACCGGCGACGAGGATAAGGAGGAGGAAGAGAAAAAAGATGAAGAGGTAAAAAAGTTATCCCATCACGTGTTCGTTAAGGCCTTGAGGGGGGCTTAAGCCTGCACTCCCGTTTTGAAGACAAATTACTTGGAACTATTGCAGGATTCCGGTTTGTGCAAAAGTAGACATTCGATGCGAGTCGACGAGGGAAGAAACGGCCGAAGTATTGTCGCGATAAAAACGCAAGGCAGGGACCGTGGTGGGGAGGGGGGAGAGTAGCCTATTGCTGGTTTGCTTCGCTTTGTCGCCCCGGATCTGTCACGACTATTAATATGAATACTATTGATAATACTCGAAGGAAGTAGAGAGAATAGAAGGGCGAATGTAAGAAATGGGATAAGGGAGAAAAAACGAAAACCAAAAGCCCAAGAGGATCAAAGAGCAGTGCGGTACCTAAAAAAGCTTTGTTCGAAAGGAGGAGGACAAGCAGGGAGAGGAAGAGGTGGGCTTATCCCTCTAGTGTGTTGCTCTTACGACTGCTGTATCATAGAGCAATCAGATGCCACGAAGGAACCAGAAACGATATGTCCCGCCGTATGTCTACACACCTGACTGCTGTTGCTGTTGCTGTTGCTATTGCTACTGATATGTTTCCCGTACAACTACAGTTGCAGTAATAGAGCTGCAACCACATTTTGCGGACAAACCACCTGATATTAAAGTGGGATTAAGTCTGCAGTAGTGATGGTGAATGGGGTAAACGGAGCCAAGCGAAACGTACCTGTTATATAAATACGACCCAACGCATATATTTATGTGTAGGATCCAACGGCTATTAATGACATCCGACGCCTCCACCAATACCTGGTAGTAAACACCAACACCCAACGTGTCGAAGAATGCCCAGGTGCACGAATGAAGCTACGAAGACAAAATGAGAGAATGCTTGAACGTATTTATTACATTTCATCGTGTTTTTTGGGCCGGTTAACTGCTTTTGTGTAGCACCCAAAGGTTATCGATAACATGCAACGTCTATCGATAACATCCAACGTCTCTGAATAACACCTAACGTCTCTCAATAACATCCAACGTCTCTCAATAACACCCAACGTCTCTTAAACGCCGTTGGAAGGCAGTCTCATTCTGTGGACAAGCTAGTTGGCATTGATTAAGCTGAGACGCATGCTTCTGCACAGGTTAATGCACTGCTGTGTAGTGAAAAAGAGCTATTGAAAAAGAGCTATCCGCGCTATCCCGAAACATTGGGACCGTTTTGATTGCATATCAGTAAACAAACTTTCGTTATATTTTGGGACGAGTTGGTGTTGAATGCCCCCGCCAACAAGAAACGCCTATTACGGGGGGCCCATAGTAAATAGGACCAAATATTGTCTGTAAAAATAGGTAAGTATATAGGGTTTTATGTAAACCATAGGTCCTATTAACTATGGACCCCCGCAATACGAACCATCCTTGTTTAACGTTGAGCATGGCCTACTATATAAGATTCAGAGTAGAACTTGCCTTTGAGCACCATTTCTTGAGGGTGGGGTGCCAAGCAAGCACAGCGTATACCCCCCTTTTGACCATCTCCCATTTCTCTATCCATTTTTCTTGTCCCTCTGTAGTATTATTACGGGGGACCATAGTAGATAGACCTACGGTACACACAAAAACCTATATATTTACCTATTTTTACTAACAATATTTGGTCCTATTTGCTATGGTCCCCCCGTAATAATTGTGGTTTAAGGGTTGCGCGTCCCCTCAGAAGGGGCTATTATGTTTTTATTACAGCAGTAGGATACTCGGGGGTATGTGCACCAAAATTAAAAAGAAAAAAAGAAAAAGAGAAAAAAGTTAAGCGACACTCGCCACAATGTCGGAGTTGAAAACAACCCAGCGGGTTGGGGTTTTTTGACGGAAAGTGAAATGAAACGTTTCTTTTCACGTCTTAATTTTTTTACTTGATTTTTGTGCACCCCCCCGTCTCTGAGACTCGAAAAAAAAAGGGAAAAAAAAGGGGCGGGGTCTCAAAAAATATTTTCCCCCCGTGTACCCCTGGGTTGTTTCTTTTTCATGGGCGTATGCTGCTGGTGCAGCGCCAACACCATTATATAATAGGCACGTATACTTGTCGACGAATGTCCAGGTGCACGAATGGACCTACGAGCGAGGGGCTGGAGAAGAAGCCGAGCCTCCCGAAGTCCTGGCAGCAAGGCGCGAGGCCGTGCGCCAAGCCGCCAGAAACGCGGGGATGGTAGGCCTGCCAACCCCGGTCCCGGCGCCCCTCCCCGCCGACGACTTTCCCTCCCTCTCTGGTGGTTCGAAGAGACAAGCCACTGGCTGGGCAAACCTAGCAAACGTTAAGCCTAAAGCCGAGGACTTCCCTTCCCTGCAACCGGCTCGCGGCAGCGGGGGGGGGGCTAGGGAGGCGGGGGAGGGGGCGGCGGGTTTTCCAACTTTAGGACGGCGGTAGAGGCGTACCCTTCGCGTGCGCAGGAGATTGCTATGTCGGGAATGGGGGATGGGGACTGGTGCTTTGATTATCCTATGCCCCCTCAGCAGGCTGGTGCGGGAGGGGGGGGGGGGAAGAAGGGCAAAGGGAAGGGGGGAGGGCAGAAGAGCGTCCCGAGCATCGGTAACATGAAGCTTAAAGTGGACAAGAAGGCGGCCAAGAAGAAGCAGAAGGCTGCCGTTGCCGGTGGCGGGGGTGGTGGTGGTGGGGGGGGGGGGGATGGTTCTGAAGTTGTTGCCCGCTCTCTCTTTCCCCGATCGATGTCCCCATCTCGGGGAATGGCAGCAGCAACGGCCGCAGCGACATCAGCAGCAGCAGAAGCGGCGGCGGCGGCAGCAGCAGCAGCAGCAGCAGCAGCCACAGCCACAGCAGTCGAACAGTTTCCTCTCGCACCCGGAATGAGGGCACCGCCGCCCGGTGCAGGCAGCGATGGCCTATCTCAGGCGGAAACCCTGACGCAGTCGCTTGCGAGACAAAACCTTGGGGTTTCCCCCGACGATGGCGGCGGCGGAGGAGGGGGTAGGGGGGGTGGTGGAAATGGCGGGGGCGGCGGGGGAGGGGGTGGTGCGCCCTCGGTGGTGGCGGAGTTGAGGGAGTTGCTTGGCGAGGATGGATTTTCGGATGTGAGAGAGATTTCGGCTAGCTACCGCGCGGGCCTGCTGATGCCCGGGGAGTACTTGAAGACCATGGAGGAGCTGCTGCCTAAGGATCGTTTCGGGTGGGCTGGGTTGGATTGGGTTGGTTGGGTTGTTCGTTGGATTAGATTCACAGTTCCGACAGATGAGATAGATCATTCACACTTGATTATGGGAGACATTTTGAAGGCAGATACAGTACACTCCGACTTCTTTGTTCGTACGTATGATATGTGGCCGGGTGGGAGTTGAGCTGTGAAATCTGCATGATCTAGCGCTTGTTTCCGGGGGGGTTGGACCTGCACTACGCAGATCCTGCACAAACACTCCCAACGGCAGGCGAGGAACTAGGTTATCTACCGTAGATAGATCATGATCTATCTGATCTGTACACAATCTGTACATGACCTATCTGACCTGTACATGATAGATCTGTAGATGCTCTGTCCGAAGTGTGGTTAGTTTGTGGTGTTGTATGGGTTGTATGGTTGGATTTGAAGTGGTTGGTTGGTTAGTTGATTTGGCTATGGATTGGGTTGGGTTGGGCTGGTAAGGTTGTGTTGATTCTATATTTGTCAGGACTGTTAACGAGTCATAACCCGACCGACCCGCGAGTCGCGCCAGGAAGTCTTCCACCTCTCATGGATGGGGTCTTAGAATTCTCACGCTTCGGGTCGGGTCGGGGTCGGGTTAGACCTGACCCGACCCGACCCACGAGGTTTGACCCGACCCTCGAGTAGCGGTGGTTACTATTACTAGTGTGCCGCTTTCGTAGTACCCCCCCCCCCCCCCCCCCCCCCCACACCTTTTGTGTCTATTAACGACCGTCTCACCCTCTGCTGCCCCCGCCCCCTTTCGAATCAGGGAGCTGTTCGAAGGCCTGGTCGCAACCCTTCCCGACGAAGATAAGCGGAAGGAGATGCTCGTGCTCCTCGCCGCCAGCCGATCGGTGAAGGCCAAAGCCTCCACCGCAGCAACTGCTAAGAGCGCCAAGAAAAAGAAGCCCCCTCCCGCCGCCGCTACCCCGGCAACACCTCTGGCAACCGCACGAGCAGCAACCGAGCCACCGTCGCTACCGCCGCCGCCGCCGCCGCCCCCTCCCTCCACCCGAGGAGAGCTGGCCTGGGATAGGAGGCGGGCCCGGGGCTAGCAGCAACGGCAGCGGCGGCAAACAGCAGAAGAAGAAGAAGAGCGCCGTCAATGGTAGCGGTAGTGGTACCGGCGGGTCGGCGTCTGGGTCGGGTAAGAAGGGCCCTGGAAGCGCGGCGACTTGGATGAAGGCGATGAGCAGCAAGAGCGGTGGAAAGACCGCCGGCACGGGTATTTCTATCGTACGCCCCTCTGCCCGCAGCGGTGGTGGTGGTGGTGGTGGTGGTGGTGGTGGTGGTGGGTATGGACCAGGCTCGAGCCGCCTGCAGTGTGCAAACCCCGAGGATAGATCGGAATCTCCCCCTCCTGGAGTCCCGCTTCGGCGACGAGACGAGGAGGACGATGAGTGGGGTGGCGGCATCGAATCGGCGGGGGCATCATGGGCTAACCATGGAGGGTCAGGCTTTAAAGGACGTTCTGACGGCGCGGGAGCGGCGGCGGCGGTGACCTCCTCCAGCGGAAACAAGAGGGCAGCAAAGATCAGCCGTGAAGATTTTCCGGGACTCCCGGGGGGGGGCGGCGGGGCTAGCTCCTCGTCGTCTGCGAATGCCGCTTCGATGGGGTTAGGGTTGGGTGGCGGGGGTGGGGGTAGGGGTCGTTCGGACGATTTTTCGATCACACCGGCCCGCCCGCGAGCGCAGCAGCAGCAGCAGCCGCAGCAGCAGCAGCGGCCACCGACGGCAAACGACTTTCCCGGACTGCCGATGCCGGCGGCGGCGATGCCTGGCATGGGAAAGGTCGATTGGAACGGTGGGGGAGGAGGAGGAGGAGGAGGAGGGTGGGGGGGGGGGGGGGGGGGGGTGCTTCAAGACCGGGGGTGGGGTCGGGGTTTGCTGCTCGGAATGGTGGGGGCGGTTTGGGAGGCTCTGCGGAGAGTGGGGGTGGGGGTGGGGGCGGGGGAGGAGGTAAAGGTGCCAAGAAAAAGAACAAGCAGAAGGCGGAGAAGGATGCGTTGAAGGGGATGGCGTTTGGGTTCCGGTAAGGTTTTGGTGACTGCCCACAAGGTGCGGGAGGAGGGGGAGGGGGGAGGGGGAGGGGTTGGGGGAGGCTCCGGTAGGTCGCTTGGTTGTCCCATGTTGTTACTCGGACCGGTGTTTACTACCTCCATCAAGCATTCAGATTTTTTTATTTACCTTATTTGGTTTGCGGCACCCCGTTACGCCTGTAGAGGTAGGGGTCTCTTCTTTGAGCGAGGGCGTGACTCAGTTCGGTTCTAGTGTAATACAGGAAGGATGTCGGATTGATTTGAGCACCGTGTTTCGGATAGCGTTACCCTATAGACGGAGGATATGACCTGAATCTCCTCATATGAAGGGAGATTATGGCCGTTGGATGCCGATCAAAAACGCCTATTTGATCGCCGTGTTTCTGTTAGCGGTTCATCTTACACGAAGACGTCGGAGTCCAGTCTTTGCGTGGGGGCGTGACAGTTCGATGCCAGTCCTACATGGAGCCATCGAAGTTTCTTCTCCCGAGAAGGGTGTGTGGGGCACAGTTCAGTGTCAATCAAGGGTGTCGATTGGATTTTGGCCAGCGTGGTGGTTGATGTTTCCCTGATGCTAGGTGGCCGGAGACGTTGATGCGTAGGAAGAAGAGGAGGCCCGATGATTCGGTTGGCCACCTGCTGCGACTGTCCGTCGTTGATCTGGCATATGCTGATTTGATCACCGTGTTGGTTGGCGCTACTGTAGTTTATCTAGGCGCGGATGTCGCCAGTAAAATTTACCACCAACCACTTACCACAGACACGTAAGGACCGATAGGTCTTCGTATTGCTGTATATTCGATAACATGGTTGGGGCACACCGCTGTGTACGAAACAAAGGGAAAAACCTAACCAATGGTTGGTTGGGTCTGATTGGCTTAGGGGTAGGGTCAAGGTTTTGTCTATTCGTCTCGTATACAGAGTGTGGTCAAACCTTTTTATAGGATAGCCGGTAAGCCACCTGCCCTCGATGTCGGAGCCTCTTGTTTTTATTTCCGGCCAGAGTGAGGTACCGTTTGTGAGCACGCTGGGAAAAGCACACTCCGCTGGGACGAAAACAGCGAGCCGATTTTCTCCAAACCATGCCTTGGGGGCAGGCAGAACGAAAATAACGGGCTTGGAAAGATGTTTCCGAGATTTTTCCGTAGACGCATCGCTTGGCGTTGAGCACATTTTCCCCGTTTGTTGAGAAAAACATCTAGCTTCGAGATTTATCCGAGGAGGTGTGTTATCTCACCACCCGTGTTACACTGGTTTACAGTATACAGCTCGGTTTCAATCGAAAGCATGCCGATTGTATTGGAACACCGTTTCTTGGCTTTGCTTTCTTTTTACCCATAGGCGGAGATTTCGGAGGTTTTTTTGCGGTGGTGTTTTTTTTTTTTTTTTTTTCGAGCGAGAAATGGAAGCATCTTCGGAGTGTAAAAGTGTCGATGGTTGATGGCACCCACCATTGTGGGCTGTGAGAATTGGCTGGGAATGGGACGGAGGGGGAGTAAAGGAAGTGTGACGCGGCTCTACTGCTACTGCGTACTGTAGTTTTGTTTCTCTCTTCCCTTGGTTTTGCTCTTTTTTTCCCCCCTCGGTGCTGTCCCTTGTGTGTCGTGGTTGGTCTGGCATGGTTTGGTTTAGGTTTGGTGTGGTTCGGTTTGGCATGGTCTGGTTTGGGTCAGGTTTGGCTTGATTCAGCCCTTTGGAATGTGAATTACCTACTATTGCTGTGTGGGTGTAGGGAGCAGAGAGATGGGGTGATTGGGAAAAGTGGGTTATAGGGAGCACAACAATTTGATTGGTCACTTTTGTTAGTCGAAGGTTTTCTTCTGATTTTATTTAGTTGGAATTTCTTCGTGTGAGATATAGATTGTTTTGGACCAATCAGCCTTCTCTCCTCTGAAATTTTGTCTTGATCAATCAGAAACGGGAACAAAATATAAAAATATGCCCGCAGTTGTGTCTCGATTGCTACGGTACAAGTTTGTTCGCATGACAAAATTTCATTAGAAAGCTTGTTCGACCAACCAATCTTACGTCTCTCGCCAAAAGTTTGTTTTGCAGTTTCGTCCAGTCGGGACAAAAAAACGTCCCGGGTACTTTCCCCCCCACGTACGATATTTTGTGTGATTTTTTTGTTGGATGGTGATGTTGGTTGTTCGGTTGATTTGTTTCGGCACGCTGAACAATTCATCTACAGATTGATCTACCTGTAGATCATATAGATCCTAACCTGCCGATATGGTGTACCGTACAAATCCAACCCAGGAGACATGTGTTAGGTCATGCAGAGGACACGGCTTCCATCCTGGCAACATGAGCTAGACCATACCATGGTACAGATCAGAAATGCGTCTATCTGCCCCGAGATATCTAGGTCACGATTTTGGATTCGATTATCTTTTTGAGGTGTGAAAAAAAAAAAAACCCTTTTGAATATTTATTCCGAAGAGTCAAAATCTGATGTCTCTTCCTAAGAACCGCTGTTTTGTCCAACCGAAAAAAAACTGCGAGCGAATCTCTTCCCTACTTACTATACATTCGAACGCGGAGTGATTTTTTTTCGATGAAGGTGTTCGTTACGTTAGCTAGATGAAGCGTTTCGTGTGATTCCTCCGCACCAGGAGCAGTGAAGGAAGCGTCTCGTGTGATTGATCCGTACCAATATTCCGTAATACCAGGAGCAGTGAAGCGTGTCGTGTTTCGTGTGAATTTTTCCTCCGCATCAGGAGAAGTGAAACGTTTCGTGTGATTGCTCCGCACCAGTACGTAGTGGGTAGTGAATGAAGCGTTTCGTGTGATTGCTCCGCGTTAGGAGTAGGGATGAAGCTTATCGTGTTATTGCCCCGCATTAGGAGTCGGGAGTAGTGAATGAAGCGTTTCGTGTGATTGCTCCGCATCAGGAGCGGTGTGTGCAGTACGAGTACACGCACGACCGCACGAGAGTTGCCCTACAGCTGCCATAAAATAAATAGTTGACGGTCCACATGAAGTTCCCATTCTAGACCCCTTTTCCATCTGTCTGCTCTTTTTTCAGCGTGATTTACTGGACCTCGGGTTATTAGCAATTTACTTCGGCCAATAAATCCCAGCTCAAGAAAGTCACGGCCACGCACTCGCGACGGTGAACTCACACGTGCCACACGCCGCTGCCTGAGAAGTCTTGTGATTCTGCTCGGTATGTTTGGCGAGGAATCCCACTCCGCGTCTACGAAATTCGTGTATCACTTGATCAAAGACTAAAGTATCTATTTTCCTAAGAGTGCACCAGGTAAGCGATAGACTCTCCAGTAGCTAGCTGGGGAAAAAAATACGACTACGCAAGACATTCAAGACACTACCTAACAAGTTACTGTAGGTAGGAAAGCATGGTTTTAGAAACGATAGACTCTCCAGCAGCTGGGGAAAAAAATACGACTATGTATGCAAGACATTCAAGACACTATTAATACCTACCCTGTAGGTAGGTAGGAAAGCATGATTTTTTTAATCTGATTATTGATTTGCGGCCATGGTTATTTTATGATAATCACAGCAATAACATTTTTTAGTCGTGCTTATTGGCGATCATGCCATGATTCTTATAAAAATAGTCATGATTAATTTCGCCAAACGCATCATCACCCGGTCATGCAGCTGTATATATCGGTGGTGATTGTCTTTCGCCCTTTACCATGCTACCGAATACTGCAATCGGATGAACTGCCCCAACTTTTCGCATCTCGGAGAGACCATCGATTCTCGTAGACAGTTCATGATCTAGATGATCTATAGATCCTTTCAAGGCAGATCGATTCCCGATTTTGTATGATCCACCTCATTTTTCCGGGTGGGACCCGTTTGTTCTGTATAATCCATTTAGAGCATTTTTTCCTCATGGGTTGAATCTATACTACGCAGATAGATCCTGCACAACCTCTCTCACACCGGCAGTTGTGGAGCTAGATGATCTAGATGATCTATCTGTAGATCACGGTCTGTCCGAGGCTTGCAAAATTTGTAGCCAAACAGCAACCCCCCCCAAACCTATGCTGGACTTTAACTACGTACGTGTACCCAAACAATTTCAACTATATATATATGCAGGTTTCCACAAGTTTTCCAGTGCCACATGCGACAGCACCCCTAGCAGCAACTCCCACCAAAACAACAGCAACCGCTCGGAGAATGATTGCCCTTCCACGTGTAGGTACAGCAGCAGCAGCAGCAGCAGCAGCAGCAGCAGCAGCAGCAGCAGCAGCAGCAGCAGCAGCAGCAGCGTGCCCGACAGATAGGGCCTTTTCCTGTTTTTTGTTTTTTTTTTTTTTTTACAAATAATCACTCTTACTTTCCAGCTTAACTCGTAGGAGGATTTACCCTCAGCGATATTCGTCTGGAGAAGAAGTGGTCACAGGTGTCGTCCCTTCTCCCCCCCGGTACCTGCCTTCATTTTTATAGCGCATAGGGTTCAGCACTCCCACTGCTCGGCGATTTTCATCGAATGTTGCTATTACGGGGGTCCATAGTTAATAGGACCTATGGTATACCTTAAAACCTATATATTTAACTATTTTTCCTATCCAAATTTGGTCCCATTAACTATGGATCCCCGTAATAACTCTCGTGCTTTCCGCTTATATGATACCAGGTATCTATTTTTTATGCAAGAAAAAGTCCTTACGAGTATGCCCTCGGTGAGACTTGAACAAGTCTTGAACCCACGAAAATGACCTTGGTAGGCACGCGGACCACCTACCAACCAACCGGAGACGTTGGGTCTATACCGCACAGATCCTGCCCATTGCCCATCAGCTCATAAGGGGCAGATCAGGATCTAGACTGCTGTGGTACGTTCGATCGGTTAAACTTTTGGTACGATATGATATATATCTTCCAGCAAAACTACTGTTTTAGCACGTTGGTATCATACCATCAACGACTGTCCGCTGCTTTGGAGATACTCGTAGCTAGGTGGTGCGCAGGCCAGGATCAACATGATCGATCAACGAAACAAAGCCGCCGCACCCCTGCTGTAGTTGTTTAGTGCCTCTGGATCTCTGCATTTTGTCCGTATACCCTCTAAATCTTGTCTGAACGGTCTCCGAATGGAATCTACAGCATCTTTTTTTCCGAATGATGTCCGAACGGCCTCCGGTGTCCGAACTTCTGAAATGCACCCGAACGGCTTTTGAATGTTGTCCGAATGGCCTCGAGACGGTGTCCGAATGACCTCTGAATTTTGTCAGAATGCTCTCCAATGGCCCGTGACTCGTATCCGAATTGCCTCCGGACGGTGTCCGAATTGCCTCTGAATTGGATCCGAATCGCCGTGTCTGAACGTTATCAGACAGAGAGAAGATGGTTGATTGGGATACTTCTTTCCTCATGACCTATGTATCCCTCGTGAAACGTACAGAGATCTACTAAAAATAACATTAGTAGATACCAATATAAACTACTGAGTACCAAGAGCTAGTAGTATGCATACTTCGGAAAACATGCAGAATCTATTGCTGCATCAAGATCTACTGTTGCTGTAGGTAGAAACTACAGCAGTAGTCCTACTGTTGTATCATGTACTATTGCTCTTCCTTCTTCCACACACCATGTAAAGCACAACACAACACCTACTCCTTCCCTCAGCCATAATCCCTCACAAAGAGTGTAGCATCATCATCTGCTACCCCAAAGCATATATATCAGAGGGGGCGCCTGCTTGGTTTTTGAAAACTGCTTCTTCCGAGACTTTCCTACCGAATTCCCTATTCCGCGCCCCTCGCTTCTTCTAGCTGCTGCTGCTGCGCTTTCTTCATCATGTACAACATTCGTATACCCCCCCCCCCCCGCCCACATTGTGCTCCGTCTCGAAAGGGATGCGTGGTGAATGGTCAAATGACCAAGGCAAGCAACAAATGAGCCTCAGCAAAAAAAGGGAATCCCATAATATTTTTCTCCACCTTTCTGATTCCCCCGTTCCACCTCCATGTACATTCATTCGTACCCATGTTCTCTTGCGCGCCTGCGCGAACCGCCCCCCCCCCCCCCCGTCGTAATGCCTCAGCCACAAAATGGAACCCCCGGAACATCCTTCTCAATCTTCTTGATTTCTCTGTTCCACCTGCATGTACATTCGTACCCCCCCCCCGCGGTAATTCTGCAGCCAGGAAACAGAAACCCCAAAAACATTATTACGTCAACAACTATTATGAGTACTCAAGAAAACACAAGAAAATGTAAGAAACACAAAATCAACAAGAAACATAAGAATCTCCCCCCTACCCCCCCCACCCACGTACATTCCACCTCTTCCTTCCCACCCCTCCAACACAGACGGCACCACGACCTTCCCTTTCCCGTATGAGAGGATTTCTCGATAGCAGCATGCTAGCATGCTACAAATGCCACACATTCGTCTCAACGATAACTCCCTAGGCTTTGGTGGACTTCCTTAGTTTTTGTTTCCTGTTTCCGGACCTACCTCTCACTTTTCGGAGATGAGTCAGGTGCGGATGGTGGTCATAGTTATCCCTTCCGTCGACCAGGTCAGGTGATGGTGTTGGTGGTGGTCGGGGGGGGGGTAGCGACGATGGAAAGGAGGGGGGGGGGGGGGGGGGGGCGGGGTAGATGAAGGTTTTTTTTTATTTTTTGATGATCACACCAGACTTGAAAAATTCAAACGTGCCAAAAAAGGGAAAAAGGGAAAAAGGGGGAAAAAGGATGGGCGAACCCCCTGGAGGCTACTCGTGCTTTAAACTACCAGGTCCCTCCGATAACCTACCCCTGCTATGGTCATACGACTACCTGGACCTACAATAGCGATACCCTTTTGGCCGGCACACCGCTTCAGCAGGGCACTGCAACAATATAACACCGCTTTGACAATATGACGGGTACTACAGCCGACACCATGATCAAACGGCACATTAAGCTTTCCTCAAACCCTGCACCAACATGATTAGATCACACCTTAGAAAAACCACGAGGCAAATAGAGGGGGGGCGGAGAGGAGGGGGGGGGGGGGGGGGGGGGGGGGGGGGGGGGGGCGTTCAGGCCACAACCCCGCATGAAGACGGCCACGTGATAAAAAAAAACTCCCCCGCGCGAGCACACCAGCCGCGGCGCGTCGAAACAACCAGAGCCACAACAACAAAAAACACCTTGCCTATTGCTTACATGAGACACATAACCAAGTCCCGCTTACTTGACCATCTAGATTCGTAAGGGAAGATAGATGCAAGTAGATAGATGTATAACTGATCTGCACGATCTAGCTCATGTTGTCCGAAGGGAGCCGTACAATCTGCATCGCCTAACACATGTTCCCTGGGTTGGATACATGTGCTATACAGATAGATCGCGAGAAACATCTGAAAACGGCAGGTTAGGGTCTAGGTGATCTGCAGATGACCTATCTGATCTGTAGATCATGATCTGTCAGATCTGTCCGACGTATCGTGTTGCTCCCTAGCAGCCCCCCTAGAGAAAAAGTCCACTTGTAGGACTATGGAAAAAAAACTTGAACCAGGACCCAAATACGAACGAACCTCGCAGATACGTACCATGGTGCACGCACTCCTGTACTGTGCAAACTTGCTATTAATAGGCAGAACACCAGACAAGCAGATGAGTATATACTTCGTACCAGTTGAAAAAAAAAACGAAACCGAACCGTAGAACACACAGTATAGTATGTACCGTGTTAAACCGAACCGATCCGCGAGACTTCGCGCGCCCTGAAATACGTAAAAACCAAGCACGCTGCTACAAGCCAAAGGGAGGGAGGGAGCGGGCGGCGGCGGCGGCGGTAGCAGCACTATATACGAGAAGAAAAAAAACCCGACGTGCTCCGCCCCGGCATTGTAGGCATGCGAGGGTCTATGGTCATACGACTACGGCCATGCATGATCTCGAGTACCCCCCTCGCCCCCCCCACCCCAAGTGCCCGCCTGCCAAGCCACACCAAACAAAGCCAAGCCGCTACCCTGTCGAGGAACAACCCACGCCGACGTCTTTACTCCCTGACCCCCCCCCCCCCCCCTACCTACCTACCTACCTACCGAAGAATTTCCCAAATCGACGTCGACTTCACCCCCCAGAATACCAGACCCCTTTCTCCCAGCGCCCAGCCCCGATCATTTCACAACGAAAACAAGCAAGTTTTCCATTTCATCGCCCCCTTCCTTCTTCGTTCAAACCCCTTCCTTTTCCCTCCCATGGCCCTGCTAAGACATGCACGCTAAAATATTTGATCCATCAGAAGTGATCCTATCCAAACAACAAGAACCTATTTTAGCTAAACAAGCCAACGAATCTCGATGATCCTAGTGCAATCAATGGTCCTCATGAACCCCGATGAGCCAAAGGAGCCCAAGGGCCCTCATGAGCCGAAAAGAGGACCTAAATACGCTTGCGCCGAAATACTCGATCAAAACGACCCAAATTTAATGAGGCCAAAAAAGCCGAAGAATCTTGATGATCTTGATGGTCTTCGTCAGCCTAAATGGGCCACAGGAACCTAAGGAGCCTGATGCGCAAAACGAGAACTTAAAACGTGTTCAAACGACCCAAAACGAATTAAATGAGCTAAACCTCCACATGGGCCAGGTAAAAGCTGATTGCAGGACCAGTCGTGCTCGAAGGATCTGCATGGGCCAGGTAAAAGCTGATTGCAGGACCAGTCGTGCTAGAAGGATCTGACCAAGCCCATTGCGCCTATACATAATGACCCGAGGCAACAAGCCAGACAGAAGGACCCAAAATGACCCAAAAAAGGCTCAAAATGACCCAAAAAAGACTCAAAATATCCCCAAAAGGCTCAAAATGACCCAAGCAAAAAGCAAGGTGAATCAATGAACTTGAAGGACCGCCCTAAAAGAGCTGGTCGAGCGCCCTAAATGCACCCTAAGACCCAAGCGCACCCAAAAGCTGAAGCCTTCAGCCGCCCACCCCCACCAGCGACCCCCCGCTCTGTTACACGATACGATGACGAACAACATCAGCAACAGCGGTGACCGTGTGTTTTCGACATTTTCCTTTCATTGGGTACCCGAGCTACACGCCCGGCGACAAACCGAAAGAAGCGCGCGCTCTCATCTACATATCGCTCCTGTCTGTAGTGGGCAATACATACTACACACTACAGTAGCTTTGTAGTATAGGTGGATGGAACACAAGCCGCTTGAACCGTTCTTAGCTCGAGAATTATCTCTTCCTGGGCGCTCTTAGCTCGCGCTACGCACTGCTGCGGTCGGTCAGGCAGGTATTCAAAGGTAGTTTCGAGAGCAACGACAGTGGGACAGACGCGACACTACTAGGCCAATGAAGACCGTGTGAGTTCGGTTCGTCTGTGCGGCCAGCGTCAGCCGTAAAAACCTTGTAACCTTGTGATGACCGGTGTGTTTTCGACATTTTTTTTCCCCTCATCAAGTAGTTTCGAGAGCCACAGTAGAGTAGGAGAGACGAGACTAATCATGGTCGGTCTTATCGACAATTTTTCCTGTATTCAGATAGTTTCCAGACCCACGGAAATCGAGACACTAGGCCGAGAAGGGCGAAGCTGAAGAAAAGTAAAACCACCAACTAGAACTACTGGTATGCATCAAATACTTAAGAAGCAAAAAAATGAAAAAAAAAAAAACGACTACGCCCTCGAAAAAGAGGAGAAAAAGAAAAGAGCCCCCCCCCCCCCGTGCCCACAAAACACAACCCTCACACCAAATACGAAACTTTCGCCGATATGAACACACGGTACACCGGAGAAGCAGACTATTCTAGATACGTACATGACGAGCATACAAATCATGCATAATGAAAATAATATCCGTGCCTGCCTTCCCGCCTGCCCCCGCCAAGAAATCGGAAAGCGGTCGGTGCCCGTTCCTTTAAAGCCTGAAAGCCTCAAACCAAGGCAATGAAGAGCAACGCGGTAGCACCACGACTCTTGACACGAATTAAAAAAAAAAAACGCGACCCACAGGCGAAGGAACCGCCAACGAAAAACCGAGACCAGGAAAAGCCAACCAAGATGATGCAAACCCACTTGAACCCGAGACCCTTAACCCCTCCCGGGAAAAACGTACATGAGGAAACCCATCAGAAATCGAGACCTTAAAACCCCCTGGAAAAACTCAAGCAAGGCATATATATGCATGGAAACACATCGAAAACCGAGAGCCCCGAACCCCCCCGGATAAACTAACATGAAGGCAATACATACATACATACATACATACACAGACGGAAAAAAAAGACATCAGAACTGGAGATCCCAAATACTGTTGAAAAAAGTGAATCGAGGCATGGGCAAACGAAGGTGCAATATACCTGGCGTATTATGAAACAGGCCACTAATATATCAACGGTGCATTCGGAGGCTGCGCATGTGACACAAGCCTCTCCAGCCCCGCCCACCCCCCTACTGCCCCTCATTCTCGCCCCGGTCGTCTCTCGCTGATTGTTGCTGACGGTCGAAAAAACGAAGACTGCATGCAAGAGATCGACAACAAAGGCGGGACGAATTCTGTTTTTTTTTTTTTTTACCCTCTTCGCCAAATGCAGGTGAAGAAATGCAAGTCGAAATCCGAAATTTGAAAAATTGATACCCATCCACCCACCCGCATTCGAAATTTGAGTTTCGGAGCTGGAATTGGAAACTTGAAAGCTGAACACTCTTTACATGTTCTCCTTTTGCAGCCGTTACTGCCATACTGCTGCTCCCCCCCTCCCGCCCCCCCCCCCCCGCCGCTATGGTCATACGACTACGGCCATGCATAATAATGAGTACCCCTCCCCCCCCCCCCCCCCCCCCCCCCCCCGCTTTCCGGGACCAAGGCGGTACTCTCTCATTGGCTCAATTAACGCTCGCTTACCAAATTGGCTGCATGAAGCAAAGCTCTTTCATTCTATTGGGTAAAAAAAATCTCTCTCATCTCAATGGCGCAAGCAAAGGTTCTCGCAATATCTTGGCTGAGGTATGGCAATATGAGCCCATTGGCTGATGTAAGGCTAGCGTATCCCATTGGTAGAATTATCTAGATTATCTAATCTTATTGGCTGAAGCAGCAACGCTCCCTCATTCTACTGTCTGAAGTACAGGTTTTGTCTTTGTCATCCTAATGCCTGACGAACCAAGGCTCTCTCATCCCATTGGCTGACCTGAAGCGGAGGTTCTCTCCACTCATTGGCTGAGCGAAAAAAAAAAAAACGCTTCATATCTCTGCTCGTTGACTGGTGAAGTAAGGCTCTCTCATCCCATTGGCTGGACTGAAGTCAAGACTCTCATCTCAGTGGCTGAAGCAATCGAAGTAAGGCTATATCTCACCCCATTGGCTGAACGAAATCAATCGAAATAAGGTTATGGCTATCTCCTCCCATTTACCGCAACACGGGACCAGCGCCCTCGTCGAGAACTCGAGATCCCATTGGCTAAAAAGTAAAGCTACCCTCATCCCATTGGCTGAGACAAGGGAAAAGCGCCCACGTCAGCAGGTCGGGATCTCATTGACCAAATGAAGTAAATGATCTATCTCCTATCATTGGCTGAGATAAGGGACCAGCGCCCTCGTCAGGAGTTCAGGGTCATCAGCCCACTGAGCTGAGGTAATCCACGCCTTCTTGTCTTCGTCCTCCCTCTCCAGCTCCCTTTCCAGCAAAATCTCAGCACCGACTGTCACCGCTGATGCACGCCCTCGAGACAACGGGTTTCTACAAAAATGGCATTACCAAAAGCGGAGGGAGGGGGAGGGATGGGGGGACATAGTTTAAAGGAATCGTGTCACCACGGTGTAATATAAAGTGAGAAACTGAACCGAAAGGGACATCGGGTTTCTACACAAAAAATAAAAGCGTTACCAAAATAAGACGGGGAGGGGCTCGTGAAATATATAGCGTGCCATCAAGGCGGAACTAAAGTGACATAGAGAAAGTGAGAAACCAACACTCAAACGACCAACGGGTTTCTACAAAAAAATCCTTGTCAAAATAGGGAGGTGTGGGGCGAAAGGAGGGGGAACGGCTCGTTACATAACTCACCACGGCGAAAAGAAAGCGAGAAAGCAATACGCGCATGACCAAGGGGTTTCTACGAAAAAATATATATACAAAGAGGGGGTGGGGGGCGGTACGTATCGGGGACGGGTCATTACTTCCTCACGACGTGAACAAAGCACGAAACCAAAATTGGAACGGACGAAAGTTTCCTACGGGAGAGGTGGGCAATCCCGTATACCGCCATGCATATCGTACAGCTCGCAAGGGTGTCAAGATAGCACCCCCTCAGGTGATTTTCTTGGGGCGTTTTTTTTTTACCCGAACGGCGGGTGGAGTCATATGACTCCCTCCCAACACGCCAAATTAGCAGGGAAGTCACAAGAAAAGAAAAAAAAACACACACACACACACACAAGCTATCACGGGGGGCCATAGTGAATAGGACCAAATATTGTTATTAATAGTGAAAATAGGGAAATACATAGGTTTTTGTGTGTACGGTAGGTCCTATTAAGTAATGTCCCCCGCAATATTTCAAGGGGGGACCACCGGGCGCGCACACACACACACCTGTGTCGCAGCCCGTCCACACCGGGGACCCTAACGTTGACCCGATCACCGAGCCACCTGGGCAGCATCTTCCTCAGGTCATTCTCCAACCTCTTCCCGAGGCCTTCGAACCCAGCGGACCCCCCCACCACCACGACGTCCCCGAGCATGAGCGTCTTGGCCTCGTGGTCTTGAGTGGACAATGCGTCAAGCACTACGGCAGCCAGGCCCTTAGACACGCCTCCTTCCTTCCATAGACCGGGCTGACAAGACAGGTACATCACAGGGTGTACGCATTGTATATTGGCACAGGGTACATACAAAAGGCCCCAAGTGTGTGCACAGTAGCACAAAGGAAAAGTGTGGGGGGGGGGGAGGGATGGAGGGATGGAGAGAGGGAGGGAGGGAGGTAGGGAGGGAACGAGGGAGGGAGGCAGGAAGGGAGGTAGGGAGGGAGAGAGGGAGCGAGGGGGGCAATGAAGGCACGAAAGCATTTTTAGTGGTCGGAATAGGCGGGAAAAAACGGAACAAACAGTGTTACTGTTAGGTACTAGGCATGTATTCGCCATAAACGTTACTCAACTACTGCTGCTGCTGCTGCAATATCAGATGTTGGGGGCAAAACAAGCTCATGTTTGCTAAACAATACCAGGAGTACAAAACGCAAAAAGTCGCAATTACGGGGGTACATAGTTAATAGCACCTATGGTATACATAAAAACCTATATATTTACCTATTTTACAAACAAAATTTGGTCCCGTTAACTATGGACCCCCGTAATACCATACCGAGCATTTTACCTCGTTTGTTCAAGCAGCTTTAAAGTCTTGCCAATTGCATCTCTTTTAAGGGGAAAAAAAGCTGCTTGGAATTAGAACGGATTATTTTTTCTATGGCAATATGGTTAAATAGCAATACTCACGTTTTTATTGCTGTGTACAGAAAACAAACGCTTCAAAACTCGTACCAAAAAACGAAAAACAGAAAATGCTAACCTGGAAAATAATTTCCGAGCGTGGAACCTCTCTGCGTTTCGCGGCGAAAGTACTTGAAATTAGGGTAGCACCATTTTTGCAGCGCTATCAAAAGGTGAAGAGAGCGATATTCACGCTTTCGCTGCTTTGCAAATAATTTGATAATTTGAGACTTCACTAAGAAGATTACAAACAAAAATAAAAAGCAGAAAACGGCAAGGACTAACCTGGAAAATAATTTCCGGAGCGTGGAACCTCTCTCGTCCGATGTCGATCTGCAGCTCGTTGCCCGACTTGAGGGTGAAAGTCTTGGCCTTCGTCACGGGCTTGTCACTGTCTTCCTTATCAAGAGTGCTGTACCAGTGGCATGTGGTATCATATAACCCAAGAATAAAAAGCAAAGGATATCGAGAAACGCCATAACAAACAAAGGCGAACGAGCAAAATTAAACTCCAGACAAATCAGCTTACGTGTGTACGTATCAATACATATCAAGGTGCAAACGATTGTACGTGCAGGCTTGAGTTTTTTGTAAATAGACAGTTGACCATCGCATGGTGTCTGTGAGAGACGAGAGGGACAGAACATCTAATATCAAAATCAAACTTCAAATATGAACTGGTACGTACCTAAAATCGAACTATTTTGAAGTAAGAAACTCACATAAATTCATAAATACCACGTGTTTTAAGTTGTCGCTGTCTTCGAATTTGGGTTTGAGGTCGAAAATTGACAAGAAAACTCGATGACAACGTCACACTGAATTATCAAATGCAACATTCAAGGTGTTAAATTCCAACCCTAAAATAAATTTCGAAAACAGCGTCACCTGGTATGACATGAACTTGTCGCCAAGCTATTTTCTTGATTTAAACATAAAAAATAACTGTATTCAAAGCAATGCGAGAGCCCTTTCTTCCACTCACTCTCGCGAATCGCACGCCTGGTAGCCGGAGAGCATGGGCGAAGCTTGAGCCCCCTTGCACACCCGCATCGCCTTTCGCCTGAACGGACCATACTCCTTAACTTCCGCGCCAAAGTCTCGCGGCACGTAGCACTGCTCCTCCTTCACCTCCCTCGTGCACTCTAGCCGTCGCCGATCAGTCTTGGGCGGGGAGTAGGATACCGGGGGTTGGGGGAGGGGCAGGCGGGGGTTCATGTCATGCATGGCCGTACTAGTCGTATGACGATAGACCCTCGCATCTCTACAATGCCGGGACGGAGCGCGTCGGGTTTTCACCGACCAGGCAGACATTGCCTGCACCACGGACGATGAACAGATTTCTGGCGATGAGAGAATGTGACAACAACAACAACAACAACACCACCTAAGGGTTTTATTCCACTCCAGATTAATTAGAGCCTGGCCGTTCCGTGACTACGGCCTAGACTTTGGCCACGAGCTAATTTGAGCACAACAACAACCACAACCGCGTGCTGGTAAGTAAATAAATTAGGGTTTTACGCGAAAAACAACGCAATAACTAACCCGCAGCTTTTAACACCCAGAGCGTAATCTCCACCACACGCACCACGTGAAAAAAAAAACGGGACACACCCAAGAACAACACCAACTCCCCTCAACACCTGGTTAAACTATTCATTGCTGCAGCTCAACAACATGTAGTCCAGGCATTTCGTCACGTCCTACTCTCCCCGAACCCCCAGACTTAATTAATGCCTGAAGCTACTGGAAATCCCATCCCCCATCACACGCACTACGTAAAAAAACGAAGAAAAACACCCATAAAATACCAACAGCTCCCAATCTTCACCATCTTGGTAGAACTGGCCGTTGGTGAGGCTGAGCAGCATGCACTCCACGTACTTGATGGAATCCCATCCCGACCAAACGCACTATGTAAAGGAACGACGAGAAGCATAAAAAAAAAAATACTACTGTAACAACTCCCAATCTTACCATCTGGTTAAACTGCTCGTTGGTCCGGCTGAGCAGCATGTAGTCCAGAAACTTGGTGACATCTCCTCCACCGCAAGCCTCAGACCTCACGCCGGAGGCTACCGGACAACCGTAGAATATGGGGGTCACAGAGATGCCCGCCTCGCCAATGTCAACCAACACTCCCGTGACGGTCTCCGTCGCGAGGGCCGACAGCTGCGCCTCGTTCACCATCCGAATCGCAGGCACCTGTTCCCGCATCGGACCGACGTGTTAGGTCAGATCAGATCAGATCAAATCTCAACTATACGACCTGAAAGATCTGTCAGGGGAAGACAGATAGATCCCTGACTCATATGACTTGCAATATCATCTATCATGAATGCCGAGTGGGGTGAGTATGAGACGGCGCTTGCGCCTCGTCGGGCATCCGACTATAGAGGGCGCTTGTTGGTGTAGCACATCACGACGTGGGATTAGGTTTTGGTGCGGTGTGGTGGTAGTGGTGGTGGTGGTAGCTGTTGTTGCTGTTGCGTGCCTTGTTCTTGTCGCGTGCGAGGATACGGATTGGCGACTGTTATTTACGGCCAGCTGTAAAACCGACCATGCTCGATGGACGATACGGCTGTGGTCGCTTGCACTACGAACGAAAAAAAAAAAAAAAAAGGTGGCGTAGAGTAGTCACGGAATCACACAGGAAAATAACATACCAGGTAAAGTATACCTGCTATGATGGGACAACTCGTCCTGTGTCACTATCCATACCGGTACCTCTTACAACAATCGCCATGCAGTTGTGGTCAAATGCAAGCCCGTGGGACTAAGATTGGCAATATCAACATCGTAACTATCGAAACGTATCACGTATTTTCCCGCTGGTTCCGCAAATATTCCGTTCCGGAAAAAAAAAATAGATGGTGTTCGGAAGTCGTCGTCCAATAACAACATACGGTTACCGGACGAACTACATAGTATAATTTATGGAATAAAGTCACTCACCCTGTGCGACTCGAGGAGAACAGAGGCCACTCCCAAAACCTCGTCCACTGTCGCCGTTGGCTTGTACGTCAGCAGCGTCGGCGCCTGCGCCGGGTCTTGCTTGAGCAGCCCGTAAGCGTGGTCGACCAACTTGTCCGTCTCTTCTCTCGTCGGCTTCTGTCCCCTCTCGAGGGGGCAGGACAGCTTGAGCTTCGACCGCAGGGCGATCGAGGGGTGGTCTAGGCAGCAGTACCACGCGTCACCGCCCACGAAGACTCCGCTCCTAAAAAAAGAGAAGAACGAAAGAAACAAGAAATACAAATAAGAAACACGCAGTAACAAAAAAAGAAAAGAAAAAAGAAACATGAGAGGTGAAAAAAAACACACACACACATCCACAGGTACGTATTGAAAAATATGTATATACATGAATAAATAACACACAGCACCAAAAACAGGGGGCTGTAACGCTGCCTTCAAGAAACGCGCAAAAGGAGGGGGTACCGGAGGCGCAACAGGCGACCTGCGAAGAGAGAAAAGCTTGCCCGTACTCTTTTTCAGAAACCGACTTATCCATCAGCGGTAAAAAATGCAGGACCGAGTTCAAGCAAAAACATGAAAAAAAAAAAATTACAAAAAAAATAGAACGCACAAGACAAGGCAAGACCGACCACCCGGGGTGATACACGAAAAAAAAGCAGCACCCAGAGAGAGAGATAAATCCTTGGCGAAAAAAAAAACTCCAACAAAGTATCTGCAGTGTGTTCGTTTCTCTCGCCACCTAAGAAGCAGGTCAGCTCCTCGACTCACTCCCGAAACTTGGAGTACATCGGCGCCGCCAGCGAAGACGCCCCGTTGACGAGTTCGTCCAGGTCCGCTCCTTCCCTAAGCGGGCTCGCCATGCAGCACGGGAAATCGTCGAAGTACGACGCTCGCTCCCCTTCCCCCTCCTCACCGCTCCCCCCCTCCCCAACAATTCCAACCCTCACCCTCCACGCCCCAAGCTCAAGCACCACCGTGTTCCCCTCCTTCCCCATGCCGTGGTCTACGGGAGCAAGTCTCACCATGGGCGACAAGCAATTCGACACAGGTGACATCTGAAGCCCCCCGCTTCCCCCCGGGGACCAGCTCGCTCTAGCCCCTCCCGAGCGAGGAACGGGCGACAAGCTCTTGCTCCCGGGGGCGACGCTAGCACGGGCCCTCCCCGCCCCTCCTACACCCCGCGGCCCCGGGGATAAGCTGTAGGAGGAGATGCTGAGGCGGGCTCCGCCAGAGGTCCTGCTCGGTCTTCGGCTCCCCGCCGCCGCGTGCGCTTTGTCTGCTGCCGCGAACTTCAGGGTGGCGAAGGACTCCTCACCCACTTCCTCTTCGTCGTCATCGTCGCTGTCCGTGTCAGTGTTGGTGTCTAACGACAGCGTTACGCGGCGGCGGGGGGTAGCCGCCGCGGGGTCTGCCGCAGCAGCCGCAACAACAGCCGCGCCTCTCTCAGCGTCATCACCGCTACCGCCTCCGCCAGCACCACCGTCATCGTTAACACCCCTGCTAACGCTGCTACTGCGAATACCCTCGCTATCCTCGCTCCCACTCTCCTCCTCCTCCTCCTCCTCTTCTTCGCTCTCGCTGTCCGACTGCGAAGACAAACACCCCACCTCCCCTTCCTCCTGCTGCTCCTCCTCATCCACTTCCTCCTCTACCGCCTCAGCGATAGCTCCAAGCCCGCACGCCTCCCCAAAGGAGTCTCCCGAGGACACCGAGGACACCGACAACGTCCTAACCAATCCGCCACCCTCTCGTGTGACACCACTACCAGCACCGTTGACAGCTAGCCCCCTCGAGGCGGCGCTGGGCAGCGCGGGTGCCTGCATCTGCGCCCCCATCGAGAGGCGGTGTTGGTACTGCTGCTGCTGCTGCTGCTGTTGCTGCTGCTGCAGCAGCCTGGCTGCGTTTTCGGCCTCCGCTGCGGCGGCCGACGCGATCTTCAGGTTTCCTAGCTCCTGCCTGAGCTCGTTAAGCGCGTTGTCCTGTGTGAAGTTCGGAGTTATAACGGACACAGAAACTTAGAAGGAACTTAGAAAAAGAGAACTTCACTTGAATTAAAAAACAAAAAATATATGCCGTACACAGTACATGCACTATATTGTGTATTTTGAAGCTTACACGCCTATACAACAGCAGTACGAGGTATGTTTGAACATAAAATGTCTAGTCGGGGGGTCGTACCTTAAGCCCTCCAAGACTGCACTCCCGTTTTGGAGACAAATTACTTGGAATTAGAGTGAAACATGCGTTTATGTGCAGTGCAAAACTGAAAGGGGTTAAGAGACGCGGAACGTTGAACGACAAAAAAATCGAGATGCAAAAACAACAGCAACCGGAAAAAACGCTTTTCGTGAGGACCTAACGATAGCCTGCGCCTAACCGTAAACTAGCACTGTACAGCTTCAGCTTCACCGCACGTTCTTCGGAAGCAAGTCTTAACTTTGGGTAGTGCTAATTGCAACCCTAGAACTGCAGCACAAATTGCAACACACACGTACACGGTTGGTGAGTCGCGCCCTCGGCCTTCGGCGGCTCCTGCGGAGGGGTAGTTATATTTCTCCACCATCAAATGAGAGCAGGGGGTCGAATGGAATCAGGTCTGGGTGGGATAAGATGTTCCCACCGAAAAAAACTGGCGGTGTCGTTTAGTGGTCTATTGGGGGCTGGTTCGAGAACGCGCTCTACACCTAAAACACAATCACACAAAAAAAAAAAACGGTGTGTGTTACAATTAGAGCTGCAATTCTGGGGTTGCAAATAGCCGCGCTCTAAAACTTCTCGTAGTGATATCACGCAGTACGTGGAAGCACACTTGAACGATTACAGGATAAACCTCCAGAACACAACAAAAGTGTACGCAACAATAGCTGTATCGCACCATGTACCTCGTAAATACATACGCCCGTTGGACACAGTTTCAACAACAAAAAACACACACGCACAAAAAAAAGTCATAAATAGTGCCATAGATAAGACTATGCCACAAAAAGACAAGCCAGATAAGCGGTCCACATCCAGTTGAACGGCACACGCCTCAACAACTAAAAAAATGTGCAGCTGCGGGCCACCATCATCCGAACAAATACCGAAAAACCGAATCTAATCCAAAGTATGCCACTGACGAATGTTATCACTTTCCGCCAGGATAGCCGGGACCCCAGCGACCAAACATAATGCCTTCTGTGGAGTACAACGCCATCAACATCCACTGAGATACAGCAGTAGATAGTAGATATACACTTGAAAACAGAAAAAACGCTCATTTTCGGAGTGTGTATCATCCTAAACAAGAAACATGCATCACCAAAACTCCGGCAGGCGTAGTGTACATACACATCGTGTATGGTAAGGTGCATGAATGAGCGCGTATGTGCAACATGAATCTCCTTCCATCGGAGATCCACTCACTAGTACTTGGAACTATTTATCTACGCATGAATAGGGTCGGATCATGTTCGAAGCGATGGAAGGGATGTAACGCTTTACAGGAAGTACGAAACCCTGAAGTAAGCCACGCGAACCGAACAAAAACGCGAGAATCGAGGCCACATCAAAAGGGTACCAATAAATTTCAGCAAGCGTGCCGTACATCTACTACTGTTGCTCCTTGTGTTTGAATTTGGACAGCACTAGTCAGTGTTGAAATTTCGACAGTACCTGTATCATCCCCCTGATCAAATAAATTTACAGCGGACTGGCCTGCTTCGATTGGTCGACGCCGCTTCGTCCCTCTCGGCTTCCGACAGGGCCGAAACATTTACAGCGTCTCCCTTCCCTAACCCCTTACCAAACATGTCCACGTTTTTTGGGAAAACTCCTTGGTACCAGTGCGCTGTTTTTTTTGTAGTCGTGAACGGGTTATAAATACCCACCCACCCACCCACCCGTCCCCACCAATTAACCCACAGTCAGGATGCAGCTCATCCTTCATGCGATTCGCCCAACACCTCGCAAAGCTTCGCACTTGGTGATAGCAAAGTCTGCCTGGTTGGTGAAAACCCGACGTGCTCTCTCCGCCCCGGCATTGTAGTGGTACGAGTGTCTATCGTCATACAACTACGACTATTAATACCATACATGACACGAGTACACCCCGCCTCCCCCCCACCGAAGCCCACCCACGACCATCCACGCCAACTGACCCACCCACTCACCTTGCACGACAAGCTCTCGCGGAGACCCCTGACCATATTTCCGTCCGAAGCAAGCGCTCGCGTCTCCGCCTCCTTCTGCTTCAACCGCAGCGCCTTGCTCGCCAGCTGGTCCTCCAGGTCCCCCGCCCTGGTCGCCTCTCGCCTCAGCAAGTCCATCTTAGCATCGCTCGTCCTCTTCCAAGAGGCAAACTTCTTTCTCTCGGCGGCAAGAGCTTCCTCGGACCGCTTCAGCGCCTTGCGGGCGTTCGTAGCCCCCTCTCTGAGGTCGCTCGATTCTTTGTGGGCCTTGGCAGCAGACGCCTCCGCCGCATCGCGAGCATCCCTTGCGTCGGCCTCGGCCTTCTCCTGGAACAACCCGGCCTCCCGCTTGAACGCGGAAAACGCCTCCCTTTCCGCCGTTAGAGCTTGCTCCGACTTCACCAGAGCCTGCCGCCGCTCCGCTTGGCTCTCGCGCAAGGCAACGACCTCCTCTCGCTCTTTCGACAAGGCCAATTCCGCCGCAGTACGAGCCGCAAGCGCAGCAGTCTCTTCGCGCTTGTGCAAACCCTCGACCTCCACCTTGAACCCTTCAAACCGCTCCCGTTCAGCGGCCAAAACCTCCTCGGACGCCCTGAGCGCCTCCCGCCCTCCCGCCGTCTCCGCCCGAGAGATGCGCAGCTCCTCCTCCCTCCTGTCTGTCCAGATCGTCCTCCAGCCGGCCCCGCAAGGCATCGCCCTCCTTCTCCAACAACGCACACCGAGCTCTCTCCGAAGCAAGAGCTTTCTCCAACCCAACCAGAGCCTCGGCTCCCCCCGAGGCCACCTCCCTCAAAGCTCGCAATGCTTCGCGTTCCTCCGCGAGGTCCGCTGCATCCTTCTTCCGCCGCGCCTCTCCCGCTATCTCGAGGATTGCCTCCTTCTGGTGCGCTAGCTGGAGCGCTTCGGCGTCGGCACGGCCTGGGCCTTAACAGCGCGGAGCTGTTTTCGCTCCTCCTCGAGGGCTAACTCTTGAAGAACCCGAGATTCCTCGTTCTTGCGTTCCAACGCCGCACACCGCTCTCGCTCCTGGTCGAGAGCCTCCTGCGCCGCCCTTTCACGCGCCGCGGTCTCAACCGAGGCCTTCTCCCGAAAAGCGCGGAAGTTTTCGCGCTCTTCGGCTAGGGAAGCATCCACCTCCCGCCTGCCCGCCAGCAGGTCTTCTCTCTGCCGCTCAAGGGTGGCCTCGTGAGCGACCTTTGCAACGGTGGCCTGGTCAAGCTCGGCGGTCAGAGCTTCCAGCTCCCTCCGAAGCTCTCCGCTGACACCGGCAGAATTCTCCCTGAACAGGCGGAACTCTTCACCGAGCTGGGCCAGGGTTGCTTCCGAGGTGGCTCTCGCTAAGGCTATCTCTGCGTCAGCTCGTGACGCTTGGAATGTCACATCTCGGGCGATGGTTTCGCGTGCTTCCTTAAGGTCTTCGTTTGCTTTGTCGAGAGAGGCCACTGCGCTCGCGCGAGCTGACTCGGCGACGTCTCGCGCGGTCTCAGCCTTAGCCAGCTGGTGAGTATGGAGGGGGAGGGGGGGGGGGGGTGCAAGGGGGTGGGGATGGGTGGGACGGGAGAAAAGTAAGTACTAAACAAATAATAACCCTCAAACCCACGTTTTCGGTGACAAAAATACTCGAATTAAATCGCAGTTGATCATGCTCGTCGTAGTAAGGGTGAACCATCAAGCACCGTTTCACTATGAACTGTACTTATGACTGTGTACGGTAGGGTGGACTCTCACATTAAACCGGTTTCGAACCCAGCGACATCCAGCACTACTACTGTAGGCATTACGTAACAAGTCCCGTTAGTGAATTTTATAGGGTTGGGTTTTCGTAGCACACAAGCAGTTCGACGCTGAAAAGATACAAAAAATAGACCTACAGCGGTAGAATACTATATATACTACGGGCCGTACTTTGGGTGTGCTGGATGTCGTTGGGCCCGGTCAAAAGAAAAACGGTGTCATGTTTTACGTGCAGACAACAACAGCAACAACATGCCGTGTGTTGCCGTACATTCCTACTGCTTTACGTACGTACTTAAGGTACGTAGTTCTCCAAACTATTGACTCCTAAAATTATGATGCGCATACTAAAATACAAGGGCTTCAAGGCAGTTCTTCCTACGAGTACACGTGCACGAGCAGGACTAAACAAGAGTAGTTTTTCTTACATACGACTGTTGGTAGCAAGCGAAAACATACGAGAAAGCCCAACGAGAAAATAACCACCACCCACCAGCAAAACATGCTATTGTACGTCTGTAGGAGACCCGTCTGTTTGGCAGCGTCAAGGCCTCTTTTGGCTACATATACACTTAAGTAAGTGGTATAGCTTTACAAGTATATATGTATGAATGCATAAGTTTACGAGCACGAGTGGAAGGGGGCGGTCAGTCAACAGGGTCTCAGGGTCAAACCGCGCCCTCCTTGTATCGTCGAGTATGTATTATTAATAATACTCGTACGAGTACCGCCGTCGATACCATACATATTTGCCGAGCACCGACCGTCATGCACGAGCTCACGAGACGCCACAGAAATGCAACAGCACTCTACAAACAGCAGTACGTATACCGCAGTAACTCGTTGTTAATAGTAGCTCGTAGGGACATCAATCAGCCAATCAACCACATCACGATCACTCACAATAAGTCAGTCGCCCGATTCAGGGGGGGCATCGCGCAGAAACATTACGACGTACGTAGCATTATTAATAGATCGCCGGCCTTTACGTACACTGCTGTATACCAAACCGCCAAACGGCATACACACGACGTATCTTTGTACTTATCCTAAACGGCCAAACGGGCATATCCCATCCCGTCCAGCTGCGGCTGGCTCGCCGCCGCCGCGGCCAACAACACCAAAATACGCGCCACAAATAAATAATACCTGCTACAGATCATACTGGTACCGATACTGGTACCTGCTGACACTGGTATGATACCCCAAAGCAATGACGGAAACCGTTGCAATAATACCATAAGAAAAAATTATGAGCCAGTATTAATAGTGGTCTGTCTATATAAGCCACGTCCCACCCTTTATTTTGTACTGTTACTATTTAATACTGCTGCAGTACTATTGCTATTACTATTACTGCATGGTGTGTACTACTGCTACTATTACGGGGGTCCATAGTTAATAGGACCTATGGTAAACATAAAAAACTATGTATTTACGTATTTTTGCTAACAAAAATTGGTCCCGTTAACTATGGCCCCCCCGTAATACCACGCTTAGTGCCTACAGCCGACCCACCGACCCGAACCGCATCCCCAACTCTAAATCGAATCCTATGGCAGTTGGTCAGTGCTTGGATGCTGCCTGCGCTTGTTGGCAAGACTCTATATAGCTTGATCGTTCTTGTGCTTGGCAACGACTCGAGGTTGATTCGACCAGAACAGCAGTAATAACAGCAGCACTAACAGCAGTACTAATTAATTAATGAATGAATGAATGAATGAAAGGGTGACAAGTGGCTACCATTAATATTATACTGTATACGAACTGCTGTACGATAGTCCTCCTATAATTTTGTTCCGATGATGATGTACCTGGCACATGATGTACTGCTGTCTGCTGTTGTGGTGCTAATTGTTCTTGTACAGCAGTATCATAGTTGCTACTATTAAAATTAGCTGTATGTTGTTGTGCTCCTGCTTGTTGTTGCTGTTGATGATCCTGGTCCTGGCTCACCTCAAATTACCAAGCCCGTTGCCATTACTCTATTAGTAGCGCAAGCACTACAAAGTACAGATATTATTGCATACTGCTGTACCGAGTAGGAAATACCTGTTGAAATATTACTTGATAAGTTCATAGGTCGAAAGCAGGTGTAAAAGAACCTGTGTGCAGGAAAGCAAAGCAAAGAAGCAAAGCAAAGCAAGCTCAGTCGGGGGGGGCTCCATTGGCCTTCCACGACTGCTGCTGCTGTGTTGCTGTGTTGCTGTGTTGCTATGTTGCTGCGCGATAACCTGTTACGTTCATGTATACCGCGCTACGCGCGCACTTTGTCCGTATCATGTCTGATGTGGTATCACCCTGCCTGGGTGCTGCCGCTTGCCGCAACGAGTCTCGTACGTACTCGCACATGTCATATACATATATACCAGATACCAGATAGTGACTGCTGGTGTACTCTGCTGTACGACTGCTGCACCTCTACTCTGCTAAAATGATTACACAGCAGTGTACATGGTATCATACGTACATTAATTCCGCATCCATCCCTCAATTTCCAGTTACCCTTGATAGTAATGATATACCCTGGTACCAATTTATCCGAACATGCACCAAAACATACTACGAATTAATATTAATATTAATAATACCAAATACCTGGTACATACACTGCAGGCGCTGCAGATTCAGATTAGGAAGGCACAGCAGCAAGGAGCAAAGGAAAGCGGATATACGGCGCGAACCGTACATCAACAGCGACATCAGCAGCGCTGCTGAAACAGCAGCAGCAGCAGCAGCAGCAGCAGAGCCAGGCCAAGCGAGCAGCCCCCATCAACACCAACACCCCTACCTTCTTTGGGAGGCATCCCTGAGCTTTCCTCAGCGCGCGTTCCAATTCAGACACCCTGTCTCGAAGAGTCCCGTTCTCCCCCTCAAGCTGAGCAACGATACCCCTCAGCCCCGATTCCCCACCAGTACTGCTGCTGCAGCTTCCCACAGCAGCGGGAGCTTCCGCCTTCCACTTCCGCTGCTGCTTCTGCTGTAACGGAGCATACCTCTTGATCTCCTGCTGCGGTATGCTCTGCTCTACTAGGTCTCGGATGGCCCCGAAGAAGTCCAACGGGTCGGTGGAGAGATTGGGCGGCAAGTTTTGCTGATTCATCCCCCTAGACATGCTGTTTTCCATGTCGGAACGAAGAGGAGCTGCAGAGCGCGATAGCAGGGACTCGTACCGCGCCATCTTGTAGGCCGTCCCCCAGCCAGCCGATGCTCACGGCCGTGAGTCGATCCGGCGCTCCCCCCCTCGGATCTCCGACTTATTCTTGTCCCTCTAGGCGGGGGCTGTCAAGCCTCACACTGCTGCTGCCGTTGTTGCGGCCGCTGCCGCTGCTCCTGCTGCGTGCGTGCGGTCGTGAGTTTGGTCTCGGGTCAACGTGTCAACGTACGAAGTACGCGCGTTGTTCGATTTTTTTTCGTCTGTTCGCCAAATTGTTGTTGAACCGGAGTTGGTGGCTTCGTCAGAAAGGCGGGTCGCGAAGGATCCACGAGGAGGCTACGCTACGGTCCACACTGAAGTACTCTCCGCGCAGGGCCAGCATCCACTCCGCCCAAGCCCTGGCTGGAAGTGCTGCACGCGGTCAAAAACCGTTGGCAATCGACGAAGAAGCGAGGGAGAAAAACGCCTCGAGAACTTTTTTGAAACCCATACTTTCGTTTTAATGTTTTATTATGCTGGGAGCACTCCGAGAAGGATCCGAGCTATGCCCGGCACGCTGAGCAACGATGACCTGACCCGGTTGTACACATGGGTTGATGAGATCAACCTGTCAAGGCCGAAGCGAAACATAGCACGTGATTTCAGCGACGGGGTACTAGTGGCAGAGGTATGATACGGTAATAACTCCGAGTGTTCCTGCGTATCGACAATATCTTGAAAACATCGTCGAAATACGCGTCCTGAATGTAGAAGGATCCTCGGCTGTACTGGACTGGTATGTCACAAGCAACAGGATAGCTGTCCTGCAAGGGTCCCAAACATCTTCAGAGGGTGGCCTCGGTGGATGGACTACCTTGTTCTTGGCCTTGTGCCCTGTCTCCTCGTGATTTCCGTGATGCGTGGCCGTGAATCTCTAGGTGAACACCCCCTGCCACAGCGTTCGACTACATCAGGCTAAAAACTCAATCTACCTCCGGTTTGAACCGCTTTACTCTACTACCTGACTACAAGTATTTCTTATTACGTAATACCACTCTGCAGGTTTTGAGGTATATAGACTATTTACGGGGGTCCATAGTAAATAGGACCAAATATTGTTAGTAAAAATAGGGAAATATATAGGTTTTTGTCTATACCGTAGATCCTATTTACTATGGTCCCCCGTAATTAATACCTGGTAGCAGATATGCTGTTTGCCGTGTTCACTACTTTGTGTATTCGACGGTATCACTCGCAGATTGAACTCGTACGTACGACTACAACTACATGTCTATAATAACAAAGGGAACAGGTTGTTGAAGTTTACTTGGTACCTGGTAAGTGGTACGTACTTGGGCCCTAACTACTTGTGACGTACCTGGAATGACGACATGACGGTTCCACGACGTACGTGCAGCTATTACAGCTACTACTACCAGATGTGTGTCAGTCAGAGTTTTACTCGTTTATACCAGGTGCATACGAGTAGCTGTCGCTATTTATCAGTTATAGAAACTCGCGCACCAGGATAAAAGCAAGCAGATGTCGTCAACCTGTGTGCGTCAGTGGACGCTGCACGTCAGACGCCGAACGCTTCAGGCAACTCTAAAGGGGTCCCTCCCTGTTTTTTGGCGTCGTCGAAAATAGAAACTCGCGTTCACGATTATATACTGTATATATATATATATATATATATATATAATTTCAACTTCACGAGTGGAGAAAAATAGGAAAGAAAGTCTTTGTACCCGTACCTGTACCTGCTGCTGCTGCTGCTGTTGCTGCTGCTGTTTGCAAAGTCAACGCATTGTCATCGTCCTGGTTGCCCCTTCAAGGTAACAGCAGCTGTTTCGCTGGTCCCTGTTAACAGAAGTTGCCGGGAGCAGTAGTATCGTTTGGGTCGGCCCACGCATTCGCAACGTACACAACACACACAAAGAACACACAAAGACAGCTTTCAAGTACGAGCTTGGACGAAATCCTCGATCTCCCAGCTAGCTGTTGTTTTTAGTTTTATAAATACGCAGCAGTGCTCTGTCTCATACCGCAATGATAGTATGTGGTGACCTTAGAGCTGAATCATGAGTATATCTCTTTCGAAGGTAAACAATCAGCACGGACACTGGGTGTACTGGATATCGATGGGTGTGTAGAAAGAACGATTGTTCGCAGAACGATTGTTCGTGTGAAGATAAACACCCACACACACATCTGCTCGAATCTGTTCGCTGCCGCCCTTTGTATGCTATGATATTTATTCTTGTGTTAGGTGGTTGCGCACTACTTCCCCAAGCTTGTCGAGCTGCACAACTATGCTGCCGCGAACGCCGTGGGGCAGAAGGTGTACAATTGGAACACCCTCAACGAGAAGGTATTGTTACACAACACCAACAGTAGTTAGAGGTTGAGCAGGAAGGATGTATACAGAAAGGAGTAAGACTTCGGGCGTAGAGTTCCTTTTCGTTTTTCGTTTTCTCTTGGTTTTCTTCTTCCTTCGGGGAGTGTTTCATGAGTGATCAACGTTGAACCTACCGTAGTCCAATAGTCTACTGTAGGCCAATATGTTTGATATTTGTATTGGTTTCCCCTTGGTTTTCTTCTTTCGGGGAATGTTTGCTTTAAAGGTGATCAACGTTGAACCTACCGTAGTCCAATAATTTGTGTAATCCAATAGTCTACTGCAGGCCAACAGGTTTCCTTTTTTTTGTTTCCATTGGGCTTTATTCTTTCGGGGAATGCTTATGAGTGACCAACGTTGAAGCTACTGGAGTCCGATAGACTGTTGTGTTCAATAGTCTACTGTTGGCCAACATTTTTCCTTCTTGTTTTGGTTTCGCTTGGTTTTCTTCTTTCGGAGAATATTTATGAGTTATCAACGTTGAAGCTACTGTATTCCAATAGGCCCTTGGTTTCTACTGTTACTGGGAATGTTTCTGATTGGTCAACGTAAAAGCTACTCTACTGCTGTAGTCAAAATGTGGTTATTGCAGTCCAGCAGTCTACTGCACACCAACAGGTTTCCTTTTCGTTTTGGTTTCACATGGTTTTTGTTATCATTGGGAGTGTTTCTGAACGATCAACGTTTGAGCTCATGCTACTAATAAAACATTGTCGGATGGCTACTGTAGGCCAACAGGTTTCCTTTTTGTTTTGGTTTCCCTTGGTTTTGGTTATCAATGGGAATGCTTCTGATTGATCAACGATCAAGCTACTCTATTAATAGTCCAAAATATGTCGGTGTCGTCCAACAGGTTAGCTTTTTGTTTCGGGAAATGTTTCTGAGTGATCGACGTTGAAGCTCATGCTACTACTAACACATTGTCGCATGGCTAACGCAGCAATACGAAATTGCCGCATCCCTATGATAAAGACCTATTGTTAATAGTAGTCTACTGTAGTGGTACGGGCAGGATGTTTATTATACGTATATACCTGGGAAACACTACTGCAATCAGAAAACGAGTCGTAAGAAAACATGTTCTGGAAGGAAAAAACAAACCCCGAAACGGTCATGTTAAAGTTAGTGTACTACAAACCCTTTCCCAGGTAAGAAATCGAGGCTGAGTCGGCGTCCCTATTTCTTGTTAATGCGTGGAAGATGTCCTGTGCTGCCGTACCACTCTGTAGACTACTGTTATACCGGTAGGGTTTTCCATACGACAAATGCGCAGCATGAGTTTCTACGTTTATCACTCATAAACATCCCACCAGAAAGAAGACAGAAATACCGAAGATAAACGAAAGAAAGGAAGCCTATACACTAACCTAACTCCCTTCTGTGCCTGTTTCCGGCTTGGTCAATGTCGATCTACTCCACCTGCTGTCCTTGCTCCACCGTTCCCTCTCGCTACATGCTCCTATCCTTACTTTGAAGCTCCCCAGAGCACTGCGTGTTTTTTCCTGCGTACTTTTCTATTGCAGGGACCCGTCAATAGGACGTTGTGGGAACCCCGCCTTGCGTTAACAGCGCGGACAGCATCATGCAGAGGATAAAAAAACGACTGAAGATGCTGCACTGCTAGTGAACCGCTTGTCATCGCCAATAGGCTGTTGTAGCCTACCAGGTAGTTCTTGACGGTGTCCCTGGTTTACAATCCACCCCCCATCGATATCACAAGTCAATAGTGTACGCTTCCGGTCCATGAGGCAGTCGAGTTTACTCGGCAAGCCGGTTAGCGAATCGAGCTGATGGCCAGCCGACTTGCGAGCCTACCGTAAGTCAGACGAGGGAAGTCGAGTCAAATAGTCCCCCCCCCCCCCCGGCCAATGATGTCCTGCACGAAAGAGGAACATATATATACCCTGCGTTCGACAATCCTTCCTACAAGTATGCAAACCTAAAAAGGCGAGTAGTCGGCACCTCCAGGAAACGACTTGTTGGTGGTTTAAGAGTTGCCAACACACAGCTCTGTCCTTTTTCGGCTATCGGAATGCAGGTGTTTGTTTCTCAATTTGTTTTTGCTCTGGGATCAACGGCGGGCACCGTCCTACAAGCAGTAAATGCCAGAAGCTGATGTTCCTTGTCTAACCACCCACCCCGAGTCCCCCCCACAAGTCACTAATAGAGCACGCGTCCTGTCCAAATGTTTTTTTAGGCTCCGCGAAAGCCCTGTGCGCTTTTCGGCCGGATCAAGTACCGTATGACACGTGTGACAGGAGCGATCATAACAACACACCCCCTCCCTCGAATGAATGCCACTGAGACTGCACACTACAGCTGATTATCTCGACGATGGGGAGAGCATAAACGCCTACATATGTACGTCTGTGAAAATATCTCGACGAGATATTTCCTAAGCCACCATTCTGGTTGTGTGTGCTCTGGTGCCCCCCTCATCGTATGGAAAAAACCGGCTTGGAAGTTCGTTCCAGATGGTGTGTTCTCTTATGACCCGTGTGACTCTCGCAGTGTGACAGTGTTGGCATTTCGTTTTGTCAATATCTGAAAGGCTTCGAACCACTTTTCATCTACAGCGGGCGTTGTCCTAAAAACAAATGGTTGGATCCCACCGCCCTCGCTAAGTCGACCATCAATCATCACTCGTCGCCTTGTCGCAATGTCGCCTCGTCGCTCATCGTCCACCCACTACAACAGCGAAGCGTCAGGGAGGGCGATTGTTTGGATCGTACCAGCAATGGTAGTTACATGCTGTAGAGGATTGCGTACACCTTCGCAAGCGCTATAAAGGAAACTTGCCTTCGAGAGGTCGGAACATCGAGGCTCTACTCTCCCTAATAGTGTCTTCTAGTATATTCAACCAACATGAATACTTTCCAAATGGATCGAGTCAAAAGTCGCGGGTCGGGTCGGGTCGGTTCGGGTCACCTAGTCCGACCCCCCAACCCGACGCATGATATTTTGAAGACCTCCTGACCTGACCCGAACAGGCCCCCGTGAGATGTTGAAGACCACCTGACCCAACCCGCCGGCCGTGTCAAGACCCGTGAACAGTCCCGATAATTCCACCCGACCGCGAGGCGGTCAGGCCTTTCGGGCTTAAGGACTCACGCCAGTCATAGCACAGTATGTTTCCTCTCCGTGCATTGCAGCTTCATGACTCCCTGGTGCGCACATGGAGCAGAAGGCACCTACTTACTATGCTATAACTTATAGGAAAGCCTGTACCAGGTATTACTTGGTTACAGTATGCGCGCGTCAACAAGAAACACCTCCTCTAAGCGAGCCTTAGAACCATTTTGTGACGCCACCACCCTTTCTTAACCTATCGTTTCTCCTTTTTTTATTTCCTTTTTCCTTCGGAATCGTTTCACCTTTTTTTTGCTCGAGATGGTGATGTGCTTCAGTTATGATGTATCGTACTGCTTTGTACTATTACGGGGGACCATAGTAAATAGGACCTACGGTATACGTAAAAACCTATATATTTAATTATTTTTACGAACAATATTTGGTCCTATTTACTATGGTCCCCCGTAATATATATTTTTTTTTTGTTGTATTTTTTTGCCTGAGGTGTTTCTTCGACTCCACATAGTTTTTTTCGTGCCTGTCCTGTATCCATGGGCCAGATTTTTGGGGATGAGCTCATGTGAGAATAACAGTTACAACAAAAGCAACCTTGAGCATATACTCGTACATAGGACTAAATCTCGCGCTCGTCGCTGAGCACGTTTGGTTCCTCCCTTTTGCTTAGCACCCCCAATCCGAAAGTGGACCTTACGTTCTCATAAGATTGTTTATATGCGTGGGTCTAAAATGTAGTACAAACAAAGCTAGGCTGGATCTTACAAGAAACCACGAAATTCGGCACAGAGATTCACAGGAAAACAGGAAATCCCGGAGTCGTTGCTGAGTTTAGTGCAGAACGCAACCATTCTCGAGCGCGAAATCCAACCCGATCGAGATTTGTTGCTTCTTTCTATTAATAGGCATCGTGTGCTTTTACCAGGCGAACAAAAAAAAAACAACCCATTCCGGCGGAGATTAAACCGTGGCCTGACGAAAATGCCCCCCACGACGCCGATTTCTTCAACGCCTGAAATGCGCATGTACCTACGAACTATCGTTTACATATCGAAATGTCGAATAATCTGCCGTCATGTCAATAGGTCCTGAAAAAGATGCAGTACCAGATTCCGAAGGCCGAGGTGGATGCCGTGGTGCAGTGCAAGGCGGGGGCAATCGAGAAGGTGCGTGTGTATGGGTCGCAATCGTTGAAAGTTCAAGGTTCAAGGTCCGTCGAGGGGTACCTGGCACACGGCACAAACTATATGTGAGTTTGTTTACTACGCTGATAAATATTACACCAGCCTTGGTTGGGCTTCATTGATAAGGATAGTGAAACGTTTCGGTGGTGAAAGTAGGCCAAGCAATTGACTTGTTTGTTTTTTAACTATGAAAAACACACGTCCTGCCACAAACGCAGCAATCAAGATACAAACAGATACAAAACACGCAGACCTCCGCTAGTACTGTAGATTGTAGCAAGCTTTTCACGACGAAAATGGCAGAAGCCAATTTGACTTGGGTTTCTCGTGGTCTGTTTTCGTTTCCTACACTGTATACTGTATACTGTATTAAAATGAACCCCGACCGACGAAGGCTAGGATCTTCCTAAGCTTGTGGCTGAAAAGTCGACCAAATTATTACCGGGCTGGATTTACTCTTAGGATGGATAGTGCCATGGGGTTGGGGTCCTATTTATAGGGAACATATTGCAAGACACCCAGCCAAGTTGGGGCCATCCAAATGGGGTCAAAACATCCCGAACACCCCATGTAACGAATCGTATTACTCAGACAACAAATAGCAAGTCCACGACATATGGTCAGCGACTTATAGTCATAGTCATAGTGAATCAACTCCCAGCCAGCCCTGAGACCAGGAAGAAAACGATACCGTGCTTTCCACCACTCCGAATTGAAAAAAAACATCGTTCGTGTGGGGTTTGGTTTCTGTACGAATATACGTATGAGAAAGTAAAAAAAAAAAAAAAAAAAACGTTTTTACGCGGTTTTTTGTACATTCCCTGTTGAAGTCTCGGGGTTTGGAGGGTGTTATCGGGATAAGTGTTTCCCGGTTATGCACCCTCGGGTCCGTCTATAAAACTACGCATATGTATTCGTATGCAGGATGCTCACATACCCCGCCCCCTCATCGTATGGTGCCTGGATATGCCTTCCTTGCACGATAACGCCTGCCGGGCAAAAGATGTATTATCTGATCCGTGCATAACCCCTTCGCGTGAAACGCCTGTGGTGCCTGATCGGCGCACTCACCATTCCCCTAAATGTAATCCATAGTCCTATTAGTAGTACTATTCATATAGCTGTGGTTTGCCTGGACCTCACGGCTACTTATCAGTTGTTGGATATTTGCTGGGAAGTGAAGTAAGCGGCCTAAGTTGACAGAACACCTTTTCAATAAAATACGCGCACACGCCGACCTCCTAACCCGCGAGTCGGATACTCTGCCGCAGAATTCCGCAAGTGACCAGACACAACCAGCTATGATACATAGTCAACTACCTGGTAAACAGTAACTGGTCGGTGACTCATAGTCATAGTCAACCAACTCACAGCCTTACCTACTATAAGTAGTATATACAACACCCTCTATTTTTTCCCTCCGACATCGCATGTAACGTACATGTAGTACCAAAAGTCCGCCTTCAATCGGGAGTCATCTATGTATTACCGCAGTCGTAGCAGTCTCTTTTCTATCGCTCCGAAACAACCAATATCCCACTTTCTCCCTCCTTGAAGGCTCCTGCCGATATCAACAGTTGCACCTGCCTCCCTTCACATTCATGCGATCACCTTTTTCCTGTTCACAGGTGTTGTATTCCTTGCAGCTGAAAATGGCGCAGTATCGAGCGCGGGCGAAGGCTGGCTGGGAAGCCTCGGCGGCATCTAGAGCGGAGGACGGCGCGAACCACTCCACCGGAAATGGAGGCAGTAGACAAGGAGTGGCGGGGTCCTTGTCCACCGAGGGTGTGCAGGCGCTGGCGCAAAAAGAGGGGGAGAATCAGGTACGGTGGCGGTCCTTCTGTAGTGCCGGTTGAGCAGTAATAGTGCCGGTTGTCCGCTATAGTGCGTGTGGAATCGCTTGGAATGTATGGGAGTAACCAGTGCGGCATTGTGCGGAGTAATTAGTGCCGGTTGGTTGCCGGCTATATTGCCGGAATTGTTGGGTGGCGCATACTATTCATAGAACTATAGAGGCAACCGGCACTACTATACAAGTACCTGTGACCGCGGCTTGCCCAGTTGGTGGACGAAGGTAGAACATGATGCAATGCAAGATGAGTTGAGCTGAGAAGCAAAGACGAGCTGAGAAGCAAATATGATTACCAGAAAAACATACATTCAAGAGAAAATGACTGTAGTGTTCGTTGTAGGTACCCCGTCCCGCGTCTAACGCTCGTACTATTACGCACACGAAGTATGCGGTGAGAGGGCGCCAGCATCCTGACGTCGTTTGTACGAGGTGTATGAGGTTTATGCACAGATGGTGCCCTCGAGCTCTAGCTCCATCCGGGTGTAGCGGACGATCGTTCCTGATCCCTGTTCGGTTGCGCCGCCTTGTTGATAGGATTCTCGACGAAAACGACCATCAATCCTGCCATGTCTCTCTTGTGTTCCCATCTCATTTATTTTTACGTGATAGCCACTCGTTATCCTCCCCCCCCTATTGATAGTCGTACCTCAGATCCGGAGTCGCTAAGGAGGCTAGGCTAGGCTGTTCTTCTTTCCCCTCTCTACCACGGCAACTACATTTTGTGTGTTTTTTATCTCGAGGAAACTGCAACCCTTTCTGCCCTCGTCGACGCGCGTCTATTAATAGTGCCTGCCAACCTGTCTGTCATGTGCGCCACAAAACAGATATATTGGTCACCCCTAAACAGCTATCCAAAGACGGGATACATCGTAGCTCTCGCCAGTGTCAACCACGAATATTACTATTAGCGCTGGTGGGTATTTGCACACTCTGTATCGCCAGAAAGGGACCGTTTTCGTGTTTATATTCAATCGTAACGGTATTGAGGGAAAGAGTCGTAAAAAATATATGTATGTTTTAATCATCACTTTTACTTTCCAGCCTAACTCGTACGAGGTTTTACCCTCAGCGATCTTCTGGACAAGCCGTGGTCACAGGTGCCGTCCCTTCTCCCCCCCCCCGGTACGTGCCTTCATTTTTTATCGCGCATAGGGTTCAGCATTCCCACTGCTCGTCGATTTTCATCGAATGTAGCTAACTCACGCTCTCGGGCTTTCCGCTAATCATTTTTTAATGCAAGAAAAAGTCCCTACGAGCATGCACTCGGTGAGACTCGAACCCACGAAATTGATCTTGGTAGGCACGCGGACCACCTACCAAGCCACCGGGGGCTATTATTACAAGGGACCATAGTAAATAGGACCTACGGTACACACAAGAACCTATATATTTCGCTCTTTTTGCTAACGATATTGGGTCGTATTTACTTAGGTCCCCCGTGATAGGGTGCTTGCGAAGAAATTTGCTCGATACGAATTTTCATCGGGTTTTTGGCGGTCTGCTTCCCTTGTAGAAATGACCCCACCCCACCCCACCCCACCCCACACGGCCAAAATTGAGGAGCTGCCTACAGTAAGGTTTGGCAGAAAAAAAAGCGGCCAGAATGACACTTTTGACCTACTCCAATTATTCTTGGGTTGGAGGAACTCTTACTCTTTGGAATGGATACGTACTTCCACTGGGATGGGTTCTTTTTGTACATAGGAAACAGACTACAAGGAACCCAACCAATTGGCTCCAACCAAATTCTTCGCAAGGTTACACCCATATATATTGGAAGGGAGCAACAACCAAATATTTTTTTTCGGATCCAAGGAAAGGTTTTCGGAGATTTTCGTCCCGGCGGCGGGGTTCTCCGGCTTGACATTTTCCGTAGAATCTCCGGCTTCACCGAGCTCAAAAGTAAGGCGCATGTCCTATAAAGCACGCCCTATCCGCTACCTGGTACTTTTGTAATTTTTAGGCGGCTGTGTGAACTGGCGACGTGCTTCGGTCGTAATACTAAGTTTATGGATGATCAACGTTAAAGATCAAGCTGCACATTGTCCGGCAACAAGCACCACACATATTAATCTATTATTAATAATAAGCACAAGAATGTGAAAACCTAGGGAATTGCCAAACAAGAAAGCCGCGTACGATTGTACCAGTCTATAATAAATTCCGCCACGATTCCTAGCCGTGTTGTCTATTCAACACACGTAGCTTCATCTCCGCCTACATTAATTACCCTATAACACAGCAGTATAACACAGCAGTATAACTACAGTGTACCTGGTAAGTAACCCCCCCCTTCCCACTCTTAGTTCTTAGTAGGATGCAGCTCACTCTTCATGCGACTCACCGGACACCTCACGGCGCATCGCGCTTGGTGCAAGTGCAAGCAATATCTGCCTGGTCGGTGAAAACCCGACGTGCTCTCCCCATCCCGGCATTGTAGGGATGCGAGGATCTATGGCCATACGACTACGGCCATGCATGGTAATGAGTACACCCCCCTCCCCCCTCTGGTGCAACCAATGTCTGCCTGGTCGGTGAAAACTCAACGTGGTCCGTTCCAGCATCGTAAGTATGCGAGGGTCTATGGTCACACGACTGCGGCCATGCATGACATGACCACCCCCCCCCCCCCCCCCCGCCCGCCCCCGAATTTGCTGCGTCGTGTTGATCTGTGGTGATTGTATTGGGGGTGATTATGATGCTGATGACAACAAAGGAACTCCGGGAAACGAACGAGCTTCTGCGACTGAAGATCGCCAAGCTGGAGCAGCTGCTACGCCTGAAAGACGCCAAGATCCAGAGACTCGCCGAGTCGGGGGAGCTTGGTGGAGGCTTGCCGTAGGCACGGCAGACACTATTAATAGATTAATAGCTACACTAGTTAATTGTACTAGTCCCTGGGGGGCACTGTTGCTTGTACTCGTACGTGTCATGGCGCAAAATACCAGGTTAAAGTTTCGCGTGTTAGTTATCTGCCCGCACAGCAACGCGTGGCGTACCTTGACTTGACTTGACTTGACTTGGTGTATGCTTGCGAAGGGACACCCACACCGACATGGATGTCTCGTCGGCCAATCTGGTCAACCAAATTCGTTTTTTGTCACCCTCATGTCTGCCAAACTTGCTGCAGTCAATCGCGGCAACCATATTTTCGGCAAATCTTGTCAGGTAATCTGGCCGGGCACATCTCGGCGGCAAATCTTGTCAGTCGATCCGGTTAGCAAAATCTTGTCAGCTGATCTTGTCGGTCATGGTTAAGAGCTACAAAAAAACACCAACGTGTACATCGATGCAGACAAGAAGAGCTAACATTGCACTTACTATGCAAGGCACTTGCCTTCCTGTTGATGGGGAATGAGGATAAAGCTGGCAGAGAACGTGGTGTAGGCATGTCGGAGAGTCACCAAGCTCGAAGTAGGCTGCATTTGTCTGCGTTGATCGATAGACATACCGGATACCTGGCCCGCGTTGATGAAAAATACTAACTGCAGATGGAAACCGTGCAAAAATACAAATTACCTGTAGATGGGGGACCGTAGTTAATAGGTCCTACAGTACACACAAACACCCATATATTTCCATATTTTTACTAATAATATTTGGTCCTTTTTACTATGGCCCCCCGTTATAGACCATGTGATCATCCCGAGGTTTGAGAGGTTACAGCTTGACACCGACAGCAGTCACCTTGACGTGGACAACCTAGCTTTCAAAAAAGTTAGTTAGTCATTTCGCAGCCTGATTGGCATCGTCGACAGTTTTCCATTGATACGACTTGAGAGCGACGATACCTCGACAGCTTGACACCGACGATGAAAACCTACGCTGCCAGCTTGACGGCAACGGCTACTACCTTCAGACCTTTGAGTTCGCACAGGGGTCATATCGTTTTGGAGCTCTCCATTTTTCCAGAACCGGCAGGTTGGCAATACCGAACAGGGGAGGCGTTTTCGGAGAGGTCTGGTCCAGAGCCTTTCCGATAGTGTGATAATGTTGATAATGTTGATAATGTTCGGCTCGAGCACCCTAACCGTTGCCGAGAGAAGTATCCATCGTTATGATATAGCGCCCAAAAACGATCGCACCCACCCACCCACCCCTGTGCGGACTCAACGGTCTTCTTGTCTTTACGGCAACCCTCTTGCAACTTCAGAGCGGAAGCTTGACGATTCCATTTGACGACAAAAAAGAGCCTAACTATATACCACTCCACTGCGCCATTGGGGGATGTCCATACAAACATCGCTGTCCGAGTAACAATGGTTGAATGCAAGGAGTCATGCGGCACGGGCTGCTACCGGTGCTCCTGAGCGCTACGTACGCTGCTGGTTCGTCTATACACGGCTGATAACGCCAACACTACACGTTTTGGTGGCTATTGAGGGGTCGCAGAGGGGTAAACAAAATAAGCTTGGCGGGGGCGAATTAGCGCAGGCAGGGCTGTGCGTCTAAAAGCTATGCGTGGGCGTGTGCCAGGTACAGTGGTATGTACAGTACATGAAAACAGGCGCGAATATCCCGCACGCGGGCTATCCAATCCGAGCACGCCAGCTCATCCCCTCCATATTCATTAATACTTTGGTCTGGCTGCGCAAAATGTGCACAACGGAGCCGTTACACTTGAATCGTGACCTTCAGCTTTGTGCTATTAATTAGGCCGCATTTTATTCGGCAAGGGTCTTCGACGTTCAGCGGAGCGCCCACCGCCACCTCCTCCCTCCCATTCCCCCTACGACATGGTAGCAGTTAACTGACCGGAAGGACCAAGGAAGCCAAACACAGGCCACAAACACCCGATGCCAGAATAATGGACCGCCAGTTGACGCCGCTACAGAGCTACGAAAAAAAAAAAAACTTGGTTCACCATTCAACAAGACACGGGGACGACCCACGAACCATCACACGTGAGAGGGGAGAATATTCCAGGAATGTTTCAACACAGAAAGAAGGGTGGGATACTGTACTTGCCGCACGTACTCTGGAAAAACTGGAAGAAAAAAAAAAGCCCCCGCGGCGTGTGCATCATCTCGAGAGACCATCGAGAATCGAAAGGAAAAACAATGACTCGCCCGCGCGCCTATTGCAACGTGTGTCGAAGAAAACGCGAAAGGAAGGAAACACACACATACACAAAAAAAAAAATCGACCCGAACGGAAAAGACACGAACCGAGAAACCTAATACGAAACAAAATCAACGAAATATGTTGACATAAAAGCGGGTTTCACGCCCCCCCCCCCCCCCCCCCCCCCCCCCGCACGAAATAAAAACGAGAGCTTAAGGCTAATGCATCCCCCCCCCGCCCTGTTGAGACTTCATGAGTCTACCAAGCACAAACTCGCTGGTGTCGAAGTATTTCAAAACGGTCGTATTGATGCAGCTCTGCTCCGAGCTCGAGAGGGAGGAGGACGGCTTCTGCACGCACTTAGTGAATGCCAGATCGGTTAGCCGGGACACAATAGCTTGTACCGCTGCCTTTTGCTGCTCGGCTGCCATAGCGGCCTGTTATTGCAGAGAGGCCAGTAACGGGAGGGGGGGGGGGGGGGGGATTGGGCGTGCGCGGGGGGGGGGGGGGGGGGGCAGGGGGGTCAGCCGCGAAAATCTACCGCGAAGTTTGTATGTTTTACGTTTAACCCGCAATTCGTGTGCTTTGGAGTTACAGCAGTAGGTTTGTTACTGTACTTGCATTGCGATGGTTGTGGTAACCGCTGCTGCTGCGAGAGCGCCGTATTTTGCGTGCTCGACAGTCAACTACTGCCTGTTGTTGTCCTGAGATGGCCCCACTGTGATCGTACGTATGGCACGACTTCTTCGGTTTGCCGCGATTGGTCGATCAAAACAAAATGCCGGTCCTATCTTGGTACCACTCTGTCCTCAAACATAGGGACCGTTTTGATTTGATATTAGTATACAGATGATCCTTATATTCAGGTACATATTGTTGTATATCGTACGTGCTAAGGTAGAGAGGCACGTACACCCTCTTTTTTTCTGACGCTCCCCGCCTTAAGAGCTCTACGCCCGCCGAAAAACCTTTTTTTTTAAATGAAACTAAAAAGTGCATTGGTTGGTGAACAATCCCATGACCCACAGTAGACGACATCCAAAACAAATCGTATAATGCGAAAAAAACCAGATGGCATTCCGACGATTCGGCTACACTCACTCTCTTAACAACCGCAGTCCCCTTTCGGGGCCAAACCAGTCTAATTCCAAGTAGTTTGTCCCCAAAACGGGACTAGTGCGGTAGGTACTATTAATAGTGCTAAAAGGGTTATTAACAGTTACCCGATCGTAGCACTGATGCACACTCAGGCCTGGGAGTAGATTCGTTATGGACGTAAAAAAAATGTCCAGTCTAGTCGGCAAACCGTTCAAAAAAATAGATCATTTCTTTCGTATTTGACTAGCCTGCCACCACCCTAACTACTTGGGTTTAGACAACAATCACAATCACGGTGGTAGAGAATGTCTCATTGCTCGACACTCGACACAGGAAACGAATTGGATGATTGCCTTCGACAGGCCTGCACATCCAATCGATGGAGAAAGAGGGAGTGATTCGGTTATGAATTGATCTGCGGATTTTGTTTTTCGTCTATATCCGATTGGAAATATGCGGGAAAAAAAACATTATTTTCAGGTTGTGTTCGTACTTTTTCTCCAGGGGAGAACTATCTGACATTACTATTAATAATACTAAATAATTGATACGCGTCATCCCCTCCGCCAGGACTTTGTGTACACAGCCATGCAACCCGCGCTTGAATCCGACAAGTGGCCGACAAGAAATTTGCTCCAAAAGTTTACCCTTTTTGGATGAGTCAAATGTTGATGAGAAATTCCACAAAAAATATCCCGACATGAAAAAGGAAAAAACAAGGACGTCCAGGCTTCATTGTATCGGGCGAACGGTGCCAGACAATGAACGCGGCCGCACGCCGAGAGATTGCCATCACACTCGGTGCCATCGCCGCAGCGAAGACCAGCTGTGATCGGGCCTTGATGCAGCGGGAAGCGAGTCACCCCCAGCGTTGAGATGCAAACGCATCACTGCTGTCTCACGTGAGAAAGCGATCGAATAAAAATACTCTACCGTACCACCCTGTCCAGAAATATAGGGATGGTTCAATAATAGATACGAATTAAACGGTTTCTTACATTTCCGGACAGAGTGCTTGGTACGTACAGGTAAAAACAGCAGCACCATGCAACATTCAGGCGCGTGGTGAATGCAGCCTTGGCCGCAAGGCTCAAGTCCGGCTGCACGCACAGCAACAAGTTGCCCGTGATGTAACTTTAATAGAGGTGGGGCGCGCTTCCACAGAGGTGCGTGCAGCGCTGTCCAAGCGCAGTACAGCAACACGCAGCCGATTTCGTCGATGGCTGTTTCTGGGTTTGTTCTTGTTGTTCACACGTGCCCAACAACAGTTAAGCAGGACCACATAGCCTGCGACTTGATCTGTACAAGATAAGCTTCACAGGGGGGGGCAGCATTCTCGTGCTGTCGGCCGCCAATCCCAAGGGGCAACTAGAAACGTGCGACTAGCTCACGCTCGCGCGTCCGTGTCTACGCTGCTGCTCTACACCCTGGGCTTGGTTGTGCGCTGTCCAGCAGCACGTTATGTGCAAAAAGCAAGGCTGACTTTTTTTCAGCTCGTAGCTCAACGCCGCGACGTCGACCCCCCGCGCAGCTTTTTATTTAAATTTTTGAGAGGTAGAATCATCGAACAGTGTTTTTGGTGGCCAAGGTTTTTTTCTCCACCACGGATTGGTTGATTTCCTAAAGATATTTTTTCCCAGATCTCGACCATACGGACATTTTTTTTTTTAAATACTAAGACCCATCCCAATGGAAACGCAAAATTCCCATTAAAAGGTTGAATTCCAAAGACACTCGTCAGGATTTTTCAGGTACAGCATGCTATGGGCATGTTTCTTCAAACAGAAAGTTCCAAACTTTGGGAAAAGCCCGAAAAAACAATTCTGGGGTCGATGTTGGGCTAAGATCGGCTTCAGAAAAAACTCAGGCGGATGTTTGGTTCGAAGCGGCGAGATTCCGAGTCCTCGACACACATCGATCGACAAAACCAACGACTGCGTCATGAATTCTGAACGGAGTGCGCTCGTTAGGGGCTCCGACCCACCCTAGGGTCACCGTGTTCACACAATAGTCATATGACGTGTGGCGGGCGCTGGTCAGGCTTACGATAAAAAAACAACTATTAATAGCCGCTGGTGTGCACAAAACATAAGACAAAAATTCTCGATCCGTCTCGAATGGCAAAAAACAGGCTTTTTTTACAGGTTTGGGAGGGTACCGTAGGACGCCGCCGGCAAGCTCTCACCCCCTATGAATAGACCATGGATCCACCTGTTATCTTCGGGGCTGTCATCTATACTCGTTGGCCTTGCCCGACACCAAGCGGGTTGGCCGTGGGCTGACTCTACATCGAGATCGAGCGTCTATCGTCGCACGAGCTCATTTTTATCAGCGTGTTGACAATTTGCAACGAGAAAAAACAAATTGCGCCGTCTGCAGCCGTTAGAAAAGAAAGAAGAAAAAATCAAACATTTTTTTTCCTTTTCTCCCACAGCGGCAGTACGAGGATATTTTCGGCTGTTTGTATAAAGCAATATTTTTGAAAGAACACTTTTGGACTTCGCGTTTCCAATGACATATGTCTAACACGAATCCGTTCCCAGGTCCACCTATAGTTGCTCTTTTTTCGGTCGGCGGAGGCTTCAGGCAACTCGCAAGGGATGCCTACTTTTTTGGGGTATTCGCTCTTCGTTTCTGGGCTCCCTGCTGTATGTCTCGCTCGCTGCCCTCGTGTGCTTGCTCAATGGTCGAAGCTCACCATTACCCTGATATGGAAACTCGTCGTGACGCTGAAAAGGTCGCTCGCCAGCAGGTCATGCGGGAAAGGTGGAGGCTACAGCACGCCTCCCGATGACAGCAAGCGGCAGCACTACACGTACTCGTAGGCAACTCAGAGCCAGCATAGCACAAGCACAGCTACTGCATATACCGGTATGCAAGTGCATGGAGCAGTAGGTCTAGCTTAACTCAAGTATGTACGAGTAGTATTGATAGTAGACTGCAGCAGTAGGTCTACTGCTACTGCTGTGCGCCCCACAAGCTACTGCGACCACGCACGTAAAAACAACTGCAGTCGTAGGTGCAACAGTAGAAGCACGCTCGACGTATAGATGCTCGTCATACACAATCAGTACTCGTAGATAACTCGTAGATTCGTGATGCCGGAACGAGTGCAGCTTGGGCAGCGTAGACCCTCTAGTTATTAACTATCAGGTACACAGCAGCTTTCGTGTGACGCACGATATGCTAGCCACGGTTCGACCTAAGCAGCGCTCCGTATGTCGTCCATCGATGACTCGAACACACCAGACACTCTCGTGTGATGCACGCTACTCTACTGCAGATGCTGCTGCTACACGCACTGCTGTATGTACCACAACAACCGGTCCATACTCGTGGCGTCACATACCTGAACGTCTTTTCGAGACGTGGCATCTCAACAAAAACAACCGAAGCCTCAAGAAAGTTTCGCTTGGTCGCTCGGTTTGCCATAAGAAACGGCGTGCCTGCTGCAAGTCAGGTGGGGGCGAACCCGCGAAAGGAGCTGCTTGTGTCTGCAGGTTTTGTTTCTGTTTTTCTCTTGACGTACGATCTGGTATATATGTACGTATTCGTATACAGCACACGATGTATTTACAGCAGTAGTGTGGTAGACATAAAGTAGTACTAAAAGTACTAGTACCTAAAGCGGCGAAGGTCGAAGGCGCAAGCGAACCGGGTAATCGAATTGCCGTGGCGTTTGCCCGCTTGTGTGGTGGATCTGTGTCACCGAGCGCTAGATAGCCGGCATGTGTGCACAGATGCGAACGGCCTACGAGTAGTGGGTTGTGCTCTCCGTTGCTTTTCGCCTGGGTTTCTATTTTCACTTTTCGATTCTGGTTGGACACCTCCGCAATTTTGTATCGAAATCGAAATTAATTCGATTTTCGATTGAGCTTTTCGATTCTGTTTAGACACACCCTCAGACACACCCTGAAATTAAGCGCTTGAAAAAAAAAAAAAACGCAACTTGAAACGTCATATCATTCTCCCTTGTTCAGGTTATATGGTATCAGTGCGCAGAATGATTATTTAAAATTGTCCTGTTGACCCGGGCAACATCCAGGGGAGCCGCTGGCCTATATCTTTGACAAGGAATTACATATAGAATACGCGCGTTCGGTTCATGACAGTACACTTGTAAAATTCGGTAAAAATGGAATATAGACGAGACCTATTACGCAGCTTGCAAAGTTGAGTATCAACTACAGTACTTAATCAGTCGAACTCACAGCTGACGTATTTCATAAATGGAGTGTTTGCGATTTTTTTTTTTTTTTACTTTTACTTCTCTGAAAATTCTCCCGAGGTAAAATTTTTGAGGTAAATTTCAGAAAAAACGGCCGGAAAAGACTTTAGCGAAGTAAGGATTTCAGCGAAAGTTACGGTAACTTTTGGCTCTCTGTTTCATTGGCCTACACGCACCGAGCATTATCCCGACGCAGAACGCAACTCAAATATCGAAGGATCAAAACACCGAGCATCTTCCATGCCACCATGCTGCTTGCCGTACGCATCACGACAACTGCTGGGAGCACAGAGGCTCGAGAGGTGTAGCTTGAGTATAGCGCGCACGAGCGGCGTTGGATCGTGTCAGCGGGTCGCCGCCGCTGCTACGGTACACGCTTTCGCCCGCTTGTTGACGACGTGGAGGACGTCGTCCCAAAAAAGGACTCGTATTCACACTCGTACTCGTACTCGTAGAGAGCGCGACAGCATGACAGCTCGTGTATCATTTCGATTTCACCATACTACGGCTGCAGCAGCAGCAGCAGCAGCAGCGGCAGCAGCGGCGGCGGCGGCGGCGGCGGCGGAGCGGAGCGCGCCGGCGGCGCTGTGGCGTGCGTAGGCCGAGCGCAGCAGCACCAGCAGCACCAGCAGCAACAGCAATCCAAAAATGGAAGCTGGTTGGTGCTGGTGCTTGCTGGTGCTGGTGCTTGCTGGTGCTGGTGCTGGTGCTGACGCTGTTTATTTTTGTTGCTCACGCTGCCCCTAGCTGCGTCTAGCGCCAGCTAGCTGCTATTGCTGCTTGTAGTCGTGGGATGGCTGTGGTGGCTTCGCGGTCAACTGTGCCGCTGAAACGTTGCTGGGCTGCCGTTGCTACTCGCACGCCGTTTTTTTTTCCGTTCACAGCGTTCGTTCTTTTTTTGTTTGCCGCGTTGCACCTCCCCACTTCCCTTCTTATTTTCGGAGGCGTCGCCTGCAGGATTTGATTTACCTCACTCGCAAACACACCGAAATCAGGAAGGGAAGGAAATTCACTTTTTTTAGCGGAAGTAAAGTGTGTTTTTTTTTATTTCTATCGCAAACACTCTTAATATATAAAAAAAAACTTGAATAAAAAAATACTTCTTCCATTTTTATAAATTTTGGAATATAGACGAGGCGTATTACGCAGCTTGCAAAGTTGAGTATCAACTATTTAATCAGTCGAACTCACAGCTGACGTATTTCAAAATTTATAAAAAAAATTGAAATACGTCAGCTGTGAGTTCGACTGATTAAATAGTTGATGATACTCAACTTCCATTGTGAACCCAAATACCTGAATGGGTCATTCTCTTGTGTACCGCCGTAGCGTATGCGCCCACATGGTTTGTCCCAGATGCAAATTTGGTTGCGCGAGAAACAGGAGTACAGCAGCAGTAGGTACCTGGACACCAGTGTCCGCGTACTCGTACATACGGGTACCTAGTACTGTAGGTGCAGCCCGTCCCCACGCGATGCTATTATGGAAGCAAGCGACCTCGACAACAGACCCCAGACAAACCCATACTGCTCGTACTCGTATCACACATGTAGCATAGCACACGACTCGCCTGGAGATCCGCCATGCCCCCATCCCCCCCCCCCCCTCTTGATCCTCCACCCGGCGGCCCGCTTGCGAAGTTAGTGGACCCCTCAAAACTAGACGTGTCCGCAGCGAACGACGGCTCGGACGCCGCGGGCTCCGGGTCCTTGCTCTTGCCCCTGAACCAGCTCATGCTGCGGCTGTATGTGAAAGCTGTACAGATGCCGGGTGCTAAGTAGAAGGCGTTGCCTGTGGCTTGTGCTTCTGCGTGGCTCTAGCTTCCGCACGCCACCGCCAGCGGAAAAAGTTAAATCCCTAACCAGAACGCCTTCCATGCTAATGGAACGCCGTTTTCACCCAAATTCCGATGCGAAAGAAGAGCACACACATCCCGTGTGAACGCGGCGAACAACTGCCCGCTGGAGGACCTTCTTCCGACTTCGGCGGCCCAGGATCCTGAACAAGATCCGAGGAAAGACGTCGGGCGTGGAGAAGGGGGCCATAGCTTCGGTTCACTCGCAGGAGGCCATCGCATCGCCACCTCCTTTTCCTCTCGGGAAGACGGAAACGACTTTTTTTCCCCAGTTTTCCTGTCACGTTTCGAGTGAGGCCCTCGCTGGAGGAAGGGGCGACGGAAGTTCAGGCCCTCGTTACCAAGGTGGCTTGCAGGCGTTTGGGGGAGGGGGGGCTGGAGGAGGAAGCAAAGAAAAGGGCGCAACGGAAGCCCTAGAGCCCCGAGGAGGAAGAAAGAGCAAACGGGGTGCATATATAGTCCGTTGTCGGTTGTTGAAGCAGTAAAGCCAGAAAAAATCTCGGCGAATCAACCAAGACGGCTTGGTGCTGCTGTCCTGATCATACCCACCCAACAGCCTTTCCCTTCCCCTTCCCATCCCGTGGGCGAGGGTGGGCCACCCCAACCACCACCGCTACCACTCCCCGCGAGAACCATGGGAGACAGCATGGACGAGGAGCTCGAGCGGGGCGGGTTGGCCTTGGCTCACGGGGGTGCGGCGCCCCTCCCCTTCGCCGGGGCCCATGGGTCTACGGGGTACAACCCTACAGACGCCGCACCCGCAGCAGTGCCCCTAGCTGCCGAAGGGAGTGACGCCCCCGGGCACGGGCAACTTGGGGGCTGGGCGAAGAAGAGGGGGGGGAGGGGGGGAGGCTTCAGGGTGGAGGTGGCGGTGGCCTGGGGGGGGGGGGGGGGGGGGGGGGGGCGGGTGAGGGCGAGCTGGGTGAGGGCGGTGAGCGGGGGAACGGCTCCTCCCACGATGGGCAGGGAGTCACCCGACTCCGACATGTCGTCCGGAAGCGGGTCGGACGTTTCGATCAACCGGGGCATCAAGCGTATGCGGCTCGACCAGCAGCAGCAGCAACAACAAACAGCAGCAGCAACAGCAGCAGCAGCAGCAACAGCAACAGCAGCAGCAGCAGCAGCAACAGCAGCAGCAGCAGCAGCAGCAGCAGCATCAACAACATAATCCATTGTCTGCGTTCGACCGCTTCCAGTCAGGGCGACGAAACGGCCCAGGAGGGCACCCCTGGCCAGGAGCATCCGCCCCTTCTGCGACCGCCGCCACCACCGCCGCCGCCACAGGAGGTTTGTTAGGGAGCGATAGACGAGGGGTGGGAGGGGGGGGGGGTCCCGGCACCATCGCTACCTCCTCATTGCACAACCACTCCCAACGGCTCCCGCTTGTGTCTGGTCGAGCAACCCCCAACAGCAACAACGCCAGCCTCAATAACAGCAACAACAACCTCAACTCCAACTCTAACCCCCTCAACGGCTACGCCCCCCCCGCTGTGCTCTCGAGGAGTGTGTCCGGGGGTACCCTTCGCCTGGGCACCGCAGCCGCTACCCCCTTTGGGGGAGCAGGGGGCGCGGGTAGTGGTATCGCGGGAGTTCCCGGAGGAGGAGAAGGCTTTCGTTCTTCCGGACGCTCCTCCTCGTTCGACTGCTGCGTCGCTTTTCCCCCCCTTCGCCCCCACACCCCCGTCCCAGGCGAGATACGTCAGGGGCATTCGCATAGACGCGGACGCTCCATCGGACGTCGACTACTCCAACGTTAACCACGCGCTGAGGCAGCTCCACATGGAGAGGAGGATGATGGCGGCTGCGAGAGATACCGGTATTGTTAATAATAATGGGGGCGGAGGCGGGAGTGTGGGTGGAGGCGGAGGGGGGGGTGGGGGGGGGGGACGGGGGCGATAGCAGGATTTGGAAGTGGGATGGGGTGGTCCGGGACTGGACCATGAGGAAAACGGTGCCCTGTCGTTGGTTTTTAGAATTTTGGAGGGGCGGGGGCGTCGGCGGCGGTGGTGACCATGGCGTGATTCTTTTAGTAGTGCTCATGTTCACTAGTGGTGGCTGTGGGTGAGTGGCTGTGTGTGTGAATGTCCGTGTGCACCACAGTCAGTGACGATGATTGCAAGGGTGCGTTTTCGTAGGGTACTTGGAAGTGTATACTCTTGGGTCTACCCGGGTATCTGCAGGGTATGGCGAAAATAGCCACGTCTTTGGTACCCTGGTACCCCAAAGGGCATTTTATTGGACTACCCTACCAAGCACACTCTGGGTAGTTAAGTGTGTGTTTTTTTCTGTTGTTGCCCTTGTGCTTCGTTTGCGGGAGGATCCCTGTGCACTCTGTGCAGCAGTGCACACTGTACATCATGCGTAGTACCTGGTATGATGTGTATACGCTGATCGTTGTTGTGGCTCTGGTGTGTTCTCCAAGTGCGCGCGCGGGTAACGATTGGCTCGTTCGTGTGTACCCGCCAACCTGGCGTGCTCAATCAATCCCGGTGGCTTTTTTTTGCCCTACTGTGTTTGTTTCTCTGGGCCGTTGGTCGCAAGTATGTAGACTTACGGCATGGCATGGCGTCAAAATGTGCTGTTATACGTACGTAGGAGACCGGTCTTTTTCGGGCGCGCCAGGGCCTCCTGGGCCTTAACGTGCTAGGTTTAGTTTAGGAGGCGGTCAGCCAACGCGGTCAGTTAAGGGGTCAAACCGCGATCTCCTGCAGCGTCTTTGCATGGCATGACATAGACGCTAGGGTTGGCGTGAAGAGGAGTTCCTTATCGGGGGATGGTAGCTTCAAGCGCTTGGTTGAGCTAGTCGGCGTGAAGACATAGATGGAGGGCTTTGGTTATGTGCCGAGGTGTTGTGCTTCTTGTTGGGCGGTTTTGAACCAGGTCGCGAATTTTGGAAACTTGCGAAGGTCTTCCAGCGATAGCAGGCCACGGTCTCCGTCTTCCGCTGAGGGCTACAGGGTGGAAGATTTGTTTTTTCCGGCATTTGCTGCAATAGGCCGATCAATTGTAGTCGTGTCTACAGCAGTAGTACGAGATGTCGGTGGGCTGTTTGCTGTCGGCGACAGTATTTGCTCAATCAAGTGTCGCGTTGTCTTTCACTGGACAGGATCAAGCCTGACATTTTCTTCGAATGCCCAACCGTCCCAAACAATATGCCGAACCGTCATATTTTGGCGCGTTTTTGATGTTGAAAGTTGCGAGACTATTATAGCTGATCTCGTCTTCCTGTCAAAGCCTGCCCCACCGCCGTAGCTGTTATGACCGGTGACGATTGTGGTTCTGGCCCACCAAAATTTGCTGGCGAAGAGCTGTCGACTCATGTCAGGTCTAAACCTGACAAGCGCGTCTTGTTGCCTCGCTTTTCCCCTCCCTAAGGCGCTTGCTTGCTATGCTTGGTTGGCTGTTGCTTGTTTACTACAAATGGTTGGTCGGTTGCTGGTTGCTTGCTGTTGTGTTTGGTTGGTGTTGCTTGCTAGCTCCGCTCGCCTGCCCGTAGGTTGGTTGATCCGCTTGCTTTCTTGAGCGTAGGTGAGTTGTCGCTTGCTTGATGGATTGCTTGCCATGGTTGGTTGGTTGGCTAGTTGTTGGTTTCTTGCTGGCATGTTGCTTGCTCTCCAGGGGAAGATGAATGCGAAATAAAACGGTTCCAACGTGATGTACAACCAACCGCCTGCCCTCCTGACCTCGTTTCGTGCGATGACCAATCACCTCACGACGCACAATATATGCTTCGTATCTATGTGTGTACCAGGTATATGTCGTGGTTTTCGAGTGATGAAGGGATTACTCCAAACCATGTCACATCGCCGCACCTCTGTTGCATGCTTGCTTGTTGAAATTTCGTTCCAACATCACGATGCCAAAGACGCGAGGATAGCGATCATATAGGGTGCCTCTCTTTTGTCCAGAATGGATGATACTATTTCTATTATAGTATCAGGCGGTCAGTCAAGGCGTCAAACCGCGGTCTCATCCTACGAGATCGGTATTTTTGGCGCATCGCGGTCTCTTTGTGCTTACAATACTGGTTTTAGTATAGGGGCGGTCAGTCAAGCGGTCAAACTGCGGTCTCGTTTTAGGGAACCGCCTTCTTAGGCTCGTCACAGGGTCACTTTAGTGCTTATTGTGCTGATTTTTAGTGTTTGGGCGTCAGTCACACGGACCGGCCTCCTTGCATATTGTACCCCTCTTCCGCATTCCTTTCTTGCGGTGACCAATCACCTCACGACACAGATGTTTTATACCTGGTAGTTTGTACGTTAGCTCATGTGATGCGGAATGGCGTTCTCTTGTGCTGTGCGGTTGTGCGTCTGCCGTACATTCTTTGTACGATGCCAATGGTCTAAATTGTTGTCGAAACGATTTTTGATGCTGACTTTGAGTTTTGCGACCACGAGCTACCACAGTAGCTGTGCCTATATTTCAGGAAATGAGCTCATGTAATATCATCTTCCATCATTCGCAATCACCATCTCCCCGTCACGACTCGTCACTAATCACATCCACCATCACATCATATCGTTCAAAATCATAGTCAACACCGCCATCATCTCTCATCTTCATCATCATCATCAATCACACCGCCATCATTTTTGCCGCCTGCATCATCTACGAGCATCACCATATTGCAGCACCCCACGTCCAACTGATTTGCCTCCCGACAAACCTACCATTGCCTCGAACGCGACAATGTGCGCCGAAAAAACTTTTTCCACAGCAGCAATAGACCATGGAGACCTCCGATTGAATACCTTCAACTAAAGCTCTGCCATCACCAATATTGTCCGCCGGAAAAAGCACGATACCCTCCGATTCACCCTTTCCCTTCGAAATAAACTCTGCCAATACGTCGAGCTCGGTTTTATCCGCCGAAAAATATTTTTCCGCAGCACGATACACAACCGATTAATCAAGTTCCTTCAAATACGAAGGTCTGCCACTGCCTCGAGCCCAATATCGTCCGCCAAAAAACGTTCTCACCACAGCACACCACGGCCGATTGTGATTGCCTTCTCAAATAAAGCTTTCGTCACCACGTACCGGCACAGCGTCCGCCGAAAAATGTTTCTCCCCAGCCCGACATACTCCCAATTGTTTTTTTCTCGCCTTCAAACCGAAGCTCTGCCACTAGGTCGAGCGCGGTGTTGCCCGCCAAAAAATACTTCTCCACCACTTAGCTGCGAGTATCCGATTCACGATTGCGCTCACTGCCAAAAAACCAAAGCTCAATTGATACCTAGACTACCGATACCTCGAATGCGAGCAAGCTTCCCGAAGGCACGCCAAGACCAATACCATATGTAGCCCTCGATGTACTCCGTAACTCTTTTTGCGGGCCAGGCTTACGATACATCATTAGTTTTTCTCTGATTTTGGGGCCAAACTGAAATTCTGGACATGTAAGGCAAGGGTGTGTCCTACACAAAACTCCAGTATACAGTGAGTACACCTATTCAAGAGAGAGGCCTCCTAGACAGTGTAATTCGGGACGTGAGAGCGGTCAAACTGGCATGTCCCGCCTATAGTGGACTGTAAAAGCTACCTTGGTCCTACACTTCGCTTCAATATCAACACCGCTTGGTCTTCAGATTGAATGTCCGAACGCTCCTAATACTTCCGCTGAGAGATATATGTATTTCCCACTGCAGATAAGAGAACACTGCAATTAAGAGCGCTTGTTCAGGCTCAGGCTTGGGAAGGTCTTAAAGCAGGGCGCCCACTGTTTTGAAAATGTATTCGTATTTTTATTCCTAGTATTCCGTGCGAAAGCCGCCCCAGTTTTTTTCTTGACTCCCAATTAACTCAAATCTCTTCATTTCTTCAGCGCTGTGACGCATTGTATACCGATCTTATCCCCATGCCTCGTACAGCATCATGCCTTCGCTGTACAAACGAACAAGCGCGCCACAAATTTCAGGCGCGAGATTCCCCGGTGAAATGAGATCTCTCCAATCAGACGCCGCGGTCCATTTTTCCCTTCAGCATGCTGTCATTCGTATATACGCTGTCGTTCGTTCACATCAACACGCCGCACGTGGCTGCATTGCACATGTGAAAAAAGCTCGCAGTGCCTTGAACGCGAGATCGTCTGCCGAAAATATCTCCTCAGTGGCACGCCACGGCCGACAGTGTCATAAATTTCACCTCCGACGTTCAGATCAACCTGTCCTGCGAGCGTCAAAAGGTGTTTGCCGTACCACACACTACACACTTCGGTTACAAACAACAAAGGGTGACATCGCCTCGAACGCGGCCTTGTTTCCGCAAAAAAAAAAAAAAAACGCTTCCTCCATGATGAGCAAGCCACAGCCGACTTTGCCTTCACTTATGCCATCCTCCATACTCTGTATAGACGTTGGCCTTATCATGCCCTAATGCTGTACTGCACACGACAAATACAAATTTCCAAGCTACTCCTGGTACTAATAATTGGTTGTGGTATTAATTGTTATTAAGGTCTTCGTAGGTGGTTGCGACTACCGCGGGAGATAAGAGAGAAAACTCAAAACCCAGCGATGGTCGCAAGCGCATCATCCCCGCTACCCTCCCGAAGACTGCCGAACGCGAAAAACGAAACATAAAAGAAACGAAAAGACGCCACACATGCGATGATAACACCGTGCCATGATCGTACAACGGCGTCATCCACCAATCACACCATTCAATGCACACAATGAAAACACAACCATTATATTTAGACCACCGCACAGAACCGTCATCCAACCATCGTGTCCACCCCCAACCATGGCGGAGTGAGTGCGAGAGCGAACAGGGTCGACCATAGCACCATGGAGCCACAGCGCAAGAGCCATCCCATTTGGTAGCGATGTCACAGCCAGCCCCACCGTTGGTACGACCGTCAAGTCACCAGCAAGGAAACGAACACCCCCAGTGAGGCGTGCAATAGGAAAGCAAAGGAGGACGGAGTCAGTCACGTTGCGGACTGGTGCCGGTCAACAATCAACAATCAACAATCAACAAAGAAACTGCGAGTAGTTTTTTTTTACTTTTCGTCTTTGCTTAATGGTGGTCACAATATTTTATTGCGTTATCGTTCGGTTTTTATGGCTAGCATACTAAAAAACATACAGCTGGAACAATCAAACAACCACGGCCCTCGGTGACTGGACCATAACTATAGCTAATGGTTGAATGCCATGGATATGAATAGTCTTGCGACACACATGTACGCAATGCTGGCAATACTGGCGTTCAAACAAAACTCTGCCGGGTATGTATGATCTTGTGAGCGACAGATACTATTGGTCGGTGAAAGCGTCTTTCAGGCATCGTCTTGCTATTTTCAGGCCTCCTACAGTACAGTAATTCCAAACAACTAGTCCCCGAAAACATGCGTGCAGTTCTAAATTGGAGTCATGCGAAGGAAGTACCAGCAATACTGGGTATACTGGCAGTAACCAAAATACTGGTTACGCTGGGAGTGACCAAATTACTGGGTACACTGGCAGTGCCAGTAGTACAGGATATACTGGATGTACCAGTAAAACTGGGCATACTGGCCGTACTACATATAGTAATACTGCTGAATTGTAAGCACCTACTCGTACGCAAACGCAAAGTCACGTTTCAACTAGGCTTGATGTAGCCCTCCATTGACAAGTCTAGGTCAAGCGCGACCTGGTATCAACAGTACCCCTATACTGACAGTACCAGCAATACTGGGTATACTGGCAGCACCAGTAACACAGGATAAACCTGCAGCACCAGTGACATTGGGCATACTGGCAGCACCAGTAGTACTGGATATACTGTCGTATGTACTTGGTACATAAAAACTGGGTATACCGTAAATACCGGTATTACTGGACATACTGGCAGTACCAGCAATACCGGGTACGCCGGCAGTACCAGTACTACTGGGTATACTGTAAGTACCACTAAAACTGGGCACGGAGTATGTTGCACGTACCAGTAAGGCTGGGTGTACTGGCAGCACCAGCTACACTGTTTCTGCGAGCACCTATGTAACATACTCACGTTTCAATCTTAGGCCTGAGGTATCCCTCCATTGAAGAGTCGAGGTCGAGCGCGACCTGATAGTACCCCCGCTGCTTCCTTCGGCTTCCTGAGGGCGGTGAGAGCATCCCCAGCCTTCAGCCAGCACTGGGGGTAGGTGGGCAGGGTTTCAGTCGCCCGCAAGGCGTCTTCGCACGCTCTGCAACACGGTCAAGGTAAGAGAAGAAGAGGTGTGTGGGTGGGAGGGGGGGGGGGGAGGTCAAAATTCCGGCGACAACAAATCGACAGAAGCTGCTGTTGTAATTGTCATCGTTGTTGATGATTGTTCATGTTGTTGTTCCAGTAGAAGGACGCTACGGACTGCCATTCCATTTTAGAAACGCGCGACGCATAAATAGGCCGAGCAGTATCCCTCGCTTAACACGGGATCGAACACCCCTCTGACTGGACAACTTAACACATCGGAAATATCACACACTATCAATGTGAGATGCTGAGCAAGAGCTGTTCATGTCATAAGATCACACAGATTACACCAGGAAAACATGCGCGCACGAGCCGTGTCATACAGACCCGACCCACAGTATCTACTGTTGTAGACACGGCGCAACGTCTCATATCATATCGGCAGATGTAGGATCTAGATGATGTAGATGATCTATCAGTAGATGATGCATCTGGCGATATCACCTATGAGCACAGCGAAGTCAAACTCGTACAACCCGTATCTGAAGTTGGTTCTTGGTACAAGCCATCAAACCAACAACACATTCATACATCCAGACATCGGACCAATCAGATCCTCACTTCATGACCTGCAGTGCAGTGCAGCTGATACTTCACCATCTACACCCCTCCGAGGACTCTAATGGGGTGAGACTCTATTTCGGGGGGCCATACTAGTAGGCACTCATCATGTACACAAAGACCAATATATTCTAGTATCTTTACTACCGTAAGCATATTTGGTCCTGATCACTGCTGTCTCGCCCAGCTAGAGTCCTCCGAGGGGTGTAGATGGTGAAGTATCAATTGACGCACTTACGCAGTTTTTTTTTTTTTTTTAATCAGCACTTTTACTTTCCGGCCTACTCGTAGGAGGTTTTACCCTCAGCGATCTTCTGGACAAGCCGTGGTCACAGGTGTCATCCCTTCTCCCCCTCGGTACGTGCCTTTATTTTTTGTTGCGTATGGGGTTCAGCATTCCCACTGCTCGTCGATTTTCATCGAATGTAGCTAACTCACGCTCTCGCGCTTTCCGCCAATCAATTTTTTTACGCAAGAAAAAGTTCCTGCGAGCATGCACTCGGTAAGACTCGAATCCACGAAATTGATCTTGATAGGCACGCGGACCACCTACCAAGCCACCGGGGTGCCTATGAATAGTTATTGAAAGTATTGAAATGACATGAAAGGCGAAAGAGCTCGGAATAGAACGGAATAGCAACAGAGCGGCACACTGCAGGCAAGTAAGTGGTCCACCAAAACCAATAACCAAAAAAACGGTCGAAAGACATGCATACAGCAGCCATTTACAGGTGTACCCGGGTCAATATCCCTCAAAAACGGGTACGATGTGTTTTAGGGCCAATCGCGTGGCTCGTGGGGTGAGCTTTTAACGTGGTTCCAGGGTGTACCGGTTTTTGACTCGAAACCGACTGGGTATACCCGTTTTGGGGTTATTGACCTTAAGTTAATATATGCCCGCCCTTAGGTCTTGCAAATGGGGACATAGTGGGGGGTGCCAGGATTTTTTTTTCTGGTTTATCCCTGGCATGTAGAGCAGGTCATGATCTGTCAGAATACATCAACACGTCTCACCTGAGCAGTGCAAACTCGTACAACCCGTATCTAAACTTGGTCTTCTGGTACAAGCTGCCCCTCCCCTCACAATCCTGAGCGAACATCCCAAGCAGGACCACCTTTGCGCTCGGCCCGCTGTGCCCCCAAAGCTGTCCATCCGGGCCCGATTATAAAAAAAAAACGACACAGTTTTTGCGCGACGGTTCCAACGGTCGTATTTAGTTAATATTTAACGGGTACTTTTAGAAATGGAGAAAGTAACACCCGGTACATCGGGATTAGTGCTGGTCTGGCCCCAGAGCTATCCTTTTTGTGAGGTTAGTCAACGGACAAATTTTCGACCGATGTACCACCCAGCTTGCAAAGTTATGTATGAACCTATCGGAAAATCTCACAGCCAACATAATTCGGATTTTTTTTTTGTGAAGTTGCGCGTACTTCACGGGGATTGGTTTCCACTGGCATTATTTGTACACTTTACAGCATACCACGCGAGGCACTGCCAACGAAACCCATCGGAAATTTCAACGGATATATCAACGGAAACTCTAGGGGGCCTATCGCCGGCAACGTCAGCGGAACAGTCAACGGAACCGCACTGCCAACGGAACTGTCTGCGAAAGAATCGACGGAAATGCCCGCGAAACAGAACTGCTCATGGAATTGTCAGCGGAACTATCGACAGAACTGTCAGCGAAAACTGCCTCGAAACAGAACTGCTGAAGAAATTGTTAGCGGAATTATCGACGGAGCTTGTCAGCGGAACTGTCCGCGAAACAGACCCGCTGACGCAATTTCCTGCGGAACATTCGAGGGAACTGTCTGCGGAACTGTCCGCGAAACAGAACTGTTGATTCATTCATCTTTCAACGGAACTGTCAAAGGAATCTACGAACGGAACCTGTCAGCGGAACTGTCCGCGATTTGTTTCTTAGCGGGCCGCACTTTCAGCGGGGCTTTCGACGGAACCAATAACATAACCGTCGACGGCACTGTCCACCGAAATTACCTGGTATGAACGCATCAACTAACACTCACGGCAGTTTTCAGCGGAACAGTCAACTGAAATATATACTTAATTTCCAACGGTTCTCTCAACGGCCTTGTCAACGGAATCGTCAACGGAAATTGTAAGAAGGTAAACGCGCCGGGCCTGGCTCACCTCGTGCAGGGTGTCAAGCGTCGCCTGCGTGGGCATGTCAACCACGACCTTCTGCAGGAGGTCGGTGAGCGCTCTTCCGTGGCTGTAGGCCCTCTGCATGAATGCCGTCGCCCGCATCACCTGGGCACATCAGAGGAGAGGAGGGGTGGGGGGGGGGGGGGGGGGGGGGGGGTACTCGTGATTTCGAGATGCAAGTACAGGTATATACGTATATATACATAAATATGTACCAGGTATATACTCGTACAATATCCAGCTACGGTAAGGGCGCAGTAGTGCCGGTGATCGGTGATGGCCCCTCTCTATTGATACGCAGTGTGTGTCGATATTGCCGGTACGTATGCGCCAGGGAATACTATTGATACCGGCACTATGGCGGCAATCGGCACTACCCGCACACCACCGCACTGGTGAATCTCATCAACTGTGCCAAGCGCTTCCATAGGCATTGCATAGTAGGCAACCGCCACTACAGAGGGACCACGACTGCTGTCGATACCAAGAGTCTCGACCAGAGTCTCGACCAGGGAAGAAAGAGGTGCCGAGCTTACCTCGCGAAGAAAGTGCAAAGCACGAACTTGAAGTGTGTAGTGGTGTGTGTAGTGGGGGAAAGCGGATAAACGCCTACTTACAGTAGTGACCTCGGATTTGAGTTACTACTGTAGTACAGTAGGATGAAGAGAATCAAGAAAGCCGAATATACTGAAAGGAACTGTTGATTGGTCTCTAAAGGTATAGACGCAGCTGGCACGAGAACGCGTGGCTGACTCCAGGCATAACACGAAACACCTCTCATAGTACATCCTCGCTCTCGAGATGACACGCCTCATATATATGCAGTATAGAGTTACACCTGACGAGTGGCATTGGTGGGCACACATTACCCCGATATTCCAACACCCTACTGCCAGAATCCCTTTCCAGCATGGAACTCCTCAGTCTACGATGATCTTATATGTCGTGTTCCTGAGTACAATCAACATCCCCCCTACTCATTATACACGACCATACTAATATCCCCCCTGCCCCTGTGTATGATCAATATTCCCCCTAGCTCTGTACATGAAAATGTACGACATCGCAGGGCTGATATGTCTCAATATTATTATCAACTCGAATCAAACTCAGAAAGTAAAAAATCCAATATGTAACTCAAAAATCAGATTCTTGGATCAACACTCAAATCCTTAAATCAGTATTCAAATACTCAAATCCACAACCTCTCTGTCGCAAACACATAAAACTCTCGAAATCCAATGCCAGGTACAACGGCATTTTTCTCGGATTCAGTCAGGTAAAACGGCATTTTCCGCGGAGTTGGTCGTAAGATATTCAGTGGAATCTCGTCGATTTAGTAACGGTGATCTCCGGGGCCCTTCCCTCGCCAAACGCTACTGGTGTCTACAAGCACAATATCATAATCATTCGTATTGTCTCCAGCGCGCACGCTCGAAAAGAACAACTTACGAATTCGGCGAGACTTGAACCCCCGACCCACCCTTGGGAATTATATAGCAGTACCTGCTAGACCACTAAGTCAGTACTAACTTTGAACAAAAGCACAAATTATGAAGAACAAAAAAAAAAAAAAACTCTCAATTTCCGAAGTACTACCCAAACCTTCCAAGTCAGAAAACATTGAATATGGACCGCACACGCCCCCAGGCGCTTCATAGTCTCACTTCAGCCTCGTCAAAAACCTCTCCCTCTATTTTATAAGAAATTAATCCAAATCATGGAAAAAATCACAAAGAGTAGTCATGCTCATCAAAAAAACATTAAGCCAAGAAATTAAACGCCAGAGATCGCAAGGAACCCGTTCCTCCGGACAAGAACCGCACACGCCCCCAGGCGCTTCATAGTCTCACTTCAGCCTCGTCAATCACCTCTCCCTCTATTTTATAGGAAATTATTGTCCGGAGGAACGGGGTTCCTTGCGATCTCTGGCATTTAATTTCTTGGCTTACTTTTATTTTTGATGAGCATGACTACTGTTTGTAATTTTTTCCATGATTTGCATTAATTCCCAATAAAAGAGAGAGAGAGGTTTTTGACGAGGCTGAAGTGAGGCTATGAAGCGCCTGGGGGCGTGTGCGGTCCATATTCGATGTTTTCTGACTTGGAAGGTTTGGGCAGTACTTCGGAAATTGAGAGTTTTTTTTTTTTTTTGTTCTTCATAATTTGTGCTTTTGTTCAAAGTTAGTACTGACTTAGTGGTCTAGCAGGTACTGCTATATAATTCCCAAGGGTGGGTCGGGGGTTCAAGTCTCGCCGAATTCGTAAGTTGTTCTTTTCGAGCGTGCGCGCTGGAGACAATACGAATGATTATGATATTGTGCTTGTAGACACCAGTAGCGTTTGGCGAGGGAAGGGCCCCGGAGATCACCGTTACTAAATCGACGAGATTCCACTGAATATCTTACGACCAAACCGATTTTGAGGAAACGGATAAGCCAAGGCTACGGGCTACAGTAGGTACCGAAAAACAAAAAGCACCTTGAAACGCCGTAAAAAGCGAAGAGAGTTGAGTCCGCACAGGGGGCAGGTGCGGTCGTTTCTCAGCGCTCGATTATTTCAAAACGGACAAGGTTGCTGTTTTCAAAAAACAATATCTGGCCGAGAATCTTCCGAAAATATATACGTCCAATGCTACGAAGCGCCCTGACGAGCCTATCTTAACGGGAAACACTAAATTTCGTTCAATCAGATGTAAATTAAATTAGGAAAAAAAAAAATCTAGTCAAATTGAAAGAACCGAAAGTCCTCGATAAGATGGGCCCATAAATTAAATTAGAAAAAAAATCAAGTCAAATTGGAAGAGCCGAAAGTCCCCGTTAAGATGGGCCCTAAGCCCTTTCAGGAATGCAGTCCCGTTTCGGGGACAAAGTACTTGGAATTTGAGCGGTTTTGTCTCCAAAACAGGACTGTAGTACTATTAATAACATACAGTACTATTGCGGGGGTCCATAGTTAATAGGACCTATGGTATACATAAAACCTATATATTTACCTGTTTTTACTAACAATATTAGGTCCTATTTAGTATGGTCCCCCGTAATAATAGTACAGCTACCGAGGAAAGCGACCGCCACCTCTCCGCGGACTCAACGGTATTCACTCTTTTGCGGTATCCACCAAATAATCATAAAAAATACGCAACAGTGCTTCAATTAGGCGGTAGTACGAAGCACCTATAGGTTGAGGAGATCCATCAGTGACAAACGTGCATGGGCTCAAAAGTACCCCCTGTAGAATTGCAGCACCGGTTCGAAATAAATGCCTCAAAAACATCGTCCGCCTTGCACGAAAACAACGCACACCTTTGACAGACAGTTCATGATCTAGCTCTTTCACGGCAGATAGATATCTGGATATATCCCCGATTGTATGATCTGTATGATCTGCATGATCTAGCTCATCATGTAGGGTGGGAGCCGCGTAATCTGTATGGTTTAGGGCGTGTTTCCTGGGTTGGATCTATCTGCCCTATAAGGCAGACCCTGCACAACGGCAGCTCATAACGACAGCTGAGGAACTAGATCATCTACGGTAGATAGATAGGTCATGATCTGTCCTACAACTGCAGTACGTGTGAAACAAGAACAGTTATCACGCACGGTTTCCAAGCAGTTTGTCCTCACCACGTGGAAGCCGTCTTGAAAGGGGGTCGGAAACAATACACAATACAGCCAGCAAAACAGGGTGGTCTATGATACCGAGCTACTGATCTCGTATCGGACTGTATAGCCGATTGTAATACCTGAGCGTCTCGGATCTCTGGTGATCTTTCATCTCAGATTATCTGAAAGATCACGGGATCTGTAATCAACTCCGATCTGTGTATCCTCTCTGAACTGTGATCATCTCTAGTCTGTGAAAACCTCACCAGCAGCACCCCCTGTTGGTCCATGTAGCCGGTAGCGATAGCTTTATCGTAGTAGTCGATCGCTAGCGTCACCTCGTTGCGGTCCAAGGCACTGTTCGCGGAGAAGTTGTACTTGAGGCACAGCGCCGCTTCCTTCGACACCTAGAGAAAAACAGCACCAGTCAAATGACACCACACAGCTATTTACCGACAGCATGAAGCATTGCCGACGGCATAAAGCATTGGCAACGGAGAAGCTATCCTCGAGACTACAGCGATGCTTCCTCATGCAGTACAACGGCACCAGTCAACCGACAGCATTAGCCACTTACCGACAACCTTCGGCATTTACCGACCAACCTTCGGCGTTAAACGTTGCGATACAAGGAACTACAGCAATTCATGGTACAGGTTAGGTTACAGATGTAACTACTACAACTACCCAACTTAGAAGAAGTCGAGGTTCAGGCTGGGCTACTCGTAGCGCCCCTTGGACCTACATCGGCACCCAGGTAGTCCCTGAGGATCTTGTACACCTTCTCCACGCTGTCGATGCGATTGAACTCCAACCAGCTCCCATCTTTCTGGCGCACCCTCAAGTTGGGTCCCTTGTTGCACCTTCCGCCACAACACGAACCACCAGATAGGCAGATAGACAGGGCAATGGAACCGTAAGTACCGATGGTGGTACTGGTGGTGCGGGAAGATACCGGCAAGACTGACTACCGTATTCAGGTGCCTCAGGTTGGGTTCCTTGTTGCACCCTTTCTGCACAACGCATGGCATCCCACGGAGTCATAAATACTGCAAAGGGTACTGGTGATACTGGTGGTACGGGTGATACTGGTGATACTGGCGGTACTGGTGTGATACTGGTGGTACTGGTGATACTAGCGGTACTGGTGATACTGGTGATACTGCTGATGCTGGAAAATACTGACATAGCACACAAAGCAGGTGCTACTCTCCTGGCGCACTCTCAGGTTGGGTCCGTTGTTGCATCGCCGAGAACAAAGCATGCCGCCCGATAGACAGGCAAGTGCTGCTAACGCTACAGCAGTCCATGTACGCGCGTGCACAACCAGGGTCACCAATCAAGCACCATCTCCCAATCACCCCGTCCAACCCGAGCACGACGGCCGCGACTCCGTAAACAACCTATTTTGAAAAAAAATACGAACGTCGACGAACATTGGGAATGCCGAACACCTCGGACAGATGAGATAGATGAGATAGATCGATCCCACAGTTCATGATCTAGACTTTTCAAGGCAGACGTTGTCTTCCTGAGTTGTAATATCTACTGCAGCTCATGTTTTAGGATGGGAGCCGTATATAATCTGCATGTGTTAGCATGTGTTTCCTGGGTCGGATCTGTACTGCGCAGATCCTGAACAAACTCTCACGATGGCAGCTCAGGAACTAGATGACCTACTAAATATCATGATCTGTCTTACAGTAACTGCAGTAGCTGTGGAAAGCTAGACCCTATGCGCGTAGGAGAGAAGACGCTTGTGACCACGGCGACAGCTGTAGTCTGCTACGGATATAGTCCAGAACGCTGCTGAGGGCATACCCTCCCAAGAGCTGAGCTGGAAAACCAAAAAACGATGACAAAAAAACAAACGTGTACCAGAAATACATCCGACACGACTCAACGAGGGAAGAAAGGGCTGCAGCTTCTCGCGACAAAGAAAACCAGGCACGAATCGTGGTGGGGAGGGGGGATGGGAGCCTATTGCTACTGCGTGACCCCGATCTGAGCAACTACTTCCAAGAGGATGGAGAGAGAAAAGAAGGGCGCAGATAAAACACGGGACGGACAAAACAACAACAACAACAACAACAACAACAACAAATGTACACGTTGGACGTTGGCTAGAAGAGATAGCTCACTACCCTACTCAGTCGGCGCTGGCTCAGTCAGCAGAGTGGTAGGTTATCCAACAATTACAACGTTGACGCCTCCGGGTCTAGGCACGACGGCCACAACACCGTCAAAAACACCGCCCAAACGCGCTACTTGTACGTATTCCGGGAGCGCGATAGTCCAGAACCTGGAACCCACGACTCACCCACTCAACCATGGCATTCCTATATATTTTTTACGAAACGAATATTATCATCATATGCTCCTGTCACGCACAGGGTAAGACGTATCGGCCGTAGACCTCGGAAACGCATGCAAGGAAGGATGCCTCTCAAAGTCATGCATGGAAGTTCCCACCGGACTACATATCGTGTTGTTAGAGGTCCGCAGCATGGACCGCGTTGATCTCTCCCCTCAAGCTGACTACGAGGACCTCCAGAATCGACCCGATCAGGTCCGGTCCTTGTGACCCCCTGCGGTGTTACTCTAATAACCTCGACCCTCTTGGGTCTGGCAATGCCTTGCCTTGCCTTGCCTTGTCTGGCAATGCCTTGCCTTGCCTTGCTACATACGACAAAGAACTCTGCTCGGCTTACGTCGGCCGTAACGACGGCTACAAGGGACCCTCGCTTCGCGACCTCTCCACGGCGACTTCTCCGCGACATCATCGGCTCTCGCTGGGAGCATCGGCTCTATTTACATTCGTGACCACCGCGGGACTCGAACTTACGAGTACGAATACATGACGAAATAAAAAAAATATGCCACGGCAGCTTCACCTTCCGAGGCAGTTGACCCCCTGAACCAGCACCTCCCCCTCCGGCGCGAGGCCCACGAACGATCCCAACGTAGCGGAAGACCCCTTCTCCATGCACCACCTGCCGGGCGTCACGTAGCAGCAACAGTTGCATCAACCAACGTCAACCAACGTATGTATTGCCAACTGTTGTATACCAGGGATGTACATGCGTTGCCGCATTTGAGACATGTGACGGACCGGTGACTACCCATTTCGGGTATTCTGCACTACATGCTGCTAGTGGAGTTGTAAATAGTTGTTTTTTTTTTTCGGATGGGAGCAACACATCAGTTGCACCAATATGTCTGCGTCACCTCTCGGAGATGCGCTTACTTGGGAGTTACAGTTGGACACCTGTTGCAGACTGAGCGAGCCTTGCAGCAGTTGCATCGACCCGATCCATCACAACCATTGTACTTGCACCAGCTGCATCGATCAACCCCCCTTTACAATCAGCATACTGCGTCATCTTGAGAGGGCAGGAACTCGAGTTGGATACAACCTTGCAGAGGGACGTTACTCACATCAGTCGCATCAATCACTTCGTATCACTGTACACGGGCACACGATCGAGGACATGGGCCAATGTGATAACAACAACAACAACAAAAACGACAACAATAACAATAACAACTGTAGCTGAGAAGCGCAGTAAGCCGCCCCACTTCACAGATTATCTCTTCAATAAAAGACACACACGTCGCGAGCCCCCAACGCGCCACGAATAGCCAGATACTATTTATAAGTCGCAGACCTCCGCAAATTACCAGACGCAACCAACTTCAACATCTAGCCGACTACAAAATATTACGGGTGAACACACATTAGTAATGTTAGTAATGTTAACAAAATACGGCGTGTGAGCATACAGTACGGGGATAGCTGTTTTTGCTCCCTATCGCGGGTTCTCATGTACGGGCCTCCGGGGACGGGCAAGACGATGGCGGCCAATGCGGTCGACAACGCCACAAGCGCATCGTTTATCAGCGTGGTAAGTGTCTGCTGCTGTTGCTGCTGCACTACGTATGTGAAAAGCCACTTGGACCTACTGCTGTAGCTTGGAGTCGCGAGCAAAGCTTTTTTCGGGGGGGGGGGGGGGGGGGTATGTAGTTTTTTTGTCCACCGTGAGTTGTAGTTTTCTATTACTGTACTATGATGTGATACACCTTGATAGTCGGCGACTTGTAGTCATAGTCAACCAACCCACAGCCTTACTGCTGCTGTAGCTACGAAGTATATCCCAGGTGTTGGTATGATTCTGCATCACGATTCGGGGACAGACTATCTATCACTATCTGAGCAACTTGATCTTCGAGCTGGACACATGTTGCAGAGGTGCGAGCGACAGCAGTGGCATCAGTCCGTCCCCCCCAAACCATCAACCATTTTACTGCTGCGTCACGTTTCGGGGATACCCTACTCGGGGGAGTTCATGTTCTGGTATAGTATAGTACAAATAGTCGCCAGCCCACGAGGGAAGAAAGGGCTGAACGCAGCCTTCCCGCGATGAATACAAAAGCAAGGCACAAACCGTACTTGGGAGGGGGGAGAAGAGCCTGCTGTGTGACCCAATGGTTGATCTGAGTTCCGAGTTACGGCTAGGAGGGAGGGAGAGAGAAAAGGAAGGGCGAAGACAACCACAGGGACGGAACTCCCCCCCCAGCAAAAAACAAGTCGTAGCGATGCCTGCACCGACGATGGGAATGATATATTCGGAATTAGAGTCGGGTACCCATTTTAGCAGTAATACTACTATTAATATTAATAGTACCAGGTCGAAAATACCACGTAAATGCTTGCAACTGCACCTGCTGTACTATTCGTCGATACACTACTTGGAGTTACGTACAAATATCAGACGCATTTTGTAGTATAACACGTGGTCCCTAGCAGAAGCTTTGTGCTTCGGATGCGCGGGAGCTAAAAACGGAAAACTGGTAGTAGCACACTATCACCCATTTTCATGCCCTACCAGGCGCACAGAAATCGTCAAAGCTACAGTCAGTAGAACGCATTGAGCCTGGAGGAGAGCTGCGATAGGGACCTCCAATTCTGACTGACCCGACTCCTCAACCGAATATGGGTGGAAATTTCGTATCCTTTACAGTCTTGACCCTCAACCATAGTGTCCAATACTGCTATTACGGGGGACCATAGTAAATAGGACCTACGGTAAACACAAAAAACTATATATTTCGAAGTATTTCGCTATTATTACCAACAATATTTGGTTCCATTTACTATGGTCCTCCGTAACAAGATGCCCTCGTTCCGGCTACAGCCACAGCTAAAGCTAAAGCTAGAGCCGCAATCACAGTCAAAACGAAGAACACACCACAGCCGAGTTAAAATGGCGTACGACACAGCTGGCTCTGTGGAAGTGTGGCGAGCTTGAGCTATCTTTTTAACATTTTCGACCAATCCACCAGAGACGAATGAATAAATCCATACCGAGGAAGCCAGAAAACGGTATGCCGTTGTTATAAATCCACTGGAGGGAGAAAAAACACAAAGGTCGTAAGCGAGAAGGATATGGGACTTTGTTGTATCATAATGATGTGCTTTTCTCAAAACTCGCGGAAGAAAAATACCAAATCAAATCGCTGACTGGATGACTTATTGGGTCGAAGCGACAGCAGCAGCAGCAGCCCGGGGGTGGAGGGGGGGGGGGTTGCCATCACCAGGAAGGCATACTTCCTACTTCCGAAAAAATAAAACAAAAACAAGCGCCACGATCCTGCCTGCCTCTCGGCACCCATCTTTCTCACCTGTTGGTGCACACGAAGACCCTCTTGTTGCATTCCGTGCCCACCTCGGACCACTCGAGACTATCCGTCGCCCCTACCCCCTTCCCCTTAACCTTCGTCGACCCCATAGCAGCCGTTGCCGCCACCGCCTCCACGGACGCCGCTGACGCCTTAGAAGCCGCCGTCCCTGCCCCCGCCCCCGTCACCCCCCCACCGACCAGTGCCTCCTGCAAACCCATCTCCTCTTTCTCCGCCCAACCCTCCGCGCCCGCTTGCGATCGCGGCGGAACCGTTGGCGTATCGAGCCCCCCCCAATAATCGTCGCCGCTGCCTTGGGGAACACCGTTAGCTTTGCCTGCCATCACAGAGCATCACATATCAAGGGTGTGAAGGACACTCAAACATGGCACTTGTTGCAGTATAGAAAACCAGGTACATCTTTCTGACCGCCCACCGCACTAAAGCACCTAAAATAAGGCAAAACAAATATGTTACACACTCAAGAGTATTGGGCCAACGGTTGGACCCCTTGAATGATCGCCCCCTACACTACAACCAGTATAACACGGCCAAACAAATACCGTACCGTACAACCCGCATGGCAAAACGCCTCTTAGGAAGAGTTCCAAAGCCGATTCTATCGACAACGGGGAGGGCGTACTGAATACGTCGAGCGATGAGTCGATGGGAACATGTCGTCGAGACATTTCCAAAGCCACCATCATTTTTGTTGTGTGTGCCCTCGGCCCTCAAGGTATGCTTTCAAGAAACTCGGCCCGGAAATTCGTCCCAGAGGGGTGTGTTATTATATCACCCGTGTGATACATATAGCATGTTGGGCATATTATATAAGGAGACCGCGGGTTGGCCCCTTGACAGACCGCCTCCCTACACTAAAGCCAAATCCAGTACAACACTGCCAACAAGGCCTTGGCACGCCCTTAAAGACCGGCCTTCTATAATACATCTGATATCAATATCATATTTGCCAACAATGGGGGAGGTATTTGTACGGGTCGGGGCTTGGACGTGCCGGGGTTTCCAAAATATAAAGACCAAGGCCAGCATCGACGTAAGTTATTACGAGGGAATGCGGGCTTCAAACTTGACGGCATTATGATCACTATGATACGTGCGTACAGTAACAGGGGCCCCTTTTTCAGTTCCCTGAATCGCCGCCCGCCGTCCGCCGCAACGGTTCCGAAAAAAAGAAGGCAGGACCAGCGATATTTTTGGTCGATCAATTTCCACGAACGTACACAAGTTCACACCTCGAACAGGACATCTCCACAAATTTCCCACAGTTCATGATCTAGCATCTTTCAGGGCAGATATATCCCTGATCTGTATGATCTGTACGATCTAGCTCATTTGCCCCACAATCTGTACGATCTAGCACACGTTTCCTGGGTTGGCTGTGCACTATTAAAATACAGATCTTGCACAACACCTCATAACGGCAGGTTTGGATCTATCTGATATTTGTAGATGATATGTCTGATCTGTAGATGATCTGTCTGATCTGTCCGACGCGTGCACCAGTTGACGACAGTTACAAATGTTCTGAGCTGCGAGAGTTCCTGGCGACCAGCTATATTCAACTTTGAAGAGGGTGCTGCTCTATTCAAAATATAAAAAATATCGCACTGATACCTGAAGAAGAGGGGAAACCCCAGCCTCGTCGTCGCCGGTTCCTATCTCCCGCGGACATCCAAATTCCACCAGTAGGTTTCCCAGTAGGTTTCCAACCTACTGGTGCCGATAGGTTCGCACCCCACCCTCGCCCTCCCGCCATTGTCGCTTCCAAGCTGAAGCGATTGCTGTTACAAACCACAAAAGCGGTAGCACCAGCGCCAACACCATCGATGATAGTCCCGTGCTCACCCTGCATCTCAAGAAACGCTGGTCTCCATGCGCTCTGCTTTTCGGACACAGACACGGCAAATATGTTAAGACGTGGGACTTTCACCCGTTGATTGACGCCGTCAAGGCTAATGCCTTGACAGACAGCCTTGACGGCTTTAAACCCGGGGGCACGGGAAATAAAATCCTATTTTCTGCAAACGCCTTACCATAGTATTGAAAATAGTGTGCTTCTTTTTTTGTTATTTTTTACATTTTTTACGGAAAAAACGTATATACCTGGTACTGGTATGAAACGCGAACATGCTCAACGAGCAGCACACAAAATAATAGGGATTGCCACACAGAGAAATGAGGCTTTCTCTACCAGGGAATGAAATGCCCTCGACAGACTTGACAGACTGGCAGCGTGACCCTAGACCGTCTCCTGTCATCTTCCGTGTACGAACAAATATTATAGAACTACTTGCAGATATCTCACTCCCTGAGCGTGTTCGGTAGGTACATCCCTGGCCTCTCAGAGCTCCCACTTGGGAATCTCGCCTCCTTTTATTACTATTATTAATTGCCGGACCTTTCCAGCGGTTCTTTGTTTTCTCCATTTCTCTTGGCACTTTCGGTTATTTTTTCCTTTTTTCTCCTTTCGCTTCGTGTGCGTGCGTGTACTCGGAGCACGGCACCGCGGGCGAGCCCGGCGCCGTCGCGGGTGTCAGCGGGTGCTGGCGGGTAGAGGGGGGGTTGAAAGGAGCGCGGTCGCCGTTTTCGTGCCGAGGCGTCGCGTGTGCCTCGAGACACGAGGGAAGCATGGACGGGCTCTGTCTGGCCTCCATTTGTGATTTTGGATATAGTATGTACGAGACCATAAGGGTCGTTCGGGATTGCAAGGTAAGATTCAAGCGGTGCTTATTTTCGCGACCGGGCTGAAGTTCACAGAGAGAGATACGCAGTCTGAGCACCAACATTGTCGAGCTGGCGCACGAGGGTCACGGTGAGCACCGGGCTTCACGCGAGGCGGGCGACGGGGGTCACTGTGGCAGAGAGGGAGGAAAGCTTTACCCCCGACCGAATCGGTGGCGAGGTAGTCGCGAGAGGGGCGAGCGGCGTACGAGGTTGAGAGAGAAGCTCTGCTGCTTGTATTCTTCTTTTTTTTTGACCGGTGCAAAGTGTTCCAATCGGGCAGAAAAATTATTACATGAGGGGACGGGGATTTTTTTTCTTTCCGAAATTTTCGGTTTCATTTTCATTGTTTTTGCGATGCTGCTGGCTGTGCCGTGCTGTGCTTTCTCTTTCGGACATACAGCGTATCAGAAGAAGAAAATGGTTACCCTACCTGGGGTATTTTACGTACGTACGGCATGTGAGCGAGCGTAGCGGGCGAAACCACCCGCGACGCGAAGCGTATGTGGCGTCCGAGCTGTTGTTTTCTCCTCAATCAATCAATGAATGAATGAAGCATGGCGGCGGGACTCTCGGCATTATCAAGTCGCCACTTTGCAACTCCCAGGTACAGTTATAAAATTAATATATTCGAAGCGCCTTCTGGGCATCACTTGATTATAGTATAGGGGGGGTTGCCGAATAGCTGACGATTACCTCAACCCTTTCAAGACTGCAGTCCCGTTGTGGGGACAAACTACTCTACTTTCAAGTAGTTTGTCCCCAAAACTGATCTAACTGGTCTAAAGAGACTGCAGTCCTGGAAGGGTTAAGAGCGTTGCGTTTGCACAGGGTTGAGTGCGATTGTTTTTGACCGGTCGTTTTCTCGACAATGGTGAGGATGCTAACGGATTCGAACACCATATTCTCGGAAGGCTCTCTAAATAGAACTAGAAATTTCCGAAAGCGCCTCGTTCGGTATTGGCAACCTGACCTTCCCGTTCTCGACGAAATCGAGCGCTCAAAAACGATCGTACCCCTGTGTGCGAAGTCAACGCTGTTTACGGCAATTCAGTAGCGTGGGCCACACCAACACACCAAGTACGACAGCCCCGGTTGACGCGCCCGAACGGCGATGCATAGCAGCTGCAGCACACGCGCAGAGCATGGCGACACTCGTACGCGGTAGTACTGCTGCCACGCTCCTCCTAGACGCTTGATATACAACACCGCACTCGTCGGGGTTTGTAGTACACATGGGACCCAAAAGACGAGGTAGTCTACAGCAGCAGTACGTGCGTACAGCAGTAAGAATACAGAGGAGCGTACGAGTAGATCAGTCGTGAGCAGTGGTCTTTGGTCTTTCGGGCCTTCGGGGGCACTTCGACCCTGCAAAAGTATAAAAAGCAGCCCCCCTCTAATTCCAAGTATACAGTCTTTAGCAGCGTGTCCACAGGGCAGGGGCCAGCGGCAACTTCAATTGCACCCACGTTTTTGAGGACAGTTAGTTTACTTGCAATTAGTGTGGGATCAGTTTCGCAGTAGAAAAAAAAAAAAAACGTCCAGAAGGCCAACACCATGGTTTTATCAGCTGTGTACCAACCGCTGGGGTGATGCTGGGGTGATGCAGGACGGAGAAAAGACGTATCGCCTGGAAAATCAGAGGGGACGGCCGTCGAGGACGGCGATTACTTTTCCGCATGGAGGTTTGCCTCAAGCCTGGCACCCAAGACCCACCATGACCATGCTTCACCTCTGCTCTGTTGATGTTGGACACCTCGAATACTTCAATACTTCACAATGCAGTGGATATCAAAATGTCATTCGCGTACCGCGGACGTCGAGGGGAAAGGAGCCATAAACGCCGAGGCCTGGTCGCACGAGACGGCCAGACAAGCCGCCGCGCCTCCTCTGCATCGCTCCCACGTCAAAATCTTCATTTGCCACAAAGAAGCAGTACCAGCAGCAATACCAGCAAAACGAGTACTCGTTGTTCTGAGTGCTGCATCAATGGGAATAATGATAGAGTCATTCCCATTGTGCTGCATGCTGCTATTAATCAATCATCGCGTCAACATGGAGTTTGTAGCAATAAATGAGGCTTGTATCCGAGCTTCTTCGTATTTTTTTTCGAACACGTTATGTGACAACTTGTTGTTGCTACAAATTACTGTAGGCACTACAGCGAGGCGGTAGAAACAACGAACCATGGTGCGCTCAGTGATATGGTCAGTGCCCTTGCTCGGATGCGCGTTGCTTGCGCTGGCGAAGGGGGAGGGAACAGTGCCGGAGGAATCTTGCACGACTTCTGACTGGCATGTTCCTGAGGATGAGGTGCGAGTATTATTAATATTTAAGGTATTTCCGTGCATAATATTTAAGGCATCTATGCATTTACGTACAAGTATCTTTTTTTTTGTGTGCGATAAAGCAGTACAGCAGTAACACAGCAGTAGTACAGCAGTAGCAGCACCGTGGTGAGTAGGCACGGGTGGGCAGTTGAAGTCAAGAGGACAACAGCTACAATCCCGAGTTCCTGCCGCTGTACAGAGAGAGAACGAGTTACGAGTACGCAGCTGCAGCTTCATGTAAAAATCGTCTGGAATCCTTCCGCAAATACGAATATTAAATATTGCATTACATCAGGAGGTCAGACTGATCCACTTGCTTGGTGAGAGTTGAGAAGTCAACATTACATACCAGGTATTGCATGCCTTGCACAGATAATCATCGATTCGCACTTGACGGTCTGTAGCAGTCTACGAAGACTAAAGATTTTTCATGGCAGATACATTGTTTGATCAGTGTATTTTGTATGATCTACAGGACATCGTAGAGCGTGTTGACTGGTTGGGGGCCGCATAATCTGCATGTCATATGATCTCCAGCACCAGGACATGTTTCCCGCGAGTTGGATCTGTACACGACAAATCCTGCACAACCTTTCTGAACGGCAGGATAGGATCTGCTGCTGTACATGATCTAGATGATCTACAGTAGATCTGTCGGGCGTTCAGGACTCCGGTAGTGCCGAATTTCTTGTTTTCCTCCAAAACTCATTGTCAACCTGGCTTGCTGCAGTTCTACAAAGAACGAGTAGTTTTCTTAGTGTTGATATCATGCATACGGTACTGCTGTAAGGTTCCCCTTCGGGATGCATGTGGGTAACGTGAAATCCTGGGGGCGTCGCAAGGCGAAAAGGAAGAGTCACAGGTAACCCCGTATGGTATACGATGTTCTTGGCGGAAACGGGGGCCATGGGTTAGCGTATTGCTCGAAGGAAACGGTAAAACACTTATTTATAGTAGTTGGCAGGAACTGAGTTTTGCTCTTTCTGTGGTGGATACTACACTACTACATGGATGGGATGACTATTGTACTACCGGTACACTATACCGTCACTGCTGTACACTACTATTAATATTATTAGTGTGTTTTTACTGTAATCTATCTAGGCGTAAATATGTATTTCCGTTTACAATGCACGGCTGCGCATACAGCGCGTACATATCCACCAGGTAGTCATCAATTAACCCCTTGGGACCCCGAGAAAGCGACGAAAACAATGGTTGATAACTTTGCTGGTATCAACCATGGACGACCAGTGTGAGCGCCCAGCAAGCAGCACGGATAATGCCATCTTGCGCCTGTGCCGTACAACCCGTAATTCTCCTTGCTTTCAGCCATCGTATCTCGGACATCATGGTTTACGATCTCCCAAATCAAGCAATGACTGCTGTTTCTGTAAGCGTCGGTTTTTACCGTCGATTCCCCCCTCCCTCCTTCCCTCCCTCCCTCCCTCCCTCCTAAGTCCCGAGAAGGTTCCAACCCTTGTAACATTGTTAGGACAGCAGTCCCGTTCTAAGGGCATACCAGTCAAAATCTAAGTATTTTGCCCCCAAAACGGGATTGCAGTCCTAACAGTCCTGACAGTCCTGAGAGGGTTAAAGGTCCGTTGTACGACAGGGGTATGGGTAGCATTTTTACGGCGAAACCTTTCTGACAGCCGGCGGAGGGGGGGGGGCTGGGTAGCATTTTTACGGCGAAACCTTTCTGACAGCCGGCGGAGGGGGGGGGGGGGGGTCGTACTCATTTGTTGCTTGCCTTAGTCTGTTTGACCATTGACCACGCATCCCTTTGGAGACGGACCACCGTTCCTACTCCTAATAAAGACACCTCCAACAACTGGGCGCTCCTTACGTTGTATGCATATATTACGTAGAAACTTTTTGCTAATTTTATCCCCTTCCTGTCTGGCCGCCTGTGGCCACCATCTATCTCCCAGGATAGCGATCGTTCTCTCGCTGCTATCTAGGATTATCAAACTCCTCCATGTCACATTCATCTATTTCCCTGATTTCCTCTTCTAACACATCCCGTCCCTCCTTGTAAATTTCACATTCTCCTACTATGTGAGTTCTACTCTCTATTGCTTTGCCACACGGGCACATCTGTGCATCTACTTCCTCCTCCCGGCTACTGGTATACCTCTTTCTTCTTTCTGGCAGGTTCAGGTCACCTACACGAAAGCGCAGTTTCAGCGTTTTCGCGAAGTCCATTGGGCCGTGCAAATACGATTCCATTCCTATTCCTTACCTCAATTCCCTGTATATCTTCAAGTATTTTTCCTATTCCACCTTGTTTCTTAGCGCTGGCCTTTCCCTTCTTTCTATCCTTTCTTCTATTTCTGCCTTGTACCTCCCAAACTTCCCGGCGGACATCATCTCTTCTTGGTTCCCCCCTATATCCTGCCATACTTTCTCAGCTACGCCATCCCACCTTATTCCAGCTCGCCCTTTCGTTTCTTTCTCCCACACAGCTGTATCAACTATGGCTGGCAACCTCTTTATTGGCATGTTCCGTACTTTATATTGCCACTTCAACTTTCTCGTGTCTCTATTTGTCTTGAGTGGGTGCATTCCCATTCTTCTCTAAATACTGTATTACTAGTCGTACTCGAGCATCTTGTTAACAGGATTTTTTTAGCTGCTGTCATCTGTACTGTTTCCAACTATTGACAGCGGGGGGAGGCTCCTTAAGGACGCTGGGGAACTGACACCCCAATATCGCTGGATAGTCGTTTTTTTTGTTTCTATTTTTTTTCGATAAATCGGTATGAACACCATAAGACATGGGACTGTTCACCGGGCTGTACGTTTCTGTTTTGCTCGAGATGAGGTGTTGACTTTCTAATAGTGCTGACAACAGTATAGAGCTCAGGTTAGGAGCTTCAGAACACAGTAGGTGCACACCTGTCGCTAGCGTGCGCACATTTTTGCTTCACGATAGCTTTCATTTTGGCCCTTCAGCATGACAGCACACACACTGCGTAATACAAGGAACCTTCTGGAGAGTGTCGCCAAATAAAAAAACGTGGGGGCGGTGTCGTATTTAAGCGACACCGGTGTCGTATTTAAGCGACACCGGTGTCGTACATAAGGAACCACGAAACACCGGCACTGTTTTTCTGGGGGTGGGTGTGCGTGATGTTTGGCCTTATCTCCCCCAAGTCCCACCCGTTTGGGCTTCAGCATAACTTCGAACATAGGTCTAGGCCATGCTATCACACCCCTCCGTGCCGTGTGACACGAACGTGGCGCCGTGTCGTAAATAACGGGCGGCTTAGGTCGGGTCAACGTGCCCAACTGGGCTAAATTGACACACGACACGAAATTGGGGACGTGGAAGTGTAGTGTGGTGAGCTTAAGCTTTATTTTTACCAATCCGCGAAAAAAATAAAATAAAAAAAGCTTATGTACGACGCCGTTTTCGTCATATAATTAGAAATCGCGATAACGATGTCGTATATACCTGGTATACCAGATATAGCACTACACACTTGGAAAAACCAAAACCCAGAGACATGCGTGAACGACATCGGAAACGTTTGTGAAAACAGTGTCGTACTCAATAGCTGGCGTTAGGTGTATTTGAAAGTGTCAGGTACCTCTGGTGTGGGTGGAAATACAAGGGACGTGTAGGTACTAGTATCGAGACTAAACGGTGGTTATATTTTCCACTGAGAGTGGTTCTCGTGCTTGCATTTCTCTCTTTTTGCTGTCTTTTGACTTTTTTTTTCATTTTCCACTGAGAGTGGTTCTCGTGCTTGCATTTCTCTCTTTTTGCTGTCTTCGACTCTTTCTTTCTTTCTTTTTCGTTTTTGTTCTCTCTCATGAATTTGGAATGCTGGCGTGTGTTGAGCCTTTCGTATCCGGTACGATACCATGGCATTGCGTTGTCCACTCTCCTGCTCTGCTGGCTGCATTACTATGTAGCGTCTCTGTGTCGTAGTTTTGTGAGCACAGAGAGAGAGCTTGTAACTCTCTCATGAAAAATCGGCACGGACACTGGTTGTGCTGGATGTCGACGAGTAGAAAGAACGGTTCAATGTGAAGAACACGCGCGGGTATTGCATCTCAATCTCAAGTATATACCAAAAAAATAAATAAATCAAGTTTCAAGTGTACGATAAACTGATCTACTGCTGTATTAATGCGAATGAGTCATTCTCGAAGCATAGCGATGGATACTGGCCAAGCTTTACTGGAAAGTACGTCTCTCCTGCCCAGGGGGGCTGCCAGGGTCGAAGGGTATTGACAATTCGGACGACACACCAAAACGCCTCATAATGCAGCACGAAACCTTTCTATGAACATTTTTTTTGCTGCCTTTTGTTCGGCATTCTTTGTTCGTGTCTTCGCGTTACATATTTACGGTAGACTCGTGTATGTATTTTTTGTTTCTACATGAGAGTATATACTCCTATATTTATTATGCGTTATTTGTAGACTATTGATCATATCCCTTAGCTCTACCTGGTAGCTGTACCCACGAGCTCGCGCAGCAGGAAAATTGCGCTGTAACTGTCGTCAACTTGTGTGCGTCGGCTGATTCGGGGAAAGTGGAGCATCGCATGCCTGGTACCAGGATGTAGATATCTGTTGAAGGTCGTACAACCGGCGCCGACCAGCTCGAAAGGAGTCCCTACGGTTTTTTTTTTTGGCGCGGTGTTGATTGGATTTTTGCGTTCGCTCAGAATTAACGACCGTTTGGATCATCCTGTCGCCGGTCTTGTCTTGTCTTGCCTTGTCTTGTCTTGTGTCGTGTGGGCTTGTCTTATCCTATCTTGCAATCTTATCTTATCTTGTTTTTTCTTCACCGTGTCTTATCTCGTCTCACCGTATTTTATCTTACTTAATCTTATGTTTCAGGCCGTGGTTTCTCATGGTATGTTCTTCTATGTTACCTATAAATAGGCTCATCTTATCTTTTGTCTCATCTTTATCATGTCTTATCTTGTCTTACCGTGTGTTATGTTGTGTTATTTTATATTACCTTAATGTTTTCTCGTGTTATGTTCTGCTATGTTATCTTGGCCCATCTGATCTTGTCGCGTCTTAGCTGGTCTTGCCGCGTTTTATCTTTTTTTATCTTATCTCATGCAATGTTTTCTCATGTTACGTTCTGCTATGTTGTCATGTCTTCTCTCGTCTTATCTGGTCTTATCTGATTTAATATTTTCCCTTTCCGACCTACCGCCGTGATGGATGTCGCAGTTCGCATTGTGCAACGTGGGGTCTGCCTGCCGCGATGACTTCCGCGAGGCCAACGGCAGCACCGCAGACGTGTGGCCCGACGAGACGACAGCCGTTCGAACGGGTCGCATCCGAACGGAGAAGAACCGGCTGAGGCTGAACCAGTACCAACCCCCGCTGGTCCCGAGATACACCGAGGTAAGGTTAACTTAACCCTTATAAATCCGCACCGAGGAAACCTTAAGACTGGCTGCACACAATACATCGGACAGATCAGACAGATCATCTGCAGATATATCATCTACAGATAGCTAGTCTACAGATAGATTATCTACAGATAGATAATCAGATAAATCATCAGATCACATACAGATAGGTCATCTACAGATATATAATTTCGATGATTTGTCTGCCGTTATGATTTATTGTGCAGGATCTGTGTAGTAAAACAGATCCGACCCAGGAAACACGTCCAACTGTAGATCATGCGGCTTATTCCGGCTCGCACCCTCAAAATGCGAGGCAGATCCTACAGATGATACGGATGAGGAATCTACCTGCCCTCGAAGATCTAGATCGGTGATTTGTGCGAAGTGTGAAGTGTTTGGTGATGCGAGAGAGTGAGAGCGGGGCCTCGGAGACCGGGTGTCAGAGCAGCGGTCGATGGTGGAAAACCCAGCCGGTACCGTATGTACGACGTGATATTTTTGATACTACTGCTGTATTACTGCTGCATCACACTACGTACAGCAGTACGTAGGTCTATTGCGTGTTGCGTATTGCTACAGCAGTAGATCTATTGAGTCTACCGGTATTGTCAGTTCAGTAGGTCTACTGCTCTGTAGTGCAATCTCCTTTGGTTTGGTGAAGGGCGATGATTGGCTTACTGTTTGTCCGCTTCTTCACATTTGTGTTGGAAAATATGTATATATATTTTCGTCCCCTGTTTTTTTAGTATGTACAGCAGTGCATCATATACCTGGTACGCATTAGTAGCATGTTCGATCGTATCCCCTATATACTATCTTATATATAGGCCGTGACGGCACCGGATGGCAGTGACACTGTAAAACATGCCGCTCACTACTTGAGCTAGACAACCAGGGTACCGTTTTTTTTTTTTGGCGGGCGGGCGGTCACAAACTGGTGGTCGAGCTATTAATAGATCATTTGTGAGGGGTGGAGAAGCTTTACTCCATATGGGGAATGGTCGTATCACGTACCTGGTATCAATAGTGTTTATGGTAAGGCTCCCAAGAGGCAGTTCCGTAGTACTCCCATTGCTATTTCTAGACGTGGCCACATCGGAAATTATGTTGGATCTTTGAAGCTGTCATCCGTATGCAACTTCGCCTCGCAAGCGGTTCTTAGTAGGATGCAGCTCACCCTTCATGCGACTCGCCAGACACCTCACGGCGCTTCTTCGCGCTAGGTGCAAGCAATGTCTGTCTGGTCGGTGAAAACCCGGCATGCTCCGTCCCGGCATTGTAGGGATGCGAGGGTCTATGGTCATACGACTACGGCCATGCTTGATACGAGTATCCGCCTGCCCCGTACCGTGCCATTCTGTGTCGGCTGCGTCACCTCACTGCTGTATGTCTGCGTCTGTGTGTGTGACCCTTTGGTATTTTTCCTTTTTTTCTTTTTCTTTGGTGAGGATTGTGTTGACGTTTTTGTTTTTTAGCCCCCCTTGTTCCGTCTGTCTCTTTCCTCTTTGTGTCCGTTGTGTCCGTTGTGTCGTCCTCGACCCACCACCTGGACATGTATAGAACTGCTCGTTTTTTGTTTTTTGTTAGCTCTTGTTGTCTACCCTTTTCTTGTCTTACACTTGCCTTCCGCCTGGTCTTCTCGTGAGGTCCTTATGTTGGTCCATCAGCTGAACTTGTCATAGGACTGATCGTACCGGCTAACAGCAACCAACCTTGTCCTCGGGACTCGACCTGCGCCCTCTGATGACCGCACGCTTTCTTCGTTTTCTCCTTTTTTTTTTTTTATTTTTCTTCCCCTTGTGACGTTTTGCTTTTCTTCTCTTTTCTTTTCGTGTCTTTTTTCCGGGCGTACATGCAATACCGTGGATATGTTCCTGTTTGTTACTTGCTTGCAAGTGGTACGGGATGGTGTACCGTCTCCCTCGCGTACTGGTACTGCCGTGCGCGCAAGTTCGTACTCGCTTGCTTTCTCCCATGGAGATGCACTTGTGTGGTCAGCCTGTTTTGTAACCACAGGTAGGATTTCAGGGAAGCGAGGGTTTGTGAGAATATCATCATCAACTTACCGACCGAAAAAACTCAACTGCTTGTGCGAGATCGAGGATTTCGCCTATATGCACGTCTTCGCAAGCCGCGTGTGATACTTCCATCGCGCGTAGTACATTCCTGGTGCGGGTTTTTATATTTGGAAGGCGTACGCCGTTTTGCTTTTTTGTACAGCTCGGGTACAAGAAGGCAAAGCTCAACCCGGAAACGTACGCGTATCTGATGGAGTGGTACAACACAGCCTCCAAGAGTGGCACGCCTGAGAAATGGGCGGCGGACAACACGTACGTCAACCACTGGAAGGTCAAGACCATCATGGTCAACGCCCCCGCCAGAGTCCGCGATGTGAGTCTTTGTTCGCGAAACGAAAACTTGAAACCAAAACGAGTTGATCGTCTCCTCGTAAAAAAAAAGTACATGATATATTTGGAGTCATTCATTCGAGGGCGACCGCAACCGGTTTTTTTTTTCGGCACCTCACATATAAAAGGCGGAATGGAAAACAAACCGGAGCGCTGTCATCACAGGCTATTTTACTACTTTTTTTTTTTCGTTCAATTTTTTCCAATTTTGGTTCAATTGGTTTTGCAGACCCCCCCGCGGTCCCGCGGTTGGACCGGAGAGGCAGTCAGTCTCCTGAACCAAGTGAAAAAAAAAAATGTTTTTTTTTTTTTTTTTTTTTTCTTGTCTTGAATCGTCCTGTGGCCACACAGCTCATTTTGTTTCCCGTTCTGACCCTTTTTAGGCGAGGTGTCGAGAAAAGACTGCTCCGGTCGCCCTCGATTATTTCAATTATTTTTTTCCGCGTTGATTTTCCATCCCCCGCTATTAAGTCGTTTGCGGATGGATGACTTCGTGGAGATATCAGAAACATCCCAAGGATTACAGAAACAAAGAGAGTAGACCCTAGAATAAATACACCATGAAATGGAGGGTGACGGCGAGCGTCGAGAATGCGCAGTAGTTGTTTCTAGCGAAGTTAAGGTGAACCCGGTAAATTTCGGTTCAAAGTGGGGAGAAGATGAATAGCCGATCGTAGATCAGTATATACGTACCTTGGCGTAGAGACATCAAAAGACTGCTCTTGGGATACACATATAGCGAAAGTAATGGGCAAGGGTAAAGCACACGTAGGCAAGCTGGATGCGATCCTAACAGACTCGCACCTTGACACTAGGATTCATTAAGAGATGTGTATTGATGATGAATGGGATAGTACCAAAGCTAGAATATGCCGAAGAAATGTGGGAAGGGAACGCGAAACTCGTATAGCAGTTGGAAACAGTACAGATGACAGCAGCTAAAAAAATCCTGTTAACAAGATGCTCGAGTACGACTAGTAATACAGTATTTAGAGAAGAACTGGGAATGCACCCACTCAAGACAAATAGAGACACGAGAAAGTTGAAGTGGCAATATAAAGTACGGAACATGCCAAAAAAGAGGTTGCCAGCCATAGTTGATACAGCTGTGTGGGAGAAAGAAACAAAAGGGCGAGCTGGAATAAGGTGGGATGGCGTAGCTGAGAAAGTATGGAAGGATATAGGGGGGAACCAAGAAGAGATGATGTCCGCCGGGAAGTTTGGGAGGTACAAGGCAGAAATAGAAGAAAGGATAGAAAGAAGGGAAAGGCCAGCGCTAAGAAACAAGGTGGAAGCGGAAAAATACTTGAGATATACAGGGAATTGAGGGAAGGAATAGGAATGAAAACGTATTTGCACGGCCCAATGGACTTCGCGAAAACGCTGAAACTGCGATTTCGTGTAGGTGACCTGGACCTGTCAGAAAGAAGAAAAAGAGGTATTCCAGTAGCCGGGAGGAGGAGGAGGAAGTAGATGCACAGATGTGCCCGTGTGGCAAAGCAATAGAGAGTAGAACTCACATAGTAGGAGAATGTGAAATTTACAAGGAGGGACGGGATGTGTTAGAAGAGGAAATCAGGGAAATAGATGAATATGACATGGAGGAGTTTGATAATCCTAGATAGCAGCGAGAGAACGACCGCTATCCTAGGAGATAGATGGTGGCCACAGGCGGTCAATCAGGACGGGGGTAAGATTAGCAAAAAGTTTCTATGTAATATATGCATACAACGTAAGGAGCGCCCAGTTGTTGGAGGTGTCTTTATTAGGAGTAGGAACGGTGCTCCGCCTCGAAAGGGATGCGTGGTCAATGGTTGGTCAAATGACTGAGGCAAGCAACAAATGAGTACGCCCCCCCCCCCGCCATCAAATCGCAAGTCGAAGAAGGGCGCGAGCAACTCGTGCCTACCTGAGCCATGGCCACTGGATAAAGTCGACATCATCATGCTCAACCCCCCCCCCCAAGAGCATTTCGGCAGAAAAAAAAAAAAAAGGAAAAAGTAAAAAAACTAGTCTACATTATTAATAGGCCTCTACGTGCTGGCAACACAACTTATGAAGTTAATGAATATCTTTTTTACTTATGTTACCCACACCAATAGCCACACGTCGCAGAAATGCGCGGCGGACAATTGTCACGTATGTGAACCATTGGAAATCGACACCATCATGGTCCACGCCCCCTCAAGAATATGTGATGTGTGTTGATATATCATCTCACATCATATCATATCATATCATATCGTATCGCATGTGTGTGTTTCATGGTGATGAGTATCGACTCGATACGATATTGCTGAACGAAAGATCAGACCGATATGATATGAGTGATTTTAGGCATTCGATACTGGTACGAATGTCGAAGTTTTCCGCTCAGTATGGACCTAAATAATCGGGGATGCCAGGAGATGGCAGGCATCATGCGTTCGGTTATATATTGCGGTATTTCGATATTCGATAGTACTATTATATTATAATCGTAGCAGGTATAAGGAAGCCACAATCACGCACTCCATATTCCCGACGGCGTTTGATCCTATGTCTACGATACATATTACTATACTGGTACCTTGTACTTAATACTTAATTCGAGACATGTCGGGGGCAGGTTTTAGGAAAGGCACTATGGCGGGGGACCATATTACGGGGGTCCATAGTTAATAGGACCTATTGTATACATAAAAAGATATATACTTGCCTATTTTTTCTAACAGAATTTGGTCCCATTAACTATGGACCCCCGTAATAGTAAACAGGACCAAATATTGTTAGTAAAAATGGGGAAATACACAGGTTTTTGTTTTTATCGTAGGTCCTATTTACTATGGTCCCCCGTACTAGAATGATAGCTACACATGCACCATAGAAAGATACAGCAGACGGGAGAATCCATCTCAGAATATTTCAATCAGGGTTGCAATTAGGCAGCCGGAGGGTGGTGCGCGGAGCCCCGGAGGGCCGCGGGAGGCCGCTGCTCGCATATGCCCCGCCGGAGGTCTTATTTTCGGCGTGTACGCGTTTATGTACTACAAAAATTGCGTCTTTTGCCGGCATTCTTTTCGACTGAAATCCACAAAATAGACGAATTCTTCGTGCCTACGTACCTCAAAGCTGTTTGACGCGGACGTGTCCAGCAGCAGCAGCAGCATGCCAAAATTTGCCTCAAACGGCGAAAAAAAAAAAAACCGACGCAATTCCCGCACGTTTGAGCTCAGAAACGGATGTGCGGCAGGCATGTCAGACTCGAACCCGCGAAATTGATCTTGATAGGCACGCGGACCACCTACCAAGCCACCGGGGACGCCGGCATATATATCGGATTTTTCGATATTCGGATATATCGAAATATTCGATTAGCGATATCCCAACATTGTGGATCTCTCCCTCTGCTGGAGTACGCAGGGGGATTCATATGTATCGGAATTTTCGAAAGTTCGATGTATCGAAACATTCAATAAACGATATCCGACGGTATCGATCTATCGATAGCACCACAGGTGAAAGTAAGCCAGACACCGTGCATGTTCTGTTCGTTTTGCTCGGCGCTCTCTCCACAAAACATCACAACGAAAAAATAGGATCTAGATTGTCTACTGTACGTGCACACTGTACAGACCGGTGTGATTGGTCCGACGTGTGAAGGCTGTCGATGGCACAGCAGCACAGCAGTACATGACGTAAAAAACCGCCCCGGGGGATAGCTAAATCGCATTTTTTTCTTTTCTTTTGTTATCACACGGGGTGGTATGTATCCAACGCGCCCCGCCGATTATGGACATGTTTTATTCGAGTTTTGCTTGCAACATTTACCACCGGGGGTGGTTTCCTGTGGTGGGGCCGTATCTGTGAGAAGGGTGCTATATTTCCGTACGTCAGTAGGCCAAACCAGCTTACGGTACTGCTTATATCATTCGGAAGCAAACCGAAAGTATCCTCTGTACCCTGTTCCTTCGTCCCAGTGCCTCGACGATACATGTTATACACCAAATATCGAAATTTCGATGTTTTTGATTTTTGATGTATCGGAACGTTCGATAGGATATCCAACACTATCGATGGCGCCAGGTGGAATTGATCTGAAAAACCCGTGTGCCCCGTTCCTTTTGTCCCAGCGCCTCTACGGTACATTCCTAAAATATATATCGAATGTTTCATTTTTTTTCTTAGGGTTTTGATATGTCGAAAACTTCAATACGATATCGAATACTATCGAATGTATACATGCACAAGGTGGGATTTATCTCAAAAAGCGTGACCCTGTTCATTTGTTTGTCCAGGCACCCGGCACATCTGCGGTACGTACGTACCAGGTACGATATACCTGGTATCGAAAGTTCGGAGTTTATGATAGTTTGATATGTCGAAACGCCCAATACGATATCCAACATCGATTGTGTACATGCACAAGTTGGAATTCATCTAGAACGTCGGACCCTGTTCCATTGTCCCAGCGCCTCTATGATATATATCGTGCGTACGGCATAATACAAAACCCGAATTTTGACATTTTTGGTATATCGAAAACCTTGATGCAGTATCCATCACTATCGATTATTACCTGGTATATACATGTACAAGGTGGAACGAACCTCAACAAGCAGTTCCCTGTTCCTTTGTTCCAGCGCCTCTACGATACCCACTTATATACGATATATCGGAGGTTCGGAATGTCGATAGTTTGATATTTCGCCTCCCCGAATTCGGAAAGTAAATGCTCATCATATTCATCCTCCTCCGCCCCGCGGAACAATCGATACGATATCCCATTCTATCGATGATGTACACCACGTGGAATGAAACTCAATAACCGGCACATACTCGTACCCTGTTCCTTCGTCCCAGCGCCTCTACGATACATACATAGGATGCATATCGAAAGTTTGATACTTTGACATATCGAAATGTTCGATACGATATCCAACACTATGGGCGGTTCTAATAATTGGTGGAGAGAAACTCAAAAAGCCTATCGTGTTGTTTTGTCTCAGCGCCTCTACACCGACCTGGCCGAAGTCATGGAAGATTGGGCGGGAGCGAAGCTTAAGCGCACGTCTTGCTACGGTGTGCGGCTGTACTTTAGGGACAGCGTGCTGGCCAATCACGTTGATCGGGTCGACACACACGTTATCTCCGCCATCATCAACGTTGCACAGGTGACTTATGTGGTATGGTATGGTATGGTATGGTATGGTATGTATGGTATGGTATGGTGTGGTATGATATGGTATGGTTAATGTATGGTTTGGTATGGTATGGCATGGTATGGTTTGGTATGGTATGGCATGGTGGCATGGTATGGTATGGTATGGTATGATATGGTATGGTATGAGATGGTATGGTTTGGTATGGTTTGGTATGGCATATTCGTCTCCGTCATCATCAACGTTGCACAGGTGGCCATAAATGTGTGGCAGGGTAAAATATAGGATGCGGTATGGCATGGCATGGGTTTTTATTGTATGGTACGGCAAGGTATGGTATTGTATGGTATGGTGTGGTATGTGTGTGTGTTTTTTTTGTTCATTCCCTTCTTCTCAAGCTCCCTCCCTTTTCGTATCTCAGATCCTTCCTTGAGGTCACATCGCGGGCACTCCTCCCCCCTCCCCAATGCGGTGCATAGCGGTGCATAGCGCATAGGCACGCTTTTAGGCGCTTTCTGCGGTCCTTTTATACACAACAAAAAAGAACCCCCCGGGGGGTCTCGAGTTTGCGATATCGCCCTCGGTAGTAGCGAGGTTTCGCCACTAGATCACCGAGGGTGCCGGCTGTATGCTGTGGTATGGTATGGTATGACATTGTAGGGTAGGGTATGTTATGGTATGTTATGGTATGGTATGGTACGGCTTTGCATGGTATGGTATGGCATGGTTGGTGTGGTGATTAGATATGGTATGCTTTGGTATTGTATGGTACCAGGTATGGTATATGGAATGGTATAACATAATACGAAACCTGGTGCGGTACACATGCCATGGTATGGTGTTGCTGACGCTGTTTGCTGTTCCGCTGCACACTCGTAAACGTAATTTGCGTTATGCTGTTGTTGCTGCTGCTGCGTTTTTCGCCCGGGCTCAGGAGAACGTTGATACGGCCTGGCCCCTCTACGTGCGTGGGCACGATGGGGTTGCCAAAAACATCATCATGAAGGTCAGTACACATGTCGTGTACCTTGCGTTTTGTATCCAGTAGTCAGCCCTCAGCTGTACCGATGCAGTAGCTTTCTACTGCCGCAACAGTAGACTAGCAGGTACAGCAGTAGGTCGGTAGCAAGCAGTGGAACGTGGGGATCAGTACACACATGATACATGATACCTGCTGCTGTTACGGCTGCTGTGTTTTTGTTCAGTATCCAGCCTTCAGCATTCAGCTGTACCGATGCTGCTGCTGCTGCTGCTACTGCTGCTGCTGCTGCTGATGCGGAGGACGATAGTTATGTTAGTGGTGGTGGCTGAGCATGATGATAGCGATGATAGCGATTATTATGGTGCTGATGGGCTGATGCCAGGATGATGCCAAGATGATGGCATGGAGATAGTGATGATTATGGCAATAACTTTATTCGTCGATAGTATATATACAATCATCGGCATTCTTCTTCTTGTATGTTCGTACTACTACTGTATATGTTTTTTTTTTTCGCAGCCCGGAGAGATAATCCTGTACGAGAGCGCGAGCGTCATCCACGGCAGACCCGAAGTCTTCAAAGGGGACTTGTTCGCAAACATTTTCGTGCACTACGCGCCTCTGGACGGCTGGACCATCACCGACGCAGACGTGCAGAAGGTGGCTGCCAGTGCCGCTCGAAAAAAACGCTATGAGAAAATAGCCGCCACGCAAAAGGAGAGCGGGGAGGAGCGAGGAGGTGGAGATGGAGGAGTGACAGAGAGTTGAGGGGTTGCTTACTGAACGACTGATGACTGTTTTTCTTTTTTTTTCTTCAAATTATTGGTGAGTAATGGTTTGATGGTTCATGACTGATTGATGTTATAGTGGGGCGTGCGAGCGCGAATCGCGAACCTTTTTTTTCTTGGCTTTCCAAGGAAAAAAAACTCCTCCTCATGAATCGTACGAAGTAGGGTGCCTTGTTACTGTAGTTTATCTGTGAGTGTGTGGGTCTGTGTGATTCACTTTTTTTTTTTTTTTGGCCACGTTTGTCCACCGCGCTCAACGACACACGGCACCAATGCCTTGTCCCGGCGGGCGCTGTGCACGCACACACACTAACGAAACCTTCTTGTGCTCGTGCGGTTGTAAGCCGTTCAGAGTTGGTCGAGCTCGGTGCCGCGACATGTGAAGGCACGTGGCTGGGCCGTGGTTTAAAAAAAACAGAACGTAAAACATCAAAGCGGTTTTTGTTTTCTGAGTTCTACGTAACGAAACCCAACTCTACGAGTACTCGAAGGCAGAATGTGCCTGTCCACACCAAAGTTCGGGCCGTTTCTCTAAGACATGGTGCAGGCGGCAGTGTGAGGCCCACCCTCCTCCTACTGCTGCTGCTGCTACTGATGAGGGGACGCTGAAGCGGGAGAAGCTCTGCTGTAGATGTCGTACAGCAGTAATAGTGGTGGCATCTGTCATAACGGTTTTTGCTTTTTTTAGTTGCACCGAACGGAACCCAACTCTACGAGTACTCGTAGGCGAAATGTGCCTGTCCACAGAAACGTTCGGGCTGTGTCCCTAAGACATGCTGCAGGTGGTATTGTCAGGTCCATCCTCCTGCTGATGAGGGGACACAGAAGCAGGAGAAGCTCTGCTGTAGATGTCGCGCAGCAGTAGTAGTGGTGGCATCTGTCATAGCGGTTTTTTTTTTTTTTTGTTCCACGTACCGAAACCCAACTCCGCGAGTACTCGTAGGCGAAATGTGCCTGTCCATAGCAACGTTCGGGCTGTGTCCCTAATACATGCTGCAGGTGGTATTGTTAGGTCCATCCTCCTACTGATGAGGGGACGGAGAAGCAGGAGAAGCTATGCTGTAGATGTCGTACAGTCTTGTGGTGGTAACGGGCCCTCCCCCCCCCCCCCCCCCCCGCTCGCGCCACTATGACGTATGCCTTCATTTTTCTCGCGGGAAGAGTTGATTAAGCTTTTGTTTCCCCCCCGGCCGATTCGCGTCGAAAAAATGCGGATACGTTCAAACGCTATCAACAGGCGCTTTCTGTGGTCATTTTTTTTTTTTTGCAAGGAAAAAGAGTATTTCTAGCGGGACTCGAACTCACGAACTTGGCCTGTAGTAGTCACGAGGATCGATCACCGGACCACGGGAGACTCCGGCACTTTGTACCGCAGGCGTGGGTGTACCGTATACTGGTAACACGCACGAGGCCATGAGGACATGATATCACAACACACCCTCAGAAGAATTCCGGAGCTGATATTCTCGACAAGAGGGGGAAGGATGAGTCAGTCTACTGAGGAACGACCTCGACGAGACATTTTTCCAAGGCCACCATTTTCGTTGCGCGTGATGTACCCCTCTGGCGTTTTTGAGAAAATCCGCTCGGAAATTATTTCCAGGGGGTGTGATATTTTTTGTGCGTACCCATCTCCCTGGCTTTCGAGAAAATCCGCCCGGGATTCTTCCGAGGGAGTGTGCTATTTTGTGTGTACCCCCCCGGGTTTGAAGAAAATCCGCTCGGAAATTGTTCCCAGGGAGGGTGTATTCTTGAGTGTACCCCCCTCGGCTTTGACAAAAGTCCGCGCGGAAGTTGTTTTCAGGGTGTGTGTTATCTTGCCTGTACACCCCTGAGTTTCGAGAAACTCCGCTCGGAAGATCGTCACAGGGGGGGGTGTTATTATCTTTCGTGTACCCCACGCTGGGTTTAGAGAATCATCGCCCGGAAATTCGTTCCGGGCGTGTTATCTATTGATACGAGTACCAGGTATAACGGTATGTGGCAGATCTGTGGATTCGCCGTCAGCCCTGCTGGCGGCCATTTACGTACCCAGGGTGAATTAGGAGGGGTTAGATCAGAGTGACAAAGCGGGAGCAAGCAAGGTGGTCGGCGGAATTATACCACGTCCGCAAGTTTGTACGATGTTTTTTTTAAGATAGGATGTGTTGATGTTTTGGAAAAAAAGGGGAACAAAAGAAAGAAAAAGTGAGCTGTTCGAGGGGGTCATCGTACCCCGGAGGGAGAAGGGAGGGATGCGTGATTTATGAGTGTTTAGTTGATGTCGACGTATCAGGTACCATGGTATATTAATAGTTGATGGGTAAGAAAGTACAGCTTTGAGCTCCCGACACTTACCACATTAAAGAACATGTCCGGTGTGTCGATTTTGACTTGATTCTTGTATAATTGAACGAGCGAGGTCGTGGAGCGGTTGATCAGAGTGTTTTCAGAGTGTTCGCGAAGAATTTGACTGGAACCAACTTGGTTGCAGTCCGTTTCCTATAGTGCATCAATCCCAATCCACGAAAAAATAATTGCCGAGAAAATGTGACCAATATAATGTTTTTTACCTGCTTCAAATTTTATCGGGTTGGTTAGGGAACAGGACAACTTCTGACTGGCTTAGGGCTTTCGGACTCAGCTCTTTAGCCAATAAACCTCCCGGGTTTGTTGGTTTCAAATATTTTCTTGACGGAATCAAATTGGATTATCGCCACTGATGAGTGTTTTTTTTTATTGTTTTTTTTTTTTTGTCATGCGGTGAATGGCAAAAGCTATTGAGCTCCCCACACTTCCCACATGTATACCGTGTGCTGTGCGTCGATTTGAACTTAAGTTTTCGTAGACTTGATGAGTGACGTTCATGCGTGACGGATGTCCAATATGCCCTCAATATCACGTTGGGAGTGAATATAACCTACGTTAGGTGCTGTTATTAGCTACTGCCTGTAATAGGCAGATAGATGCCACTCGGTACCGTGCGTGTGCAGTGAAGTGAAGCCGTACTATTTACATGAAAATATTTTTCATACTTCGAGGTATGTATCGATATTACTACCAACCAAAAAGCAGCGGTCCCCCCCCCCTAACCCCCAATGTTGATAGCCGCCTAAACATCGAAACACGTCTGTCCACATATCTACCGTTTTCATCGAAATATTAATACATACGAGACATCCCACGGTAGGGGTGCACCCGACGTTCCTGAGACCCTCACATTAGGAACTCAATATCTCACCCGATACAATACTTGGAAAAAATTCGTTCGGGCCATCCGACCGGCACTTGTATGCGCTAGTTCTAAAACGAATACACGAGTAATTTTTTTCTTTTTAACTGGTAGTTCCTCACTTCAGGAACTCAATTGGTCACAAACCTTTCGCCCAAAAAGTGCAACCCCTACCGTGGGGTGACTCATACCAAACCCTACATCCAGCCCCCCAATCCAAAGAAAGATCTAAACTCCCACCAAGGACTGAAACTAAACGACCCAACTTTTCGGTCAGGGGACGGGGCAAGCAAAAACGCTCGGCCGTTTCTACAATAACCGACTTCGTCCGACAAAAAAAATAAAAAAAAAAAACACACCAGCGAACAATTGCAGAACGAGCACGGTTCATCTTTGTTGCCCCTCGTTTACCGTTTACCTGAGGCGTACATACCCGTGGCATGGTTTACGATCCCACATCGAACGATGTTCGTTCGTTGGCGGCCTAAAAAATGAGACCTGGTACCTGCGTACTGGTTTAACATTGGCTGTGCTGGTTGGTGGTTATTGGTCTGAAGGAAAAAAAAAAAAAAAAAACTACGGCAGTACGAGTAGTATATAGCTGTATGTTTATACTCGTATACTTGCTGCTGTTATTGTTGACGACGACGCAACGTCGGCGGCTACATCCGAAGCTAACTTTGATTCCGAATATGAAACCGAGTTTTATCCCGAAACTGAAACCGAATCCAATCCGAAACCAAATCCAACCTGAACCTGAAAAAAAAAAAAAAAAAAACGAATCTGAATCCGAATCGAACCCGAACACGAAACGAATCAAAATCGATCCGAAACCGAAACGCAATACGAACCCGAAATCAATTCCGATATCGAACCCAACTCCAGTATCAAAACCGGTTAAAATACGAAACCGACTCCGAAGTCGAATTCGAAAATTGATTCGAATCCGCATTCGAGCCCGAATTTGAATCCGAAATCGAACGCGAAACCGACCGTAAATCCGAACTGGACCCGAAAACGAAAATCGATCCGGAACCGGAACTGACTTCGAAACCAAAATCAATCATGATACCGAACCCGACCTCAGCTCCGAAATCGAATCCGCAACCGAGAAAAATACAAATCGAATCCGAAACCAAGACCGAAGATCAAATCTGCGGATGACCCGACCCCGCACATAACACCCCGTCGAAAAAAACGCATAATCTCGGGACGCGCGTAGCAACGTACTTGTATATGATCAAGGAGGCATCACTTTTATTTTATCATTTTTTGTGCGCCACCGGGACGAAGAACTTCTGAGAAGCAAGCCTGATAACACAATTGTTACATCGGGGAACATCGGTACTGCGTTGAGCTATCGCCTTCAACCAAACATGGAACCTCTTCTCGCTCGGCCAATCGTTTCCGAGATAGTAGCCTCTCTGTTCGGGCTAATCGTTTCCAACATAAATCGACGAAAGCCCTCCGCTAGGACCATTGCCATTCGTTACCAATACTTCGCCTTCAACCGAGTCGAAACCCTTCTTTCTCCGCTAGGAAATAAATACTTCGCCTCCAAACTAGTCGAAATCGCCTCCAAACTAGTCGAAATCCTACTGCTCTCGGGACAATCGCTACCGAGAAAAGGCCTCCCAACCGAGTCGAAAGCCTACTGCTCGGGACAATATCTACCGAGAAAAATCCCCCGACCGAGTAGAAACCCCTCTCTGCACGGACCAATCGCTTCCGAGAAAAAACTCCAACCGAAAAAAACCCTTCTCCGCACGGACAAAACGCTTCCGAGACGAAACGCCTCCAACTTACAGTTCTGGAAACCCCCCCTCTCTGCTCGGACCAGTCGGTAAGGAGATCAATGGCCTCCGACCAAGACGATACCCCGACCCTTCTTCCTTGTTCGATGCAATCGTTGCCGAGAGGTATCGCCTCCAATCAAGACGAAACCCACACTTCCTCAGAACTCTACCCCACCCCACCCACGCCCCGCCAGAAGAAGGATGCCTCCCACCATCTCGACTAAACCCGGCCTCACTAAATAACCTCCGATAGCCCGCGGATCTTGCAAACATCGGGTTTTGGGGGGGGAAGAAGCACCGACGAAGCACCGACGCACGCACGCACGCAAGTACGCACGCGCGCGCGACGACGGAAGCACCGCGTAATGTGCCACAATCACCCCCCACCACTTCAACAAGCCTGCCCACCCCACCACCACCACTCACCCACCCACCGGGCGATATATGCGACCCCTACACCATCTCGTCAGCGCTAAAGAGGCAACAGACAGTTCATGGCACAGCGGTTGCGTCCCTCCTTTTTTGCGTTTTGTTTGTTTTGTAGAGTTTTGAGTCGTGAGAGCTCTTCGAAAACCGTGGTAAAGCTATAAGCAAAAAAACGCTTCCCTCCCTTCCTCCCCCCCCCCTCTAGAAAAAACAAAAAAAGTGCCTCCGTCCCTCCTAAAGTAACAAAACTATGCCGCCGTATCTCCCAAAAAAACAAAAGATGCCTCCTCCGCCCCCTCCTCTCCCTCTGCTTGGTAGGATGAAGCTCACCCTTCCTGCGACTCGCCGAACACCTCACGGCGCTTCGCGCTTAGTGCAAGCAATGCCTGCCTGGTCGGTGAAAACTCGATGTGCTCCGTCCCGGCACTGTAGGGATGCGAGGGTCTATGATCATATGACTACGGCCACGCATGGTATCGAGAACAGCTTCCCCCCCCCCCCCCCCCCCCCCCGCCTTGCCCTACCTACATATTGATTCCCGGTATAGTAGTGGTCCCTCTATAGTGTTTGAATAGTACCGGCTGCTCGCTATAGTGCCTGTGGAATCGCTTGGCAGAGATGATGGGACTCACAGTGCGGTAATGTGAGGAGTAATTAGTGCCGGTTGGTTGCCGCTATATATAGTGCCTGCTTTGTTGGCTGGCGCATACACACCGACCGGCACTATAGAGAGGGACCCCTACCGCATTGTAATGGCTCGTCGACCAAGCTTCAAACATGCAGCAGGCGTCAACCCACGCGCTAAGCTCCAGTTTTTTTCACACGCCAAGCGTTGAGCGCAGACGTCAACCACCAAAGCGTCAAGCGTCATTCGCGAGCAATGCAGATCAGGATCTGCAAAACATGAGATCTCATGGATGATCTACAGTATAAGGTGGTCTGTCCCACCATGTGTCAAGGAATCGTTCTCAGATCTTCCGTCTTCTTCGAGAGCCCGGTCTGAACATGTCTAGGGTGTTTCGGAAGAATTTTAGTTGGAACCGATTTGGCTTTTTTTTTTTTTGTGGTCTGTTTCCTAAAATAAAATGGCCCCAACCCTTCGAAAGTTCCTCCAAGAGTGCTTTAACCCAACCCGATAATAATTAGCAAAGCGTGGCCGAACTGCCACTTCTAAGCTAACCATTCTTGGGTTGGGCTAAACGCTTGACGCTTGGGAAGGTTCCAAACTTCTAAGTTAAGTATTCTCAGGATGGATGGTTCCGTGGGTTGGGTTCTATTTGATATAAGAAACAGACTACACTGAACCCAACCAAATCGGTTCCAACCAAAATCGTTAAAAAAACACCCTAATGTACCACCTCTGCAGTAGTCAGCCCATCCCCGTCCCCTGCCCCCTTTCACAACCGATACCGTCGGTTTCTCCATCGAAATCCTCTCCTCCCTCTCCCCTTCCCCATCGCTCCCCTATCTGGTGACAACCACCACCACCACCCGCACCCCCACCCTCTACCATTATCCCCGCGCACATCAACTCCCCTTGCCACCACTGCCAGAGACACCCTCAAATCTTCGCCTTCTTCGGAGCGTGTCCCGAATCTACCACCTCCGCGACCTCTTTCGCATCCACGGCCGGTCTCTTCATCGAAACCCCCTCCTTCTCTACCTCTCCCCCCCCCCCCCCCCCTCGTGGCTACCACCACTGCCGCCACCGCTGGCAGCGGTTGCGTCTACTCCCACCGCCGCCGCCGCTGCCGCCGCCGCCGTTTCCTCTCCTTCGTCCATCAACACCACGTCGTCGTCCATAATCTCCACACCGTCGCCGTCGTCTGCTCGGGAGGGGCAGGGGATCCCCAGAAAAAGTGTTGATTCGCGTCGCGTTTTTTTTTTCGTGCGCACGTCAATGGAGATTCAACGACGGTAACTAAAACAGAACGCGTCTACGGTATTGATAACGGAATTTTCAACGGTAGTGTTGACGGAAACGTCAACGGCACTGATGATGGCCGGAACGTCGACGGTAACGATAACGGAAAAGTCAACGGTACTGAGAACGGGAGTATCACATCGACAGAAAAATTCAACGGAAATGATGACGACAGTGACAACGGGAATGAAAACGGGAACGTGAATGGAAAAGAAAACGGGAGCGTCAACGGTACTGATACCGGTACACGGAGGAACCTCGGGGAGGAACGGCGGGGAGGAAGCACATTGGGGGAGGGGTGTACTCATTGTCGTGCACGGCCGAATTCTTATGACCCCAGACCCTTGCACCCCCACGTCGGGGTTTTACCGGCCAGGAAGATTGGGGGTCAAACGGTATGTGTCGCGGTGTGCGCACGGCAACGGAAATGATAGCGGCAACTTCAACGGTAAAAACAAGGGAAATGTCAACCGTAATGTCAAGATCACTGATGACGGTGCAGGGAGGGGCCAAAGGGGAGGGGTGTGCGTGTGCTCATGTCATGGATGGCGGTAGTCGTACGTACATGACCATAGACCTTGGCATCCCTACAATGCCGGGACGGAGCACGCCGGGTTTTCAACAACCAGGTAGAAATTGCTTGCACCAAGCGCGAACCGCCGTGAGGTGATGCCGAGTGGCATGAAGGGCGACCTGCATCCCTTTAAGAACCGCTGGCTAGGCAAGACTTTTCGTGCATATGGATGACAGCGTCGAATGGATTGATTTATTCTTGGGTGTGGGGTCTGGGGGGGTGGGGTCAAAGGCGGTTTGTGCCGCGGTTTGCGCACACGTCTGCCACGGCGGAAATATAACGGTAAATCTGACGGAGATTGTAACGGTAATGTGCCAACGGCAATGGAAACGGCATCGTGAGGTATCACAGGAGGAACGGGGGGGATCAAATATGCTTAGTTTCGCGGTTTGCGCACGTCAACGGTAGTGCCAACGGTAATCTCAACGGTAACTACAACGGCAATGTCAACAGTACTGACGACGGTACCGGGAGGAACCACAGGGGGGAGTTGGGGGTTGGGTCAGACGGTTGGTTTGTGTCACGGTTTGCGGACGTCAACGGTACTGATAGCGGTACTGACAACGGTAGTGCCAACGGTACTGAAAACGGTAGTGCCAACGGTACTGAAAACGGAAGTGCCAACGGTACTGAAAACGGTAGTGTCAACGGTACTGAAAACGGTAGTGCCAACGGTACTAAAAACGGTAGTGTCAACGGTAGTGTGCCAACGGTAATGTGTGTGTTTCGCTGTTATAGTACCTGCGGTGCTCGCGCTACCGTTAGCCCTAGCCCCTCCATTCTCAGCACCAGCACCAGCACCACCAGCAGTGGCAGTGGCAGCGGCAGCGGCTGGGCGGGCGGCAGCATCGCCGGATATCGTGAACCCTTCCGGCACCTGCGCACACCCAGCACATGCATACAGAGTGGTCACATAGAAACGATGCAGGTTAGAGGCGTCCTACGGCCGGCATAGGGGTCGCCCTTTAGATCCCTGCTACCTGGTATTAATAATAGGCTCCTCAACTGAGAACCTATACGTCGTATACATTTATATGTTTGGATCCCACGCAGACTTGACGTTAGTGCTGCAGCCAGCCAGCCAGCCAGCCAGCCAGCCAGCCAGCCAGCCAGCCGCTACACTAGATTTCCAGCTGGTGGGATTGGGTATCGGGTTCATACATAACAGGTACCAGGTAGTACGGGGGACCATAGTGAACAGGATCAAATATTGTTATTAAAAATACCTAAATATATAGGTTTTTATGTATGCCATAGGTCCTGTTAACTATAGACCCCCGTAATAGTAATTATCAGTTGTGTGAGAGGTGTAAGAGAGTTCCTTAGGCGGGAGGCGCTACCCCCTATGAGGCAAAACACGCCTCCTTACTCCAGACCATCGTAGCACACATGTTGCAGTCTGTTCTTTTGTTCTTTTGTTCTTTTGTTCTTTTTAGTTATTTAGTTTTTGTTCTTCTGTTCTTTTTTTCTCAACTTTCAACTCATGGACAGGTTACCAACGCCTGTGGAGTGGAAGAACACCCGGGAAAAAACGAAAACACAACCAAACACCTGCGTAACCGTATCCACTCCGAAGTTAAACGAGTGGTCCGTTTGATTTGAATATTGGTGTACGAACGATCCCTCTACTTGAAAGGCAGAGTGGTACGTAGTGTGATGATAGTACTGATGAAATAAAACACCCCCTTCCTCGGACGAATGTCACTGGGACTATATACAATTAGCTGCTTCTATCGTACAACGGGGAGCGTGTGAACGCCTCTATGATCTTCAATCTTCCTCTCTCTCTCTCTCTCTCCCTCTCTCTCTCTCTCTCTCTCTCTCTCTCTCTCTCTCTCTCTCTCTCTCTCTCTCTCTCTCTCTCTCTCTCTCTCTCTCTCTCTCTCTCTCTCTCTCTCTCTCTCTCTCTCTCTCTCTCTCTCTCTCTCTCTTGTCCCCGGTGGCTTGGTAGGTGATCCGCGTGCCTATCAATATCAATTTCGTGGGTTCGAAGCTCACCGAGTGCATGCTCGTAGGGACTTTTTCTTGCATAAGAACTGATCAGCGGAAAGCGCGAGAGCGTGAGTTAGCTACATTCGATGAAAATTGACGAGCAGTGGGAACGCTGAACCCGATGCGCGACAAAAAATAAAGGCACGTACCGGGGGGGAGAAGGGGCGACACCTGTGACCACGGCTTGTCCAGAAGGTCGCTGAGGGTAAAACCTCCTTCGAGTCAGGCTGGAAAGTAAAAGTGATGACTAAATATATATATTAATTGTCGTAACTCAGATCAACCATTGGGTCATACGCATAGCAGGCTCTCCTCCTCCCTCCCCACCACGGTCCGTGCCTTCATGTTTATCGGGAGAATACTTCAGCCATCTCTTCCCTCGTCAACTTTGCGTCGAATTTTGTGCGGTGGTGATACACATGCTTTTACCGAAGAAAATCGTACACCTCAATCCGACTTGTTCCTCTTCTTTCCACCTCAACCCATCGCCACAACGCAGTTAGTGTTTCAGCGAGCCAAGCTCCAACGCCTCTGGAGAGGAACAATAGGTACGAAAAAAAACGCAAGAAAAAAACGACTGCTGCCGTACGAACACACAACTGAAGGGGATCGTACGCAACAGACTGAAAAGCTCCTGGTCGTAAATACGCACCTCCTCCTCATCGAAGGTCTGCTGGAAAACGCTCAATTTGACGGTCAAGTCCTGGGAGTAGTCCTCCACCTCGACTGTCGTGTCGTTTTTTATGCCCCCACCAGGAAGATCCTATTGTTCGTAACAGCGAGCAACAACGCAAAAAATTAGCACTGACCAAATTTCATCCTACTTATCATCATACCGTGGTAGCTTTTTTTTTTTTTCTTTTTTTTATCCTCCGGCGGATTGGTAAAGATAAATCTCAAGCTCACCACACTTCCACGTTCCCAATTTCGTGTCGTGTGTCAATTTAGCCCAGTTGGGCACGTTGATCCGACCTGACCCGTGGTAGCTGCTTCTATAAATACTAACAAAAAAAAAAACCAAGGAAAAAAAAAAAAAACTACAACAACTATCATGCAAAAAATGAGATTGAACAATTTTACTCAAAATCATAGTTGCTTTTTTGAATAAAATACCAGAAACACTAGGAAAAAAAAAAAAAAAAAAAAAACACCAACGAGTAACAATACAAAAATGACAATTGAACAAATTTATCTTAAAAGGCCACACGTTCGTGGCAGTTTTTATCGTCGACACACTATTAATACTACACTGTTCGTAACATGGAAAAAGTCAAGATATATTGGAGCATCCCGCGACGAGAGCACGAACGTGTTAGTCATGAAAAAACGAGCATCATAGACGCGCAGCCGTGGGAAAGTGCTGGAGTGAATCAGACCCTCTGCGCGGCAAAAGTAGTCGAGCACTCTAACCGTTTCGTTGAAGCTAAGGCCAAGTCGCAAGGCAGACCATCGTTGCCGCTCTTTAGACCTAACCGTTCCACACCTCGAACACACCATCGATTCCCACCTCCGTGATCTAGATTTTTCAAGGCACATCTATTCCCGATTTCTTTGTATGATCTGTATGATCTCAGCCCATGTTGCCGGGTGGGAGCCGTACGGAGTCCGCATGCTCCAAACGCATCGTTGCTGGGTTGGACCAGTACCACGCAGATAGAGATAGATAGATAGATCCTGCCCACGGTCTCCTACAAGTGCAGGTGAGGAACTACATCATCTAGATCATCTAGATCGCCTGCTGTAGATAGACAGATCATGGTCTGTCCCAGGTGTTGACTTTCCACCCGCATCGCCATAAGGAGCTATTACTACATCATCTATCTATCCGGGGTGAGGATTTGTCACTGACTCCGCCGTGAGGAAGTACAGTATACAGATGATCCCAAGTAGATGATCATGATCATGATGATCATCTATCTGAGTTGCGAACTTTTCGCCGACATCGCCGAGATACGTTGCTACTGGTTCGGTCCACGGTCCGCACACCGCTCACCTTGAGCAGCTTGGCCAAGTTAACTTCTAGCCGCTCGTCCGCGCCCTCCCCCTCCTCGTAGATGGTGGTCGAGCCAAGGCCAATCGTGGGCTCATTGATCCCCAGCCTCTGCTTCAACACCTTGTCCACCAGGTCTTGGAGGGTTAGGGTGTCCGTGTCGAGGCACAGCTCCAGCTGCAAGATGGAAAAAGAAGGCAACGGCAGCGATGACGGTACTTGTCAACGGCACATGCAACGGTACTCTGAAAGGCGCAGATAACGGTATTGCCAACGGTAAATACAACGATAATGACAACAGCAGTACTGTCAACGGTGAAAACCCAACGGAAACGTCAACGGTAAAACATAACTGTAACTGTGACGGTAAAACTTCTGCCGTGTTCTTCACAATCAAAATAACGAGTCTGCAGAGGATAGAAAACAAAGTCCACGGCAGCAATGACAAAACGAAGATATCAAGGGTGAAGACAAAATAGTTCGTGACAAAAGTGACAATAACAAACGTCAAGGACAGGGGTAGTAACAGCGACAACACGAGCGACAAACGGCACCTCGCTTTCCCGGAAGGGATGTATGCTACGAGGCAGTTATCACGTGCCCTGCGGCGTTTTCGTGCGGGACAATTTCGCAATTTCAAAAGTTGAATTTACGGCGACAAAAACAACATACCTGGTAGATACTGCAGTAATGCCGAACCGGCGATTTTCTCGATACGATTATCGTACAGTACAGTATATTTCCCCACGCCTAGTCTATATCTACAGAAATAAACACGCACGTCTAGGTCTTAGGGCTCGGCACTGACACAGTATGTCCTGGCAGTCGTATTGACAATCTGCTGGTTAACCTGGTCAGTGTATCCGCAGTAGATACACCTCGCGTACGCCGACGAAACACGCCACATGACAGTACGGAAACCCACTCTTACGGGGGTCCATAGTTAATAAGACCTATGGTATACTCGTACATAAAAAACTATCTATTCACCTATTTTTACTAACAAAATTTGGTCCTATTTACTATGGTCCTCCGTAAATTGAATAAATGCGTTTCGGGAGGAGACAGTCGAGACGGTATACTGCTGCAATCCAGTATACTGATCAACTTTGACGACAGTATAATCGCTACTGACTGAGTCAGACAGTGTCCTGTCCTAGCCCTATTGAACATCACAACTACAGCAGCAGTACATACATATCACGACGAGGTAAACACATACCTAGTACTCTACATCTACTGTTTACCTTGTGATATATATATGAAGTATATGTTATGCAATATCCCAACCGACAAAAAAACATGCCCGCAAGACCCGGACAACGATAGAGATCACATCCCAACCGGAAAAAAACATGCGCGCACGAGCTGTGTCATACAGATCAGATCAGATCAGATCAGATCAAACAGCATCTAGATCTTCCACGTTCATACATAGCATCCAGGAATCTACCTTCTCCGAAAGATCCAGCTCATTGATTGGGGATCTGATCTGATCTGATCTGATCTGGCTCGTGTGTGATCTGCTCTAATCTGTCTCATGCGTAATCTGATCTGATCTGATCTGATCTGATCTGATCTGTTTCATGTGTAATCTGATCTGTGAGCTGATTGCTGTCCCATATGTACAATTTTCATTTTTTTTTGCCCTCACCGTGTTGGTGTTGCACACGAAGCAGGACGGAGCGGGTTTTTCGAGAGGGGTCGGCAGCAAAAACAGCCCCTTTCGGGTGGGCTCCCTGAGGCAGTAGGTGTAACAGCACGCCTTGCTGATGGGAACTCCTCCCTTCAGGATCTTCAAAGCTTCCATCACCTTCGCACAGGCGTGCATGGATAGACACCGTCGCGTCCGGTCGCGGGGGGAAAGTACGGCAATACTTGTCACGTTATACATACGACCATAAAAAAACGACGATACAGCAAGCAGCACGTGGACAAAACTGTAAGAATACTTTACAGCAGTCCAACTACAAACTAGTAGTGGTCCGTCCCTCTATAGTGCCGGTTGAGTACTAATAGTGCCGGTTGCTCGCTATAGTGCCTGTGAAATCGCTTGGCACCATAAAGATGGGGAGTAGTTATTAGCAGTGCCGGTATAATAGTGCCGGCTGTGGCATACATACCGGCACTATTGAGGGACCCCTACTATTAATAAATGAATATTTCTATTTCGGTCCTTGTATCTTTATATTCATGTCCAGAACGAACTGTTCGTTGCCACGCCGCACGGAAGTATAAGGAACGTTTCACACCTGCCACAGATCATGTATAAATCATCTACAGATCATGATCTAGATCTTTCAAGGCAGACAGGTCATCCGTTCCTGATCTTTTGTATGACCTAGCTCATGTGGACGGGTGGGACCCGTAAAACCTGTACGAGGTAGCACATTTTTTCCTGGGTTGAACATGTACTATGCAGCCCCTGCACAACCTCTAGCAACGGCAAGTGAGGAACTAAATGATTTAGCTGTCGACAGATCAGATAGATCATCTACCCGGGGTGTGGAGCGTTTAGGTACAAAAATGAAGACACAAGCGTTCCCCACATTTCCGGGCAGAGTAGTCCTCAACAGCGCCAATAGTGCCCCCAAACCCCACATGAATAAAACAGTTTTTCAAATGAACGAAAGCGTCACCGCGACACAACACATCCCACCACATCACCTGCAAACCCGCGATGATGGCGTTGGTGGTGGCGATAGCGGGGATGATGTTCCCCGCCGTACCCTTCGCCTCGTATAAGCTCTGCACTGGGATCTGGCCACACACGAAAAAAAAGGCACACGTTCAAGTGTCTGCTGCTTTTTGCGTATCGCTACATGTTGATACGGCGTACGGCGTTTCGTACAAATATACCGGGGAATGTTGATTACGGTATTTTTTTGGGCAAATTATAATCCTAACCCTCAAGACTTCAGAGGGAAAATTGACGAAAACCGCGACGGCCACCGTGTCGTTGAGAGATGATATTCTACAATGGTCGGTGTCCGAGCTACAATGGTTACAACGCATTAATGGAGTCGTATGGAGTGCGGCACGGGGGGGGGCGTCATGACACTACGAAACCGTGCGTACTGCCGGGCGCTCACGCTTCTCGATAGCTCCTAGCTGGTATTAATTGACGGTTTTACAACGCTAACGTTATGTACATGCTCACCCTTATGATAGGAACCTCAAGGGAGCGAACGAAACCATGGTTGGTAGCTTTGGTATCATGTTATCATCACAATGGTTGTTAGCGTGGGAGCTACAGAGCTATAGAGGAGCGTGGGCGCCCAGCAGCAGTATGAGCAGTTGGGGTACTGCTGTAGCAGATCATGGGCCCGTGCCGCACGACTCCAAGCATTCAACCATCGCAAGTCGGACACCAACCATTCGTGTCATTTCCAGCTCGCGCAATGGCCGCTGTTGCTGCAGTCGCCACTTTCTTGACAACATAACGGAGGGTTAACACGGTGTTTCGTACGTATAATAAGGGCCGTTTTTATTTTAACGACACAAATTGGCAAGTTTTCGGAAATTTCGATTTTCAAGTCTTCCTGAAAAACTTGCCAGATGCAATGGCAAGTCCAAATTTCCGTAAACTCGCTAACAAAGGGCGTGGGGAATACCCATAAAAAAGCCTGGCAAAAAACTTGCTAAATTGGCATATCCAAATTGCCAAATACGTGTCGTTAAAAACGACCCCAAACGTGAAAATTTCATACCGGTACCTGGTATCACACACGAATACGGACTGCACTGTATTGTGTTATTGTGGCGATGAGTTAACGTGAAAACAACAACAACGAACTACTGTATGCGTTTCTATTTACACAGAGGCCGGTTGTCTAGAGATAGTGAGGCGGGGATGATCTTTCCTGCCGTAACTTTTGCCTTCTTGTGCAAGACCCTATACTAGGATCTGACAAGAAGAATAAAATAAAGGAAGCAAAAGCTACCCCGCCTGCCTATTCGTACATTCTGATACTGTAGTAACATGCCTCGTACCTGGTACGTACTGTAGCTCATATAATAGTTCATCGCGAGCCGGCGCAAATAATGACCACAAACAAAAAAAAAAAAAAAACGCAGATACGCAGATACCAAAAATTACTTGGAAGACTCTGCTGCGGAGATTGCTGGCCGCAGCCACGAACGCCATCGCGATGCTGTTGTCCTTGTCGAATTCCAGGCCCGCCCCCTCCCCCCCCCCGCCGCCTGCATCACCTTCGCCCTGTGTCCGTCGCCAACGCAATGGCAGAGGTGGAAAATGCGACAAAATGTCTGCGTGTGCGCGTGTTCTTCACAGTAGATCGTTCACACGTCGAACGGACCATGATCTGTACACATACACAGCAGTTCCTTATCTGCCGTTATCTATGATTCGTTGGGCGGGATCTGTACACAGTACAGATCAGTACAGATCCAACCCACAAAACATTCGCAAAATGTGTACATCATGCAGATTGTACGCGTTTCACCCGGCACGATACACAAGCTAGATCCTACACAGACCTGCCTTGAGATGCGTATCTAGACCATGAAGTGGGAATGGGCATCATATCATCATCATCATCATCAGTATCAGTGTCCAAGGGTGTCCTTACAGGTGCGCGTGTGCGCGTGTTTTTCACAGTGAACCATTCTGCCCACCCAGTCCGTGGTCAATGTTCAACCCAGAGAGGTAGGCACCAGCTGCGGCCGCAGATTACGAGAGCAGAGAAACACACATACGCCCTAAGCGCGACACGCGGAAAAACAGCAGCGGTTACAACTGACAGAAAAACCGTGGAACCCACTCTGACCCAAAGTATAGCACCCATTTCACATTCACCTCAGAGGACAATATTCACGGCCATGTTCATGTCAGAGTCCAAACCGGGATCACACTCGACGTTCATACACGTATGATCCGTGTCGTACGTATCAAAGTCGAAACAGGGGTCATATGTTATATTGGATGATGTCCACATCAGAGTGGTACATCTCCTTTCGGTCGTAAAAGGTTAGCCATACCGTAGCTACTGCGTCCTCTTATTCTACACGAATTCCAAGTATATACGTCCCTGAAAAAAAGTGCAGCTATGAAAAACTCAAGAGACTAAAGCTGTAAGTTGACAAAAGGGTTTCACGACTAAATACGAATCGGCAGTTTTGGGTCGTTATCCAGCTAACCGGCTTCAGTCGGCAATATGTCTGGTGAAAAGGCCGGTTGATAACGAGCCGGCTTGCCGACGTGAGTCAGAAGAAATGTACTAGTATCCCGCATTCAACAATCCTTCATACACCTATGGAAACCCATAATAAGTTGGATAGTTGGCACCTCCGGGGAACGGCTACCTATAATAATAGTCCAACTATAATAATTAACCGTCGGTGACTTGAGCCCTTAAGGACTGCACTCCCGTCTGGAGGGCAATTGGGGGGAAATTACTTGGAATTAGAGTTAAAAGCATTTTTTTGTGCAGTCCAGTACTAAATAGGTTAAGCCGTGCATAGTTTAAACCGTTACACCAGGCAGTACTTTCGGAGTACCATTTTTCGTATTTCTACGTTCACCTATTAATAGTGTAATAGTTATTTATAGCACTCGAAGTGTGCCCATGATAATTCAAATTGAACTTTCGGGAAAAACTGCCACCGTCATCGTTGGTATTCACGTATTCACAGAAGATCACGATAGAAAGCATGTTTTTCTAGGATTAAGTACTGGCAGAGTAAAACGTGTGGGCGTATATACGTAATCATACTTTGGTACGCAAGGAGGACATGTACGTACATATGATGTCAGGCAACAACTGCAATGCACTTCAAACGAGGTTGTACTAAACTACTGTAATTTAGCAAAATAAGTACGTAACTGCTGTAATTCATGTACGAACGCAGTCGAAAATAAGTAAAATATGATTATGTCGAGAAAGAAGAGATATTTGTGACTGTCAATAGGACGGTGACCCATCTCATCGTACTCATCGTGCCATATGTTACAACATATCACCATGCCATACCACCTAACCATACGTACGGCATTACCTCACCACCATACCACAATACCTTACCGCCTTGATTACCACCGTACCCTACCATCTTACCAGAGCCCTAGTCTTGTACTTCGTACCAAAGACCAACCGCCAAAGCCGTCCTTTCGCAAAAAAAATTTAAGGTTACACGCGTAGCCTTACCTGAGATCATCCTTCCGGTAGATCTGCTGTATGCACCGGGCCAACTCCCTCACGCTGCCAGCCTCATCCCATTCGCGCCTATCCCAGCCACGCTCCCGTACACAGCTCGGAGACTCTCCGGGTCGCCTGCCATTTGCGCAGATTTTGTTCGTTTGTTTGTTAGTATTAATCGTACGCCTTTTCGCGCACCAAATAATTGGAGCCTTTTCTGTCACCACAGACGCCAGCCCTATGGCCATGAGGTAATGCGCCTACCACCAGGTAGGTTTGGGTTTGTTCGTTTGCCATGCTTGTTTTTCCCGAGGCATTGCTTTTCCACTCCAAATTCATTTTGAGCCCTTCTTCTGACCAGCCTAGCCCTATGACGATGATTTTACGCGAACACGGCAACAACAACATCCACCACACTACAGCAGTACAGAAAGCACTTGTGTCGCAATAAGCCACGACGACGACAACAGCCAACACCAAAAAAAGCCTCCATAATCTGGAGAACAGGGCTACACTGGGTTTCGTAACCTCGAGATATTGCCCCCCCCCGGGACTGGAGAGCACCGCACATTTAGACGGCACATCTGGGGTTTGATAATACGGAGGCGGTCATCACCCCGGGAGGATAGATAAAACTACCCCTCTGTACAGCCACCAGACACAACGTCATAAAAAAAATACTCCGATTCATTTTCTTTTCAATTTGGACTCATACTTCTATTTTCCCTTTCTTTTCTTTTTTTTTACTTTCCACCTCAACTCGTGGGGGAGGGTAAATAAAACTACCACCGAACAATGCCCTAGAAAACCAATGCGACCCGATTTTTTCAACTTGGGGGTTTATACCTCTTGACTTTCCAGCTGCTCCAACTCGCGGGAGGTTTTTCCCTGAGCGGCATTCACTGGACCAAAAAATACAGTTTCATCTTTCTACTACAGCAGTGGGCTTCTATAGTGCCGGTTGTCCGCTATCGCGCCTGTGGAATCGCTTGGCAGAGATGATAGGATTATAACCTACAGTAGAGTGTGACAGTGTGACAGCAGTGTGCGGAGGGATTAGTGCCTGTTGCCGCTACGTACGTACAGCAGTGCCGGTATTGTTGGCTGTCGCATATGGTACCGGCACTATACAGGGGCCGTCGATACTGCTGTATGAAGACTGAACCGGTCCTTCCATTCCCCTCTATAGTGGTATCCACCACCTACCGCGGTGCAAGGTTCCCCTTCGGGATGCATGTAGGTAACGTGAAATCCCGGGGGCGTCGCAAGGCGAAAAGGCAGTCACAGCAGTTAACACACGTATTTTACAGCTGTTCATGGCGGAAACGTACGCCATGGGAAAGCGTACTGCTCCAAGGAACGAGTAAGAATAGTATTCAGCAGGAACAAACTGACAACTACTCTTTCTGTGGTGATTACTACAAATCACGGTGGAAGTATATCACGGTGGCCCACACCAGTAGTAAACAGGCCCAAAGCGAGCCCCAAGGCACCCGCTTTGCCGCGTTGTATCTCACAGAACCACGGCGTGAATCGAAACCCTTGCCTGTTTCAAATACGCGGTTGTTGAAAGGCTTGGGCTTCCCATCGATGCTACACTCGTATTAATTAGAAATACACTGGAAAGCTTCTCTCCCCCCCATTCTGGGCGTGTACATCATTGGTAGTAGGGGTCGCCGTGAAAGAGGCACATCAAGACTGACGCAGAGGCGTTGGAAACCATACCTGTACGTACGCAACATGTTACCAGATCCCACCGAGACGAACACGCCTTTTACCTTTCGTGGAGCGCCTTACTTTTAGTTTCACGTGTACTCATTTTTGTCTTATCTTCTGCTTCCTACAGTAGTTTGGCGACCAGATGCTGAAACTGCGGTAACAGCAACGACAGGCATAAACAACAGCCAACCACCAACATACAACAATGGCAACAAGCCACTAGGACGGCAGCAGCAGCAGCAGCAACACGAAAAACATCCACGACAGAAACGGCGACCAAAAACAGCAAGCAATCACGACAGCAGCCGCATTACCACTGACGACAGCAACTCCAACAACAATAACAACAACTACAGAATTGAAAAATGACAAACACATAAACATCAGCAACAACAACTACTATTAGAAGAGCACCGACAACACAAACAACACAGAAAAAAAAAGAACACCACCAACACTACATCAGCGACAGGGTCCCACCTTACTGCCTCATGAGGCAATATTTACGACGCATGGAGCTTGCTCAACTGAGGCACGAAGTATCCAACAAAGCATGCCTCATTACCACCCAGTAACGCATGCCACACTATCCCCCAAAAAAGGCATGCCTCAATCCCCCAAAAAGCATGCCTCATTACTCAATAAGTCATGCCTCATTACCCACTCAGGCATTAAGGCATGCCTCAATGTCGCTATTTTCGTTACAGACCTACTGCTGTCAGTACCTGGTAGGTTGTTTTGCCTGCATTTCTTTAAAAAAACCAGCTGCAAATTGATCGGGCGAGACATATACAGAGCTGCTCAAGTTGCGGGAGGCCTCAGAAAGTGTTACACAGCAGTAGGTGCACCCCTGAGTCATTCCACATTTTTAGGGGAGGGGAGGGGGTGAGGGGTGAGGCGCTCTGTGCCTCGCACAAAGAACCCGACGAAACTAAACAGAAAAAAAACACGAACATGATTCGAACTATGTTGGCGAGTTGTTTCTGGCCTGATCAGCTGATCAGGAAGTCCCGTCAGCCAAGCAAAGAATCCTTCACAGGCACTATTGTAGGACAGATCAAGGTCTAATGCAGATAATATAGATCCTGACTGCCGCTGTAAGGTGCTGAGCAGGACCTGTGTATTAGTAGTGCAGATCTAAAACCCAGGTAGCTCGTCCTAAATCATGCAGAATACATGGGTCAGCGACCACCCGGCAACATGAGCTAGATCATCGAGTGGGAATCATTCGCTCTGTAGATGATCTGTACAATGTGTGGTAAATTTTGAACCAAAACTACTGCGCCACCCTGTCCCTAAATATAAGGATCGTTTTTACGTCAACATTCAACACAAACGATTCTTATATTTAGGTACAGAGTGGTACGCGTCATCAACAAGAACAGCATTCCTTACTTGGTTTCCTTCTCCAGCACGCTCTCCTCCAGGGGCACGGGAGTCCTCTCTGCACCCTTATACCTGCGGGGTACCCGATTTAAGAGCGGCCACGATAGCATAACATAATACCGTAACATAAATTAACACGACGAGGCATGGTATGACTAAAAAATTACGAAATACAACATCATCACTCGCACGAGGGTGAGAGCTGCGTAGCACATGCCGCAGCCGGCTCAATATCACGACGTAGACCAGCACAAAAAACACAAACACACATATGATATACAGCACTGTCGACTCTGGCATGAACATCATCACCGTGTGGACTCTACAAACGTGACAATACGGGGACTATGTTCCAGGCCAGAGTGATTGTGTGACGCAAATATCGGAAGCCTTGCTTCATACCTGCGAAAACAATCACATCACGTCACATGACAGCTGCCGGTGGCATCCCGACATACAGTAGATGCCACCGGCATGCCACCGGCAGCTGTCCAAGACATTACTACCGTTGTCGCACTGGACTACCCGGTATGTACACACAATAAAATATACTGTAGGGCACATTACCACTCACTCGACACGATGGTTGACGGTTACTGCGTACCACAAGAATACAAGTACAGAACCCTACGCGCAAGCCCAACTCGATCAAAAGCAAGGGTACCAAGGTATGGGGGTATCAATGTTCGTCTCGTACGCAGGTGTGCGTCAACCATAGTGTCGAATAGCTGGTGGGTCTATACCGATTGCGTAATACCCAGGCATACCATGACCTTCAGATCCCGATGACCAGGTACTGAGTTAACTGCTGTGGTGGCTGTGTTTTCCTGCCGACATTTTACCACGGGGTAGGTTTTTGTGTGAAGAGCTAACGCCAGTCAACAACAGCAGCGTGCCTGCGTGCAACACAACACCACAACCACCACCACTACAAACAGAAACATCTGAACCCCCACCACCCCCACCGCGATCGCTATCCTAGGAGATAGATGGCGGCCACAGGAGGTCACACAGGAAGGGGATAAGATTAGCAGAAAGTTTCTGTGTGGTATATGGAAACAACGTAATGAGCGCCCAATTGTTGGAGGTGTCTCTATCAGGAGCAGGAACGGTGCTCCGTCTCGAAAGGGATGCGTGGTCAATGGTCAAAAGACTAAGGCAAGCAACAAATGAGTACGCACTCCCCCCCCCCCCCCCCCCCCCCCCCCCCCCCCCACCCCCGCCACCACCATAAAACAGAACCACGCAGATAATAATTACAAGAACGTTTCACACGCAGGAATCCACACCTGTCCATTCCCAGCTGCTTGGATATCTCGGTCGAATAGAGCGCCTTAAGGACGTTGGAGCTGTATTGGGCCAAGGCCTCCTCCGACGCTATAGTCGAACTCCCCGCCTCAGGCCGTGCTAGGACCTGATCAGCCGACCGACACCACAGAGACATTGACAATCCCACTCTTTTTCTGTCAAAGTCGACTATCTCGACTATTAATACGTACGCAGGTAGGTGATGGCATTTTTGTTTCAAACCCAAGCAGTCAAACGGACCGCGATCCACTCTGGAGTTTCTCACAAACGACGAGGGGATGCCCTACAGTTGAAAAAAAAGCACTATTACGGGGGACCATAGTAAATAGGACCAAACATTGGAAATATATGGGTGTTTGTGTGCACCGTAGGTTAGTCATCAAAGCCGACGAGGTGATGGCATTTTTTTTTTTAAAACGCAACGCAGTAAAGTGGTGCGTACCAGGTGCCATTTTCGTGCTGGACAAGAAGCAATGAGGAGATACAATTCGTTCTCTTTCAAAGTCAAAAGCAACGCCCGAGCTGTATTGGGCAAAGGCCTCCTCCGACGCAATAGTGGGAACTCTCCCCCTCCAGATGTCAGACCAACCGACGAAGTAAAAAAACAACTTAGTAAAACCAACGAAACGGACCCAACGGAAAAATCGTTCTGACCCATGAAGGCGGATAACCCGGTGATAAGTTCCTCGTACGGCAAGCATACAATACTTCCGTAGATAAAAAAAAAACACAAAACCTACGGAATGAAACAGTCGTATCAAAACCAACGCAACAAACTTGACGGAAAAACCGACCTGATCCATGAAGGCGGGCTGCCCGGTGACAGGGTCCTCGCGCAGCAAGCATACAATCTAGCTCGTAGACGCGTGCTTCCGGTGGGCGTACCACCTACCTCTGGACGGAAATGTAAGGACCGCTTCGTCTTGATATTTATGCCTAAGCGCTCCTCATATTTACGCCGAGAGTGGTTCAGTACTAGAAGTAATACTATTACGGGGGGCCATAGTAAATGGGACCAAATATTGTTAGTAAAAATAGGAAAATATAAATGTTTTCGTGTATACCATAGGTCCTATTAACTATGGCCCCCCGTAATAGTATTTTCGTGAGGCTCAGCACTTGAGGGGGTTCTGCAACCTCTTCGAGAAAAAAGATGTGCGCACCAAGCCCGACACAGATTAACAAAGGATTGCAAATCATAATTTGCAATGCACCTCGGATCCCGGGGACTTCATTAACAACCCTTTTCTGCAAAAGACTGCAATCCCGTTTTGGGGACGCGTCACTGACTGCAGACCTCTCACTAATTCGTCCCCCAAACGGGACTGCACTCCGCAAACTCCTGAAAGAGTTAAGGTAGCTCCTCAGTTTTTGGCCATAATGTGGTATACACTATCCCAACGCCCCAACGGGTAGGGTGGAACGTGGCTGGACCAAGTCCGGCGGGAAGGTCTCATAGCCTCGGTTTATCTTAGTGGGTGAGCTCGCGCAAGTCCCACACTACCCGGAAGAGATTACTCTCCCGGGTGGCTATATCCACCGCACCTGCTCCTCTCGGGGATCGGGTCGGGTCAACGCGCCCAAATCCAGGGGTAACAACAGCCTGTTCTGATCTTGCAACGGGAGCTATTGTATGGGCTAAATTGACACGACACGAAATTGGAACGAGGAAGTGTGGTGAGCTTAAGCTTTATTTTTACCATTCCGCCGGAGGATATAAAAAAAAAAGAAAGAACATGTATCGTATCGTAGCACGCGACCGACGGGGCTAAACATACCACATTGAACCGACGAAACGAAACCGACGGAGAAACAGACCGGGTCCATGAAGGCGGACTTTTTTTTTTTTCCCTCTTTCGATTTGTTTTTCTTGCTTCTTTTGTTTTTCGCTTTTATCTTTCATATAATGCGTATGTCGTGCCTCTCGTATCCAGTACGATAACATGGCATTGCAGTGTCTACTCTGCTTACTGCATAGCATTGTAGTATATGTGTGGCGTAGTTTCGTGACCACAGAACGTGTAACTCCCTATTATTACGGGGGGCCATAGTAAATAGGACCAACTAATGTTGGTAAAAATATCAAAATATCTAGGTTTTTGTCTGTACCGTAGGTCCTATTTACTATGGACCCCCGTAATAGTAGGATTCAAGAATCGGTACGGACAATGGTTGTGCTGGCTGTCGACGGGTAGAAAGAACGGTTCAATGTGCAAGAATCGGTACGGACAATGGTTGTGCTGGCTGTCGACGGGTAGAAACAACGGTTGAATGTGAAGAACACATATGACCAAAACACTGCCCGGTGTTCAGGTTCCTCGTACAGCAAGCACACTGGTACAACGTAGCTAGTAGATAACGAAACAAAAACCGACGACACGAAATCAGCGAAATGAAACCGGCGGAAAAACATACCTGGTCCATGAAGGCGGACTGCCCGGTTACCGGGTCCTCGTACAGCATAGACTCTTCCACCTTCCCGAACATGAGAACGAACAGCTGCTTCGCCCAAACGATGCAGTGGACCGGCTTCGACGGTGTGCTGCAAAGACAATAAAAACATCGATCATATACGAAAAAAAACAAAACACACACAAAACACGTCGTTTTCGTTGCAATTAATAGCGCACGTGCTTCAATAAATAGTCACGAAAGCGCTGAAATGAAGCGATACACAACATACCAAGCACCTTGTACATAGCACCAGTTACAGCAGTACAGCAGTACTGGTGTACACAATAAGTCAGCGGCCAGCTGAAAGTACGGCCTACTCATGTACCGTGCTGTGTGCTATGAAATGAAACGGGCAGTCTACTGATACTACCCCGTACTGCTTGCCACACAGTACTGGTTCGCGATTAACGTGCGAGCTACTGATACTGATACTACTGCCTGCCGTACTCTGCGCAAAGAGAAGGCGGCCTACTGACTGATACCACTGCTGTTCGATCTATAGCACGCTAAGAATGCGTGCGTGGGGTGTTGTCGCTACTGTTCGACCTACTGCAGGTTGTGAAACGGGCAACCTACTGATACCACTGTATGCCGAGTTACTGATTGACCTACTGAACGCTGTCAACGGGTGGGATGTTATTACTATAATACAGTTTTACGTACCACTCATGCTGTGAAATGGGCAGCTTACTGATACTGCTGTTCGCCGAGCTACAGCTTGACCTAGTGCACGCTATAAAGGGATGGGATCTTGTTGCTACTATTTGACCTGTGAAACTTGCAGCCTACTGATGCGTATTTTGCTGCTGCTGTGTGCCGAGTTGTGCCAGGCGGGAGGGTGAGTAAAACAGCAGTGACACGTCAGAAGCAAACGCTGCAGCAGTATGATAGTTTTCACGCCTTTCTATAGGAACACCAACACATCCTACTATTAATAATAGCAGTACAGCGTATTGGTGTACTCCTAAGTGTTCTACTAGTATATCTTATTGCTATACTCCAAATATACCCCACTATTCATATATGGCATTGCAATGTGTTCTTGCTATATGTTATTTACGACCCCGGCCATGCATGACATACATGAGTACCCCCCTCTCGCCCCCCCCCGCGTGCGTGCGCTAATGGACGGAGGACACGACTGCAGTGTATGCTGTTGCTGTATCCGATCAATAGCATACCTGCGGATGGTGCAGATGGGATGGACCTTCGGCGTCTGCTTCGGTTTGCACTCGTAGCACTCCGTCTCCCCCTTGCTGATCACCGTCACCTGACCAGATACAAAAAAAAAAAGTACTAAAAATACTACTGTATAAAATTCAACGAAAATCACAAATCCAAGACAGTAAGCAAGCGAGAAACGCCACCGGGACGTAAGACAACGTGCAACCGCCCAACTCGGCGTCAGACACAAAAAAACAAAACTACACTAATCATGAAAAATCGAACGACAATCAAGAATCGAAGACAGCAAGCAAGCGAGAAACGCCGCCGGGACAAGACGACGTATCACACAACTCCCCAACATGGTGTACACAAACACAACAAAAACATCAGCAGAAAAAAAAAAACGGATATCTATGCATCTAACACAGCACGGACGCGAGAAACGGAAACGCCACCCGGATCAAGACAACGTACAACTCCCCAACATGTTCCTGTAACTGTTCCAGGTTCGTTCACGCCACTGTTGCTGGCATCCCTGAAACTGCTGGAATGCTGTAATGATATGTTATCACAATAGTGCTCCGGGAACTGTTCCTGATGCTGGTCCTGGTACCGTTCCTCAGACGGTTGTAGAGAACGTTCTTAGCGCCGTTCTTTTAGTAAAGCATCTCTCACCTGGCCGAGGTACCCGGTGGTGCCGCTCTCGATGAGCGGCTTATTCACCGCGAGGCAAAGCCGATTCACGTGCCTTTTCGGTGCAATACCACACGCCAGTAACAGCACCAGAGAGCCAAACAGCCAGTGGAATACATATGACGGACCCAGCAGAATCCACAGGCAGTGAGATTTCCAGCCAGTTGACACCCATCCAACCATCCAGTTCAAAATAGGAAACGGTGCGGACGCGATGAGAGCAGCAGGCGGAGCAACAACCGGAGCAAGCAGCGGATCGACAAAGTGCCGGGGCAATTGTAGAAACGGATGAAACTTGTAACGACAGCAGTAGCACGTCCACTGCTGTCTACTGCTGTCTACTGCTGTCTGTAGATACTCCCATGTCTACGCCACCACAGAATGCAACAAAACTACAGCAGATGCTATTAATACTGTATTTTTATGTACAACGTAAAGGCCACCATTGATACTCCAATCACGCTCGGGGGTAGAGTGTAGTGTACGGCAGAAATCCTGATATCTGTCGGCCACTGGCACCATTCTTCAAGTTAGGTCCCAGTAAAGTTCACCACATATTCCACATTTTTTATCTGATTGGCTTAGGGCCAGGGTCAGGGTTGGTCTGAACGGCTCAGCGTTATGGCTAGGGTTAGTTCTATGCCGTTTCGCTGTGTGCAGCCAGCAAATGGTTGTCGAATACTGTAAGTGGTATACTCCCCTCACGACAACGGCACGCTGTGAAAGACGCGGTTCGTATATATGTGTATGCACACTCGTTGTTCCACCGGGAGAGTAAAAGATTAGCATACAGTGAACTATTAATAGTGTATTGGTACACTAGTGTCGTAGAAGTGTAGCCAGGTATGAAAAGGATGCATGGATTGACAGAGCGACACCAGGTACCAGGTGTGAAGCCAATGAACACCAACAGGTATGTGCGTACACGCTACATAGAAAATAGACCAATAAACCAACCCCACGTGGTGCTGTACTATGCGATACACCTTCGTGCACATCATACGCCCCCCATCCGGCAACATGATCGGTATCATGCAGCTCATACACCATCATACAGAATCTTACATATCATACACATCAGGGACGTTTTTCCTTCCTCTATTTTTTTTGTATCATGAGCAGAAAATATACCCTACAGAACGTAATTCTTCCCTGAATATCTATACAGTAATACAGTAATAGACACGTAAACTGGTCTGATCTTATCTGATCTGTCTCACGTAAGACATTGTCGAGAGCGGCGAATACGGTGCAAACGTACGAAGGATGTAGGATGTTCTTCCCTCACAGATTAAGATATTTAAATGTGCATGTATCTTGCCTGAGACATCTGCTGCACATCGTTGAAATGGGGATCTATCTGCTCTGAAATATCTACAGAATTAAATTGGGGATCTGTCTCGCCTGAAATATCCACTCAACATTATGAAATGGGGATCTGATCGGTCTGATGTTACTGTAAGATACTGCTCTACCTTCGAGCGTCCACGTTGTCCAGGGCGTTGAGCACGATGTCGAAGCTGCGGATAAAGGGCAGCCCGAACTGCGACTCCTTCACGTTGCCGTGGTGCGCCACGATTCTCGCCCCCGGGTTGAACTTCAACACCGCCTCCTTCGCCATCAACGCCTGCGATACAATACATCACAGACACACAACAAAATACACGATAATCATCAACGCCTGCAACTCAACACCACACAATAAAAAATGCGATAACCATCAACGCCTGCAACTCAACACAACACAACAAACCGCAGACAACCAATACCGCCTGCAGAGCAACACCACACAACAGAACAGAACACGCCACATACCATCACAGATCAACGTCATCAAAGCACAACATACCATAACCACAACCATCGGCGCCTGAAAATACACCACCGAGCAACATACACGACACCCAGCAACGCCTGTGATACAGTAACATACAACAGAGCACACGAACACCATCAACGCTTGCAATACAGCACCGCACAACAAAAAACACGATGATGACAAGTCATACGAAAAGCACTATTAATAGTAATAGTAACCGCAAACATAAAATAGCACACGACAACAAGGAAAAATGACACCGTCATACTGCTCAACATAGCTCTAAATACCCAGACCATTGATATACGATCAATACTGAACTACAATACTACTATTACGGGGGTCCATAGTTAACAGGACCTATGGTAAACATAAAAAGCTACCAGGTATACGATATTTACCTATTTTTACTAACAAAATTTGGTCCCATTAACTATGGACCCCCGTAATAATATGGTACATCGATGTTATAGCTATTCAAGCTATTGCCTCCACCATGAATACTAACCATAACTACTCAATAATAGTGTTAATGGTGCTACTGTAGATTATTAAGCTGTAAATGCATCAACACTACTCCTGACGGTAGTATACTGCAGTCATGATACTATTAATAATGCTGTTATGACCAATACCCAACAATCATTAGTGACCAAAGCAGTGCGGCATCACGCTGTTGTGGACGTGGCGAGGGCGGACGAGAAACTGGTCGTCGGGGTTCAACTTGTCGATCGTGTCCAATACTATCAATACCATTAATACGTACCAGGTACCACTCTTACTAGCTATTGATATGTAAATAAATAGCACTGTAGTACCAACAGCAGAAACACTGCTATCACCATTACTACCGGCCTACTGCGGCAGATACTATTTTGGTGACCAGTACCCAAGAGTCAATGGGAGCGTGGAACCTTGCTGTTGTCGAGGCGGTGCGAGGGGAAGAGAAGAAACTGGCGGGTGTAGTTGGACTTGTCGACTGTATCCGATGCTATTAATAGCACTACTACTGACCAACTGCTGCAATAACAATAACATTAATATTAATAGTAGTATCTACCAACATCAACACTACTATCAACACTACTGTAATGATGACGCTACTGCTACCTCTACCGGTATTAATAGGACGAATTGCCAATAGCCAAGAGCCAATGGGAGCGCGGTACCTTGCTGTTGTCGACATGGTGCGGGCGGAAGAGAAACTGTCGGTTGAGGTTGGACTTGTCGATCGTATCCAAATCCACCACCTCGATGTCCTGAAAGCCCGTCTGCACCAAGTTCTTCAGCAGCTCGCATCCTGTCCACCCCACCCAGGAAAACCCAACATGCCAGCAAACACATCGGACAGATTATATCCATCCCCATTGTACACATTGCACACATTGGACATATCAGATCCTCAGTACGCACTAGAAAGGTCGGACAGATCATATCCATCTCCATTGCACGGATCGGACATATCATATCCATCCCAACTTCATAGATCGGACAGATCGGATCCATCGCCATTGCACAGATCGGACGTATCATATCCATCCCCATTTCACAGATCGGACATATCAGATCCACCCCCCTTGCACAGATCGGACAGATCATATCAGATATCCAATGCACAGATCGGACAGATCATATGCTCTTATCTCAAGAGCTAGGTCGTTCGGAGCAGATAGATACCAGAGTTACATGATCTGCACGGCCTACGTCGTGTTGGCCGGGTGGAATCTGTTGTGACTTATGACACGGCTCTCGCTTGCGCCACATGTATCGCCGGGTGGGATGTATATGATACGGCTCTTGCGCAGCATCTCATAACGGGTGACCTAGATCTATTTATAGGTGGCCTAGATGATCTACTGTGGAATAGATAGATCGTGATCTGTACGATTTTGCGCAACATAAAAAATACGAAATGCAGTACACGACAGCAGTTAAGAATCTCCTATTTTGGTCAAGGCTGGTGGCTTATGGTGACGTCAGCGTTGAACAAAGGCTCTTAAAGGAAGCTATATAAGATTTAGAGCGGCGTATTAGCTCAGCAATAATGCTGAGCTGCAAATCCTTCAATCGTACCAAAACTCAGCCTGAAATTCTCAACTACCAAATTCTCCACGCATCACGTGTACTGCAGCATGACTGTTCTTTCTATCAATAGTAACATTGTTTATGCCATTCGAATCTGAAGCATGAGTGTCGATCGCAAAAAAATATCGAAAAAAACGGAAAAATTTCGTCTGTTAAAAAAATAGAAAACGTAAATCCACGACAACCAATAACATCGTCGTCGTTGAAACTGCCTTACGTCACCTTTTGCCTTAACTCCTTTAGTACCGCAGTCCCGATTTGGGGACAAACCAGTCTAATTCCAAGTCATTTGTCCCCAAAACGGGACTGCGGTACTAAAAGATTTAAGCACGGAAGGCGCTACCCTCCAACCACACTTAATCCAATATATCATAGACAGCAGTAGCTTCTATGGGTTTTGTACCCCCTTGACTCCTTTGCCATTAAATGTCTCGATATTTCCTTTCGTCAGGCGGGCAGCATACCGTTCTACTGTTCTACTATCAATATCAACACTTGGCACTCATGCTATTATTACAGTTGACACAGTATTATCACAACTACTATGACGGGGGTCCATAGTTAATAGGACCTATGGTATACACAAAAACCTATATATTTCCCTATTTTTACTGACAAAATTTGGTCCCATTTACTATGGCCCCCCGTAATAGTTGGAGTTTTGGTACCACAGCCTGTCACAGGTGAGGTACATTATAGCTTCGGTACAGCCAAACTCGACACCAACAACCAACGTCATCCCCACCCACCTACACCAACACCGCCAAAGTCATCCTCACCCCCGTCCCCACCCCAACACCACCACCAACACCGTTACCATACCCACCGCCACCGCCGTCACCAGCAGCAGCAGCACCAAAACCCACCACCATCACTGCCAATATCCACCACCAGCACCAGCACCAGCACCAATGCCAACATCTACCAGCACCAGCACTACCACGGAAAACCACTGACACCACCACCACCAACACACCACCAACACACCACCAGCACCAGCACCAGCACCAGCACCAACACCACCGCCACCCACCAATTCCGCCGGCGCCGACGACGAGCAGCTTGGCCTTCTGCACCTTGTCGAAAAGCTCCGTGCCCTGAGTCGCCAAGCGTCGTCGCCAACAAGTCCAACATCAGGCGTTGTGTGCATGTCATACCGGTCTGTACTGCTATTTAATATCACACAAACATGAGGACGGTTTGGTTTTCATAATAATGCTTGTACGCAGTTCTTTGATTCCCGGCTAGAGTAGTGCATACGTATATAGCATACTCGGTGATTCACTTTTCGATCATACCAGGCGCAAATTAAGCAACAGCGAGAAAACACCGAGCTAGGATGTATGTCGCACATAGCATACGCGCCACCGCGGCAGTGTCCGTGCGTGAGAGGTCACACCATCAAAAAAAAAAAGAAGAGGGTGACTGGAACGAATGATGTTTGTGGTGTTGTTGTTGTTGTTGTTGTTGGTGCTGTTATTGTCGTCGTTGCTGTAGTTGCTGTGGTGGTTGTTGGTTGTGATTGTGGTTGTTGCTGTTGCTATTGTAGTGGTGGGTGTTGGTAGTGATTGGTGCTGTTTGTTGTGGTCGTTGTAGCTGTGGTTGTTGTTTTTGTGGTCTTCACACTGAACAAGTGCCAGTGCAATTACCTTGAGGCCAGATCTGGTGCATTTTTTTTTGAGGTGATATTATATGGCTGTTTACGGAGGCTTCGGGGTATCTGGTCTCGTTTCTGATCAGATTTTATCAAAATCACGTCTTATGGGGCCTGTTTGGTGGAAAAAATGTTCCTCCGAGATTTTATCACTCATGAAATTCCATGAAATGATTTTTTTGGACAGCCTTTTCTGATCAACTTTGAAAGTGGTAAGATTTGCTTTTGTACAAGACCTCGGAGGCATTGTACAATTTTGTATAGGTTACAGAATGGGCTCATGATGGGTCACGACGCTACATGCTTGGTTACTCTTGTACACAGCTGGGCTCCAGCACTTGTGCATCGGCCACTACGGAGAGAGAGGGCATCAATACCTTGGCCACCATCGCGTCCCTTGAGGCCGCCCAACTGCAGCTGCTCTAGGCAAAACAACTTTGGAGACGAATAGGACGAGACTACAGCAGTATCAAAACAATCTATTAATATTAGTAGCGGTTTCTTTTTTTGACTACGACGGCCGCAAGCAGCTCATGCTCCGCGAGAGCGAGAGCTCCTTGCTGGTCCAGCGACTAGCAAACCCCTTACGCAGCTCCCCAGGAGGTTCCACATTCCGTTCCTTCCTTCGAGGAGCTGGTGGTGAAGATTGATCGCCCAACCCGGCGTGAACGACTCGTTCGTGTCGTGGTCCACGTACGAGGACTTCAAAATCTCGGTTCTGTTTTTTTTTTTTTAATTCTCCCATGAAATAAAACCAAAAACACCATAAGACGGCACATGGCACCAATCGGGTGTGGCTTTTTGCAGGTGGAAAATCCGACTTCCTGCCTTTTTCAATCACTCAAAAAGAACTGCATACGATCCGGCCTAAGGGCCAATCTTATCGACGACTTTTGGTCCTTTCAATTTGGCACGATATTTTTTTTTCTAATTTAATTTGCATCTGATTGGCCGAAGAGTGAATGATCAGGCAGGATTCGAAGGGGCAAATTAGAAAATTCAATTTGAGTGAAAAGTCTTTTGGGACTTTTTTCGTGTGATTTTTCTAATTTCAATTTCGAATTTGGGAGTTGATTAGCCTTGATGTAGCATGTTCAAGGTGGGTCAACACCCCCGGTGGAGTCTGGGGTGATTCTTGGCCGCTTCGGTGACCACCGTCGAGGCGATAAAACGCGAACCTCAACGACTGGCGACCGGAGCAATAGCCGCGCCCACGGCCACAGATCATATCACATCGTTACCCTGGCGGTGGCGCCTCAAAAGAAATCATGGCGGCGCAAGCCCCTTTTTTCGGCCTGCTCGATCGGCCAACCATCACGAAAACCGAGCTAACGAGCGAAAAAACAGAGGATACGCTCGAGACCTCGATAGCTGCACCACCATAGCTGTTCCGCACGTGGCGCTTGAGGGTTCCCTCCGCCCACCCGCCCACCCAAGAAACCCTGAGAGTGATAGCTTCCTATCCTGCGCCACCGAAAAGAAAAAAATGCTGGCGGCGGCGCGCACGCGACAACACAAACCTTCGCTCTCGTCCACGCTCGTCGCTGTTTGTCGGCTGGGCGTTGTGTGACGCGCTGCGTAATTCCAGGTTGTTTCGATTCCCTTATTGTTTGACAATGAATGCGCCGTTTCCCGATAGGATACAAACACGTCTTTTTTTCGAAATCAAAATTAAAATTCATTGGAATTGAAATTTTATTTCCAAATTACGAAATTTAGCGTTCCTCGTTAATATGGGCTCTAAGCTTCATTTTTACCAATTCGCCGGAGGATAAAAAAAAAGAAATACTTCTACTCTGCCGTACGACACTACGTATAAAACAACGTCCACCAACACACAGGACCCGGAGCCTCAAGTCATTTACCTGGCATTCCCCTGTGAAGTTGAGAGGTACAGCTTGATTGGTCAGAACGCAAGGCATGACACATAGAATGCATGAGTATCACCTCCTTTCAGTGACTCCGAGCGTCACCAGGTTAATAGTTACCAGGTACCAGGTATCACGTAGTCGGACAGTCAGCCGTCTGCCGGAGGTCGACCATCCAACTTATCAGGTATCGGGTATCCGTATGCATACAGGAAGGCTTGTTCAATGCGAGATACAACATTCTTCCGCGAATCGCTCCGGACACCCCGTGACTTTTGAACTCTTCAACCAACGCTCGCCTTCGACAGCCAACCTATACATAGCAGACACACCGGGATGAACTTTTCGAGTGAAATTTCTCCAGAACAGAGGGAAGACACAGAACAAGCGTGGTGGCCTTGTAGCACATCTTTCCATACCAGTACATCAGTATATTTTAACCAGCATTGAAAAGACGCACCGTTCGGCGTATGAACCCTCCTCCTCGTCGAGAAAAAAAAAAAACCGCTTGGAAATTCGTCCGAACGTGTGTTCTCATAAATCACAACTCGTGTACGTTACGTACGGCAGCCGTGCATGTCCAGGCGACTCTCTATGTATGCCATACCCGTCACCCTTGATGATGCGGACGGCTGCACCGCCGACACACCTACTGCCAATGCCGGCGTATCTGCGCATATGAAGGAGATACCGTCGATGGAGTTGTGGCCAGCAGCGCCCCACGGTCCCACCCTGGCGACTGCGCGCGACCCGAAAACGTTTTGTTACACGATTCAAGTATATACGTAAAAATGATCGCCATGTCGCACGAGAAGCGGCGCGGCAAGCTCTCGCCAGATCCACTTTCACGCCTGTGGGCGGATTTCACGATATTTTACGGTGAAGTTCAAACCTTTTAGAACAGCACTCCCGTTTCGGGACAAACCACTTGGAATTAGAGCGAACTGTCCCCAAATCGGGACTGCACATACGCAGTTAAACCGACTGTCCTAAAGGGGTTGAGCGTTTTCCCGATGCACAAAAGTAGTGTACACTATTAATAGGACACAGCATGGGTTCGCGAACAAGAAACGCTTGATCTGAGCAACGTCTTACAGTAGAATCTTACGATTAACACCTGGTATGAAAAACTTACCAGGTATTGCTGTAGATACCATCCTTGAAAAATTTTTAGCACAGGATCTACTGCTATGGTGTGGCGCTCGCCGCTACAGCAAAAAACACGATTTCTTAATCGAATACCCTTAGCGTCCCCCAAAAAGTGAGCCTTTATTAATAGTTACACAAGCTTTTACCACTCTGGGCGTAGACATTAAAGGACCCTTTAGACATTAATATTAAGACCAAGCGTTCCTTATATTTTCGGCCAGAGTGGTGGGTTCTCTTATTCCTATTACGGGGGTCCATAGTTAATAGGACCTAAGGTATACATAAAAACCTATATATTTATCTATTCTTACTAACAATATTTGGTCCTGTTACTATGGTCCCCCGTAATAGGCCTATACTGCTCTACTCTACCTGGTACGAAGTATGTTGTTAATAATATTAATAGTATAAACGAACTGCTGCCTGTATTTTATATACACTGCTGCTGTATTCGTATTTTCTGGCATCAGTCTGATCGCAAACATACAGATAAGGTATGTGCATGTTTGTTTGGGTCATGTTCACGCCCCTTACATTAACGATCAATGAGACTGGGTTGGATATTGGATATTGGATAGCAGGTACGTACCTGGTACTGGCACTTCGACGTACCTGGCTGGTATTTCGTTATGCGGTACCAGGCACCAGGTTTGATATCACATGTATATATACGTAAGTACTGCTGTTGGGTGGAGAATTCTGTCAACAACAGGTACCCGAGGCCCGCTGGTCTATGAACATCGTACTCGTGCCTGGTAAAAATAAAACAGTACTTATGACCGATACGTCGTACCTGGTACGAGGTATGGCATTGAAGTATACTGGTACCCTGGTACACAGCAGGAGTACTATTAATAATTAATATTATTTAATAATAATACTGCTGCTCGTACCCGGTACTGGTACAAGTTTAGCACAGTATATATACGAGGTACGTACCCAGGTAAGTGGCATCATCATCTCGGACTTCGCAAAAACAGAAAAAAATGGTCTTGTTTCCTGTTTGTTGTTTGTCATGCAGGATCGAAGGAATTTCGTCCAGCGTCCACCAGGAGCAGCAATAGAGCTACTATGCCTAAGAGGTGCCAGCAGGGTACACCAAGTACGTCCTACTGGTACGTACGAGCTTATATATGAAACGTGGGTAGGAACACACGACCAACCCCACACAGCACACAGCAAACGTTCGTAGGCCCGTAAAAGACGATGTACTCTCTGCCTGATACTGGACATACTGACCGTAAAACACGCACCAGGTACGTACGTAAAAACGAAACAGATGCATCAGCAGCACAAAATTCGCCAGATTCCTTCACCTACTACTACTGCTGTGTGTAGGTACTGCTGGCACACAATATTATTAATAATAGTAGTTGCGAAATGACACAGGCTTGTTTCATATCATACGAGTAAAACTGCTGGTGCTGTTGTGATGCGGTGCTCTATTACAGCAGTGAGGAGCTTGCCTATCATACTGCTGCTCCTGCGCGCCGCTGTTGTCTATTGTTGTCCGTCGATCCTGCTCTACAGCAGTCTATGAAGTATGGCCCCATGTGCTGGCTTGTGTGTACTGTAGGAGGTACACACGGAGAGCACAAATGGGATGGCGACGGTATTGCATTTTCGCGTCATCGAATAGCAAGGCCTTCCTTCGGCGACAGGCTGGGCGCAGATATCGCACACGCTGCTTGCCTGCAACATAGCAGAACATCACGGGGACAGTAGCAGCAACAGCAGCAGCAGCCTCACGCTAACAACGGCCTAGAGAGGTCAACGCGCCAATAGCTCACACACCAGCAGCATCAGAAAATCGTTACTAAAAGTCAGTGAGTGCTGCTGTTTGAATCGACAGACCTCGATTTTGAAATTCTGGGAGCGTGAGAGTACGTGAAAATGCTGCGGAAGAAAGCTCAGCTAGGGAGACAAGTGTGGGCCTGATCTTCGCGTCTTACCATCGTAGCTCGAAGGTGCGAGTAGCGATCCACCGGTGCATCTTGCGTCATCTTTTCTCTTTCTAGGTGCCAGCAGCGGGAGGCGGAAAGCTCGAGCTCTATCTACAAGTACCCACCATCAAAGTTGCTCAAATCGGAGTTATACTGAATGTAAGGCGGTTTTAAACGGGGACAAATTCACAACTCGATGACACATGAAAACACACATGTGACGGTGGGGCCATGTCGGCGGGATCAGCACACATCTGAACACACTGCCACAACCTCGTCAGCCGGCAGCATCTTAGCTGGGACAGGCTTCGGAGAAGACCTTGACCATGGCCAGGTCCTCGGTGCGTATGACGATTATCAGCTGGAATGCACAACAACGACGTATTAATACGAGTATCAATATTAATAGTAAGAAGCATACCTTATCGATCCCTGGATGTATGTTCCTTGTCGCTCAAGTGAACGAGTACGGCAGTATGAATATTCATCGATGCCTCTGTTGTATCACAGCTCGTTGACACGATGCATGCTAGCTGACAGCTGGTGCGTACATTCCGCGTAAAACCATGTTGTGGTCAGCTGGAATGCACAACGGAGTCTCGAGCAATACACTGCTGTACCAGGGTGTGTTTTCAAACGTATCGCACTGCTGAATGCTGCTACTGACTGGATACCGGATACCATCGGTATACCTGTACTCGAGTGATCGGCGGTCGTTGGCATGCTATCTGATACCCGATATCATACATACCAGGAGCATGGAAGCTGACAGCCGACAGCACATGATGCTAGCTGCCAGCTGGTGCGATGTTCCGCAAGAATACATCTCGGTTTAGTCTCGGATTCGAGTACACTGCTGTATTCGTAATCTGCAATCTTTACGTACACGAGCGAGGTATGTATCTCTACAAGTAGTTCTATAGTACCGTTCCTGGCGCCGGGGCAACTATTGATACTCGTACGTATTCCGTACTCGTACGTACCAGGCAGGTATCAATGAGTGTTGGGGATCGCCTCCGAAAGCAGCAGTGCCGATAAATTCTTGAAAAAGATTGCCCGAAAAAAGTCAATCAATCTTGATCTTTTCGACAATCTTGGCGAAAAGAGGCAATCTCAATCTCGATCTCAATCTTGATCTTGCGCGCAAAATTTCAAGCGATTTTGATGTTTGACACTCCTCCTGTATATTCTACGACATTTATGCTGCTGTATACTGCCGGCGTCCCCGGTGGCCTGGTAGGTGGTCCGCGAGCCTGTCAAGATCAATTTCGTGAGTTCGAGTCTCAACGAGTGCATGCTCATATGGACTTTTTCTTGCATAAAAAATTGATAAGCGGAAAGCGCGAAAGCGTGAGTTGGCTACATTCGATGAAAATCGACGAGCAGTGGGAATGCTGAACCCTATGCGCGATAAAAAACTAAAGGCACGTACCGGGGGGGAGAAGGGACGACACCTGTGACCACGGCTTGTCCAGAAGATCGTCGAGGGTAAAACCTCCTACGAGTGGGCTGGAAAGTAAAAGTGATGATTAAAAAAAAAAAAAAAAAAAAAAAAAAAACTCGAAATGCATTCTCAGTTCAGCAAACAATATAGACCGCTACTACTCTGATTGTAGGAGTTCACGAGTCGCAGTGTGCATCATAATGTCACGAAAAGGTGTACAGCAGGGTGTAGCATTTCATCTCAAATAAGAACTACCTGGTAGACATCAAAGTGTGCAAAGCAAGGTAGTACCAGTATCCGTATGCACCCCGCAGGAGCGCAGGAGCGCAAGAACGCAAGGCGCAGGAGCGCAAGAGCGCAAGGCGCACACGTACCAGAACAGCACCCACGGCACAGCTTCTTGCATAATGATATCTAGTTGGTGCACATTATTGTTTATCATTCATGATTCATTTGCTGCTGGTACCCCATGCGCCTTCTTCGTATTGTGTCTGGCTTCTGACCATCCCACTATACTTACTCCCCACACCCCACACACATAAAACACAACAAGCGAAACCGGTACAGCAAGGAGGCATATAAACATACATCTATACATCTGCCTGGGCACAGCTGGTTTGTGTTGGTGTAGAGCAGGGGAGATGGGCGGGGAGATGCGTTTCAAAGGGGTTTTCAGTGATATGGTAAGGCGTTATTTGGGCGGGATCCAAAATATTGAGATTTGAAAGATTGAATCAACTATAAACTGCTGCCGCTACCTGGACTGTGGAGGATGCTTTGTGCTTTGGTTTGCCTGCTATTTTCCCCTATTGGTTCTTACTCTTTTACTCTTACTCTTACCCTGTTGACGACGACGAGTGGTGTTTTTTGTTTTTGTTTTTTTTTTTTTTCCTTTTTTTCCAGCTCGTTCTTTTCAGGTGTCTGCCAGATACCCTGCGGGGGGAGCACGATGGTTTGTTTCTCAATTTTTTCTTGTTTCTTTTTCTCTTTCGAATGGTCTTCTTTTTTTTTAGTTTGTCTGTTTCGTTTCGTTTCTCTACTTCATGGAATGTGCATGTCGTGCCTGTCGTATGCAGTATGATGACAAGTCATTGCATTGCGTACGTGGCAACGTAGTATCTCTGTGGCGTAGCTTTGGGACCACATAACTTGTATCTCTCTAGGATTGAAGAATCGGCACGGACACTGGTTGTGGTGGATGTCGACGGGTAGAAAGAACGGTTTAATGTGAAGAAAACAACAAGAACAACAACATTTTTTTTTTTTTTTTTTTATCCATCACTTTTACTTCCCAGCCCACTCGTAGGGGTTCTTTTTTTTTACCCTGGACGATCTTCTGGACAAGCCGTGGTCACAGGTGTCGTCCCTTCTCCCCCCCGGTACGTGCCTTTATTTTTTGTCGCGCATGGGGTTCAGCATTCCCACTGCTCGTCGATTTTCATCGAATGTAGCTAACTCACGCTCTCGCGCTTTCCGCTTATCATTTTTTATGCAAGAAAAAGTCCCTATGAGCATGCACTCGGTGGGACTTGAACCCACGAATTGATCTTGACAGGCACGCGGACCACCTACCAAGCCACCGGGGACGTATCTCCAGGCGAATATTATATAGTAATAAAACTGAAAAGCGGAAAGCGCGAGAGCGTAAGCTAGCCTCATTCGATGAAAATCGACGAGCAGTGGGAATGCTGAACCCTATATATGCGCGACAAAAAATCAGTGATGTGCATAACCCGGCACCGGTTATTCCCGGTTACAACTTTCCGCGGTAGGTTACATGGAAATTCCCGGTTATTTTTTCAGTTCCAGGGGACCCCTCACTCAGTACTGGGGGACCACCCCCCCTCGAGCCCCCTTCACAGCACACACAGCAGCAGCACACACACAGCACACACATCACACACACATCGAGGACTCCACCCTTCACAACACACACAGCAGACACAACACATGGCCTCTTCAGCATCTTTCTCTTCCTCTTGGGGGTCGAGGTCTAGACTTGTGTTGGCCCTCGATGCCCGTCGCTTTTAAAGAGATTGCAGTAGCTGTTGATGGCTCGGGCGCAAGGAGTGGTTGTTGCCGATCTCAATCGGAGGCAGTGTTTTCTTTTTATTTCCTATCTGATGTAGCAAGACACAGAGAGCTGCGGGACGGCGGGGAAGTGTCGAAAAGTTGTTGTTTCGACCAGGGTGCGGGGGCAGTTCCATGTGTACATTGTTTCCTAGCAGTATATGTGTATCCCGTCTTTCTGTTCTCTCGATGTTTTTTTTAGTGTTCTTTTCGAAGGGAAAAGCCGTTGCTTCCATGCGCAGAAATGTATCTTGCTTGACTGGAAATGAAAGAATGATTTGCATCAAGCGTGGCATTGAACGTTGCCAACTGCCTTGTAACGAGGTAAAGAGCAGAAACGAAAGACAGGCAGCAGCAGTGACTGCAACCACACAGCAGTACATCACCGGATACAGCATCAGAAGAGCATACAGCAAGCTGCTTTCAAACAACCATATTTCCAACATCATACGTTGTTTACCACCCCGGGGATGGGACGTTTTCGTCCCCGGCCAGCGCGATTATAACCGGTAGGTTACATCAAATCCTTATTTGCGGTAATAACCGGTAGGTTAGATGGTTCACGCCGGGTTATGCACATCACTGCAAAAAATCAAGGCACGTACCGGGGGGGAGAAGGGACGACACCTGTGACCACGGCTTGTCCTGAAGATCGCCGAGGGTAAAACCTCCTGCGAGTTGGGCTGGAAAGTGATGAGTGATGATAATAATAAAAAAAAAAAACTGCTCTTAGAGAATACTCAGTGGAGCAATTCAGACATCCACTTTGCCCACAAAACCGTAGTAGTAGTATGTTGTAAGTCTGCGGACCTGCTTCTGTATGACAATATCCCGGTAGAGAACTTTCTGTTGTAGTTGGGAATCTTCTGTATGACAACGTCCCGATTAACTAACTGTATCTGCATACAGGTTGATTTTGGTCGACGTCTGGACTGAGCTACTGTTCCTGGCGAAGCCCAGCAGTATCGCTCACTCGAGTTCTTTCCCTTCCTATCAACTCACTTGAAGTTCGTGAACTACAAGCAGCGTGCTCTACCCAGCACCGACATTCCTGTGCCCCTTACCACGTTATACCTCTGCATCCCGTCTCACATCTGGCGACGTCGGCTAGGACTGGTCACCGGTGAGCTAGACGCGCCTGCTTCTCAGGAGCTTGCTTCTTCTACCCTCTCCGGGTGTTACCCTGTGAGCATCATGATGATCAGAGGCTTTCACAAGTTTCTATGTACTAAAATAAAACTGTCTGAATATATATATATATACCGTTGAAATGGACCCGCTTTGATTTTCGCTCACCGATATCGTGCCCACCTGGGTCTCGTTCGATATTCGATCGTATTCGTTACCGCACAGCAGCCACGCCCCTGTGGTGGCTTACTGCTGCTGCTGCTGCTGCTGCTGCTGCTGCTGCTGCTGCTGCTGCTGCTGCTGCTGCTGCTGCTGTATGTAGTGGTTACCCTAAAACGCTACTTTTATTAATACTGCTGCCTCTGCGGTGCTGGTCCTGGAGTTCCAACCCCACCGCCGTTGCAGCAAGGTTCTGAATTGATCTACCAGCTACAAAAGTACAGTGTGGGTGAGGGAAGCTATGTGATGCTGGATCTGAACAACCAGCAACGGCTATTCATTAGTAGCAACTATTACTAGGAGGGAGAGAAAATAAAGGCGGGCGAAGCATATAAAAGGGATGAAAAAAAATCAACTGTGATAGCGGAACACACCTCAGAGCACCTGGGTCGCGCAAGTATCTGCCATCTGCTAGGTGATTGAGACCCTGCTGTACGGGTGTGTGACGTGGACCCTCAGAGCGGAACACTTTGCCAAGCTTCCAACGGCTCACCACCAAGTCCTGTTGCGAGCCATTGGCTTCCAGCGCCGACTTCGTACTGACCATACCACCCTCTCGTTCGCGAAGGCCCTCAAGATGACACGTTGCGAGAGCATCGAAACGACCACCCGCAAACGGCGTCTCTTATTCGCGGGGGGGTGGCACGGCAAAGCAAGGATCGATTACCCAGTCGGGTAATGTTCGGGACGATGGCTGGTGGGGAGAACCCGAGACCTGGTGGGCAGTTTAAGACTTGGCATATATGCTTAGGGAGTTCCGAGCCACCGAAGGGTCGACGGAACTTGCCCCCTTGGTGTTTGGAGTTGAAACCGCGCTGTGGCCCACTGCTGCAAAAAAGGCCGGGAAGTGGTGCCGGGGGATCCTCGAAGCAGCGGAACGGTTCATGGTGAGGTGGCACGAGGCTGAGGCTGAGCTGAGTAGGCAGCGCCGCGCATCCGCCGTGGGTGGTGTCCAAGGGAATGGGGGGAGGGGGGGCAACAAGAGGAGTAGCAGAAAACCCGACCAAGGGAATGCGGAGAGGGGGGGGGGGAACAGGAGTAGAAGGGAAACTGCAGTGGACGCAAGTAGGAAGGAGACGGCAGACAGGGTAGCCAGGCACCGGGTAGACTAGGAAGTAGAGCATGCCTATACTACTCGTGCCACCAACTGGCGCAGTTGTAGAAGGGAAACTGCCGTGGACGAAAGTAGGAAGGAGATGGCAGACAGGGTAGCAAGGCACCGGGCAGACTAGGAAGTAGAACATGCCTATACTACTCGTGCCACCAACTAGTGCAGTTGGTTCGAAAGTGGTCTTCCTTTGTCTTCCTTTTGTTTTTTAGTTTCATTCTTATTCCATTTTGTTTTCTTCTTTTGGCGCTGACCCTATGTGATTTTCATTTTATTTCTTTCTCTTACGTTCTCTGATTGCCTTATTGAAGGAGTCGTGTGGCGTGGGTGGATGACGAGCCTGCTTTGCTTGTTTCGTACTGTCTAACGCCGAGGGGCCGGGCATAGTTGACGAACGCTGGACGGAGGCGGCAGACAGGGTAGCAAGGTACCAGGCGGACTAGCAGGAAGACCCTGGCTGTGCTACTCGTACCATAAACTGCTGCCGCTACCCGGAGGACGCTTTGTGCTTTGGTTTGCCTGTTATTTTCCTTGGTTCCTAGTTTTACTCTGTTCACGACTAGTGGTGTTTTTTGTTCTTCTTTTTTTCTTTTTTTTTTTTACAGCTCGTTCTTTTCAAGTGTCTGGGGTTGTTTCTCAATTTTTTTCTCGTTTCTTTTTCTCTTTCGAATTGCTTTTTTTTTAGTTTGTTTGTTTCGTTTCGTTTCTCTACTTCATGGAATGTGCATGTCGTGCCTGTCGTATGCAGTATGATGACATGTCATTGCATTGCATACGTGGCAACGTACATGGCATTGCACTGCATACGTGGCAACGTAGTATCTCTGTGGCGCAGCTTTGTGACCACATAACTTTTATCTCTCTCGGGTTGAAGAATCGGCACGGACATTGGTTGGGCTGGATGTCGACGGGTAGAAAGAACGGTTCAATGTGAAGAAAACAACAACAATGTACGTCGGTTCCTGTCGTCGTGGCAAGTACCATGTTGTTGTTGTTGTTTTCTTCACAGTATACCGTTCTTTCTACCCGTCGACATCCAGCACAACCAGTGTCCGTGCTGATTCTTCAATCAGAGAGAGATACAAGTTATGAGGTCACAAAGCTACGCCACAGAGATACTAGTTTGCCACGTATGTAATGCAATGCCATGTCATCATACTGCGTACGGCAGGCACGACATACACATTCAATTATTAACCAGTCGAACTCAGAGGTGACGTATTTTCATCGTCTTCATCATTTACTTTTTTTTTTTTAGCAGAAAAAGCTGTGCTGGTGGTGTTGATCAGCAGCTGGTTGATGATTTATTTTTATATGTACTTCAAAATGAAGGTAAGTATAAATATTACCCAAAATAATCAAAATTATACCACAGCAGTACCAAGCAGTAAGTGTATACTTGGTGGTGTTTTTTCTTTTCATTTTTTTTAAAGAATCTTCATACTCGTACTTCATCGCAACTGAAGCAGGAAGGCAGAGTATCATAACACAACACCTGCCACACGCTCGCCACCACACACAAACAGCACAGAGACCACTCAACTCACGGTCACACCAGCACTGGTGTGGCCCAAAAAGATGTCAGGAGACACGTCTTCAAGCGGGACGGACGCAAAACGTGCGCTGTCAAGGATGTAGGGCCGAGTGTTACACATTAAAAACTAGTGGTTTGGTGTCAGTCAAAGCATGTCAATGCAAAGTTAGTCGCTGTCTGTCAAGGGGTGAAAGTGCTGTCTCCTAACATCTTTGGTGTGACCGGCACGGACACCGCCGTGGATGCCTATCTCACTGGCGGGGTCGATCGACCAGCAGCGGTACTAGCATCACCACCGCCGCCGCCACCACCTCCACCTCCACAACCACCAGTAACACAGCGCAAGCACAACAACCACACCATGAGCTGGCAACGCAACAACAGTGCTTGAGGCAGGGGTGGAAGAAATCCGAAGACGTCGCCCGTGTAGTGGCAGCACTTCCCGGGGCTTGGGCTGCGCGGGTTGATAAGGAAACGTCTGCGTCGGGACGGCTCCCTTCGCGGAACCAGCAGTCAGTGTGCGGGAAATTTTTCGCGTACAACCGTGCCGACCTTGCGGCGGGAAAGAAGAAAAATATATTTTCCGTCGCGCCCCGCCGAAGAAAAATTACCGTCCCGTCCCGCCGTGGGGAAAAATATTTACCGTCCCGTCCCGCCGAGGAAAACATATTTACCGTCCCGTCTCGCCGAGGAGAAGAATATCTACCGTCCCGTCCCGCCGAGGGGAAAAATATTTACGGTCCCGTCCCGTCGTCGAAATCAGCCCCGTTGACTTTTACCGTCCCGTCCCGTCGATAAATTCGGCACCGGCTGTCCCGTCCCGTCCCGTCCCGCTAACTTTTTATGTCCTCATTTTACCGTCACGTCCCGTCCCGTTTTCATTTTTTTTTTTTTCCCGCCAAACGAGTCAAATCTGTCCTGTCCCGTCCCGTCACGATTCTCAGTCACTAACTGTGATAAGCCTTGTTTAATTTGGTCTACCCCATATATTAAACAGGCCATACCTTTTATAGCACAACAAACAGGAAGAAAATAGCTCCCCGTGTATTAATTCCAGAGAGGAAATTTGCAATTTCAAAGTTGACTCTACAACGTGACGGTTTGAACAACGGCTGCTGTCCGACACAATGGTTAGGCTGAATCTTCTGGCAGCCGAAACCGGAAAAACAGAACCGGGTTATTTCCCCTTTATGGTGTTGAAACCACACGGCCGATGGGAGATATTATTTGGCATGCCGCAGCAGGGAAAAGCTGCGCTTTTAAGGCACAGCACGTACCATCGCCGATGATTCCTCGTCTCACAGGGCACGAGATGACGCTGAACCATTAAGGCTGTATGCTCCACTGCTCTGAGAGCGCTCGCTACCAAGTTTGAGGGTCGTTGATTCTACGTGGCCGGAGCTCTCGCTCCAGACATGAGAACCTGACCCATTTACCCATTTTCGGGACGATTTTTTTTCAGACGGAAATGGTACCCAGTTCCGTCTGGAAAAAAAAAAATCGTCCAGCATTGGGCCAGGCTCCTATGTCTCGACCTTCAACTCCAACCATACAACATCAACGACCCTCAAACTTAGTAGGGAGCACTCTCAGAGCAGTGGAGCATACGGCCTCGAAGGTTTGACGTCATCTCGTTCCCTGTGAGGCGAGGAATTGGCGGCGACGGCAGGTGCTGTGTGTTGAAAGCACAGGTTATTATATGTCTGGGCGGTGATAGGAAATGGCTCATTAATGTCTACACCGTGAAGGGAACTCCTGTTTTGCTTTTCCGGTTTCGGCTTCCCTCAAGAGTCGGCCTTACACTGCAAGGAGTCGCTTGGTACGGGGCCGAGATGATCTCACCCGTTCTGCTTGGCGCCCACACCAACCATAGTTTTTGTTGCTATCTTCAACACACAAACGCCCAAAGGGGTTGACGGTGGGTCACCGAAAATACGGGCGCCGTGCAGCAGTGGTTGTTGTTGGGTGCGCGTGTTTTTTTTGTTTCTGCTCAAAGTCGTTGTGGCAACAATCCGGTGGTTTACTTTAAAAAAATGTTCAACCTACCATGGTTGGAGCTAGATAGTGCTGTGCATGTGCAGTGATTCACATTTGGACCTACCGTTGCTCTGCTTGACCGAAATAGGTCAGATGTCCTATTAATACCTTGCTTGCTCTACCGAGCTTCTCGACCTAATTTTTTGTTTTAAACTTTTCCTGGAGTTGTTTGTGTGCGGCGATGCCAGCGGAAGCAGATGCAACTGCCCACAACAGCAGCAGCAGCAGCAGCAGCAGCGCAGCAGCAGCAGTCCCCGCCGTCGCATAGCTGCGGGCTGCCTCCTTTGTTTTTCAACGCACCGACTACTATTGTAATGCTGCTGCTTTAGTCGCCACAGTGTCATCTGAATCCGAGCAACCGGTGCAGCTCTCAGCCCCCCCCCCCCCCCCCCCCCCATCATCGGGTCTATGGTCATACGACTACGGCCATGCATGGTAATGAGTACCCCCCCCCCACACACACACACTTTCCCCGCTCCACCCCCCTCCTCCACTCGTCTCCTCCTCCTCCTCCTCCTCCCCCCCCCCCCCCCCCCCCCCCCCCCCCCCCCGAAATGATGCCCCCCTCGCTTGACCTATCAGAACGAAAAAAAGAACATAACCATGACTACATCACTGTTATTGTCAGGGGAAGAAGATGCGGCTGCCCACAACCCACGCCGACGGCTTCCGCGACATCTCCCGAGAGGCGGCAGTCTGGACGGACATGACGAAGGCACACGGCTTCGTGGATATCACCTACAAGGTGGCGTACGCCGACATGACCGCCAAGATCACCATCAACAGGCCCGAGCTGCACAATGCTTTTCGACCGATCACGGTCAACGAGATGAGAAAGGCGATGGATTTGGCGCAGGACGACAGGTGAGGGTTTACGCAATGACTACACATGGACCGGAGCACGATGTATCTATAGTATAGTATGGTATAGTATTGATAGTATCTACCTTCTCTACTGTACATCATCTGGATCCTGACTAGCCGTTAGGAAATTGTCGTGCAGGATCTGTAGAAGCACAGATCCAAAGTAGGAAACATGTACTAGTAGTATTGTACAGATCATGCATATTGTACGACATCCACCCGGCACCATGAGCTATATTCATAGCTAGATCATGTAGATCAGGTATATCTTATCTTGTCTGAAACATGTAGATAAGTAAGAGGGGATTGGTTTCTCTCCGACATGTGAACTGTTACTATTCCTTACTTCTGATACCTCCCGCCCAGCAAAATGTTTATGTTGACCACGTGCGTGACGTCGAGGCTGTGGATGCAACGGTACGTATTGTGTGGCAAACCCCACTCCTATTTTTCCTGTTTACTAAACTCGCCGCAGTGGTAGACTATGCTCTTCTGTCCGACAACTTTCGTCGAAGCGTGGTGGGATACAGTGCGGGGCCCGCCAAGAAGAAACACTTATTACTTGGTTATAGTGTGAGTAAGCCTTAGAACCCTGTTGTGACGCCACCCTTGAAAAACCTTGGGCATAGGCTACTGTATGGGATTTAGAGTGGCGCTCGACTCTGAGCACGATGTCCTATTCCATTGTTCTCAGCGCCCCCCCAAAAGTGCGGCTGATGTTCTTTCCATCGTGAGGTCAGTTCCTATTCGCAAACAAGTGTACACTGGTGTACATGAACTGTATTTCGATCAGGGTATAGACTATGGTGCCACACGCTGCAACCGCATGCTCGTGTAGAGGACCTGGACCTGCCAGAAAGAAGAGATAGATACACCAGTAGCCGGGAGGAGGAGAAGGAGGAAGAAGATGCACAGATGTGGCTTGGTGAAGCGAAAGAGAGTATAAGTCACGTTACACTGCTGTGGGAGTGAGAGATGTCAAATGTACAGGGGGATGATGAATGCTTTGAAAAAGTTTAGCACACTATTAGAAAATAAAGAGAACTCAACCGCTATCCAATCTACAGTAGGAGATGGTGGCCACCAAAGGCGGAACAGGAAGGGATAAGACCGTTGATTATGCGAACGCAAAGATTCCTCAAAACAAAGGTACCCCCCAAATATTTTCAGTACAGCTTGCTATGAGCGCGATGCTTCAGACCAAAAGTTCCAAGCTTTGGAAAAAAATTGAAAAAAAAAAATGATTTTGGGGCAGATGTTGGGCAAAGGTCGGCTTGAGAAAACAAAAACACGGCCGAACGTTTAGTTTGAAGCGGCGACATTCCGAGTCCAAGATAGACATCGGTCGACGAAAACAAACGACTGCGTCATGAAATCTGAACGGTGTGCGCTCGTTAGGGGCTCCGACCCACCCTAGGGTCACCGTGTTCACACACTGCCCAGTGATAAATGGCGGGCGCTGGCCAGGCGTATGATGAAAAAGGCGTATGATGAAAAATCAACTGGCCGCTGGTGTGCAGAAAATGATGACCATATTTCTCGATCCGTCTCGAATGGTATAAAAGTAGTTTTTTATTTTCTGGTTTGGGAGAATAGCGTGGGACCCCGCCTGCAAGCTCTCTCTCGCCCGCTAGACTGTGGATCCACCTGACATCTTCGAGGCAACCCCCTACACTCGTTGGCCTTGCCCGACACCAATCGAGTTGGCCGTGGGCTGAATCGTTGTCGCGATCGAAGGTCTATCGTCGCCCGAGCTGAAGTTTATCATCGTCTCCACAGTTTAGAGCGATAATTTGTTTTTGTGCCGCCTGCAGCTATGTGGAAAAAAAGGAGAATGAAACAGTTTTTTTTCCTTTTTGTTCCCACAGCGGCGGTACGAGAATGTGTTCACCTGGTTCTTAAAAGCAATACGTACTTCTGGAAAGAAAAAAGGTCAAACATCACGTCCTCATTGTCATCGGTCTAAGGAAAGCAATTGGTTTTCTCCTAATTCATGGAAATAAAAGTTGGAGGTGTCTCTACTGGGAGTAGGTGCTTTGTCTCGAAAGGGATGCATGCGTGGTCAATGGTCAAACGACTGAGGCAAGCAACCAATGAGTACGCCCCGCCCCCCTCGTTCTCCTTGAGCAAATGCGGATAAACATTGAAAACAAATGCCCCCCCCCCTACTGCATTATTGTATTTACCAAGTGCGTCAAGATGTTGTACACTGGTATCATCCGTACACCGGTATACCAGACTACCAGGTATGGTATAATTCGACGTGTATGATGACCCCCCCCCCACACCTTGACACTAGGATTAAGAGATGTATCCTGATGAATGTGATTGTACCAAAGCTAGAATACGCAGGACAAGTATGGGAAGGGAACACGAAACTCGTAAAACAGTTGGAAACAGTACAAGTGACAGCAGCTTAAGAAAAATCCTAAGATGCTCAAGTACGACTATTTCGGGGGACCATAGTTAATAAGATATATACTCAAGACAAATATAGACATGACAAAGTTGAAATGGGAATATAAAGTAAGGAACATGCTAAAGAAGAGGTTGCCAGCCGTAGTTGATAGAGCTGTATGGGAGAAAGAAACAAAAGGGCGAGCTGGAATAAGGTGCGACGCGTAGTTGAGAAAGTATGGAAGGATATAGGGGGAAACCAAGAAGAGATGATGTCCGCCGGGAAGTTTGGGAGGTACAAGGCAGAAGTAGAAGAAATGATAGAAAGAAGGGAAAGGCTAGCGCTAAGAAAAGGTATACCAGTAGCCGGGAGGAGGTGGAAGTAGATGCACAGATGTGCCCGTGTGGCAAAGCAATAGAGTAGAACTCACAAAATAAGAGATTGTGAAATATACAAGGAGGAACGGGATGTGTTAGAAGAGGAGATGAGGGAAATGGACGAATGTGACATGGAGGAGTTTGATACAGTGCATAGATAGCAGCGAGAAAAACGATCGCTATCCTAGGAGAAAGATGGTGGTCACAAGCGGCCAAACAGGAAGGGGATAATAATAGCCAAAAGTTTCTATGTAATATATGCATACAACGTAATGGGCGCCCAATTGTTGGAGGTGTCTATTTGGAGTAGGATCGATGCTCCGTCTTAAAAGGGATGAGTGGTCAATGGTTGGTCAAATGACTAACGTAAGCAACACACTCTGGACAATGGACACAACAATAGTCTATTGATTCGACAATAGACCTATTGCTTCGACAATAGACAAGGAGGGGAACCTATTGATGTACATTATCTGCGACCGTAGATTGTGGAAGGTATCTATCGATAGGTATTGTCGGCGACAATGGACTGGTGATATTGTCGATCGATAGACATTGTCTAACACAATAGATAGATGGTGAACTTCGTCCATCGATGGCCATTGCAGGCCACAATAGGATGTGCGAGATGTCGATCGATGGCCATTGCCGGTCACGATAGATTGTGCGAGATGTCTATCGATAGCCATTGGTGACCACAATAGATTGTGCGAGAGGTATATCGATGGCCATTGCGGGCCACAATAGATTGTGCGAGAGGTCTATCGACGGCCATTGTCGACCTCAATAGATTGTGGGATATGTCTATCGATGGCCGTTGCCGGCCACAATAGATTGTACGAGATGTCTATCGATGGCCATTGCCGGCCATATAGATTTTAGAAGCCATCCATCGATAGCCATCTCGAGGATATTTTGCACTCATCCCACGATATACGAGGTATGTCATGTTCTGTATGTATGTGGTAATTTGAACCGACGTCATCATGTTGTGGACACCATACGCTCTCACACTCTTTTGAAGAATACATTGTATACAGATGTCGCCATTAATAGAAACTCGCGCACCAAGATATTGGTAACTGTCATCAACCTGTGTGAGCTCTTAGTTTCGGAAGTTGACTCGATTTACTACCCTTGCTTTGTCCTACAAGTCTATTAACTCCACTTTGAATAAAACGTGGATCATTAAACTCAAACCACCTTACGCTGAAAATTCTATTTATTCAGTTTCTCATCTAGAGTTTGTCCCATACTGAAACCAAGTGAGTAAGAGTTATTTTTTTGGATGCTGGTCATCTATAATTCAGATTAATTTTTTTGTTCGGAAATAAATTCGATTTGTTACCCTTACATCGTCCTCGATTAACTGCACTTTCAAAATAATCTGGATACTAAAAATAAAACCACTTGACAAGAAAATTATCAGCTTTCCGTTTCTTAACTCGAGGTTTTTGTCTCGTACTGAAATGAGGTAAGTCATGTTCATTTTTTCGGAGCCCGGCCAACAATCTGTTGTGTGTGGCGATGGCTATTGTTGGACACAATCGCGTACCTATGGTTGGCGGCAATAGAAGCTTCGGCGGTCAAGAATGGCCATCGACATACATCATTCCACGGTATACAATAGGTTTGGGTAATAGTCTATTACGAAAACACGCCCGACAGTCTATTGTGGGTGACGATGGCTATTGATGGATACAATTGCGTGTATATTGTTGGCGGCAATAGCCATCGATAGGCAAACGTTTTGGTCTATTGTTCGAAGAATATCTATCACGGTTGCTTCCCCAACATCTATTGTTCAGGACAATGGCCATCTATGGACAACCTTGTGACTCCATTGTTAGGGCAAAGGCATATTGTCTCCATTGCCAAAAATGTATTGTTCCCTGACAATATCTATCGATAGACAGCGTTGCCAGTCTATTGTCGTTAACAACATCTATCGATAGACAGCGTTGCCAGTCCATTGTGGTTAGCAGTGTCTATCGATAGAGAGTGTTGCCGGTCTAATGTGGTTCACAATGTCTATCGTTAGCCAGCGTTGCCAGTATATTGTCGTTAACAATATCCATTGACACACGCATTTTCGGGGCTACCGTAGCGGCAATGATCTATTTCCTTACTATTGTCCAGGGTATAAGCACATCTTACCTCATCTATCTTATCCGTACAGAGTGTAACCGATTTGGAACCACTATTAATAACACAGAGTACTAACCACAACAACGCAGCCGACAATGCAACACACTTAACCCCCATGATGCCCACTGCCTTGTTGAGACACACAACGTTGCAGCCCTCCTTCACGCTATGCCATGCACCGACATTGCTGCTCATCACGATATACCATGCACTCATTCATTCCATACTGGTGGTGATCACAAGATGAAAATATGACATTGCTGCGGAACAAAATATTGCGTTGCTTAGTAAATCAGAGTGCATTGTAGGTGTGGAAACAGGCTGGTGATGGTGTCCATCGATAGACATTGTCCACCACAATCGATTCTCAACGGTGTCCATCGATAGCAATTGCCGGCCACAATAGATTAGAAACCTATCTATCGATAGCCATTGCTGGTCACAATAGATTCAGAAACATATATATCGATAGCCATTACCGGTCACAATAGATCAAGAAATGCATCTATCGATAGCCATTGCCGGCCACAATAGATCAAGAAATGTGTTCATCGATAGCCACTGTGGACCGCAGTAGATTCTGCACGCTAATCGTCGATAGCCATTGTCGGTGACAACAGCTTCCAACCCAGGTACTTCATTCAGCACACTCCTGCCTGAACAATATGTTGGGGACGCGACCTATCGATAGGCATTACCGACGACAATGGATCGAGGAACGTTCCAATCGATAGCCTTTGCCGACGACAACAGACCCGTCCATTGCACCAAATTATATTGCTATTGCAGGGGCCATTTGTCTATTGTCCAGGGTGTGGTAAGCAACAAATGAGTACGCCCCCCCCCCCCCCCCCCCCCCCCCCCCCCCCCCCCCCCCCCCCCCCCCTCCAACATTTTTCCCTGGGGATCAAATGCATCGACATGTTGGGTACGTATGATACCCCTTCCCAGCATGCCATGCTGCTAGTTGGCCCTGGATTGCGTGTACGTCGAAATAGGGGATGCATGCGGCACCCCCCCTCTCTATCTTCTCCTGTTGACCATGTTCGTCGAGTGGATACATACGGTACCCCGCTTGTTTTTGCCTGCTGACTGTACTTGGGCGTTATCTGTCGCGTCGAATTATTGGATGACTGATACCAGCTATCTTGGATATATTGTGTACCTTACATATCAGGTGATGGATACCTTGTACATGTCTTACACCTGATCCCTTTTTACCAGTGTATACATACCTTGTAGGGAGCCTCCTCTATCCTGTACCCCGGTGTCTTTTAGCTTCTATACTTTGTACCATATCGTATCGCACCATACCGCTATCGCGTATATGTTGTATCTCGCGTATTTTTTCTGTGACCCCTCTGCCCCTAAATTTAGGGACATTTTGGATTGAATAATAGTATAAAAAAACTCTTTATATTCAGGGACAAAGTGGTCTATTTATTGCACGACGGTCATTATATCTCGAATACGTCGTATTTTTCACGTCAGATGTGTCTCGTTTCCCTGCGCCCTCCCTACCCCTTCCCCTGCCCCTGCCCCTGCCCCTGCCCCTGCCCCTGCCCCTGCCCTACAGCGGCGTCGGCGTGATTATTCTCACGGGGGAAGGCCCGCTGTCCTTCTGCTCCGGGGGCGACCAGAGAGTCAGGGGGGAGGGCGGCTACGACGATGGCTCGGAAGACGTCCCGCGCCTCCGCGTGCTCGACCTCCACGTCCAGATGCGGCGCTGCCCGAAGCCGATCATCGCCATGGTGGCGGGGTACGCTATGGGCGGCGGGCACATCTTGCACATGGTGGCCGACCTCACGATCGCTGCGGACAACGCAGTCTTCGGACAGACCGGACCCCGGGTCGGCAGGTGGGAGTTGGCCTCTACTTCAACTTGAAGTTGCCTTCCTGCGGTAGGGTTAAGTGACAACCGGTGCTTTCCCTTGGGCCATATCTCTACCAGTCTGCGGAGACCTGTTCCGTGCTTATCCACGCGTTGTTTCCGCTCTTGAGATAAGCCGAGCGATGCCATGTTCGTGCCATCAAGGCAGGTTCTTCAAAAACAACCTCATAATATGTATGAACCGAAACGCCTACCTGGTAAATAGCGCGGCAGTGAGTTGAGTGGGCTTGAAATTGACGGTTAGCGACTATCAGGTGTTGGTATTTTGATAGCTGGGGGGACGAAGTAGGCGAACTAAATAACTTGAACAAGTCCCAGGTATCAAGGAAAAAATGCCCTTCGAGCCGCGAAGTTGCGAATCTGATACAAAAGCACAGTGTAAATCCACCAAACTACCGCAAGGAACTAACTATATTTTAATACCTATAAAACCAACTATCAATTAGTCGACGACCAACAGTTAGCCAACCCTCAGCCCTACTAAATCCTCTGTCATTGGCCTACTCAGACCAGGCCGCGGGCCAATTCATGGTTCGGTTGTTGATCCCCCTAGTTCGCTTTTTTGGGACTTGAGCGGCGAGAACAGACTGGTTAATTACGGTGTCGGCATCTTGTATCATAGCCGTCGGGTGCTGCTGCGTGATGAGGTATTACGTTTGTTACCGGAACTGCGCTTGAAGGGGTTGCTCAAGGCTCATGCAGTATGATACTACTCGCACTACCTGCGCGGCAGATCGCTTGCCCTGGGCGGTGTCGGCGTGCGTGCTTCTCCTGTTGGTTAGGTCGTTGTACCTGGGTTCGGAAAGGGTAGGAGGGACCACACCTGACAGGGGCAGATCAGATAGATCAGATAGATCATTTCCCACTTGATGGTCTGGATGTTTCAGATCAGATAGATTTATTCCCGATCTGTATGATCTAGCTGATGTTGTCGGGTGGTAGCCGTATAACCTGCATGATCCACATAGGGCATGTTTCCTGGGTGTGATCTAACTGCCCTATAAGGCAGATCCTGCACAACCTCTCACAACGGCAGGTGAGGAACTAGATCATCTAGATCATGATCTGTAGATCTGTCTATAGATGATCTGTCTGTAGATGATCTGTCTGTAGATGATCTGTCTGTAGATGATATGTCTGTAGATGATCTGTCCGAGGTATAGAAGGGTAGAACCAACTGCAGGGTTTACACCTTTGGTAGCTTCCTTGGCTCTATGTGGCTCACCCTCTCACTGCTTGCTGGGCGTTGCATCGCCTCCGCCATAGCTATAGCTAAAGGTATCGGTACCGAATTTGCAATATCCGTATCGATATCGCATTATCAATATCGATATGTTCTTTTTGGCATTGTTATCGGCTCTCGCTATCGTGATCGCCGTCGCTATCGATATCGATATCGCAATTCGATATCGCAATATTGATGTAGATGTATTTACTATCGCTATCGCCATCGTATCGTAATTCGATATCGCGTCATCGATGTAAATAACGCGTCGCTATCGTTGTCGCTATCGTTGTCGCTATCGCTGTCGTTATCGCCTTGATCACCCCCATCACAATCGTCGCAACTGTTTCAGCTTTGATGCCGGCTACGGGTCAACGCACATGGCGCGAATCGTTGGGCAGAAGAAGGCGAGGGAGATCTGGTTCTTGTGCAAGTACTACTCGGCGTCAGAGGCGTTGGACATGGGTTTGGTGAACACCGTTGTCCCTCTCAAGGACCTCGAACCGGTGAGATCACAGCTTGGGTGTTGTGGACTTTCTTCGTCGTAGTTTCACACTCAGACACGCCAACGAATCCACCCAGGCCACCACCCACCTACCGACGAACCCACACCAACGGACCCATCCACGGACCCACCCATCCCGCCCACTCGCCGCAAGAAACGGCTCTATCAACGCTGTGACAAGAACCGTATCTTCTCGGTAAGCTTAAAAACATTCAGCCGTTCGTTTTTTACTGCAGCGGGATAGCAACGTGCTGACGGTACTGGCAGTATGCTGAGGGCTCTCATGGTGCCAATATTGTACAAATCTTGACGCGATACCTGGTGCCAGTGTACACGTGACACGAAGTATATGACAATGGCCGCTGCTTCCGCCTGCCCTTCAGCCATGCCACTGTAGTTCGGTAGCACTACAGTGCGGTTGCACTACAGTGCGGTACAGTGCGGTGCCCCTGCAGTCCGATACAGTGCGGTGCTACTACAGTGCGGTTGAGTGCGGTGCTACTACAGTGCGGTGTCACTACAGTGCGGTACAGTACGGTGCCGCTACAGTGCGGTGCCACTACAGGGCGGTGCCACTACAGGGCGGTTCCCCTACAGTGCGGTTCAGTGCGGTAGGGGGGTTATTTTTGGGCCCGTTTTTTCCTCCAGTTTTCTGTTCGGCGGGAGTGCTCAATTGATATAGTACATACGCATTTATATCTGCTGTGTTTGCCAATTTTAGTCGCTATCTGCGTAGTCGCCTAGTCATAGCCCTAAGGATATAGATATCACACATGGTTGACACGGTTGATGGAATTCAAAAACTGGGTTGGGGCTACGATTTTGTTGCTCAGATCTGTTTTTTTTTTTTTCGGGTTGAGGTACGTGGCTTATCACTATGACCGTAACATTGATCCCAATTTGCACTCTAAAAACACTCCAAAATTAACGTCTAACGGGAATGATGTACCCGGCCATAGTGATATCGTACCAAGTACGTACCGGGTATTCAAGAACATGGGCAATTTGTTTTTTTCGGTATTGTTATACCCTGTCTACCTCGGCGTAACTGTAGTTTTCAATTTTCCCAACCTTTCCGCCTGCCGCTACGAACGACTTTGCTGTAACCGTCGCTCGTTACCACCACGCGGCGCAACAAAAAATGCGGCGCAATAAAACACCCTTGCAGGAGACCATCAAGTGGTGCCGACGGATAATCTCCAACAGCCCCACGGCCATCTCGTGCCTCAAGGCCGCCCTCAACGCTGATGAAGACGGCCAGGCCGGGGTGATGCAGCTTGCCGGTAACGCCACGCGGCTGTTCTACCTCTCGGAAGAGGGAAAGGAGGGGAAAAAACGCCTTCCTAGAGAAGAGAAAACCTGAGTTCCGGAAGCTTCTCTCGTCCAAGCTGTGACCCGCATGCTTTCACCCGAATGAGTGTTTATTACTTTTTTGTGGTTGGCGGGTTCGGTTGCAGGCAGCAGGATCAGGCGTGTCCTCGGAAGATGGGAAGGAGGGAAACATACAACTACCTTCCTGGAGAAAAGGAAACACGAGTCCCGGAAGTTTCCCTCGTCCATGTTGTGACCCGCCTTCGTTCACCCGAATGTGTTTTTTTTTCTTTAGTGGTTTCAGTTGGAGGGTAGATATATAATAATTTATCTCGGAAGAGGGAGGAAAAAAGGCCTTCCTGGAGCCGAGGAAAACCCGAAACCTGAGAGATTCCCTCGGGTCCAAGTTGTGACCGGAATTCGGTCACCGGAACGTTTTGTGCGGCATTTTTTTTTAGGTGATTTTTCTTCGGGATTGGGACAGCCGTGCAAGCATGTGCGGAGAGTTTCTTTTTGTTGTTGTTGTGAGCGTGCGTTCAGTGCTTCTCACGACCTTTGACCTCTGTGGGTCAGGAGACCGTTGCATATGCTTCTTCACACTCTTTTTCGAAGTTGAAATAAACGAGTTTTAGAGGAGCCCTCGCTGCAGAAGTTGGGGGTGCTTGTGGGTATTTTGAAACCGTCGTAACTGCGTCGTCAAATGTTTCGACTGGTGGAAGGCGGTAGAAAGCCTCCTACTGGTATTTTTTTATTGTTTGGAGGCAATTTTTTTCGGAGTTTTCGGTCGGACTGAGCGGATCTCCGGCTTCACATCTTCTAGAGCTGGATCCTGGACACGACTGCCACTTGCTAGCCTGGACAGACCCATCAGTGTTCGACGGCTGCACGGCCGCAACCTTTTTCAAGGTAATGCCTATAGCAGCAGAACACTATATTCAATTTCGTCTTCTTTTTGAGGGTTAGACGGTGATTAGTCTGGGATGAACCGTCCTTGTTGTCTATAATAGTGACCTCACCTCCTGCGAATGGTGATTTCATCCTCCCTTACTGCTTTTGGCTTCTACCAGGTAGACTCTAGATGTAGGCCTGGAGCCTGGACACAGCGTTTACTTGCAGGCCCGACGGCGGACAGACCAAGTTCCAAACTACAACGGCCGCACGGCCGCAGCCAATGGTTCAACGTTTCGAATTATTATTCGAGTACAGGCGGGTTCAAGCGAAGCACCCCAGTTTGCATCTGCCACGAGTCAATGCCGCATGCATTATGTAGCCGCTCGAATGTCACATGCAGCAGAGGAGTCACTCCACGGTAGGGGTTGCACTTTTTGGGCGAAAGGTTTGTGACCAATTGTGTTCATTAAGTGAGGAACTACCAGTTAGGATGAAAAATTTATTCGTGTATTCGTTTTAGGACTAACGCATACTACAAGTGCCGGTCGGATAGCCCGAACGAATTTCTTCCAAGTATTGTATCGGGTGAGATATTGAGTTCCTAATGTGAGGGGCTCAGGAACGTCGGGTGCACCCCTACCGTGGGATGGCTCAGAGGGGCCTATGTAAGGCGGTATGTAGAAGGCGGCCGCTCGAGATCAGGCGACAAAAATCGTCTTTCACAACAGGAAACCTGAATAGAGCGGATACCGCCCTATTCGCAGCCCATTGAGTACAAAACCTCGCTCGACTCTGCTCCTCGTGGGAAACATGTATGACACCCCACACTGCTGCAGCTGTTGCTGTTGCTGCTGCTGCTGCTGCTGCGAGTACACATGCACCCCGGGAGCACAAGGGGCCGTAGGGCTGTGGGAAAAAAAAAGCACGACGCCCTGCTCTTTTTTGTTTTTCAAGTTACGCGCAACCCTGCCAACTTGCGTTTCCCAACTTGTCAAAACCAAATAGCAACAATGAGTCCCGCGAAGAGCAATTAGTGCCCTATTTTAATAGAGTCTGCAACAAGCTAAATACGTCGTTCTACTGTAGTATTTAGGCAGGAATCTCTTGCAAGGGCCCTGTACGGCTCGCAGAGCAAAACGAGCGCCATGGGCGTCTTGCCCTTGTTGGTGCGAGTATGTTACGTCTAGTATATAGACTTACCGGTGGTACTGACGGAAACATGTCCTGAATACAAACTATATAGATTTCACTATAGGAACCCAGAATCCCTATGGCGTTACATCTTCGCTTTGAACACGAACAATGCCAATATGTCGCGAAGTGCAACTCGCACGCCGAAATCTCTCACCCGTGTTGATGCGGTGTTGTAGGTATCTATCTTTAATGCTAAAAAAACAGGGCAATGCGTTGTGTATCGCCCGAAGGTGGAATCGTTTTTTCACTTTCCTGGAGCATCGTGCCGTACTTGATTCGAACAATAATATCGATTCTCGTTTAATACCTTCGGAGAAGCAGCACGCTGATATGTCGACGAACTCCTTTGCTGCGACCGCTTGTGAATCTTACCGTAAGTCCTTGTAGAATCTACCGTTGGAGGGTGAGTAAAGGGCATGAGCGTCAAGCGATTACTACTGAATAGTCGATTTGTCAACTCATAACCCCCCGCTACTTCGAGGGGCAGGCGTGAGCGGGGCATCACTTGGCATTCTAGGGTTTGGGCGTCGCCGTCGTCTGGAATGCGACCGTTGTGTTTATCCCGATGGAGTGGAGTATAGTGTCGGTGTCTTGGGTTCTCTTGGGCGATGATCGTCGGTTGTTTTTTTCGGTTCTGTCTCATCTCGGATATCCGTTTGATCTCGTCAAAGCTGTCAAGAGCCAGGAAGGGTATTTGTTTGGATTTACCGGCAATTGCGGGGTACATAGTGTAGATGATCGCATATAGCTTTGCACGCCAAATGAAGAAGAGTGGACTCCGGAGGCGAGACCATCAAGGATCAACCCTCCCTCGTTATGTCTTCCAACACCACGTATACTCAAATAATCTCACAAAATCGCGGGGCGGTCAGGCCCTCGGGGCTTCGAAGTTTCTAACGGCTTTTACTCTTTATGAACGCCGCAGGAATCCCTCCAGGCAACCGCGAAAACCCTCTCTGCACACGGCGGGGAGACAGGAGAGAACCCAAGTCGTGGTTCTCCTTGTGCTCGAAAATATTTCAAACGGTATCCTCTATTTGCGTGCAATCCGTAAAAACCCACAACATCCCGCAAGTACACGTGTCTGTATGATGGGACGTGCAAATCAGCGGTCACCCTCACCTCCACATCTACTGTCCCTGAACCCAGCAGGGACGCGGGGGCAACAACGCAGGACACCCGGCTACATGGGTGGGCTCGTAGGAAAACACGCAGGGGGGATCATAGTAAATAGGACCTAATCCTGTTAGTGAAGATAGGGAAATATATAGATTTTTGTGTATACAGTAGGTCCTATTTACTATGATCTCCCGTAATAGCGTACACACATCCATGCGCTTACCGTACTGCCATTCTTATTGCACAAACTAAATTGCCATTGTTTCCAATCCTATATGGCTTTTTTTACACCAGCGATGATGCAAAGCCGAATGCCGAGTACTGAAACAATAAACTGATTCACACAAACAGATTCACAAATACACAAGCATATAACATTAGTTGGTGAAGTTCTTAATCTTGTGCAGAAGTTGTTGATGACGATGCTTGTTCTGATGTTTCGTCTCGATATCCGCCAGATAGTCCTCTGTGGAGACGTTGTAGGTGGTGATATTGTTTTCCTTGACCAGCTCACGGGTGTAGAAAAACCTCAGCGCGATGTGTTTAACACGAGAGCTGAATGCCCGGTTCCCGATGACATGAAGTGTAGCCGTGTTGTCTGTGTTCAACGGCACCTGTTTGAACTCCTCCACAAACCCTAGCTCAGTCAGCATGTTCGAGCAGAACCGATGCAACCAGCTCAGCCTCCATCGTAGACATTGCCGTAAGACTTTGAACTCCTGACTTGAATCTCACCGGAGCCCTGGACAACATCATGATATTTTACGAAGTTGACTTGCCTTTGTCGGGGTTGTGGCCCCAGTTGGAGCCCGAGAATGCTTTGAGTTTGAAGCCTCCTCTCTTGTAAACGATGGTGAAGTATGTGCTTCAAGTCAGATAATGCAGAAGACGCTTAGCCGCCCCCTGGTGTACTTTCGCAGGCGTCGACATTGCACGAGCCAGTTGACCCGTAGCGTACATGATGTCGTGCCTCAAAATCTGAGCGAGATACACGACCGAGCCGGTGATGGCCTGATACCGTTGGGTCTCTTTTTCATTGAGCAGTGTGTATTGCGGTTGTTTGGTGGAAATTTCGGAACCGTAGCCTGGAGTATTAGCGGGATTGCAATCCGCTATGCCAAACCGATCCAGGATCGACTTGGTGTAGTTCTCCTGGCTGATCGTCAGCGTACCGTTCTCACCGTCTCGCGCAACTTGCATCCCCAACACAAGCGACACATCGTCCATGTCTTTCATCTCGAACTTCTCCATCAGGGTCTTCTTGATAGTCCCGATCACGTCGAAGTTGGCACGAACGATGAGAAAATTATCCACGTGAAGGGTGAGGATGATGGTAACTCCGTTGTGTTCGTGGATGTACACACAGGTGTCGGATTTCAGCGGAACAAATCCGATCTCAATCAGGACGGGGTCCATTGTGAAAAACCAATTCCCGGGGCTTTGTGCCAGCCCGTAGAGGCCCTTCCCTAGTTTCATCACAAGGGGGCCTCCGACCTTGTCTTGGGTCTCGAAACCAGTCGGCTCTTCCACGAACACCTTGCTCGTCGATGTCCCCGTAAATAAAAACAGTTTTCACATTCATCTGCTGTACTTCCCAATCAAAACGTACGGCGATAGCAACCACCACCCGTACACTCTGTAGCCGGCAAACTGGAGCGAAGGTGCTGACACAGTCCTTTCCTGGAATCCGATTCCAGCCTTAAACTACCAGACGCGCCTTGCGGGTCTTGCCGGGCTTTACCTTGGTGACCCACCTGGGTTTGTAAACCCTGTGTCCTGGCGGGATTGTAGAGCGTAGAATCAGCTTGTAGACATTGAGTTCTTGTAATCACTTAGCATCCTTCCTGAAGGCAGAACACCACAGCTCAGGATCGGGCATCTTCATCGCTTGCCGAAACGTCCTCGGAATACCCGGTTGTAAGGTTCTTACGGCGTACGTATACTCCACGAATCTGTTGGAATCGTCCGTCCGGAAACTCTCCCTTAGTGTTTAGTGCGTATGCTAGACGTCTCATGTATGCTAGGCGTCTCATCAGCTCGCTGAGAGTCTCGGCTATATGTGCCCTTGTTACTGATCTGGTAGCAGATTGCGTTGGGGTAGAACACGAACCCCGTCCATCCCACGATGTAGATCCTCCACGCACAGAGCCACCACGCGCAGAGCCTCCACGCGACGCAGGACCAGACGGCGTAGGACCCGACGGTGTAGGACTAGATGGCGTAGAACCCGATGGAGTCGCGCCAGACGGTGGAGACCCAGATCACTGAGAACCCTCACCCGGCTCTGGAGGGCTCACTCCCCCAGGCGGAGCAGGGCCTTCCCCCCCTGGTTGAGCATCCGATGGACTGTCCACAGGCGGAGTCGTTCGTTAGACTGACGGGTTTGCAACGGCTAGGTTGGGGAAAGGCGGACTGATTTCTTGGTTGAAAGTGTAGCTTCGCACATCTCCCACCATGTCGTCGTAGTCGTCATACGTGAACTCTCCCTCGTCGAAACCACCAACATCCGAACGAAGCAAGACAGAAGGCGTGTTGATTGATCCCTAAAGGTATAGGCGCAGCTGGCACGGGAACGCGTGGCTGACTCCAGACATGACACGGAACTCCTCTTATATCACATCCGAGCTGTCGAGTTGACTCGCCTCACATGCAGTAGAGGGTTCCACCTGACGAGGTGGCATTGGTAGGCACACATTACCCCGATATCCCAGTACCCTACAGCCGGAATCCCTTTCCAGCGTGGAACTCCCCAATCTACTATGGATCTTATATGTCGTGTATCTGAGTACAATCAACAAGGCGTCTCAATGAATATCTCATTTCGACTCTCTCGTAGACGTCTCGTCTCTGCATTGTAGACCCGAAATGACTTGCTGTCCATGCTGTACCCGAGAAGGCGTCCTTCCCAAGCGAGGTATTCTTATTTCTTGGTATGGGTCTCTGCATGCACGAGCGCCACTATATATGTAGCTATTTTTACTAACCAAATTTGGCCCAGTTAACTATGGACCCCCGTAATAGCGAAAAACCGTGTCCGCAAACTCCGTACCCTTGTCCGCCGTGACACGGACCAAGCAAATGTCCCGTAGAAATCGCGAGGGCCTTGTTGTACAACTCCAGATTGTCGACCGTTTGCAGCTTCTCCTTGACGAGGAAGATTTCTTTCCACTTAGTTGGCTGATATACGAACTTAGTGGAGTATTTGAAACCGCCCAGCCCAGAGCTTGACAGTTGAGGAATGATGGGCCCCATGGTGTCAAGGGTGACTGGCTTGCTGCTCACTCTTGCCGACAGCACAAACACCGCATGCCTGCATGTTCCCAGTGTAATCGACACCATTGCCCCGCAGTTTCCTCAGGCCACCCAAGCTGTTTCGACTGATGTGTCTCATGCGCCGGTGCCATCGATCAGCAGACTCGACCTTCAAAGCAAGACCGTTGGGGTTGTCGCCAAGTTCCATACCGCCGCCAACACCGTCCCCCAGATGGAACGCAACACTTTGCCAGCCGTTTCGTCTGTTCTCAGTTGCTGCTTCGGTAGAACGACGCCGCCTTGGTCCAGCCGGGGGTTGGCAGGGTGAAACAACGTAGGGACTCCTTTCAGCATTGCCGTGGTGACGGAGAACAGGATAGTGCCCAGCCTTGGTACCACAACCGCGCGAAAGGAGATGTGCCGCTTGTTCCCACCGTCATCGGTAAAGGTACCGTGAACAGTGCTCGTCGCAATGCCTTTCAGAAGATTCTGGCCAGCAGCGACGATCGTGTGAGGAACCTGTAGTACTTCCAAGTCGCTCATTGGTGCGCGCAGCCCGAGATTTAAGACTCGGGTCGACATAGTGGTCGCTCGCTCCACTTTCCACCACTATTTTGATAAACGATCCGTCTGAGCAGAGGTTTGCAGTCGACCGGTCTGCAGAAGTCGCCATCAACGCACCAAAAACCCCGTCGGGTAAAAGGTGGTCGTGTATGGGCGTCTCCTAGGAGGCAAACACAGCTGCCGCCGGTGTGACGGCAGACTCTGCTGTAGGCCTTCCAGAAGTGGATGACGACGCGGTCACCTCGGCCAGGGAAGCATCCATCGCGCTAAAGGAGAACCCGAACGCAGTCGGCTCGGGGTGATTTGGTTGCGCCAGGTGAACACTCCCGATGTTGGTGCAGTCTGCTGGGTCAGAAGGTGGTTTGAGAAGCGCCAAGTGTGCAGTCAGGGCCTGGAGCTCTTCCTGTTTGTCCTGGAGCTCTTTCTGGAGCTCTTTCTGCTTGTGGCACTCCGGGTCGATGTGGTTGTGGGTCGTGTGGTAGGAACACCACTTGGGCGAAGGCTCGCCGCCTCCGCCTTTCTTTCCCTTGTTCGTTCTCCGTTTGGGACGACTCTTCTTCGCCAGCTCAGGGCAGTCGCGCTTGAAGTGACCGTACGCCTTGCATTCGTGGCATTTATCCGTTTTAGACGCAGTCGCTGCTATCGCTGCTTCACGCCCCGAAACCGGCGGTTCTATCAGCTTCCGCGACTGCTGGGTGATGTAGAATGGGTAGCAATTCGCAGGGGCAGCTCTTAGTCGAAAGCGTCTCCCAGCTCATAGCGTTTATCCTTGACAAACAGGTACTCCGGCGTGAGTGCATGAAGAAGAATGTCCGTGTAGGATTTGTCGTAAATCTAATCCCCTTATCCTTCAGACCTAAGGTCGTCCATTGTGGCGATGAAATCAGTGGGATCTGCACCTGCTTTCATTTTCTGCCTGTGGAGCTGCTCCCGCAAACCACGCCGAGCTTCCTTGGTGTTGCCGGCGAAACGGTCTTTCAGTGCTTTCCATGCCGCCGACCCATCGCCTACGGAACCGGGAGTGTTGTCCTGGTGAGCTTTCACTGCAATATGCGCTGACCCGGTGGTCGAGAAGAAGAGCACCGAGTAGAGGCGGGTGTTTGCCTTCTGCCAGGCAGCGACGTCCTCAGAGGTGACCCTGACGGCTGTGGGGCAAGATACCCCGTCGAGCACAGCGGGGAGCTCCGGCGCGAAACGAGCAATAACCTGACGCATCTTGTCTCTCCGCTCGGGGTAGATGGCCTGTCTATCGCTTGTACCAACGACTTCCAACGTTTGGTTGAGCCCAGGGGTATTCGATTCCGCCATCTCTACCCGAGCGTTTACGCGACCGCAGAACTCGACGGCCCGGTGCTACGCGTAGGACGCGTAGGCGTGCTCACGCTTTTATCGCCCCGATTACCTAGAGACGGCTTGGTGCGCAAGCAGTGCAGGAGGATGATAGTGCTGCTACACGGGTGTAGACTTACGTATTTTAGATTGCAGCTCTGAAGCTCGCAACCCACGCCCGTCGAAAACTGTGCAATGTCCGCCCAGACTCCTGTGCTCCACGAGGGCACAATTCCAACCTACTGCAGGTGGCGAATTTGCGTTGTTGTGGCGTCGGAGTAGCCAACTCCGGCCCCGACCTGCAGGCACACGGGTCAGATGTACTGCTCAGACTTGCTGCACGTCATTCAATGCAGACTTGTGGCTGCAGTACGGATGCCAACAAGCCTTGCTACACGGCTTTCAGTGCAGAATTGCGTCTGCAGCACGGATGCTCACAGGCCTTGCTACGCGTCTTTCAGTGCAGACTCGCGCCTGCAGAACGGGTGCTAACAGGCCCAGTCAGATCCTCACCCTACACGCGCTACTAAGACGGCACTCAGCACGTGGAAGATATCTTAAACAGACTTCACCTCGAAAACTACGCGCAGGTGCATTGGAAATCAGTTGCACACACACGGAACACCGAGGTACTCTGCACGCGGAACCAACAACCAAAGGTTGCACAACTCTATTCGCCGATCAAGATCAACGCCTAGAAGTTAAGCGCCCAAACGGTGTACACAGAGCAGCATCGTACCGAAAGTGCAGCCGTGAACCCAGGTGATCAGTCCGGTTCCTAGAAGCAAGCGGGCCGACCCAGTGTAGACCTCCGGCAGAGAGCCCACTCCGGCAGGAAGTTCCCCCCGCGGAAGATATGTAGATGTGTGCGCTCGTCAACAGTGCTCAACGACAGACAGTCGCGATCACCGAGACTATCCACTCGCCACGCTCGAGGCTCATAAACCTATTCTGGATATTTGATATAAAAATAAAAAGCACGTCAGCTGTAACCTATTATTATGCGCGGACAGAGGCTGTGTCTTCGACGTTAGTCGAGGTAGTGACACTGCGATCGGGTAACCATGAAGAGTCACACACGGCGCTAATGTGGTCAACACACACATATATAATCCACAGAGTATACAGGAGTCTAGTCGACGGCAGCGTCCAGAGATGACTAGGGCAGCGAAGATACCATAACGATCCAGCGAGATCCACACACACATGGAGAGTGAGATACGCGATCTCGCAAGAGAGACAGAGAATCCTACGGCGATATTAACCTCCGCATACATCGTACAGTACGTTAAATACGAACCGATACATAGAAATCTACGATCGATGTACGAAGAGCAATGCTACTGAACATTGACTATTAATAGTACAAGGACATGTACCAACATTTCCATAACATATACCCAACAGCAAACAACCACAGTAATCGATAAAAAATACGAGACACAACACGGAAATTCAACTGACGGATCACCAGCGCCAATATGGCGACTCATGGCCTGGTGAAATGCGCGGCGACATAGCTGGACTCTGACATAGTTCGGTGGACAACATACACCGGACGCGTGACGCGCTCCTGATTGGGCTGAACATGGCATTAGTCTACACGAGTACTCGCAGGGGCATCCGTAAATTGTTGTCAACTACCGACATTCGATCAGCTGTGGCTTCTGTGGACAGCCAAAACAACCTGTTGACGACTTATCGTACCAATCATCGTTGGGATACTTTGCTCCTCACCCTTATAAGATTGCAGTCCCGGTTAGGGGACAGGCTGCCTAGGATTTGAGTGGTTTGCCCCCAAAAACGGGACTGCGGTTATAAAAGCGTTGAGTTTTTGGTCCATGAGATACTCGCATGATGTTACACTTTGCCGTCGAAGTCCTACACAAAAACTGGTGCCGGCTATTTTTTTGATGAAATCATCTGCCGGTATGCAACAATGCAGCAGCCATCAACCTGCTATTGGGGGTTCCCTGCAGCGACATATAATCTAATTGCTTACATATCGTCTACGTTTTGTCAGAAAGCACCTTAAGATCAAGCCGGAGACTTCACTATTCTCTTAAGGTCAGAAAGGCACCACAACCGCGTTGTGCCCGTACCCGCAATCATCGCAAGAAATCAGAAGGGTTTTGAATTCAAACGAACGAAACACCGCAGCGGCAATCAATATGCCTCTCACCCCAGCGTACTCCTAATCATTAGTCTCCTTCCGGTGCTTCCTGAGATCAGCCATTTAGCCTTGCCCACTCTACTACATTCTCACTGGCGCATATTCTAGCGCACACATACGTCTCGTAATCCCATGGGCAGCCTTGCGCCCGCCCACTGCATCATGTCTATGTAGCCTACACCGGCAGCACTGGCCCACGTGTCTTCATCCCAGGGGCAGTCGTTAGAACGTGCCCATGAAAGCCACCACGAAATTTCCGCCCCAGGCTGCTGCACTGCACGTTCCAACTTTCCAGTGGTAACCAATGCAGTATGTCTGTCCCACTGAAGCACGCCCAGGTGCCCTCCCTTTGCCGCTCGGGGACATATCTTCAAGGGACAGTGGCGAGCCAGTATTTATATTACAACGGTTTTTCCGAGTCTGAGGGTTTCCAGAGAAGTGGACGGGCGTTGTAATCGAAGGGGGGTGATGTGACTGAACCCGGAGATGAACGCCTGCCCGCGCAGCCCACAACCTCTCGTAGCTCCCTACGCAGCCTTGTGCATTACCCTGGGTGCTATACTACTCCAACGAGCATCGGTCAGGACAGCGTTTACCATGACTCACCAACAAGGACCGCAGGCTGCGTGGTGCAATGGTCAGTCTGTGCATGAACTTGGGCAGAGTGTGAACGTGGAATATACGCCCAGCATAGAGCGGGCTGCGTAGAACTCTGGGAAATAATACAAGCCATGGTGTGAAAACAGGCGCTTGTTGCATGGTGCCGAAAGGACCCCGGAGGGGTAGCTCCTATCATGAGTGCTTTGCATGCAGGAATTTTGACTGCTCTCCCAGAACTGATACATGCACGCTACGAGACTGTGACATTTATTGCAGAATGTGAAGGCGCCCCTTTAAAGATCCGAGGCCAAACGAGCCTGCGGGGACCAGGGGCAGTCGTTGGCCATTACCCAAAGCAACACCTCCAGGCATCCTCCGCTTCTAGCAGCGGAGCCGCGCGCGTCCCGGGTCCAGGGTCATCCTTGACCCTTGGGCCCTCAACCACAGAAGCATTTCCAAGTTGGCTTTGGCGGCAGCATTTGTGATCGTGTGATGGTTCCAATTGCAGCAATTTGTGCGCTCCCACTGAAGAATGCCGAAGTGTCCACCCCCAGCAGCTCTGGAACAAGCGTCGGCATCCCAATGAGTCTTCTGAACTTGCCCACGTCAGGATATCGAGTGTCCCTGAACCAGCAGCGGCGGAGCAGGTCGCGAGGTTAGAGGGGCAGCCGTTAGCGTGCGCGCACTGCAGAACGCCGATGTGCCCACCCTCGGCAGCCTTGGCACAAGTGCCAAGGACAGTTTTCTGAACGTGCCCACTGCAGGATACCGAGATGATGACTTGAACGAGCGGTCGCGCTGCAGACTATGGCGTCTCAATCACAGCCATTTGCTCTAGCCCACTGAAGAACGACAAGACGTTCACCCTAAGCAGCCATGGAGCAAGTACAGAGGTCCCAAGGACAGCCTTCTGAACGTGCCCCCTGCAGGACATCGAGATTCCCATTAAACGTAGCCGCGCACCTCAGTTAGCGTACGCCCATTGAAGAGTGCCGAGGTGTCCACCCGCAGCAGCCCTGGAACAAGTGTCGGCATTCCCAGAACAGCCTCCTGAACGTTCCCATTGCAAGATATCGAGATCAACCGAACCGGCAGCGAAGCTGCACGGTTCGGCGCCCAGGGGCAGCCTTTACCGCGTGTCCTCTTCAGAATGGACAGGCTGCCCCCCTTCGCGGCCGCAAGGCAAACCATCTTGCACCAAGAGCGATCCTTGTCGAGCACCCACTGGATAATTTTGGGTTTCCCCTTGGCCGTAGCCGTGTAGCAAACGTCCAGGTCGAAGCCACACCCGTTCGAGTGGGCACACTGTAATATCTCAACGCCGCAGTGTTCGGAAATATTGCTGCTTATCACAGAGAGCTTCGTCAGGCCGCTGTCAAAACTCCACAGCAGCTGACATACAGACGTGTCAATGGCTACAACTTACGTGAGTTTCGGGAGGTTTCCTTAAGCGTTTCTCCAATCGTTCGATATTCCGGGGAAAAACACAACGTTGTTGGACAGCAGCTCCGCCAGTAGGGTCATGACGTCCTTGCTAGTGTGTAGCGCAAATCCACCCCGACATACGTCATCCCGGCAGCTTTGGTGTGTGACATGGTGTCCCTATTGCCAAAAGTGGAGCCGGCGGGGAAAGTATTGCTTCAGGTTTCATAGACTTGATTCATAAAGTTAATGTAACGTCCGGGTTACGGGTTCGGCCGAATCAACGCCCATGCCTCGATCTCGACATCGCCAGCGCTTTTCTGGCCCAAGAACCGCGAAAAATCAGCTGCCGCAAGCGTGGAACATCTATCCGGAGTCGATATCAAGAAGGCTCGAAGCAGGAGGAGGGAAAATGATCTCACCATTTTGGCGACAACTTCCAGTAGGGGTGTACCCATTTGACTGAAAATGTGCCGAAATGTAATTATGTTCACTTTGGATAGATCCAAACCCAGATCACGCTACTTGAAACTGCTGTAGGTCACCACGTCAGTGTTCAACAGTCCGCAGAGATCGACGACGGAATACCGAAAAGTTGCGATCGTAGAGTTCACTGCCCAAATGCGCAAAACCCACAACACTACTAAAAATAACTTGTCATATAAGTGTCATAAAATTAAACATATTTACATTAAACAACATGTTTTCAATGCGCAGGACAGGATTCGATGAAATTCACTCATGCACACGAAGACGGAGCCCTCTTATGCTTCCTTCATCAATGAAACATACGCATGTGCACATGGAGCTCCCCTATGTATTGGAATGATATACATACGTGGCGCTGTGTGCAGCTTACAGCGCTTTGAGCGTTTCTAACTGAGTACAGTCAGTCCCTCGTGTCGCCCTACTAATAGTTGCAAATACGATTCGAGTCTTACTAAACAATCAAGATATTTATGTTTGTTGTGCCGTGGGTTTTGCACCTTCGTGAAGTGAGCTAGAATTGCAACTACTCCATGTTTCGTCGTGGGTCGGTTCGGGCCGTTGACCTCTGATGCAGATACTTCTTGTGAACTGGGTCAAGAGTTACCCGAAAAGACCATAAAGCAACAAGTGTTCGGTTACATGGGGGGAAAGGTACGAGTCCAAAAAAGGGGTGAAGCCTAACTACATTGTGAGTGCGGGGGCATACCCGCCCAGAGTTTGGTCTAAAAGGGGAATCCTTGGTTTATTTGCTCTGCTGCCACACAGTGCCGTTAACGACAATGACGTGCCCGAGAAAACGAAAACTGTTGTACGTGCTCTGTGTGGGCTGCACGCGCCTTTCCAGCGCGTCTGAACGTATTTGTGGCCAGTCGCGGCACGAGCGAGAACCTTTCGCGAACCTGTTCAGCCTCCCGCTTGACTGAAAATTGCGGGGGTAAGTGTGTTACGGTTTTGGACCGTTTGAGGAGTTATAACGACATGCGTTTATGTGTCAGCAGGGGCCGCGTCATTTACGGCCCCTCCCCATTTTGTGGATTTCCCTCCATTTCGGCAGTCCTACGTGCTGCCTTAGTCATCACGCTCGCCCTCGGGCTCTAAGCAATCCGTCCACCATCTACATACCTTGGAGACCTTCTCCCTAGCGCCAGAAGCACCCTCCACCCCTAATTTTTGTTTTGTTATGGGTTCTTTGTTTGTTTCGATTTTTTTGTTTGTATGCTCGTTTGTTTCCTTCTTTGGACGGGATCGATGCCTAGACTGGTTGGGTCTCTCTGTGCCCATTGTGCCTATTGTGCCTATTGAGCCTATTGAGCCTATTGATACTATTGAGACTATTGATCCTATTGTGCCTATTGTGCCTATTGTGCCTATTGAGACCGTTATTGCTGTTACCCATGCTCAAGGGAGACGGCAACCAGGCCCCTTTAGGTCTGGGCCTTGCCACAGGGCTTTCTCTCTGTTGTTCGTTTGTTTTATGTAGTTGGTTCGTTTGTTCGTTTGTATGTTGTTTTAATTGTTCGTTGTTCCAAATATAAAGGATAGACCACCCACTCAGCTACTCAGTCAGCGCTGACTGAGTGGTCTAGCGGGTAGTGCTATATAATGGACAAAATATATGTCCTAGAGTACTAAGTCAGCGCTGACTGAGTGGTCTAGCAGGTAGTGCTATATAATCAACATTCGTTTAGTTCGCTTTTGTTGTTATTCCGGTCGTTGCCGAGTCGAGCACGCTCGTTCGATCCTAACATTAATATTGCTGCTTCAGAATGAAGCAGCTTGGGTGCCACGGAGGATCCAACCCCCATCCCCGGGTTCCCGCGCGACTCTTATGTCTAGATGTTTTATCGGAACATGAAATTCAGCCGCAACTTTAACACGCCGTGTTTGGACCTCTTCGACCGGTTCGTGCCTCAGAGGAGAGGTGTGTACCATTAATACTCTCCACCTCTCATCTACAGTACTTCAGTAGATCAGCTTGTAATTTTATTCATATTGGGCTATTAGTAGTGCGCTTTCTCGTCAGAGGCCAACACCTACCTCGACTTTGAAGTGATTAGATGGTCGGAAAATGGTCGAGATTCGGGGTCTACAATACGAGTTACCAACAATAAGCCCCACTTGAACGTTCGCATTTCACTTGAAGACAACTACTAGTAGTACAGCTCCTCACAAGCAGCTAACTACAGCCCGCGGCATGCACATAATGAGGTGTGCACGGGAGTCGGGTGCGCCAGACAGCAGTCGCAAGCGACCAGACACGACTCACGAGATGTTTTCGTAAACTCGAAGTTGCAAGACAGGAGCTCGCAAAGTTGCTACGGAGTATTTGTCTTCACGTGTCGGCTCCTATATAGTACATCACCCTGCATCACCGACGAACAAATGGCCGTCACCAAACGCGTGCTGGTCTCCTGAAATTTTGTTTTCAATTTAATAGCTGACGCACCGGGAAAAAGTAAGTGCGGACAGGGTAGTTACGCTCCGGGTCCGTTCTACTAATAGGGGTACTACGTTTGAGTAGGTTTTGAAATCTGGGAGGTAGGATCTTTAGGGGTGTTTTTGACTTGAAAATTGGATAGCGCGGTCTGCACTTCGGAATCGTCGTCCACAATCGAGAAATTTCCTGGTTCGATGCAAAAGCGGCGCAGCCGCGTTTATGGCTAGTTTTGGCCTGTTTAGGCTGCGGATTGGGGTCAGGGCTAGGGTCAGGGTTACGGTTACAGTTAGGGTCAGAGTCAGGGGTTGGGCTGGGTCTTCGTCCGTACGTTGATCCGAACAGGAACCAGAATATACCTGAACAGCCTATACCAACCTGAAGATCCTACCTCTCAGATTGTAACGGTATTTTTTTCAAGAAATATCCCGAAATACGTATCTTTTATTAAAAATATCTCCAGAGATTTCCGATTCGTTTGTGTTTCTTGCCGAAGTACGTACGCGCGCATACTCGACAGCAGATTTCTGGGAGTCCCGCCGCCTCTTTGACGGAGTATAATAATACTTTTTTAAAAATTATTGTTTGCCTTCCGACAATGTGCAGGGCGTTATCGTTGTTCATTCAAGATGAAAAAACTAACATAATTCGTCGAACACCCTCAATTTTATCCAACCTTTTCTCCTTCCTTGCGTATACTCAATTGAATACGTACAACCTTTTACCGATATATTTCCACCGACTATGTATCTATACGCCCTGCGTCCTACTCCGCATCTACATTCCATCCCCACGCCATTGGAAGTAGTCCTCCCTCCTCCTCTCTTCTCCCCCTGGCGGCTTGGCGGTCTCGCAGGGCGAGCTTATATCGGTGCACCCGGCGCGAGATGGAGACCTGGGTGGTCACCGTTATGATCAGGAAAAGATGCTCCTTACAAACCCCTTTTCTTGCTAGAGATCCCCCGTCCGTTCCTCCGATGATGCTCGTTGCCAGCTGGTCAATGAAATCGCTGCCTTCCTTCCCGAGGCGTCCAAAGCTTTCCACCGCGAGGGTGACAAGTTTATGGCTGCGCTCGTCGAAGGACACTTGTCCTGCACGAGCGTAGTGATTGCGCTTTCGCGCCTCGGAAGTGGAGGCAGCTGATCCGTCTCGATCAGCGCAGCCAGCCCGCATGTAGACTCTCGCTTGGGGGTCTGCATGCGTGATGTCGAGGAGTATCGCCTTGTTACGGTACTCTGACGACGTAGCGTCTCGGAGGCCTCCCCTCTCGATCACTATATCCATGCGGAGGTTTCTGTCGGCGTTGAAGGGCGCTCCGCTTTCCGTTTGATGGCGGATGGACAACCGCTTGAAGGTACGGGACAGCGCGTGGACTAGCGGCTGATGCTGGTTTACCTGCGCGCCTGCTCGGTGGCATGTGCACGCGTGACGCGTGGTGACATCCGTCGCTTCGCAGCAGGGGCACCTCGTCGCTATGGGCTCCTCCATTCCCAGAAAGCGCCGTCCCATAGACACGAACTCCGAAGCCGGTATGATTCGTGCCGTGTCCACAGGCCTTGCCCTCAAACAGGCGACAGCGCCTGGTCCCGATAGGCTCCGTTGCCGAGCCTTGGCAAGATCTCTGGTTTCAATTCCCCCGAACACGTCGTTCCGACTCGACGGGCCTGCTGCCTCGGGGAGCTGGTCCAGAGACGCAACGTACCGTTGGTACCGTACCCGGTTTACCTGCTGCCCCAGCTTGTGCTGCGCTTTGTGGGAGCTGATCGTTTGGGCTTCATGTGATGGCAATGCCTCCATATCAGACTGCTCTGAGACTCCTCCCTCGTTCGCGCAAAACGCCCTGTTCCGCCAGCTTTCCGGGACCACGTTCGCTATTGCCTCCTCCGATACCCCATGGATGTCACGGAGGTCCCTGACGCTACTCCATATGCGGCGAACGAGGTCCGAATTGGGCAACTCCCTTCGGACTTTTCCCCCCAATGGGCCGGAGAGGTCAGCAAGGACCTCTGGCACCATCGCCACTAAGCTCCCGATGGACGCTGACATTCTCCTTGATTCAGCCGATGACAGTCCAAACCCCCCGGCCCTGTGGAGAGGCTCGCCTGCGCTTTCTGTAGCGTCAACCGGTTCGCCGGGCATCCGTCCGCTAAGAACGGCGGTTCATCCGCTATCCCCGGAAGCTCGAGAAGGCGCTCGAGCATCCATATTGCGCTATTGTCTGCCCGCTGACACGCGGGTAGTGACAGCTCCGGGTCCATTACCCGCTCAATGTAAGAGGTCCGCTTCACCATCGAACTGGTGGCGATGAGGTTCGCCGACTGTTTGTCCGGCATACGCGGCAGGATGCGCGCGAGTTGCTCTGCTCCCCCATCTCGGACTATCTCGACGGTGCTGTTCACCGCGAATGTATCATTGCCTATGGGCACGCCAACCACCTTTACCCCACCCCCTTCCGCAATGCGGACACCTATGCCCCCCAGAAGTGCTATCTCTTCCGACGTAGGCACATGACCTTTTGGAGGCAAAGCAACCGTCTTGCTGGGGTTAATTGCAACGCCTATTTCGCTCAGCTCGTGCTGGAGAAAGGGAACTACTCTCACCGTGTCCGGTGTAATCTCTGATATACCGATGCTGATGTCATCGAGGTAGGCAAAGGCTTCAACACCCCGGGGTTCAAACTCCTCACGGACCCGTTTGAGTATTGGCAGCAGTGGCATGCAGAACAGCGCCGGGTCCATGGCATCCCCTTGCTGCACTCCACTGGAGCAGTCAATTTTACGCCGCTCCCCCGAGTCCATCTGGAAGAAAGTAGGGGTGGGCCTCTCGCCGTAGCATTTAGCAATGAACGGCGTGAGCACGGGCACGCACCGAGTCCATCTGGAAGAAAGTAGGGGCGCGTAGCATTTAGCAATGAACGGCGTGAGCGCGGGCACGCAAGTGGCCGCCTCGGCAAGTACTGCCGTCCGCTTTACAGTATTGAAGGCGTTGGAACAGTCGGTTAGGATGAGCCAGTTTCTTGCCTCATGGTGCACCCGGGCGCGTAGAGCTACCTGCTCCACCCCCCCTCGAACCCCTACCCCAAACTGTCTTGCCTCACGATTAATCTCTTCCAGCCGTGGCCGTCACTCCCGCATAGTCCCGGCTGCTAGAAGACGTCTCCATGTCATACCTACACATACGGGGCGACATTTTCCCCCCAAGGCAGTGAGGTTGGACTGCAAGAAGAGCTGCCAGAATTCCGGCGGGAATGCAGCGGGGTCGTCGAAGATCCGCCTCCAAAAGGCCTCGATGCTAGCTACCATTTACCTATGAATAGGGTCGATCTTTCATTTGTTTGTCCATTTGCTTTGTTGCAATTCCTAAAAACCATACGATATCTCAACTGCTTAAATAAAACTAGTTAAAGAGAAAGTTCGTATTCCGGGGGAACATAGTTAATAAGACCTAGAGTATACACAAACACCCACATATTTACATATGTGTACTAACAAAATCTAGTCCTATTTACTATAGCCCCCCGTAATAGCTCGCTTGAGGAAAGCCAAAAGAATGAGTCCTGTGAATTATAGTCGCATAATAATAAGAGGTACCATGGTTTACAGCAGTAGTACGACTATCATACGATACGATACGATATGTACATACGTACGTGCGTGGGAATCGTTTAACACCGTCAGCTGCACCCGCTGCTGCTACTGCTGCTGCTGCTTGACTCGTCAAGTGGGACCTCGAGGTATACCCGGTGCAACAGACGTAACCAGCACCACCGCACCGAGATAGTCATAGTGTCCCCGCATCACGTCCACCAGCGAAAAGAAAGGCCTGGAAGAAGGTGAAGACGGCAGTTGACAACGAATCCCCGGACGGAGATTCCAGTGAGGGAGCTGAACCGGTCAACTGTCAGCTGAACGACGGACTGCTTGGAGCAGAACCTATCCTCTCCAATGTCGAGATTCCAGCGAGGGAGCTGAACCCGTCAACTATCAGCTGAACGACGGACTGCTTGGAGCAGAACCTATCCTCTCCAATGTCGAAAACGCGCTTGCTTGCTCTGCGCATGAGCGCCACGTCCAACCCCCAACGGCTGAGGGACTTCATCAAGGAGGCTGCCCCGGCCGCGGCCATGGTGTTTGGCTGCGCTCACCCCAGTGGTTGACAAACCTTGATAGTAGATCTTCCTGGGGTAGCTAATTACGCACTCTGCTTGGCTAGGGGTATGCTTTACGCGGCTTAATCAACTTTCGAGTCTTTCCCAGCCTTATGCCCGTGGAAAGAGCTACTGCTGTAGATGGAAAGTTTTCCCGCCTGAACCCGTCACAACGTCATGCGTGCGCTGTGCGATCAGACATGTGATTCATTATTGGTTAGCTGGTGTCGCACAATATGATGTACTTCAGGGTTCGGTTGTTCGTGTTCAAAACATGACGGGCGATAAATCCCAGCAAGCAAGCTCCATCTATCTCCAGTTTCGTCGACGAAGGACTAAGAAGAGCCATGTTTTTGATTGTAATTAAGCTATTACTACTGCTGCTGTCGCTGTTGTTGTCTTCGTCGTCTGAGTTGTTTCCGTTTGGCCTGTTGTCATTATTGGAAGGGGCACGTGCTAGATCGATCCATGTTAATAATGGGGGGAGCATGTCCTGTAGATATTGATATTTTTCCAGGAATATTACTAACTATGCTCTGTATCGGTATATGGTTATCTTTGCGGGCGCTCTGGTGCGGCCACACGAGGGGCGATTGCCCAGTCGGTTGATGTTCGGGACGATCGCCGGTGGGGGGGGAGCCCGAAACCAGGCGGGCAGCCCAAGACTTGGCCTAGGGCCATCGCTGAGGACCTTAGAGTGTTCAAAGCCACCGAGGGATCAACGGAAGACTCCCCCTTAGTCTTTGGAGTTGGGACCGCACTGTGGCCCACTGCAGCAAAACAGACGGGAAAGTGGTACCGGGGAATCCTCGAAGCAGCTGAACAGTTCATGGGCAGGTGGCACGAGGCTGAGGCAAAGCTGAGTAGACAGCGCCGTGCATCCGCTGCGGGTAGTGTTAGAGGGAATGGGGGGAGGGGTAACAGCAGGAGGGGTAGAAGGAACACCGTACAAGTGTATGGGGGCAGGGGGGGGAACAGGAGGAGTAGAAGGGAAACCGCGGTAGAAGAGAGTAGCAGAGACCGCAGATAGGGTAGCAAGGTACCAGGCCGACTAATAGGTTGGACTTTTCTTTGCTACTCGTACCGCCAACTGCTGCGGCCGTTCGGTATGTATTGGCTTGGTGCTTGAATTATTTTCCGTGAATTAACTTTTTCCTATCTTTTCCACTTCTTATCCTTATGAAAGAAGTACTACATAGTGGGTGGGTGACGAGCGTATTTTGGCCCACTCATTATTTCTCTTTTTACTTAGTTAAGTGTTCACCGGGATGCATATTATAGTTCGATTTTTCGTGTTCGTTTCTTCCGCCTTGCACGTCCCTTTTGGCTCATGCTCGGGGTAAGTATGTATGTGTCTGAGCTTTGGCTTCCCATTTTATTTATTTATTTGGGATTCTTCTCCTTTTCTTTTCTTTTTCGGTTTGGTTTCTTTGTTGCTTCTCTTTCTTTATGGTGTATTTTGGTTGCTGGCGTATGTATGTATGTTGTGTCGGCCGCACCTAGTGCGAAGGCATGGTATTGCGTAGACTTTTAACGCAATACGGTGTGTTATCTCTGTGTCGTAGTCTGTGACCACAGAGCTCGTATCTTTCTAGGGTGAAGAATCAGCACGGACGCTGGGATTGCTGGATGTCGACGAGTAGAAGAACGGTTTAATGTGAAGAACACACAAGACGTATAGCCCCGCGGTCTATGGTGCCCAGCACCATAAATTCAATGCTGGGTTCAATTCCCCGGTTGCGACGCTTTTTGATATTTCTGCATCCGATGGGAGCCGACACGTGAAAACAAATACATACTCAGTAGCAACTTTGCGAGCTCCTGTCTTGCAACTTCGAGTTCACAAAAACACCTCGTGAGTCGTGTCTGGTCGTTTACGACTACTGTCTGGCGCACCCGACAAACGTGCAAACGTCATTATGTGAGTGCCGCCGGCGGTGGTAGTTGCTTGTGAGGAGCTGTAGTATTAATAGTCTGCAAGTGAAGTGCAAACATTCAGGTGAGGCTTATTGTTGGTAGTTCGTATTGTTGACTCCGAATCTCGGCCATTTCCGACCATTTAATCACTTCAGAGTCGAGGTAGTAGGTGTTGGCCTCTGGCGAAAAAGCGCACAAATAATAGCGCAATATGAATAAAATTACAAGCTGATTTACTACTTGTAGGTAGTAGATGAGAGATGGAGAGCTGAAGAGCTGAATGGTACGCAGCTCTCTTCTGAGGCACGAACCAGCCGAAAGTCCAAACACGGCGTGTTAAATTTGCCGCTGGATTTTGTGTTCCGATAACCTTGTGGGTGGGAGCAGGGTGCCAAATGGGATCACATCCGGGTGGGATCAGATCCGGGCGGGATAAGGAGAGCCAAGCAGGGGCCTGTTCTGTGTTCCCGCTTTGTATGGGGACTGTTCCCAGAAACTTATTTCTCTATAACATGGAGAACTCTACTGGCAATCAATAATGGAATGGGAGTAGACAACGTCCGTTGTGAACCTGAAGCACTCGGATGATAAGTCGTTCGGGTTTAACGAGGCCTATCAGGTTGTCCCTAGAGGTGGTTCTGCTCAAAGCGACATACAGTTAGTTGTCCATGGCAAAACACTTCGCTTGTGAGGTGGAGCCCTACTCTTTTCAAGTTTGCTTTTACTTTGTGATTTACTACGACGGACGGTGTTAACAATGGCCATAGCGTAACACAACGCTCACTACACGGGGAATGAATTTCAATCGGTGGAAAGTATTACCACGGGATCCAACTTGAACTTTGAAATATATGCATGCGTGGTATTCTGACAGTAGAGGATTCTTCCGATATGACCTCGACGTCAATAACCCGCTGTGACACACCTACCTCTGATTATTCCTTTCTTTCCGGTGGCGAAATCACGGTGACAAAATTAATGTTGCGACTAAAAAAAACAACTATATGTCCAATTTTGAGGTGTAGGTCAGGAGGAGGAGTGCTAGGCACTTATTATGCAGTGCGCACTCGACCGAAACCTCGTCTGTCAGTCATGTTTTCGCCGTCGGTGAAAAAATATTTTGTCTGTACTTTTTAGCACGTAATGATGGCCTCGTCCTGGAATTTATTCGATGTTGTTATTCATTGGTGGGAGCCAAGATGTCCCGGCCATTATTGTAGGTGTGATGTGGCTGGCCTCTAACATATCTCATGTGGATATGTATACACTGTCGGTCAGTTGTTCGAAGTATGCGGTTCCTTTGATAGCTACAACTAGAGCATGCGGTTCCAGAACCAACCGTCTTTGTTTGTCACGGTGTGTTGCAAAGGGATCGCAGGAGTACTACCTGGTAGGAAGACAGGCTCTATCTTGCCCTCGACGACCGCCAGCACTGTTTTTGCGAATGGGATGTCATCTTTTATGTCCTCTCGTTGACACTATTATTTTTTTTTTCAGTCATCACTTTACTTTCCAGCCTAACTCGTAGGAGGTTTCACCCTCAGCGATCTTCTGGACAAGGCGTGGTCACAGGTGTCGTCCCTTCTCCCCCCCTGGTACGTGCCTTTGTTTTTGTCGCGGGTAGGGTTCAGCATTCCCACTGCTCGTCGATTGTTTATCGAGTGTAGCTAACTTACGCTCTCGCGCTTTCCGCTAATCTTTTTCTTTGCAGGAAAAAGTCCCTACGAACATGCACTAGGTGAGACTCGAACCTACGCGACTAATTGATCTTTGATACAGTACGCACGCGCACTACAGAGCACCAAGCCACCGGGGACGATTAATATGAATAGTTGGACCGAAGTGTTGAACATGTTGACGACCCAGATTAGGAGAGGAAAGGAAGGTTTGTTCCACTATTATTTCATTTTCAGTGCCAAATTTGAGAACATAAAAAATATCTCATCTCCAGTCTCCGCTACACAAAAAAGGTTTCGCCGACGAATGCTCAAATGTCTTTTCGTTGGTATCAAATATGAACTGGTATTCAATGTACTGTACAGTATTAATAGTTGAAATCACGATAAGAAATAAAAATTCGACACACTCTCAATCATCAAATTTTGACGGCAGGCAGCAGGCATAATTTTGTATGTATAGTTCATGATCGTAGTACGTACAGCATAAATATTCAGCGTAAGTTCGTATCACAACTCCCAACTCGATCAAAACTTCACAAACTACACACAGTTGTACCATCAAAACATATTCCAGAAATGGCGAAAACACACACCAGACCAATATTATATGTGTGTGTGTTCTTCACATTAAACCGTTCTTCTACTCGTCGACATCCAGCAAGCCCAGTGTCCGTGCTGATTCTTCACCCTAGAAAGATACGAGCTCTGTGGTCACAGACTACGACACAGAGATAACACACCGTAATGCATTAATAGCCTACGCAATACCATGCCTTCGCACTAGGTGCGGCCGACACAACATACATACATACGCCAGCAACCAAAATACACCATAAAGAAAGAGAAGCAACGAAGAAACCAAACCGAAAAAGAACAAGAAAAAGAAAAAGAAAAGGAGAAGAATCCCAAATAAATAAATAAAATGGGAAGCCAAAGCTCAGACACGTACATACTTACCCCGAGCATGAGCCAAGAGGGACGTGCAAGGGGAAAGATACGAGAAGGAAAAAGGGGACTATGCATCCCGGTGAACACTTAACTAAGTAAAAAGAGAAATAATGAGTGGGCCAAAATACGCTCGTCACCCACCCACTACGTAGTACTTCTTTCATAAGGATAAGAAGGGAAACAAATCAAAATACATACCGAACGGCCGCAGCAGTTGGCGGTACGAGTAGCAAAGAAAAGTCCAACCTATTAGTCGGCCTGGTACCTTGCTACCCTATCTGCGGTCTCTCTGCTACTCTCTTCTACCACGGTTTCCCTTCTACTCCTCCTGTTCCCCCCCCCCCCCCTGCCCCCATACACTTGTACGGTGTTCCTTCTACCCCTCCTGCTGTTACCCCTCCCCCCATTCCCTCTAACACTACCCGCAGCGGATGCATGGCGCTGTCTACTCAGCTTTGCCTCAGCCTCGTGCCACCTGCCCATGAACCGTTCAGCTGCTTCGAGGATTCCCCGGTACCACTTTCTCGTCTGTTTTGCTGCAGTGGGCCACAGTGCGGTCCCAACTCCAAAGACTAAGGGGGAGTCTTCCGTTGATCCCTCGGTGGCTTTGAACACTCTAAGGTCCTCAGCGATGGCCCTAGGCCAAGTCTTGGGCTGCCCGCCTGGTTTCGGGCTCCCCCCACCAGCGATCGTCCCGAACATCAACCGACTGGGCAATCGCCCCTCGTGTGGCCGCACCAGAGCCCCCGCGAAGAAGAGTCGCCGTTTACGGATGGTCGTTTCGATACTTTCGCATCAGATGAAGCATTATTGTATCCAACAACACGTGATCTTCCATGAATCTATTACTGGCAACATCATCGAAGTTTCACTTTCGGCGGGTTACAAACCTTATAATACCAGGTTTGAAGAACGCAAAAGAACAACACTTTTTACGATCTGCGAGCTTGTCGGGTCTGCAGGTTGGTAGGGTGTGCAGGTATTTTGGTTCCTGTTGGGATCAAGGTACGGGTGAAGACCCAACCCAACCCCTGACTCTAACCCTAACCCTAACCCTAACCCTGACCCTAACCCTGACCCCAAACCGCAGCCAAAACGGGCCAAAACTGGCCATAAACGCGGTTGCGCCGCGTTAGCATCGAACCAGGATTTTCTTAATTGCCGATCCGAAGTTGCAGACCTCGCTACGCAATTGATAACTCAAAAACACCCCTAAAGATCCCAGCTCACAGATAGTAAAACCTACTCGGAGAGATTCACCCCTCTTTTTTTCGTACACCTCGACTTGATGACGTAAGACGTAAAGAAACGCACTGGATACAACGCGCGGTCGGCTTTACGCAGTGAGTAGCGCAGGAGATCATTCCGTGAGCTCGTCATCAACCACCATCATCTTGTAAAGCTTGCGGTATCGAATCTTGGTGTAGAGTTCAAGTATTGGGCGGTAGAGTTGTAGGCGAGAAGGCAAGGGACTGAGGCTTCAAGCGCGCTGCTCGAACGTCTGACTACAAAGCACTGTGAGCCCACATCTGGACCATCATCGCCGCCGCATATTTCAGGTGAACAACCCCGCGCGTGCACTCTTGTAGTACAAGGTACACACATATGTTTATCCATCGTACCCGGAAGGGATAATGCATGGACCATGAATAAGTCTACCAACGCTCCTTTTCATCGACACGTTCTCTGGTCAACGGGGTTGAAACGGAGTGTGGCTCAGCGTCAACAAGAAACAGGGATTGAACTGCCTATCGAGTCTACAGCAGAAGCTCACTTTTTCATCAAAACTCAATCAACCTGCCTGACAGTGTGTACGATATATATATATATATATATTTTTTTTCATCATCACTTTTACTTTCCAGCCCACTCGTAGGAGGTTTTACCCTCGACGATCTTCTGGACAAGCCGTGGTCACAGGTGTCGTCCCTTCTCCCCCCCGGTACGTGCCTTTAGTTTTTATCGCGCATAGGGTTCAGCATTCCCACTGCTCGTCGACTTTCATCGAATGTACAGCTAACTCACGCTCTCGCGCTTTCCGCTAATCAATTTTATGCAAGAAAAAGTCCCTACGAGCATGCACTCGGTGAGACTCGAACTCACGAAATTGATCTTGATAGGCTCGCGGACCACCTACCAAGCCACCGGGGACGCCTGGAGGCAATATTATACCTGGTATACGTCTACCCTATGGTATATTTTTTTTATCTCGCAGCTTTCGCACCACTTCGCCTACTACTACTACTACTTATATTACTGCTGTCCTGCGGCTCCAACACCGTTCTTTTGTTTGTTTGTGTGACCACGGACTCCTTGTCAAATTGATTTGAGAGGTGACATGAGATCAACAACAACAGCCAACCGACCTTTCTGTCGAATTGGCATATACACTGTCAAAACCAGGCTCCCAAGCACATACCTGATATATGCTATACCCCCTCCTCTAGATCTGGATGGATTGGCGTCGAGTGGCGACGACGCTCGCTGTAAAACAAGTCATCAGGCACTAGACATGCAACAATGTACAGACTGCCCTTTCCCGCACAAGTGCCACATAGACCAGACATATAAGTAGGCACCATACAAACAACAGCTCAAAACCAGACCCACCGGAACAGCAACCACAACGCAACAGAGAGACACGATTCACAGCAGTTGTTTCCCCATACCAAAACACAGACCAGATTCGGACTTGAAACACTCAACTATCAAAGTGATAACATTTTTCTAAAAATGGATTTTTCTCCCTTACCGAAACACCAAAACCAGATTGAGACGCGAAACACTTGAACCAAAAGTAGAAGATTGAACGGAGGAAATCTGGGGTTTGTGGAGAAGTATTGAATCGTTGGCATGCTTGGACAGAGGGGATGGGCAAGAGGTGCATATAGTTGATGACGGGTGCAGTTGGTGAAACTAGGGAGACAGGCTGGGAAGGGTTGACACAGTAGTGAGGAAGAAAACCAGTGAGCAAAAAGACCATTTGCCGTAGTATACTCTACTCGTGGGGGTGTACGGGCAGCGGGGTTTGATATCCTTTAGAAAGTCGGCGGGTTGAAAGAAGAATCTGGTTCTCTTATTATAACACAAACCCGATTCAGACATAAAATTACTTATCAACTCGTAGATTTTTTTTCTCCCACACCAAAGCGTCAATCAGAAATAGACATGAAATTACTCACATGACTATTTTGTTTGTATTTCTCTTACCAAAACACAAACCAAATTTAGACATGAGAAATAACTCAACTATTAATAACCAGTTTTCTCTCCCCATGGTAACCAAAAACAAGTACTTGGCAATTTGTTTCCTGCAGTTTCTCCCATATCGTAATACTGGTAAATGCATGAAACATACCAGGTACATATGCATTTTGATTTTTTCCCTTCTTATCCCTATGAAAGAAGTACTACATAGTGGGTGGGTGACGAGCGTATTTTGGCCCACTCACTATTGCTCTTTTTACTTAGTTAAGTGTTCACCGGGATGCATAGTCCCCTTTTTCCTTCTCGTATCTTTCCCCTTGCACGTCCCTTTTGGCTCATGCTCGGGGTAAGTATGTATGTGTCTGAGCTTTGGCTTCCCATTTTATTTATTTATTTGGGATTCTTCTCCTTTTGTTTTTCTTTTTCTTTTTCTTGTTATTTTTCGGTTTGGTTTTTTCGTTGCTTCTCTCTCTTTATGGTGTATTTTGGTTGCTGGCGTATGTATGTATGTGGTGTCGGCCGCACCTAGTGCGAAGGCATGGTATTACGTAGGCTATTAATGCATTACGGTGTGTTATCTCTGTGTCGTAGTCTGTGACCACAGAGCTCGTATCTTTCTAGGGTGAAGAATCAGCACGGACACTGGGCTTGCTGGATGTCGACGAGTAGAAGAACGGTTTAATGTGAAGAACACACACATAACCCTATTAATAGCGTGAAGGCGGACCACCTTTTACACGCACACATATAAATGCTGCTTTTTTTCTCTATGGCTTTGCTTCATTGTCTTCCTTGTCGTTTGTTTTTGGATATTACAGAAGAAGTATTAATAGTTTATTTTTCCCTTCCCTGGTGTTCGTTAGTAACGGAGTAAGTATGTGTGTTTTCTTGTTCTTATCTCTTTTCTACACCCCTCGCGTAACTTGCGAGCCTGTGATCTGCGAAAATCTGCGCATTCTCTTACGTGTTTCCTTTCTTCTTTGCTTGCTTTTTTGTTTGAATTGAACTTTTTTTCTTTCTTCCCTTTTTCGATTTTTGATCTTTTCGATTTCGATTTCGATTTTAGACGTATAGATAGTTTTTTTGTTTCATTCTCTCTTTTTCTTCTGGGAATTATGCGGGCCTCTCGGTTTCTGTCACGACTTTTACAGCGTATACTACCGCATGTACTGGGGGAGGGAGGCGGTCAGCCCAACAGACTGACACCTGGGTATGGTCATCAACTATTTCGTCATGATCCGCTCCCTTCTTTGGGACCCAAGTACGAAGAAACTATTCATTAAGAATGGCATGGTGCCACCCGGGCAACTCTGCGTGTCTGTATGATGAATGTATGCACCAGTGTTGTCTTTCGTATCATCTGCCCCCCCCGCCTCTTTCTTGTCCCTTTTTTCTGTTCTTTTTTTTTTTTCTTCCTTGCTTTTTCCCGTTTGCTTTGTGTCTCTGCCTGTATTTTACTTTTTACTTTGTGCTATCTGCTGTTTCCTTTTGGTTTGCTTTGTTTGTCGTCTTCCTTTTCGTTTTCGTTTTTCTCTTGTCTATTATAATATATATATTTTTCTCCTCTGGTGTTCTTAATAGCGGAGTAAGTATGTTTATTTTTTGGTTATTTTCTCTGTTCTACACCCCTCGCGTAGCTTGCGAGCCTGCAATCTGACAAAATCTGCGCAGTCTCTCGTTGTGTGTTTTCCTTTCTTGATTTCTTGCCTTCTTGCTTGAAGCGATTTTTTTGTTTTTTTCTCTCTCGTCCCTTTTTGATTTTCGATTTTTTCGACATTGAGTTGTTTCTTTTATCCTGTCTATTTTTTTTCTAGGAAGTAGGCTGTCTTCTTGGTTTATGTTGCGACTTGTACAGCGTACCACATGTACCTGGTACGCACAAGCGCGGACCTCACTTTTTTATTTTTGTCTGAGGTGTCGATGTGCTATTATCAGGGTTATCATGCATGTGTATTCTTTGCGTGTTTTTATTTCTACCGAGGTATTCTTCCAACGTATGTATGTTGTGTCGGCCGCACCCATTAATAGTGCGAAGACATGGTATTGCGTAGGCTATTAAAAATAAATACCGGCGTCCCCGGTGGCTTGGTAGGTGGTCCGCGAGCCTATCAAGATCAATTCCGTGAGTTCGAGTCTCACCGAGTGCATGCTCATAGGGACTTTTTCTTGCATAAAATTGATTATTAGCGGAAAGCGCGAGAGCGTGAGTTAGCTGTACATTCGATGAAAATCGACGAGCAGTGGGAATGCTGAACCCTATGCGCGATAAAAAATAAAGGCACGTACCGGGGGGGAGAAGGGACGACACCTGTGACCACGGCTTGTCCAGAAGATCGTCGAGGGTAAAACCTCCTACGCGTGGGCTGGAAAGTAAAAGTGATGATCAAAAAAAAAAAAAAAAAAAAAATGCACTACGGTGTGTTATCTCTGTGCCTTAGTCTCTGACCACAGAGCTCGTGTAGGGTGAAGAATCAGCACGGACACTGGGCTTGCTGGATGTCGACGAGTAGAAGAACGGTTCAATGTGAAGAACACACACACACACTCCAGAGTGTTATTGGAGCCCGTCCTGCGACCACAGAATGCATTGCAGTGTGGCGATGAGTTAACATGAGAACAACAACAACAACAACAACAACAACAACCAACAACAACAACAACAACAACAACAACAACAACAACAACAACAACAAACAACCTGATACGTACGTGCGCGGACCTCACTTGTTTATACCTGCCCGAGGTGTAGACGTGCTTTAGTTATCATGGGTACTATGCTCTGCCTGTTTTTATTTTTACCGAAGTATTCTTGTTATTGGAGCCTGCCCTGCGACCAAGGACTGCATTGTATTGTATCGTATTGTATTGTGTGGCGATGTGTTAATGTGAGAACAACGACAACAAAAACAACAACAACAGCATCAACAGCATGACCACCCCGACATGTTCAATTAACATGAAGGGTCTCGTGGTAAGATACCCGTAAACTTTAACGATTTCCATTGGGAAGTGGAAATCGGGTCTGACATTTTCATAAAATCCCCGACTTTAGGTGCACATACCATATGTGCCAAATGAAGGGGAGGGGTGGATGATGCATGCCATTAAGTCTATACCTATTATTCTCATGAAACGAACACCTTGCAATTGACCGACCTCCTGGCCAAAGAGAAGGAGCACTAAGCGGTACGTAGAAATATTGATACTTTGAAGAATAGAAGCCTGTACAAAATGTGGGGGTATCTTTGGCCAAGCTTTCGACAGCAAAGGTCAACTCGGGACCATTAGTAGGGTAGCTACCCATGGTGAAATATACATACGACGGAGATAGCGATGTGCGGGGCACCCCGATGTATGAGTAAGACTTCGTGTTGTGCAAATCGTCCTTAAACCTTGCACGGTCAAAATAACCTCCCCGGAGGAAAGTAACGAGTACAGCAGAAAGGCAAACATATAGGAGATACGATCGTGGGACTCCAGGATGGTTACGATGCAGGTCGCCAGACACAAATGTGTGGTACTTGTGTTACGGATGTTGAAGTTGGCTCCAGGCTACGAATGCGTCCGTCTTCGAGACACTATTTGACGAGGTTCTCCGGCAAAAGAACTGAAAGACACCAGACCCTCAACGAGTACCAGGATTCGGAAGTCCCAGCAACTTGAACAATTTCCACCGTAAGATAAATACAAATCTGGAGATATTCTCGGAAGGGATTAGGAGAAAGATGGTGAGGTAGGGTGGGTGGAGAAAGAAAGACTGGCAGGTAAAATGCCAGTAGCGCTGATATTTGGAGTTCCTAGCGACATGACGAGGATTGAGTTCGACAGGAAGTGCGACCAAGTAGGACTGTACTGCTTTGCGATGGGAAAAGTCGAACGGGAGGGAGAACAAATTCGAGTCACGCCCAAGTCGAGCGGGAGCATGGAGTGGCAGAGGATAGGGACAGGAAAAATGTCGGTATGGGTAAGAATACTAGACGGATGGAGAGTATAGCTAGCTGCTAATGGAATGCCCAAACCAAGAGGTAGTCCCAGGGTGACCGAAGGTAAAGGGAGACAGAAAACAGTATGTGGCTCAAAGGGAATGGGGGAGAACCATAGAGGCGCAGAGCAAGCACGCAAAACCAGAAACGCAAACGTGAAGAATGCTCAAAGTATACGTAGAGATTATAATTACTCGTCGCGATAGCGGAGAAAGAACAATCGACAAGACTAGAGTGGACGGTAGAACGAAAAAGAGGTTGAAAAAGAGAACATTTTACGTATATGGGGTCCACACGAAAGGGCGCGAAATTATATATATATACATACAATAATAAATTGTCGGACAAGCAAGTACGCACGACCTAGACATTTTGAACATTCACGGGTCTTGGGAGAAAGAGGGGGGGCGGGAGGATAGGATGCGAAGTTGGGGAGTACGCAGAGATGGAAAAAAGAGGAAGGGACATAATATCAAGAATATAAGGGGGCGGGGGGAGTAGAATTCCCAGTCTCAGAATACATCATAGAGGGGACCAAATACACAAAATTCGACGAAATCGTATGGGTAAAAATACCATGGGAGCGGGAGCAAAGCATTACTTCTCAGGAAACAGCTTTACACCCTGTACCCTCGGAGGCGAAGAGTACGGTAAAAAAATTTCAGAGGAAGTTCGTAGAAGTAGCAGTAGATGTAAGTCTCAAAGGCATGGAAAAGTAGTGCTTTTGGGAGATTTTATTCCAAGAACTGGGAAGGCAAGCAGCCCGAATGGGAACATTGGATCATATTCGGAAGTAACAAATATTACGGGGGTCCATAGTTAATAGGACCTACCAGGTATGGTATACATAAAACCTATATATTTGCCTATTTTTTCCAACAAAATTTGGTCCCGTTAACTACGGACCCCCGTAATAGTAAGAATGGTGAAGACAGGTAAAAGTTCCTCAAGCACAACGAGATGAAGACGAGCGACAGATTGAAAAACAGTAGAGCCAAAATGGACTTCGGCAGAGCGTACTAAAGGGAGAAAGCTCTATCCTAGACTTTATAGTAGTAGGGAATGGCAGTGGTAAGGAAACGGAAGTACACGCATGAGCAGCGGACGTAGGATGCACGGATCACTGTCTGATATGGACAGCCAACAGACGAGCGATATCAACCATAGGCGAGGTAGGAAATTGTACCGATGTAGAATAGATATTCTGGAACTAAAAGAATACGGCAAGATTTTTTAGAGGGGATGGAAAAAAAAAACCCAGAGTAATTTTTAGAGCTCTTGGAAAGAATAGGTGCAACAAAGAATGGTGTAGAGAGGGAGCAATTAGTCGAGACCACCGCATTAAGGTAATAGGGAAAAAGTTGGAAGTAGGCAACATAATAGTAAAATGGGAGATGAGGGAGTAAAAGAGGCTGGAGTAAGCAGAAAGGCAAGACATGCTTCGAGTAAAACTACGACAGGATGGCAGGTATATTCTACGGCTAAAAGCAAAGCAAAATGCATGGTAGAAAATAAAAAGAAAGGGATCTTGAAAGACGTAGTAATCAAAGCGAATGGAGACTTCGAGGGCGGGATGAAGCAGATGCGGGTAGGGATAAGAGGGAGCCTGGGCAAACAAGCAGGAGAGGCGGACACGGGAGTAGCTACCCTTAGAGCGCAGTGGCTATTTTAGTGGTTCGAAGTTAAAGGAGATTACTAGTAGAGCGTTCCCGTGAGCTGGGAACGCCCACAGCCAATGAAAAACTCAACCCAGAATTCGAGAAGGAAATCAACGCACCTGCGGCAGGGGCGTCCGTGAACAAGAGAAAACGACACAACACCCCCCCAGAGGTCGAAATGGAAAACCGTTGCGACCGTTATCATCACACGATAAAACAAGAAAAAGGTTATTTTTTTCCCCCATGTTTTCATTTTTTTTTTTTTCGTTTGGTTCTGTTACGGGGGACCATAGTAAATAGGACCCATGGTATACACAAAACCCTGTATATTTACCTTTCTTTACTATCAATATTTGGTCCTATTTACTATGGTTCCCCGCAGTAGTACCCCCCCCCCCCCCTGTCTAGCCAACAAATTATGTGACGGTTCACCTATTTTTGTTGCGGGCGCCCTTGCGTGGGCAGAGGCGAACGTAGACGCATCCGAAAGGAAAGCAGTCCCGTGGTTCAGAAGGGTTACAGGGAGAGTTTACAACGGAAGAAGTAAATAAGCCAAACAGAGAAACAATTTATGAATTACGGGGGAGAAGGAATGCTTACCATGATGGTTATTTATGCTGTAGTGTAACTGGATAGACGCGTTCCACGATAGAGGTAGCACATTTCCGCGAATTGTTTTTCTGAATGACGGAGTTTCTTAACCCAAAATCGTCCGAATGCCAATCTTGTTTCGCCAAAAATGTCGTTTTGGTATACTTCGGCCATGGGATTATTCATCGAGATTCAACTGATTTTGCTGAATTCAGTTTTCGGGTGAGGTGTGGGGCTCCTTAAGGTCAAGCCAGGAGCCTCAGAAAATTCGGGGTGAACGTTTATCGTAGAACGCCTCGATATGGAAAACCAGTACGCACATGGAGGTGAAGAGAAGGAGTAGTAGTACACGTATTTAAGAAAGGAGATAAGGCTGACCCGGGGATACATAGAGGCGTAACGCTATTTCGCACAGTAGGCAAAACATTTTGTAAGATTTTGAACGGTACAATGGGAGCATTGGTGGAGAAGGAAGGCGACATATGCGAAGGGCAAGCAGGGTTTAGGCCAAGCCATGGCTGCGTAGACCATGTGCACACACCAGGTAAGATATTCCAAGGTAGGGAAGACGCGGGGCTAACAACGTACTGTTTCCTTCTATTATAGATGCATAGAAGGCCTACGACACATATTGGATGAATGGATTGTGGAAAAAGCCGTGGGAAATAGGGGTCAGAGGACAGACGTGGAAAATGATAAGAATTATGACGGAATGTGCGAGGAGCGCTGTGATGCTGGACGGGGAAATATCGGAAGTATGTTGATTTTTTTCAAGGTGTTGCACGGGGATGTACTTTATCACGTAATCTATTCAAGGTATGCATCAACGACCTGATCTTAATAGTAGCAGTCGAAGCAGCAAAGCTGGGAGCCACGGTGGGGGAATATACGGTGTTGGGATTGATACTTGTGGATGACTTCGTGGGGATATCAAAAACACCCAAAGGCCCGCAGAAACAAAAAAGAAGGAACTAACTGGAATACACTACCATAGGAAACTAAAAGAGAGTGACGACGAACGCCAAAAAGGGCGCAGTGATTTTATGTAACGAACATAAGGTGATCCAGGTAAATTTGAGTTGGAAGTGAGAAGAAGATGAATTGCCGATTGTAGACTAGTATTCGTACCTCGACGTAGATATCTCTAAAAGACTGCTCTTGCGATAGACACATACGCAGCAAAAGTAGTAGGAAAGGGGAAACACCCGTACGCAAGATGGATGCGACCCTAACATAAGTAGAAGAATTGGCACAAAGAAGGGAATGCCTAGCGCTGAGAAACATGGTAAAATCGGAGGAACAGTTATTAATAGAGAAATACGGGGGATTAACCGAACGGATCGGAATGAAAACGTATTTACACGGGTCAATGGACTTTGCGAAAACGTGTGAAACCGCGATTTCGTGTAGGTAATCTGGACCTGCCAAAAAAAGAAGAAATATATATATACCAGTAGCCGGGAAGAGGAAGTAGATGCACATATATAGATGTGCTAGCGTGACAAAACATTAGAGACTAGAACTCGCATAGCAGGAGAGTGTGAAATTTACAAGGAGGAACTGGATGTGTTAGGAAGAAGAGATGGTGGAAATAGACGAATGAATGTGACATGGAGGGGTGTAGTAAACTAGATACTAGATAGCAACGAGAAAACGATCGCTATGCTAGGAGCTAGATGGTGGCCACATATGTGACCACAGGCGGCGAAGCAGGAAGGGAATATGATTAGCAAAAAGTTTCTGTGTAATGTATGGAAACAACGTCATGAGCACTGAAACGTCGGAGGCGTCTCTACTAGCAGTAGGAGCAATACTCCGTCTAGAAACAGAAGCGTGGTCAACGGTCGAATGACTGAGGCAACGAACAAATGAGTACACCCCTCCACCCTCCCCCCCTCGCCCCCTCCTCTCCTTCCCCTCCCTCGGAGATCAACTATCAATAGCCTAGGCTAAACATCAAGACCCCCCCTACCAACCTTGATATCAAACGTTTCGATCGATACACTCTAGAAGTGCGAAAATTCAAGCAAGAAAATTATACATTTCGTACTCTACAACTATTAGGTATGTATGGCGGTTGGGGTGTGTGTGTACCGGCTCGTAGCTGGTGTGTACGCCTAGACTCGATTGCCGATGGCCGGTCAATACACAGTCTAAATAAAACACTGTTCGAAACAAATGTATAGTCATCGTTAGGTGACTTGTACGAGAATCTTCAATAGAAGAGAAGAAGATGGTGTGGTGACCCCAAGCCACAAGCAGTGTTGATTCATTTGCTCAGCTGGAAGCCGATGATGGTGAGCTAAAGTAGAATGAGCTCAAAGGGGGGCGGGGCGCGTGTGCGCTCGCAGCTCGCAACAAAGGACGACCCTCATACGTCGTTCAAAGACAAAACAAAATAGAGGGAGATACCCTTGTATGTCGTTCAAAATAAAAACAACACGGAGACCCTCAGTTTTACTTAAAATGAATCAACACATCTTGGGGTACATACCCATGACCCCCGTGTAGCCTATGTTGTTACTTCAACCAGAACTAAAAATATGCTACCGGTCTCGGAGGGATACTGAAGACAGCCTTTCCATTCTATACCAATACCAGGTACTACTATAATGTGCTGTCACCGATCATGTACGTACGTACTATCGTAGACTCAATATACTACTTGTTACTGTGACTTCTTCTGTGTATGAGTGCACAGCAGTGGGTGTGTAAAAGACAGCTGTTGCTGCTGTATACCTGGTACTGCTGTAGTAATCAAACTATAACACACGGACTGGAAAACTGTCTGTTGTACGTAGAAATCCGTAAATATATACCAGATGACGTAAGTGCTATCGAGAAACGGCTATGATGGCTACCGACAAGTATCATCTCTACTATTAATAACAACAATGTCGAAAGTTCATGTACATATGAAAACTAGGAAATATGGAAGACGATTACGGAAATTAATAAAAAAAAAAACTGGTACCTTACAACGATAAGTTTCTGTGAAGGTGTCACTGTACCTACTGAGCTATAGGGATAAAGATCGATCAATTGTCATCATTAAAACACTCTACTTCCCTCTGAAAGGCGGGACATTTAGGGCCTCGGTACCGTATACGGCCGTACGCTGACCTACCTACCCGCTTCGTTCCAATACCTGGAGGACCAGGGAGATATGCTTGTAGGAGACGTCCCTCGACTTCGAACCTCTATGGCACCGTTTCTCGACAATGTATGAGTGCGCGATCTCGATGTGTGCGGCATCCGTGATGCATGCCGTATATATCGTGGAAACCGGTCCACCGGTCCTGTTCGGACGTCGGGGTCGCATGCCGTCTTGCGTCTGGTTTACATCTAAACCAATACTCCCGACAGCTATTCGTATAATTTGAATATGTTGACGTTCACTATAAACACCGACGCATCACACGGCCGGATTCAAATCCCAGTTCCATTCGCCCATTCCGTTGCAATACTTTTGCCCCTCAGCCTTGGTTATGTCGCCAACCAATTACGACATGCCGTTGCGTTTCGCCCTATGTGCCCCCCCGCTGGGGTTTTCCGACCCCTTTACTTGTTACAGGAGCGTTCTCTGTGGGTGTGGGCGGCGTAATTGAAATAGCATACGCCTGCATTATTCCGGAGCATCCAACATATTAGGCCCCGACTTTTAAACGTTGCTTCAATACCACCCGGCATGTGGATTGAATCTGTCCGGACACCTGCTCATATTCACTGTTTCGGGAGCCTCAAGAGTTCCGGAGACAATGGTTGTGACCTGTTAGTGGTTACGAAAAACGATTCGAGGTTGTCCCCTTCTAGAGAACAGGTGTTGAATGGTCAATGACTGGTATGGAGGTGTTTAGTTAAACCGTACCACTTCGTACGGTTCCCGCGTTTCCGGCGCCACCAGTCTCGACTTTTGATTGAGTTGATTAGTTGATTAGTATATTACGATCATTTACTGCCTTGCAGGGAAACAACAGCTATTACTAACACGGCATTCTTTCAACGACGGTCTTCTGCCGCGCTTATGCCAGCAGTACCAGGAGTGAGATACTGGGTCAACGACGACACAGCACCGCCGCGAAAATGTCCGTCTGTCGCTTTGCTTGGGTCTTCCTGTGGGTGCTTCAAGCCGCCCAAACCGCTCAAGGGCAATGTACCTCGGGCAACAATGAAGCGGTAAGAAGGGCTGGGGGGCATGCAACGCAAGTGCTTGCAGTCTGTGCTTGGAAGGTGCCCCCGAGAAAAAGTGTGCACCTCGAGATTGACAGCCGCGCACACGACCTTGATGCTGTTTAACCGTTGCCCTGCCCAATTCGCCTTGTCTCCGGCAAGGCTCGAGCTACGCTAAGATTGTATTCCCATATCAGTTTCCAACCCTCTTCCTGTCGACACCCCTCTACGCCCAACGATGGCACACGATGGGAGCAGTGCACCCCTTCTGAAGCAGATATTTCCAGCGGATGTGCATCGGAGGGGCTACCTGGAAACTGTGTCGCGGCTGGGACCGGCTTCGCCTGCGCTACTCGGCAATCTGACACAAATAGCATTGTGAGCAACCTATCGCTACCACCTTGGCGAGGTCACTATCAATGCCACGTTAGCCGGATCATTTGTTCGATGCTCTCTATTCAGGGAACGCGAGCGAGGGGCTACTGTCTACCGGTTTCACTGCAGCCCCAATTTTGTGCGTGGTTCTGCTTTGCGATATGCTCCGCCATGCCACTGTTTGGTCAGGCTGAACCCATGAGAACTAACTTGCTTGTTTTTGCTATTATAGTAAGGGTGCATATCCACTTGACTCTCCATAGACAATGGGGATATACCCCCCTTACAGTGGCCTGGGTCAGACCCTGCCGATTGGACGTGCTTAGGGTTCATCTTGGTGCACAATCGACACCTTGAGAGCGGCGAATGCTACGTACGGTAGGGGTCGTACCTTTAATATGTCGAGACTCCGCAAACGAGGGGATATATACATCCATCCAGCAGCCGACTTTGAGGCGCAATTGGGTTAGCTTCGTAAAGCGGATACACCATTCTCGCAGCTACCTGTAAACGTTCCGCGCAATATATTTTATATTGCCGAAAAATGCTGGTCCGAAGAGAAAAGTGGGGAAGAAAAGAGCAAAATTCACCAACGTTACTATTACGGGGGAACATAGTACATAGGACCTACGGTACACTCAAAAACTTAAATATTTACCAGTACCTATTTTTACGAACAGTATTTGGTCCTATTTACTCTAGGTCCCCCGTATTACCAAGTATCAACATACGTTCCGGATATTGAGCAACCCCGTGAGCGAGAGGAAAAAATTGGTCTGAACACGTGCAACCTCAATAGCTGCCGTAGCGCGGGTTCAATACTAACAACAGTACTATTAATACGCACTTGTCACCATTATCGAAAGGCACCTCATCATCGGTAAAACGCCTGGGCGAGAGACTACCAGTGTGATAAATGGGACCTCGAGCTCGGGGACCTTGTTGGTTGCCTAGATCGCTCATCAAGCCACAAAGCGAACTGCCATGTAGTAGTGCGTTATCGTTATTTTTGTTGGAAGGTTGTTTTCCCGTAGCAGGCCGGTTATTGACGCTGTCGCTATCACTGCCCCACGTTCATGGCAGGCAGGCTGAGTGCTGATGTCGTCAGTAGGTGCAAGATATTCGCCGCAAATCAACCGTCTCGGGGAAACATGGCCATGTCAACGACATATCGCATGCTTCGCGCACGTTGGTATTTGTGCAGGTGTGTTATGCTCCCGAAGGCTGCTTTTGCGCATCGGGCGTGTGCTTCAACAGTGCGTTCACCGCACCATGCGGTGAGTCGGGCAGCATTTATCGCTCGCCAAGTATCGCACGGCGGCGCGTTAAGATGGCTGGCTGAAATTCCTTTGAAACCCTTTCTGCAGCAGGGGACCAACTGCGCGGGCCTTTGCTCGATCCTGGTGCAAGACACGTGTCTTCCGACGCGTAAAAATGTTTATTTAATTGCGCTGTCGTCCCTCGTCCGGACGAGAAACGGATTACAATGCCACTGCCGACTGTTGTGGCTTGGTCGAATGTTTGTGTTGGGATTCTGTCAATGCGCCTCCGTGGAACTTCAGCACGTTTAGGCCAAACCCAGACGGCGAGTTCGTGTTCACGCCGCACCTGAACGTTGAACATCGCCCACACCAACACGTGCACATCGCCCTTGCAATGAGCGGACTTTTAAATTCCGAATATGGCCAATCATCGTACCCTATCTTTTACCGCGAACCGATGTGTGACACTATGTTCGGTACAGTTTCGCGGCGTCGTGGCGAACACTTTTTTTAACGCGCAGTCCTTGCTTGTCGTGCTCTGCTTGCTTGCTCTGCTTGCCACTCGGTACCACTGATCGTCTCCTACATGGTACCCACACCAAGCAGCGTTTACGCCAGGTACGGTGCGACGATGGAAGCCTCATTCGTAGGGTTGTCCATTCGGTGGTAGTGAGGGGTTGGATGCGCACAGGCTTCCCGGCAACCAGCAGTCTACACGTGACCAACACGGTTTTTGACCTGCATGCCGCTTGATTGTCGTTCAATAACGATTCGTTAGTGTTGTTGGGGTTGGAACCGTGTAGATGTGTGTCTTGATAGTTATTGGGTGCGAGGGTTTGGTTGAGTCCGGAGCAATGCTTGGGCGTTCACAGATGTACGGAGTATGTAGGTAATCACCAAGGATATCTTATCTGCTGTGGGTAGGTTCATCCAATGGCGCACAGCCGGTACTTCTGGCCATCTTGACGAGAGTTCTTTGACGGACCTCAAACAAGCCCTTTCTTTTCTTCTTCTCTTTCGTTTGGTATCTTCCCTATGCTTTTGGGTTCGTCTGCGGTCTTGTCCTTGTTCGTGTTGATACTATTACGGGGTCCATAGTTAACAGGACCAAATTTTGTTAGTAAAAATAGGTAAATATATAGGTTTTTATGTATACCATAGGTCCTATTAACTATGTACCCCCGTAATATTGTGTTCTTGTTCTTGTTGTGCATTTATGTAGGTATGTTTTTCTCTCATTGACCCTCGTCGACGCCCATCATACTTTTCGTCTGTATCTTGGCTTCTACAGCGCCACCTTTCGACATGACAGGCTAGCCCTTCAGCGAAACTGTCGAGCCCGCTTCACCACGGCTTGCGCGAAACCCCCTGACAACGGCGTCAACTAAATATCGCATGTGATACACTCCGCGATACAACACAATCTGTACCGCCGTCAACAGGCTGTATGATTTTTCGGTTTCACTTTTCCTGATTGTTTTGATTGGCTGGTGCCGCTATTGTTGCACTGGGGGCAGCGTTATTTGCGCCTGTTCGGTCAGTACTGATGCTATTGATAACGGTAAGAACCACAGCTTGCTGTATAAACACACCATAAATATGAAAGAACTACCTACTACCGTACTGCGGATATATCCACGGGGGTTTCTGCGCCTTTTGTGGAACGTGAAAACGGTGCAGTACTGCTGCATGCGGTTATCGTCGAGACGCGGTGCACTTGGACGGCATACTTCAACAGATACCTGTAGCACAGCAGTACGCAGTTACACATAGCGTTTCTTCCTCGTTGATATGCTCGCTTGACGTCCATGGTTCGGGTATGTAGTCGCTTCTGTTGCCGACATTTACGGGTCGATCTTGGCGGTAGACTCCTACACTTGCGTGGTGGAGACAGCCATATTTCTTTACTTTGGGACGTGTACCACAATCAAACAGGCACAACGCACAAATCGCTGCGTGCTATGTGCTATGTGCTATGTGATATTGCTATGTGCTATAGACTACGCTATACTGCCGCCGGCAGCGCGTACAGTTCCTTAGCCTAATCCTCCCCGACATTGAACACCTTGATCGGAAGTGCATCGCTAGGCTGTCTGTGTTTGCTGAAAGTGTGTTTGTGTGATCGCGCCCATCATTCGAAGTAGGCACTGCTTGCGAAAAGATGCGTGACGTTTCGAATTCGTCCATCTAATAAAAGTATATCCGTCCGAATTTGAACGCGAACAATGCAGAGTGCGCGGATGGAACAGACATGTGCAACGATCCACACATGAAAGGACTTCGCGGCCAGAAGATTGATTGGTCTGGGATCGACGGTGCGTGGTACAACATGGTAAAGGACGACGACGCCGGTCTCCATGTCAACGTGCGGCTCACCGCTCCCCTGCCCGAGGAGTTCCCTGACCGCCAGCTGATCACAGGCCTCAGCGTCATGTCAGAGGGGCACTCTCTAGTTATCGAGGTGGACAACCCTTACAACATCGACACCAGCGGCTGTCCCCAAGGGATATCTCCCTGCCTTGCCAATGGCGGACTACGTGCTGTAGTCGACGGAGAAGAAGCAGAAGGCCTCCTTGGCTTCTCCAGGGATGAATATGTGGTAGATGGCATCACTATTTCGGCGTCCAACCTGCCGGTGGAGTGCCGTCAATTTGGCGGGGACAAGATTTGGGCCCGCATGTATGATGAGATGCTGAAAGGCACTCGCGAGCTGGCCCCTATGGAATCGTTCGAAGACTGGATCCTACGTTTCGATGACATGGCGGCGCCCGCTTGGTGCGCGCGGTATATCGAGCAGAACGATCTCGCAGACTTGCAGTCCATCCATGCGGTCTTTAAGATCGTGACATCCGCCGTCACTGTGCGCCTCAACGTTGGAACGAACTACCAAGGCGACGGTGACTTGGACTGGGATGGCCGCGTATTGCCCGATTTGGAGTTCTGGCAAATGGACGTTGGACTGCACGGCCTGTTTATCGAAAGCGAGTCGCTGACCGGAATCCTGGGCGAGACGGCCCGCCCGGTGTTGGACGAGGACGGCCGAGAGGTGATGGAGGGGTACGAGGCGCTCCGTGGGACCGTGGCGGACTACCGCGTGTCCGGTCCTCTGGGTACCGACTTCGCCCTTCTTCACCAGCGTTAAGCACAGGGTTTAAGCGTACTCTCATGTTCAGGCCCTTCGAAATATTCAACGTGTGTGATGATAGATACATGGGTATCGTCATGGGCCCCAGGTTGTAATGATATGTGGTTGTGAGGGGTGAATTAAAAATGCAAGGGATATTATTTTAGACGGCACACAGCTCTGTCATTTGCGCGTCGTTTGCATGGAGGGCGTACATATTTTTCCTGCTGACTCTCGCTTTCTTCTTTTGCGACTTACGTGCCCCCACGGGCTCCACGTTCTCGACCTCGTGTGGGATTTGCAGTCCATATCACTATAAGGACGTTTCGCGTTGATCCCCTGCTGTGTTTTCGTTTCTTCTTTGATCGAGATATCCCGCCCAAGAAAGTCCCCTCGGTTTCGACCTCGTGTTGGCCTCACAGCATCGCGGCCCATATACTCTAGTTCGTGTCAGGTTGAGGCTTTCATTCATTTCTGCGGCACAGTTGCCCCCAACGAATACGCGTGTCGGTCCCGTTCTCGCGTCGCAGCCCGAGGTCGCCTTGTGTGAACCACGCTTTTGTTTTTTTCTTTTTTCGTCGTACCTGCTTTGGGACGAAGAAGTTTGCCGCATGCCGAATTCTTCGAGTATCCCTTCTCAGTTTCCTGGTAGTCGCTAGGGGTCTCACAATGTCGACGGCTAGTTTTTTTCTCTGTATCCCCCAGCTGTATGCTCAGTTAGCCCCTCACGGTCTCACGTTATCGATACCGCATTAAAAAGCTCGCGTACCCCGTTACGCAGCTCGTTTTGTGTCGTTTTCGCGCGGATTAACCCAGTATGTCAGGGTCTCACCTTACTAAGCCCCCGTGTTGTATTTGTTGTTTGATTTTCCCCACATGTTTGCTGGGAGTGCAGGTACTTGCTGCATTGCTTGAGGCTTCACGAGTAGTTTCTACCCTATGTTGTGGCGTGCTAGTCTCTTAGTGTAGGTTTTGGCTGGAATGGTTCGCTGCGTGTTTTGTTTTCTGGTACATATTCTGAGCTATACAGCTCCTAAGGATATCTCCGTATGGATCCTGTGTCAGCTTGTTAGCTCTTCTTTGCTGTGTCATATCACCATTCCGTTTCAGTTTTATAAGTGTATCAGGCTTCGGTGGAGAGATCCGGACACACGGGTTTTTACTGGTGTCCTTTCTAACCTAGCCTGCCAGGGTCCCACGTGTTTGACCCTCGTCTCAGCTTTCCGTTGTAGCTTCTTCGTTCAATATTTTGTAGCAACAGGTCGGCTTCTTATTTCACCAATTGCTTGCGACTGGCCTTGGTAGCCTCCGGCGTTCGGTGTTGCAACTCAACTATAGGTCCTGCGCTAGCTTTTCAAGTCTTACCTTACGGCCCCTACTTTCATTGCTCTGCACCGTAGTCTTTTCGTTCTATTTCACCTTCTACATTTTCTCCACGGTAGCGTCTCAGACACGACGTGACGGACACTGCCTTTAAGTTTGTCAGCGTGCCTTACCTTCTCTTCTCGTTTTGGCCAATAGAACCACGATGGCCACCCAGGTCTCGCGCGCCCTAGATTGTTTTGGCTGCGCCTTGTCTCATGCCTTCGCTTCTGGCTGTGTTTCCGCGTGTGCCCCCCTTTTTTGGTTTTGTTTTGCATTCTTGCGTCCTGTTGTCTCAGCCTTTGCAGTTTTGTGACCCGGTTACGGTTGGTATCTTGCGAATGCATATCCGACCTCGAGTTTCCCCCTTCAGCTCCCGGATGGGTTTCCGTCCTTGCCCGAAGCGTTTTTGGCTCATTGCGATGTGTGGGGTACATGTATGGCCTCGTTGTCGTTTGCTTCGATTAGCCGCGTCTCCGACCACCGTTTCCGTTTTTCTAGAGGCTGTTGTTTTCATTGCTTGGTCATCATGTGAGCTGCACCTACGACAATTCAGGGAGGATTAACGTCATGTAGTGCTCTAAATAACGGTGTGCAGCAATAGATACGAGGAACTACTGTATGACAATATAAGATTTTTGTTAAAACATGCGACGTCAATTTGCTCATATATAGGGGTACACAATTGCAAAAAGGAGTACGCTTACTGGTCTAATCGATGTCCCCAGGAGAGCAGTGCTTCTGCATCCTTATTACGGCTACTATCCCCCATTCACGGGTTTCTGGCTCGCCCAAACATTAATATAATTATCGATACAGACATTCCCGTCGACATCTTCAACACTTTCCGCTGGTGCGCGCGTTGGCAAACGGCGAGTGTTTGATGTTAGTGTCTCATCTGCAGCGACCTGTGACTATCTCCAGACGTTCAGGCCGCGTTGTCTCCACGGAGGTCTATCCCTCGACTTTGGGGTGCTGCAGTGGTCAAAGTTGTACGAAATTCGGCAGACACGAAACAAGACAAATACTACAACCCTCAACTGAGCGTTTGGACTTCGTGTGCCTGCAGCTACGTCTCTTCACAAGCACTTACAGCCCACGAAATTGAGTGACACTCCAGCCAACACCACCAAAAAGCCAAGAACGAAAATGCAAGTTCAACGAAACGGTTGTTTTTCCTTTTTAGTATTACGGGTACACACATATGGCGAGACGATTTTCACCGAACGTTGTTCTAGGGTTTCTTGATTTTTTTTTCCCAATATGCGAAATTTAACTTTCCCGACTTTTTTGCTTCTGGAGCATTCACGAAAAGTGACAGAACGCCTCCGTATCTTGATACGTATCTTCATTTATTTCCAAATCTAGGAAATTATGGAAAACAAGCTCTCCGACAAGAAGGAGCCTCGAATGTTTTTTCACTCATGTTTTCCATGTTTTAAATCCCTTTACTTCAGGGTTTATATTTTCTGTCTTGTCTAACAAAAAACCTCTTTTCCTTTCTTTGCTGCACTTGTTTGACGTCGTTTTTTTTCTCAAGTAGTTTTTTGAAAGCAACTATTGAACGTATTCCTATTTCAGCAGCTATTTTATGGTCGTTGAAACGCGCAGCCTCAAGGTAGCCACGACCGCGCGCTCGCGGTGGTGGCTTCCCACATGTCACCCGCCGCTGTACCCAAAGGATCGTGACTAGAGCTGCTCGGTAAGGATGACGAGAAATCGCACTCCAAGTTTGTTTTCGGTAATTGTGCTTTTAGTTTGTCCCAGGCTGGAGTCAGTACGCCAAGACAATAGGAACGAAAACCGTTGAATCCGAGGTATACATTTTTTGCACAAAAATTCCTTACTGAAAAATTTGGGCGAAATCCCGAGAATCCTGGGGGGGATGAGAACTAAGCATCCCCGGGTCAACCATTGCATTTTTCAAGTCCTTGTTTTATCTGCATGGTGTCACGAGTAAAAACGATACTATAATATACGTGCATCGCCGGCCGCATCGCCTCGTTTCCGCTGTATTTCAAATGTGCCTTATATGTTGGGTTTTCCTGTGTGCTCTCATGTTTGGGGTCAGACTGGTACACGTTAAGGTTGATTTGAAGTTGTACGGGTACGTACATCGGTTATTAAAAGCCAAGCTGTTGTCGCTGCCTCTACTGCGGGATACTGTTATTGCGGCAAGCAACCACAGCACCCTGTAGGTGTGGTCTCTCCAATGTGTGTGATGCTTTCGTGTTGATAGAAAACGCGATGAATGGTATTTGTTCTGCATTTCGAGTGTTCGTAGATTTGTGTGGTTCGGTTTGGGTTATTTTGGGTTGGGCATGGTTGGGGTCGTCTTGGTATACTTTGGTTTAGTAGGGTTTGCCGCCGCGTCATTCGTTCGCTCGGCCGAAGCCACTGTCGCTCGGTCAGCGGCGTCGTTTTCTTAATCACCCGTTCCCGCCTTCGCTTGGTCCGTGGTGTCGATGCCTTCCTCGACCGCGTCGCCCCCCCCTCATCGCTTCGTAGTTACGTGTTGGCGCAAACCATGAACGATCTGAATCGTTTGACAGGCGACGTATGAATCGGATGGGTGTCAGAGTAGTAGCCAAATGAGTATCATGCATCATACTTGTTTCCAGGCCCCAACATTTTTTACGGAAATAGCTACAGCGGAGAAGGCACTCTAAGACGGTGCTATTGATGCCTTTCGCGGGATAGGAATATGTAAATCAACTTGTCACGAACGAAGCCTGGATATCTCCGGTTGACCTCTTATTGCCCCAACTCTATCTTGACTCGGGGGAAAGAACGCCAGTACAACATGTGTACCACGGGAGGCCCATAACCGGGCATGACAGTGGCTAAAGATCTATCTGAGATGTGGTTGAGCAGCTTCCGTAGTTTTTGCGCTAGCACTCACAAGGAGGTGGAGGTCGTGCCGTACATTCGACAATAGTGTAATATTAGTAGGCTCACTTGCTTCTAGACCTTGCTGCAACCGAACATTAAGATCATGTGAATAATTGAATACAAATCATAAGTGGGTTCATCATTCAGCAGGCGAAGCTCGGCGCACGTCGTTCATCTGCAAAACTATATATGCCGTCGTGCGATAATGCCGTGGTACTTCGTGCTTGTTTGGTGGGTTCGTCAGGAAATCATGAATCGTTTCCACGTCTGTGCGGTGCGCCTCTAAGGGACATGGTGATCGATGCCAGAGGATATTCAGGTCTAAAACGCGGGGAAACTTGGAAGACCGTGGGGTACAGTAGACCGACATGAGTGGAAACGGCGTGGGCGGCCGTTGAAATTGCCCGAGGAGGCCGCGGAAGCCCTTGTGGGAGTTGTTAAGGGCTGCCACGGGTTCCTATTGGTCACCGTTTTTTTCCGTGGGCATCGATGGGGATTCCCGCGGGAAAGCATGGAAATAGCGAATTCGTTCCGTGGGTTCCCGCGTTTCCGGCGTGATAATTCAGGCTATGAGCACGATCTGGTTTTAGATTCTACGAAATTGTCTTGGATACCCATACTCGAGGAAAAGTCCGCCTCATTGCAACGTGTCGACGTAGCACATGGGATACCATGGGGCGCTCCAAGGGAAACGCCCCTTTGGACTCCGAGGGAAGGTTCCTGAGAATACCCAAGCAATGACACGGTAGATCCCGAAGTCCCGTGGCCTTTCCGTGGGATTCAGCGGAAAATATTGGGGTACCCACGACTGAGCTTGAACTCCCAGTAGGCCGCCCAATGGGTTCCACGCTTTAGTATCAAGGGTTCTCGTAGGCTCTCTTTGTTCGTAAACGGCAAGTACGAGAGAATGCCCTGAACGCCCCGTAGCCGGATGGTTTAGTTTATATTCGTTGAATTAGAAGACAGAACGAGGAGTGCGGCTTTCGATGCTACCACCCCAAACAATCGTTCATGATAACTTCTGCAAAAGAGTATTTAGTTTCGAAAATACTCTATATCGTCATTTCTGAAACGATCCGGACGAACACCCTCCCTGGCCCTTCACAACAATGACGAGATTAAGGGGATATTCAAGACAAACTGAGACTGAAAAAAACAGCCGACGGCCGTCTCTCAGGAAGACACCCGGCCCCCGTGTCAATCTCCCCGTATATTATGCACAATCTCCACAATATTGCGTTTGAAACAACGGCCTCATTCCAAACGATGACTTTGCCATGGAACGAGAATGACAAGTGGTGCCCAACTAAACCGTGACCCTCAAAGTAGCGTGAGGTGGAGACGTGGCAATCATATTGCCCTCGTATCACTCAAGCGTGATACTCATCGAACAACGCTCATACCGCCTGCTCACTCTCCAATCGCAGATTCAAGATAACATCTACAGCATGGCTGTGTGCTTCTCCTTTGAAGCTACGAACTGAACACTGATATTCTTCGCACGAAGTTGCTTTCTAGCTTGATCAAAGCGCACCTCGATGCGTCAGCGCCGAGCTGAACTATTAATAATAGATTTGTCAGTCAACGCTTCGGTTACATGAATATGCTGAAAACGTTGGACCCATGATCTGCTTAGCTCCTGACAGATAAAACATCACAATGCGCCCGAAGACACTTTTTCCTTCACCCCTTTACTCAGGGCGACATGCTCTACCTTTGCTGTGGACAACGTGACACACCTCTGCGTGCTACGTGCCTAACTGAAGGTCGAACCCCTCAGGGTAACTGCCGCACCTGATATCGAGCACCTGTCAATAGACGTATCGGCGTGGTCGACACGCAGTCGATTCCAACCCCGAACCACGCACAAATGTCAATCATAAATCCCTGGTCGCGTGAATGTATTTAAGAACTTGCTTAGCAGCTACATTCCAGTGACTCTCCGTAACGTTGCGAGTGTGGCGGGCAAACACAGCACGGTGCCCACAGCCTTTCTGTACGGCTAGTCTCCTCCGGGCTCCTCCTAGCCTCTTGGATCCACATCGCAGGCCGCGAGGATGACAAATGCTTTGTTCAAGCGAATATTCTTGAATTTGCTCTCAATACTCGCCTTCTGCGTAATTTCGTCAATTTCTAATGTCCCCAATTCCTAGTCGCACGTGCAAGCAAGCAGTGTACCGCTTTCCGAGGTCATTCGCGGGGAATTCTGTAACTATCGCAGCATAGAAGTCCCTTAGTGTCTCGTCCAATCCTGCAATCACGGTGTCATCTACACGAGCATCTATCCACAATCGGTTCTACGCGGCCGTCCCCAACCATGCAAAAAACGCATACATTAATTCAACACTGCTCCATACCATGGTCTCTACCAATATTCTGGGCCACTGCCGTTTGCTTTGCTTGAGACCATGCGGTATTCGGTTGAGGCGCATGATCGTTCCTGAGCTATCACCACACAATGGGTAGTTTCATGAATACGTCGCTGTCTCGTTCCTCGCGAACAAAATCTTGCGCGAACGTCTAAAATGAAAATGTTTTTTATCTTGTTCGTAGGCAACATCCACTAGAAGTTTAGGTAAGTATGTCAAGGAGGTTGGTGTAATGTTTGAAATTCATTTTCATCTTGCACTTGGCCAAACCCCGTAGCCAACCGTCTAGCCTTTGTCTTTGATATCAAGACATCCTTATGCGTCTAGTAGGTAAACATCCACTTTGCAGCTACATATTTCCACCCTTGCGACGGTGTCCTGGTTTCGTGGATGCCGGTCGTTTTGTGACCGTCAAACTCAATATGCATGGCTTCGGGCCACACCCCTTTGCATTTTTGGAAGCTCCACGTCCGATGTGGACTGTGAGTGCGGTCCAATGCCAGTCGGGATACCAACCGGCATGCGCATTTTTCCCTCCCCTTTCGTTACCCACGGATCCTCTAGTAGTCAAGGCCGTTGCGACCTCCGTCGTGAAGGTTCTCTTCAGGATACTCCTAGACCGCGTCCACTCGTATACTGCCGCTCACACCGCATCCACGACCTCAGCGTTCACCTGTAGATGGTGTTCAGCAGTATCACCCTTTAAGCGTTGGGTCCGACGACGAGTCCGGACCCGCTCTGTCGCTAGGAATTGTGTTCAGGTGCTCAGCTCGTGAGCTTCCTTCCCCGACAGGAAGAGGGGGGATCCTCACCGTTCGATTGGTCGGTGTCGGACGCTAATGTGGCGCCTGGATCGATTTCGGCCCTCCCTTCCGGGGCAGAGGAGGTGTCTACCGCGCATCCTTGAGAGGAACCGCTCGTCTCGGCTGTATCACCTCTTCCTGACGGGGCCGAGGAGGTGCGAACCGTGTTTCCTGAAGACGAACCGGTCGTTTTGACTGTCCTGTCGTTTGTATCGCCTGCAGAAGCCTGCCTGCTGTGCACTCTCCTCCAAATGCGCGTCCGGAAAAAACGAACGTTAAGCCGAGGTCGTTCAGGTGAGCCAGACTGTCGTCGAGCTCCTCCACCACCGACCGGCAACCTCGATCCGACGTGTTCTCGTCGCCTGCCACAGATTACCCCTTAGACAGGGTGTTATTCGTCTGGGTAGCTACATAAAGCGCGGGTGACACGTGCTGCCGGATAATAGAACGCGTGGTGAGCTCTGAGTGACGTCCAATCAGCATTTCTACAGAATGTCGAGGGTAGTTGGTTGCAGGACCAAGGAAAAATCCTGCTGCACCTTCGTGGGATCTGTTCTCTCTCTTTATCTTACAGTAGCCGGTCTTGAGGAAAGGTAGAAATATTGCCGGGGCGAGGTACCCTCCCACATCTCGTACGGCGGCTTTGTCTCTCCATGTTGGTTGTGGTCGCTGTGTGGTTAAGACCACCGCACGAAGAGTGGGATACTTTTGCACACAACGACGCAGTTGTCCAAAAATTGTTCCCCAACCTCTTGGACGACCTCAGCTTCATCAACCACATACCACCCCTTGCATTCAATAAGACTCTTCTCGAGCTCCTTTGCTGCTCCGAGGTCTTCCGGAGTAGACCATCGTGAGAGTGTCTAGCAGCGCAGTGACAGTCGTTGATGTTTCTCGCAGACGTGTTGGCGGTTGCCCCGGGCCGAGTACAGCACAAGAATTTCCTCAACTACTGATGTCGAACCTGAATGTAACCGCGAAGGCTGAACAAGGTCCTACTCTGCTTAAACACGGTCGAGCGTTCCGGCTTGAGTATAACAACAACCCGTGGAACGTACCTCAAGAACCGTGACCGTTGTTTATGAGAGGGGACAGAGACAAATAGCAGTAGCGGAGGTCCTGCACGTGCGCAACGTTAGTCAGCAGCGGTTGTTCTCAAGACCTTTAACGGACCGAAACACAAACTAAACGTCACTGCATCCAGATTTTTGTTCTCGCGATGTTCACCGGCATGGAGTTTTCGTTATCCTGCGACAAAAAGTATTTCCGTCTCCAAGTTTGAGTAAGATTCAAAGCCACTCGTCCGATTGACGTAAGCACGGTCAAGAAAATGGGAGTACCTGCCCTCCCGTAGCACCACATATTGCAATGGTGTGGAGTATATGTGTTTCACTGGGGTATGTTTACGCGCTGTCCGGGTTCCCCCTGGGTGCTGTCGTTGGCTTTTATTTGGTCCTGGCTCGTCGTCAGTGTCAATTCGACCCCTTTACCTCTTCAACAGCCAGGGACAGTGTTGGTTTGGATCACATCAGGACTGAAGGTCACATGCCGCAGAGGAAGAATACACTTGTACAGGCGTTGTGATGAGTTGTAGGCTTACGATGTGTGAACATCGAGGCTCCACTCTCTGTCGCTCGCTGTGTCGTAACCTAACGCATATTGGCAGCAGATAGTCGCATCCGACCGCGTGGCGGTCAGGCCACTAAGGCTTGGGGCTTTACGAGAGACACCACTCCTCCTACACTCGGCGGGAAACTCTCCAGGCTGCAGCTATAACGCTTTCTGCACATGTCGGCGACGTATCCCTGCCGTGGCTACTACCCAACAGTCCGGGAACACATCCAAGAACGTTCTTGTGGTGCTCCAAAACAACAGACACCATCTCCTTCATTGGGCATGAGAATAGCTCATTTTCGTTCGAGACGTACGGATGTCGCATTCTTCCGAGGAGAGAACCAGTTGAAAGGGGGGCAGTGGTTGACGGCGGACTAAATCGAAGTACGCTTTGGAGAGCCCAAAGGAGACCAGTTGAGCAACGGCGTGATTTTAACTCGAGTGAGGAAGGGTCCGCTACGACCAGTGGGCGACGGAGGAGGTGCGGTGCGGTCGATTTAATGATCGAGCTGTTGTCGTGCTACTTGCTTCTTCCCCCATCGGCTCCGCTAGTTGCGTTTGGTTGTGGTAATGGCAGGTGGTCTGTGAGGGCTCGGGCGCAAGCAGTGAAGGCGCTGCGGCATGTGGTGCCAGTGGCGGGAGTGCTCCAGGCAGAGGAATACGCGTTGCATTCCCTTAGAATCAGGGGTGCCACACACCTGTCGGTTGGGCGCGCGGATCCTAGGGTATTGAAGCGTGAGGGCCGAGGGGCGTCGGGGGCGTACGAAGCATTTATGCGTAGTCATGGAAGGAACGTGCAGTGGGTATCCGGAGCGATAACGGAAAGGGGCATGAGATGGAAGAGGCAGGCTGAGCAAGGAACTATGCGGGGAAATTGTAGCCCCTGAAAATGTCCGAGAGTGAGCGTGTCGATATTTGAAGCGTAGAGAGAAGAGGAGGGAGGAGGGGGGATAAGGAAAACACATAATACGTACATCAAGTCACCAACCGTAGTAATTTGGAGACCGGCGAGCACGAAGTTTCGTTGGGTGGAGTGGTAGTTGACTTGCGTGTGTACGGATGCAGGAACGGGCCGGGTGATGGTAGCCCCGGGATTTCCTTTTCGCTGCCTCTGCCGCGGCGGCGCTGGCTGCCTCTGCTGCCGCTGCTATCGCCACTCCTGTAGCTCTCCTGGCATTGTCGGCCTCGTTGTCGGCAGTGCCTCTGCTCGGTTGAGGTCCCTATGGCCTCTGCATCCGAAGAACTGGATATATCTCGCTCGTCTTCGAGAGGGGAGTTGCTCTCCCAGCGTAGCCCCAACCAGCAAGTGCGTCCAATTGGAACAGACGCTAGCGTGTTCGGTGCACTCACTGATATGATAGGCCAAGCCTGAGTCAGTTCATAGAAGCCCCTCAGGGTATATATATACAGTAGTATTACTTAAACACGTAGGACAAGGAAGAAAGGGGGAGAACATCATCTGGTGGTGGACAAAACACGTCGCAACCCGCTGACTGCTTCACACAGAAACACGCAAATTTCCTGTGCGGAACTCCCAAATACCGTTACATATGAATCCATACACCGAGTACGTGAGCACTCCGAACATTGCTTCCTATTTTTTTTCTTGTGTCCTTTTCTCTTTCTATTCATCTTTTTTTTTCTTTGTTTCGTTTTGTTTCTCAATTTCATGGAATGTGTATGTCGTGCCTGCCGTATCCAAGGCATTGCGGTGCCGACTGTGCGTGCTGCATTCGTGGCAACGTAGTATCTCTGTGGCGTAGCTTTGTGACAACATAACTTGAATCTCTTCTAGGGTTGAAGAATCGGCACGGACATTGGTTTTACTGGATGTCGACGGGTAGAAAGAACGGTTTAATGTGAAGAACACACACAGAGATACAAGTTCTGCAGTCACAAGCCTACGCCACAGAGATACCACGTTGCCACGTATTCCGTAACCACAGTAGACAATGTAATGCCATGTCATCATACTGGATACCCTGCTGTGCGAGTGTGTGACATGGACCCTCAGAGCGGAACACTTTGCCAAGCTTCGAACGGCTCACCACGAGGTCCGTTTTCGAGTCATTGGCTTCCAGCGCCGACTTCGTAATGACCATACTACCCTCTCGCACGCGAAGGCCCTCAAGATGACACGTTGCGAGAGCATCGAAACGACCATCCGTAAACGGCGGCGATTCTTTGCGGGCGGCGTGGCACGGCAAAGCAAGGGGCGATTGCCCAGCCGGGTAATGTTCGGGACTATGGCTGGTGGGGAGATCCCGAGACCTGGCGGACAGTATACGACTTGGCATAGATGCATAATCGAAAAGCTTCGGGGAGTTCCGAGCCACCGAAGTGTCAACGGAGTATGCCCCCTTAGTGTTTGGAGTTGAGACCGCACTGTGGTCCACTATAGCAAAAAAGGCGAGGAAGTGGTACCGTGGGACCCTCGAAGCAGCTGAACGGTTCATGGTGAGATGGCACGAGGATGAGGCCAAGCTGAGTAGGCAGCGCTTCGCATTCGCCGTGGGTGGTGTCCATGGTAATTGGGGGAGGGGGCGTAACAAGACGAGTGGAAATAAACCTGACCAAGAGAATGTGGGAGGGGGGGGGAACAGGAGGAGTAGAAGGGAAACCGCGGTGGACGAGAGTAGAAAGGAGATGGCAGACAGGGTAGCAAGGCACCAGGCCGACTAGGAAGTAGAACATGCCTATGCTACTCGTGCCGCCAACTGGTGCAGCTCGTCCGAACGTGATCTTCGGTTGTTTTCTAAATTATTTTGTTTTTTGTTTTTTGCACTTGATCTTCTGCGATTTTCATTTTTTCTTTCTCTCCCGTTCTTCTATTGATTAAGCCTTACTGAAGCAGTCGTGTGGCGTGGGTGGATGACGAGCCTGATTTGCTTGTTTGGTATCTCCTAACGCCGAGGGACGAGGCATGGTTGAGGAACAAAAGACGGAGACGGCAGGCAGGGTAGAAAGGTCTCAAACGGACCATATAGTAGGGAGAACCTCGCCATGCTACTCATACCACAAACTACTGCCGCTACCCGGAGGGCCTTTGTGCTTCGGTTTGCCATCGTCCCGAACATTACCAGACTGGGTAATCGCCCCTTGCGTTGCCGTGCCACGCCCCCCGCAAAGCAGAGCCGTCGTTTACGGATGGTCGTCTCGATGCTCTCGCAACGTGCCATCTTGAGGGCCTTCGCGTGCGAGAGGGTGGTATGGTCATTACGAAGTCGGCGCTGGAAGCCAATGCCTCGCAACAAGACTTGCCGTTCGAAGCTTGGGAAAGTGTTCCGCTCTGAGGGTCCACGTCACACACCCGTACAGCAGGGTCTCAATCACCTGTGTCTTCAGCATTCGGAATTTCAGGCTGAGGGGGGCGGTCGTCCTATTATACAACTCCGGGCCGACCCGTTTGAGGCATGCTCGCATGAGATGGATCCGTCGGTCGATTTCGAGCGAGAGGTCAGCGTTTTCGTGGATAATACCGCCTAGGTATACGAACTGGACTAGGTATTAGAATTGGACCGTCTGTTTATACTTCTGGCCTGCTGCTTCGATATATACAGCAGAGCAGTCACACGTACGAAACAGATACACGCACAGCACAGCAACAGGACCGTTCTGAACGCGGGGGTCAGGGGCACGTCAAGAGACAGACGAGATATTTGCAAACCTACGCGAAGATATTTTTGCACACCGTCACGTACTGTGAATGCTGAATATCCGAACACCTCGCTGTGTTTGCAGTAGTAGGCAAGTCGGCAACAACGCGAGCAAGCGCTTGCAGCTAGTGGTTTGGGGAGGTGAGAGAACGGGAGGTAAGTGATATGAAGGATAACATTGAGCTGATGACGCAGCCTACCCCGCGAAAAATACTTGATTTTTTCATAGTCCGCGAGCATGTTGTCGCTCATTTTCGCACGCCTGCCCGAGGATCGCCCGTATACGCGAGTCTGTTGGTCATACGGCACGTAGGCCTCCCTGTCGTGCGTGACTATCGTCTCCGAAAACCAGTGTACTCGCAGTATGCCCAGTCTGGAATATCTGGTTGTCGCTCGGGTGCGCACGTGTTATGGTTGTGGATGGGCTGCTTCACGTCAAGCGCATATGTTGCATGATATCAGGCAACCAACACAAGGCATAAGGTACTGTGGACGCCGCTCGTACGTACACGCAGTGGACGGTGTGTGTGTTCTTGACATTAAACCGTTCTTTCTACCCATCGACATCCAGCACAACCAGTTTCCGTGCCGATTCTTCAATCCTACAGTAGAAGAGATACAAGTTCTGTGGTCACAAAGCTACGCCACAGAGATACTACGCTGCCACGAATGCAGTACGCACAGTGGTCAATGCAATGCCATGTCATTATAGTGGATACGACAGGCACGCCATACACATTCCATGAAATAGAGAAACGAAACGAAACAACGAAAACAAATGAAAACCAAAGAAGACTAATCGAAAGAGAAAATAAACAAGAAATAGTATATAAGAAACAAACTGTCGTGCCCCCCCCCGCAGGGGATGTGGCAGACACTTGAAAAGAACGAGCTGGAAAAAAAAAAAAAAGGAAAAAGAAGAAAAACACCACTAGACGTCCTCAACAGAGCAAGACTAAGAACCAAGGGAAAATAACAGGCAAACCAAAGCACAAAGCATCCTCCAGGTAGCGGCAGGAGTTTGTGGTACGAGTAGCATAGCAAGGTTCTTCCTGCTAATCCGCCTGGTACCTTGCTACCCTGTCTGCCGCCTCCGTCCAGCATTCGTCAACTATGCCCGGCCCCTCGGCGTCAGACAATACGAAACAAGCAAAGCAGGCTCGTCATCCACCCACGCCACACGACTCTTTCAATAAGGCTTATCAATCGAAGAAAGGAAGAGAATAATTAAAATGAAAATCACAGGAGATCAACGCAAGAAATAGTTGAAAAAGGAAGACAAAAGGAAGACCACGGTCACACCAGCTGCACCAGTTGGTGGTACGAGTGGTATAGACATGTTCTACTTCCTAGTCTGCCCGGCACCTTGCTACCCTGTGTGCCATCTCCTTCCTACTTTCGTCCACTGCAGCTTCCCTTCTACTCCTCGTGTTCCCCCCCCTCCCACATTCTCTTGGTCAGGCGTTTATTCCTGGACTACGCTGAAAACAGTGCACGCTATCACGAATTATGCAGAGAGAAGAACGTGTCGGCCAACGTGATACAGCTGGACCATACACACAAGGTGCTCAGCGACTCAACGGTGAGCGAACTATCGCGCCACATGTCGCCATGGGAACCCTGCGTGGGCCGAGTTATTTGTGTTTGTAAAACTCCTGTTTCATTGACGGCACACGATGGAAAACTTGCCTCTGCAACCTGCGACCGGATCGCATCGCATGCTTTTGTGTCGCAGGTAGACGGGGAAAATATTTTCAACACTCGCCTGACACTGTGGTCAAGTGAGGCTGGGGCTCCGCTGTTGTCACTGACCACTTCCACGACAAGTCCGGATGAGCCAGCAGTCCGGCTTGGGTGTGAAGCCCTGTGCACGAACTTGAGGAAGCAATATGGGGGAAAGTTCGACGTCCGAGCCGTCTACCTTGATAACCCGCATCGTAACGGTAAAGGGGAGAATAAGCTGTTCGAGCTAGGCTCCGGCATTCCAGGTGCGCGCTGTCTGTTTTTTGTTTCTCCTCGTTATACAATTTTTCCTTCGATAGGCCGTTTGTACTTGTTTGCCCATCCATCGTAATTGATCTAAATATTACGTATCTAGAAGTGAGCAGTCGCATGGGCCCCATACAGCTTGTATCCATGCTTCATGCGTACCCGAACTCCGTGTTCCCTACACGCTAGCAGGTTTATCATAGGGTTGGGGATTTAGCGTACGAGCTGGTTCGAGCTAAACGCCGTGAATTTCGTCAGCTACGAATGCCGCTGGCGATATCTACTCGACTGTCACATATTTGGTGTCATCCTGACCGCCACGAACATTAGAAACGGTTGACATAGCCAGCTTTTTCGTTGAGGTCCTAGGGCTTTCGCTAGCGGCGAAATGTGTCCTGACCAACCACGGGCCTTAAAAAAGGGCAGCAACAGTCAGGCGTTTCCGCAGGAAGAAGCGACTATTTTTTCCATATTTTTCTGAACGAGCCGGTTCCAGGTACTCCAAGGCATGTCTGAAAGAAGTTTCGAGCAAATTGTAGAAGAATTGACTGCGCAAGGTCAATATCAGGTGTGATATCACGCCAAAATCGATCCTAAACTGATATTAAGCAATAATAAAGTAATCATGCAAACTTCACAGGTTTTCCGCTCATAAGCCTAAATGTTCACGCTGTTGTGGAGGGATAAATCCTCAAAATTCTGCACACGATCCTCTGTCGATCCGTTCACGAACGGTGGGTGTGTTGTCTTTTTTTGTCGCCGGCAATATGAGATGCCTGCTTCCTGCCTCCCCCCCATTGTTCCGAGAGCGTTTGGTTCACCTTTATAAGTCAACGCGATGCAGAAGGCTTGTTGATAGATACATGGTTCGCCGGCGCTTAACATCTTGCATTACTTTTCTTCTATCTACCTGCGCCAGACGGGAAGCTTTTTCGATTTGATGGAGAGGTTCGATTGGCACGCACTAAATAGGAAGCCGATGCTGCAGTCCAGAGGGTCGGCTCGCCGCCAGTAGTGGGCTTCGACAAGGAGTGGCACGCGCCCTGCGTGAAGAACGTCTCCCCAAGCAGGACTGCCTTGATCCAGATCTGCAGCAGTGCCACGTTCTGCGCTGTCTTTGCGCTAGGCGACTTCGACGAGATGCCGATAAGCCTTCCCACTTTCTTGTGGAATCAAGATGTCCTAAAGGTAAATTGGAAATTAATTTGAAGCGTCGGTATTTTTAATCTGTTCATAGCAAAGTTTTGCACCCCCTCCCTCCACGTTCATGCGAAGCGTGGTGAAATGCGCTATACAGGTACGTCACACAATGCCGCCCTGTGTTCTTGTCGCTGCAGGTCGGCAACAACATAAGAGGGGACTTCAAGAAGCTGTCTCCACAAGGACTTCAGCGATCTAAAAGGACCGGCCGGCCCCTACGCCGAGCTTACAAGCTTGCTACCGCAGCAGCCAGCGAAGAAGCGGAGCCTGGCTTACCTTGTCTTAGTTGACACAGACAAAAAAATGGACAAGGACCTTGGGGAAGGGGCGCTATTCGACTGGACCTCGCCGATTAATCCTGCTGACCAACTACAATACGCCGTGAACGATGCCGCAGCGGGCCTCGAGGTCTACGAAGCGCTGCTAAGGAAGAAAGAGGGGACCGCACCGCCGTCGACAAAGGAGACCGGTTGCACAGGAGGTGCTGAGGCTACTGCGGCTGGGGCATGTGGGTCAGCCGGGTCAACTGCGGTGGAGGGTAGTGGTCATGAGGTGCCGTGGGACTCGGACCTGGTTGACTACGAGTTCTGTCGACTGCCTGACGACGTTCGCGCAGAGATGGAAACTGGCGCTTCGCAGGGTGAGGGGGTGCCATCTGATGCTGCCGACGAGGTGGGAATAGTTTCAGATGGCGAAGAAGAGACTCAGCGCGAGGTACGCCCCCCTGTCTACAATCGGATGATATAGTATTGCTTGGCACTTGTTGACGGCTACTACCATTTATATTTGCTAGCTGTGCGGGTTCCTTATCGTTGCCGCGGTATGCTGTTGTTACCACTGATGACGCGAACCAGTCTTCCCTTCGCATCACTCCCTGTTGCGCGTTATCAAGTTGGCGTTATGTCTCACACGCAGGTGTGCGAAACTCGTGCTGAGGTACAGCAAGAGTGGCAGGTCGATCCCGTTGCGGCTGACACCCGACGTATCGACAGAAGAACGGCAAGCCCTCCACGAGTACGCCCAAGGACTAAGTCTTGCCCACAGGAGTGAGGAAGACGCCCTGGGTCGGCCATTCTTCGTCATCTCCAGAGCTAAAGGTACGTCATACGTTCGTAGCGAGGGCCAAACACCTTGAAGGTACTTCGAGCCTCAGAAAGATGTCCTCATCCACGGTGTATCCCAGCATGCTCGAGTGAAAAACGTTTTAGTCGCGTACCATGTTGACTTTAAACCCCAGCTCATATATATATGCCCGTTGTGTTGTCCGATTACAGCTCTGGCTAGCCACGAACCAGATCCCCCCAAGTGCAATGAAGACTGGACGCACGAAAAGATAAAGTACGACATCCGTCACTGGATGGACAATATTGATCTGCGATTAGTATTCTTGGACTTCTCGGGCTCAATCTTGATCTGCGATTAGGAGGTGTGTTCACCTCCAGGTACGTGGCATACGTCACGTAACCGAAGCGGTCCACGCAAATTTGTGCGGTGCCGTCAGCTGCTTCCGAGGCGAGCAGCAGCCCATCGCGCGAGGCATGTCGCGAGTGGCTTATCACGACATCTGAAGGCTTTTACCATTGCCTAGCGCCGGCATATCAAAAGACAAGGCTTCCACAACGCCAGGTTTTCATTTCGACGCAAAATCTTACACACGCGAGAAACCACCACATCACGACTTGCCTTCGACCTTTGATCGCTATATACCCGTTGCTGCTGTTAGCGTTGGGCTACGGAGCTGGGCCAGCCCACCCAACATATCCCAAACGCGATAGCCTCCTAGCCGGTGCCGGCCAAGACCTATCCGTCGCTTGCCGTGGCGCTCCGGCGACCGCGCCTGCCATTGTTCGTTTGGTTGGGTCCCGACGGAAATTTCTTCGACGTTTGTGCGTTTTTCGATTGTTAGAAAACAATACGCCATTCCACGATGTTCTCGTCAATTGCGACTAGCAATACTACATTGCGAACGTTGAAGTTCCTCGTGGAACCGGGGCTCTACATAAGTATTAAACGAATGCTGTTATACTTTCTTTCGTCTGTCGAAAATATGCAGGGAAACATTGGACACAAATTGTTGGATACGAGTAATCTCATCCAAACGGTTCTCCTTCGCTGCGCATACTCAAATGAAGTACGCAGTACCACACTTTACTAAGATATTGTACCTACCTCCTATGGTTTCATCCTTGGGATGTACTATTGCTATATATGATCGCCGTGCGTCTAACTCCACATCAACATGCCACCCCCACGGCATAGGGAGTAATTCTCCATCCTCTTTCCTTCTCCCCCTGGCGGGCTGGCGGTCTCGAAGGGCGGGAAAGTATCGGGGCATCTGACACAAGATTACGACCTGGATCGTCACCGATAATGTCTGGATCAGGTGCTCCTTACGACGACGTTCTAGATAATAACCACCCGCCCGTTCCTTCGACGGTCCTCGCCGCCAGCTGGTCGATGAGCTCGCTATTTTCCTTTCCGAGGCGGTCAAAGGTTTTCACGGCAAGGGTGACAAGTTGGTGCGCTCGTCCAAGGGCACCTGCCCTGAACGAACGCGATGGTTGCACATCCTCGTCTCAGACGTGGATGCAGCTGATTCGTCGTGATCAACGCTACCGACCCACATGTTGACTCTCGCTCGGGGACTCCATGCGTGAGATCGAGGAATATTGCCCTCTTGCGATGCTCTGGCGACGTACCGTTTCGGAGGCCTACATTTGATCACCATATCAATGCGGAGGTTCCCGTCTGCGTTGAGAGGCGCTCCGCTTGCCACTTGATGGTGGATGCACAACCACTTAATTCGAAGCGGTACGTACCACATGGCTAGGGTCTGAGCGCCCACTCGTCAGGCGTATCTTACCGTCCAGCATGCAGCTAGCGTGCACCTGCTCTGCTTGGGGGCACGGGAAGTACTCCCGTAGAAGGTCGACCGCCTAGTCCCCGGTCGAGTTCCCCCGCCGGCAGAAAGTGCGGATCAATGCACTCCTGTTTCCCGCGGCCTGATCACTCTCTGTGACGGCCAGAGCATCACCTCCCAGCTCTACTTAACAGGTCGTCCTCCAGCGCCGATCCCGTCCTATCTAGCGTCGAAAACAGATGGAGTGTGTCGCCCCTCTCTTCCACCCGTTGCACCCCGAGGATCTACTTCGCAGGCGTTCCCCATATTCAGCGTCGAGGCTTGCCAGGTGTTTATGGTAGTGAGGTCCGATGCAAAGTATTCAATTTGAAGTTCTGAGCATGACGTTCTGCGGTCACATGGCGTGCGAAGCCAACAGCACACGGTGATGGCCGGCAATTGACTCTTATCTCCTTGATCGGGGAACACCGATGTATGCCTCTCGATGCAAGCTGCCAACGCATCGCAAATCAGGGACCACAGCAGAAACAAGGGGTCCTCCCATGAGTTCAAATTTGATGTAAACGCCGGTCGTCGTGTAGCTGTCTGGGCCCGGTCCTGGAACGCCGCGGTGAAGTAGGGTGGTGAACTGCAGTACACTCCTCACCGCCGCCCAACTTCCTCCATGTAGGGCCATGAACACCCCTCCAGCCAACGTCGCCGGGTGTGGAGGTCGATTTCCTCCCGGCCACACCGAACGATACCCGACGCAGGGCCTCTGATCGGCATGCCCTCTCGCAAGGTGTTCTGCACGATCCGGTATGCAGCGGGCGGGCACCGAACCTCCGCGGGCGCACGAAATGGGTGCCTATACGTGTTTGTCGTCTGATTCCCCGGCAGAGTCATCAAGAGCCCGGCCGCAATAGGTACACGATTCTTCGGCGTCCTCTTTTCCTCCCTCTTGTGTGAGTTGGTTGCCGTCAAGTTGATCCGCGATCTCTTCGTTAACGGATGTCAGAGATCACATTAGAAATCAAACAAAGAATTCGAACGAGATCGTTTAGCTCTTACGCTGAAGAGGTTCGTCAATCATAATAATGTTGGTGAAAGGTGCAATGATATCTTCACCGTAGCATGAATCGCACATCTTCATGATACGAGCATTGTGCATGCTTTGAAGATGCAAGGATTGTGATCAAAACACTCAAAACAAATCGAGCACTAAACGTTGAGCATGCTCTGAAGACAAAAGCTATGTTTAGCGCTTTGAACATGAGAGCATTGTGAGCATCCTTCAAATGTGGTGAGCGAATTTAGTGGCCACGCTTTCATATTTGGAGCGGTATTTAGGGTGCAATTTCCCAATGTTCATTCGACCCTTAGTACGCGTTCAAAATAGGAGCCTTGTGAACATGCTCTGAAGGTGTTGCGGTCTTGAGTGCAGAAATTGTCTGACGTGCTTCCGTTGATCCTGATTCTACCGTTACTCTGGCTGTACGTCTTAGTCCTTCGTGTTTGATACCTTCTGAGGCAGGGTTAGAAGCTAAATGCCCTGAACCTACCTACGCGAGGGCCTCTGAACGCCAACCAACACCCTACGTGGAGGAGCTAAGTCCGATGCGGTTTACATTCGCATTGACTGCGTATCTGGCGGGGGATAACAAAATGCCCATCGAACGCCAAGTTTTGTGGTAGCTCCTTTTTTTCGTAGCCTTGTCAATGAGAAATAGCTGGGCCCAAAAGCGCAACTCCCACCTCATCATGGCCAATTTTCAGCACTCGACACCACCTGTACCCGCTGTTTGCGGTGTATGCTACGGGACATAGGCGTGCATCAATATTTTATGTGACTCTTTATTTTAGGATCTTCACTTCTCCAACGAAATCTGACTTTGGAGAGGATCACCACGAATCATCTCGTGAAAATATTCACGGCATTGCCAACGAAGGTGGGTATTTCGTAAGGAACTTGCCATTGGTAATGATGACTCGCTACACGTACCGCAGCTCACTCGTTTCGACCCCACTACACGATCGTATCGTACAGGTTTTTGCTCGGACTGACGAATGGCATCGTTCCCGCTTTGAGAACCACTCTGCGAGAGGCGTGTGGAGAAGCGCATTCGTTACAAGGGATGAACTACCTAGGCGGTGAGGGATCGTACAATCGTGCAGCTACTGTAGTTAGGAGGTGAGGTAACCCTCGACGTCGTTCATTCTTTCGCAGCAGATGTTTCATACGGTCACACGTATTTGTTGCTTGATTAACGTGCTCAAACCGCCTCTACGGTGCCACTCGTAGCGGTAATCCTCGGCGATGTCCATGCACTGTCGTGGCACAAGCCTCGCACGCTTTGGCCTCCCTGCTTGATGAGCTCGTACAAAAGTCTCCTCTAGTGAAACACGTTTGACGTTAATCCTTGGCGATGTTCGCTCGTTCGAAGCACATATTTATTAATAGCACATTCACACACATTCTCTGCCTGACATAATTGTACAAACATGTTTCACTCTATCACAGCTAGCGATAACCCACGACACCGTCCTAGCTGTCTGTCGTAGCACTTGTTTTGCACTCGTGCAGTCTCGCACTTGATGCTTGATATGCCTGTACAACCCTCCCTGACTGTACCACATTTGGAGACACCTTAAGCGGCGTTCTGGTATAGTGTCGTGGCACCAGAGTCTCACGTGTAGACTGAGCTGCATGACGAGCGTGTACAAACCTTGTCTTCTGTAACACGCTTGCCGTAGGCCCTTGGTAGCAATCATCTGCCCGTAGGACAATTTTCGAACGTTCACACATTCTTGCTGCTTGATGAGCTTGTGCGATGGTGTACCATCTTTGAAGGTAACGCTGGGTGGCCGCGTTACTTAAGTCGCACAGCGTGCGCACGTTTACACATAAATTATGCTTGATTATAGCTTCGGCAACGTCGTCTCTTCTGCCTGTTTATCCGTTTGACGAAACCGACAATGCGCTCCACACGCATTCAATTCGCGCTAATTCAACTGAGGCAGGTTGCAAGGCGTTCAGTCTCGTGTTGGGTACCGGGATCGGGGGCTTTCTCGCGCAGCCAGCTGTAAACTACCCCCACGTGTTTCCGGGAACGGGCCTGTTTGGCAGGTATCAGTAGCATTCGTAGTAATACTAGCACTATCAATGATATGTGCACATGATAAAGTAGGGGGATTGTTTGTTTTCTGAGGTCCCTCACTTTAAGAGCTCCACATATCTCACCCCCCAAAGTAGCTTGAAAATTATTTCGCATGCTTCAAAACTGGACAAAGATTGCCGCGAGTTTCGTGTACATCAAACAACATTGTAAATATAAGTGGAGGTTCAATACTCTCAGGTAGTTGTAGAGCAGTTCGGGAGCCCTGTCGGCCAGACATGTTGCGGTTACAATTTGTTTCCTAAATCTTTCGCGTACGAGTCTGGCGTGTGCACAAGTGGAGTACACCCCCCCCGCCGCCCCCGACTCTTGGTCTCGATGGATCCCGAAGTTACAACGTGTATTGTTCATCGTGCTAAGTACAGGGTCGTACTTGACTCAGAAGCAGCATGCCAGCTGAACGAGGACTCACGGGACATGTCACCGTAGAGCGAAGCGTGCGTGGTTGACGCGCACGGAACTTTGGATTCACACGGCTGGCATCAGGTATGTTGGTTTGTAGTCTACCAGTTATCCGCGGAATCGGAAAGGAAATCCCCAGAAGACGCACCAGCTGTTCAGTTTGCACGTTTGGTAAATAACATTTCCGCAGGCGAATGCTGCTGAGGTAGGCGTGAACAAATACCTCTTTCAAGGAGCTCTATCCGTCACCCAACATCTGACATATGAGTTAAAACCGAGGTAGCAGCACCACAGAAATCCTCGTGGACCAAAATTATCACTAAAAAACACCGACAAATAATCATGGTATTCCAAGTATATACCTGGTGTCGGGTACGTACCGTAGCCTCGTTTTGAGTTGAAATGTCCACCGGGCAACCATAAATGCTTTTTCTAAAAGCGGTTCGTACGTACTCTTGTTGTACATATGGCGCGTGTTTGTTTCCCTCATACAGTAAGCTTATTGACGCCACTTGCCCCGGATCGACTAAACACTTGCCGCCCAGGTACCCCTTCCTCCTCCCGAACTTGGTGGGTTCGTGTTGCGCAATGGTGCTCCTCCCGCTGGTGCTATCGTATGTTCCAGAGACAAAGGGCCTCCAAACGCAGGATGGTGGAAACGACGTTAGTAGGTAAGAGAGTTCCAGACATGTGTTTGGGCGATGTGTTGACGGGATGCGGGTAGGGACGGCTGAAGGCGATGCAGAAACCGTCGCGTTATGCCGGCTGCCGAATGGTGCCAGGATAGGAGGGCTAGCTATATTTTCACTTCCTCGTGTCGGTCACTCGAGTTTTGCCTCACGTTATGCATGGCGTCGATTATTTTTTTAATTATTGTACGCCAGCGTAACAAAACTAATTCAGTGGGTCTAACCAAACATCTATACTTTGTCGAACTCAAGACTGCAACCAATCAGGGTATGTAGTCACTCACCCGAGTGGCTATGAGCGGCTGAAACAAGCTATCCCAAGATTGACCCACCTACTGTAACCTTGGTCTGCTGCTATAGTGGTCTCCAATCTGAAACATATCCTCATGGACACATGAAACAGTATCCCTGATAAGTTTCAGTAGAACGTTGCCGCGGGCGACGGCCATGGTGTAGCATGTTGCGCTCGCCCTGTCGATGGTGCGCTGTTCGAGAACCCCCTTCATGTGTGATGCAAGCAGGCTTTACTTATTCGAGTTGAGCAGGTAGGTGACGAAGGGTTGATGCTCCACTATGGGCGCGGAGACGCTTGAGGAACGGTCGTCGGGAGCCTCGAACAAACTTTACAATGAGGGTTCGTGGTCGGCCATCCGCTGAATTCGTGATAGCGGGTTGGCTGTACCCACGTGACATGAGACCGAAACAAAAGGATTCTAGGGTAACAGGGCTACATACTAAGGCGCTCGCGAGTAATGAACGCCAATTTGGTAGGGACTCTCGAGTATGGAACGCCCCTTAGGCGTCTAGACTCATATTTATTGTTGTTGCCACCATGCCACACAGGGCACGATTGGACATGCATGATCTGGTGTCTGGTATACCACACACCCCCCGCGCTCCGTTGTTTCACCCACAACGAATTGTTTCACCCACAACGAATAATCTTCGTCGTTCGACCGAGTTTGTAAGGTGCGGGCGCCTTCTGTAGAACTCCTATCTACTTGCTACACATTATTCGGGTCTATCCCGACCCGGTTGTAATCTTTTCGGCCCCTCGCCTTTATTCAGCGCCAACGACAGAGGCGCGTCCCCCGAGACCTTCGCGGAGAAGAAAACACTCGATAACTTAGACACAGCAGGCGGTGTTGGCATATTGCAACACGGGCCGGGGCGAGGAAGCTTGCCATACCAAGAAATCACGGATGATCGCAAGGGAGAACCTTCACACACACAGAGCAGCGCAGGCACCCATGTTGGTCTGGGGCCGCAAGGAGAGGACATCATCGACGAAAAAGACGTGAAAAAAGCTAACGACGGCGGAGGAGGAGGAGGAGGTGGTGGTGGTGGTGACGACTACGATGAATCTCTCGACATTGTGGTCGAAAATGAAGAGCCTGGGCTGTGGGGGCCGGACGGGCTAATCGCCATACCGCACGTCAAGATGGTCCTCTTCCTCGCGTTCCTCGTGCAGGTACATGTAAATGTATTTCGTATTGTCGATGCTATTGCTTAGCATGAGCTTCAACGTTGATCCCTCATGAGCACTCTAAAAGAAGAAAACCACAAAATCAAAGAGAGCCCTACGTACATGCATTGATGAAAACCAATACCAGGTAAACACTTACTTGAAATCGGGCCTTCCGTAACAACTCATCTCTGGGAGCCGTGCATGGTACTTCAATCCCACGTATTACTGCATAACTCCCAGAATGATACGAGCCTCGAGGCCATTACTTTAGCGACCAGCATTTTTCGGTTCTGTAGCAAAGAAATCCCGAACAAAGCACGTTTAGACAATAAACGTTTGACCCTAAAATGTTTTGATTTTCTCGTTTTCGTTTGTTATTTTGATGTGCAGTGCTTTGTATGCCGTGTGTGGGTCTATCTAGAGGGCTACGTATGAATCCCCGACATTTCGATAGTTCCAAACTGTCTTGGCTTGGGAAGCACTTCCTGACTTTCCTGTGTTTTCTGACTTTCTTGATTACCCGAACAGAACAGCAGTACGGCATAAACCAGTGTGGAGAGGTAGTCTGTTCGATAATAATGACCCTTAGAGGTCAGCCTGCGCCGCCCCTGAGAAGACGACGCACGCTTCCCCCATGAGGTCGTGGATAAACCGTCCTCGCGAGCCAGCTGGATCCTTGACAACTACAGTCCGAGCGCAGCCAACCATTCATGGTATACTGCAGGGGCAACAGGGGGGTTATTCGTATTTGGCACGTGGGTGCGTGCCGTGATACGGGTATGAGACTGTACCTGGTGTCACTGTGAGGTTAAACGTTTTATGACTGACCGAGGTTCGAAGCAAGCAAACACGCCTCCCGAGCCCCCAAGCATGCAAAACTGTAGGAGAACGCATGCCTGTCAAGGGGAAAAAACGTGCACCGTCAATATAAGGCCCGGTGTTGTACACTACCAGAGGGAAATGATTCTCCCGGGTGGCTATCTTCTGTGAGGGTGTTACCTACTGAGCTATAGGGGTAAAATATCGATCGATTACCCAGCCCAGGGTAATCGTTATAACACTCTCCCCCCCTCTGAACGGCGAGATCTTTGGGGCGCCGGTACCGTATACGTCTGTACGCTGACCTACCCGCTTCGTTTCAAAACTTGGGGAACCAGGGAAGTGTGTGTGAGTGTTTGTTAGGGATGCACGCGTTTAGCGTTTCTATAAAAGAAGCGTTCGAAGTGAGGAGGAGATTCGAACCCGTGTCCTCGATGACGCCAAATGCGAAGGTGTTACCTACTGAACTATAGGGGTAAAAGATCGATCGATAACCTAGCCCAGGGTAATCCTTATAACGCTTTACTGCAACTGCTGCTCTTCTCGCGGGTTTGGACGGATCTACGAAATCGCGCGCCCAATACATAATTTGCCGAGACTTGTTCTGCTGTTGTGAAAGGGAGCGTCGGGGTAAATTGACACGCGACGCACATTTTACGTGTGGATGTGGTGAGGTCGAGTCTGTAGTTTTATCAATCCGCCGGAGAATAAAAAACAAAAGGAAAGCACGAAAGTCAAGGCTGTAGGGTCCAGTGTTGAAGGCTACAGTAGTAGTGCTACTACTACGACTACTGCTATTACGCTAAACCCTAGTAGCTCGGTATCTGTCATGGCAGGCCACAATGTATGTGCTAAGGGGTAGAAAGAAAGCTGTCCCCTGGCATATTTTTCCCACCAAGTAGGCTCGTAAAATCTCCTTCGGAGCGGGCTGCGGTGGTAACATCGGCAGGTGGAAGAAAGCTCGCTACACGCATCCCCGGGAATAGCACCGTGCCCTATTTTGTCATGGTCGAAATCGTAGGGGGGCAGATATATTTGTCCCGTGTACTCTCAAGTATGTTTAGCTTCTCGCGCATGAGGCCCACTGGTGAGAAACGTGTGATGCGCGCGATCTACTTCAGTGCAGAGCACATGTTAATTTCCGGAGGATGGACACGCACTCTATCCAGATCTTGCGGAACGCCTCATGACGGCAGACAGGCAGACAAAGCACGCACGTATTCTTGACTATATCATCTGTTGTATGACGTGACATGTGCGATTTGCATATTTGTTGGAAAACACCCACCCGCCACATCAACCTGCAAGCGTTCCCGGAATGTGTGGAAGTGACGAGAGACGCCTGCCACGACAGGGGTGATACGTTCTGGCCGACATTTTTATTCTATGGTTTGGCTGATGGGGCTTAAGCGACTAGTGAACTACAGTAAATTACAAGAAAATCTTTTGTTTTTTCCCCCCGAAAGCAATCAACACAGACCCGCTGGCGCGTGGTACAGCAGTAGTATTAACAGTAGTAGTCCATGGGATTGCCCATTGGGGTATAAGCTTATGCCTTTTTCAAAATGCATGCTCGAGTTGATATTCGGAGCCACCCAGGTAAGCAGCCCCAGGAAATTACAGGTGCACGTCTTTTGTGTTTCTGCTGCCGGCCATTACATCTGATCGCAGGCGATTCATATTGGTTTCGAGGAGGCTTACCCACTGTGGGCGCTCAGCACCCCTGATGTTGGCGGTCTGGGGTGGGACACCCTCGAGATCGGAAAGGTGAGAGTAAATTTATCGCGAATCGATCGATCGATACTAGCTACCTGGTACGTACTGTGCTGTAGGTATTTAATTCTACTGTATTATTCCTCGCTGTCAACGATCATTCAATGTAAGTGTTGGATTGCATGATACCTCCTGCTCCAGAGCAGGGAGGCAGGAGGGCTTCTCCCGGGATAATCCCCGCGGATAGTGCTCTCTCAACGCGGGGCCCATCCCTGGGGTTTATATGATCGCACAGAAAAAGATACTACTGCTCGTAGGCCTGGAGGGTGGGTGGGAAGAACTGTATTTGTGCTGTGCTTATTATCCTGTCCTCGCAGAGTAGGCTAGGCTTCGATAGACTGGTCTCTTCGTGCGTGCTAACTGTGAGAAAATCCAACAAATTTTGTATTCCTATCGTCGTACCAACGATTTTTGTTCCTTGCATTGGGTCACGATTCTACGTTCCTATTTCTTGTCCTTGTTCTTCTTCGTGTGCTAATGAGTGAAGAACCTCAGCCAGCTTAGACGAGCCCCTACCGTAGCACCTTAAGGGGGTACGTTGAATACGACAGGGGAAGCAGCATAGTTTGACTCAACTGTCACTGGGACTAACGGGGTTTCCTGAATGACAAACATCGTTTTTTTTCAGATTGTTTTCGTTTTCAGACCTACAGTAGACCATCATGAGATTGCTCATCGGGCTGATGGCCTTTCTTGTCGGAGAGCATTTTTTCTCCAGAATTACAAAGTTTGGGACGTTTTCAAGTGTTTCTCGAGATGCGAAAACGGTCTGTCGCAGTTCGTGAAATCGTTCAGTGGATGGAATATCAGGAAAGTTAAAATTCACGTGTTTACGAAAATCAATTGGGAACGTCTGTAACACCAAAAAAAAAGGGCTCGAAAAAATATGAATATTTCATCAATAATGTGGAAAAAACGATCTCCGATGAAAGAATGGCCTCAAGTGTGCGGTGTTTTTTGTTGTGCCAAGTATTGCGTGAAATATTGAGTCCTTGGGGCGGGAAGCCTCGGCCAACTTAGGCGTACCCCTACCGAAGCATGTTGTGTATTCAGTTCGGCGACTGAGGAACCTCGATGAACTTTTAGGGGCGACTCCGGTACATCGATCCCAGTCGAGTTTGCGGTCGTCGTCGACCTAGTAAGGTGGTCGGTTTTCGAGGGGGGTTTATTTCAGCCGGCCAAAGATGCTCGGCCGAGTGACTACTCTGTTGCGTTGCAATCTCACAAGCTTTCTGGCCTTTGGTGTTGGCGATATGCCCCGACGTACTTACTTCTCTGTACGAGTTGGTTTAGTGTGCTTCGCCAGCGAAAAACAAAAAAACGTCCGTTTCGAGTGAGGTTCAGAGCCGCTCTGCTTAGTGGACCAAACGCTGCAATGAAAAATTTGGCGTCATGCCCCACCCTCCGGCACTTCCAGTCATCGGTGACATCTCTTATACCAGTGCGATCGTATGAAAACGCGAGTGAGAGTAGATGACCGCAAATCACTCGACTGTACTTACAGCTGTCCCACAGCAGCAGTAGTTTATCAAACATGGACGATATTGCTGTCCCTGACGACGAAACAACGTCAGTCTCTTTCGGACATAACCACTGAATATATATCGTAGCCTGTTCAGCAGAGACGCCTTTAAAAACAATTCCCGGATTCAGCACTCCTTTCGTTTTTCCATATCCAGCCTATTCGGCCGGAGGGAGGTCCTGAGCAACCATCCCCTCCCCAAAAACTCCCTAAACTATGTAAAACGTTTGATGCACTGATTCCTAGATATAACAAGCCAGAGGCTTTAGCAGGTGGAATACAGGGAGCCGGTTTGAAACTTATTCACAGTGGGGGGACTCTTCCCTGCATCCCTACCGACGAGCACAACGTGACGCACAAGCACACACAGCGAACTTACACACAGCGAACTTGTTAGTTCTGCGGGGGGTGCAGCAGCACTGCACGCTTGGCTCGAAAGGCCCTGTAAGATCAGGCAAGACCGCGGTGAATGTAAGGTGTGGATTCGTCGAGATGTGGCAATGGTTTCAGCGACAGCTCTGCCGTCACCTTTGACGTCGCATTGGATAGCATTGACATCCGACAACCCTCTAACTCTACTTGTATCAGAATGCGCAGCTGATGTTCCACCAGTGCATAGCTTAACGGCAACAACCTTGTCCGCGGAATGGTTCCCGCTGCATGGTATCACCCAACGCACACAATAAGCGTATAGCACTCGTATTGTCCCACGGCTGCAGACGGTATGCTTTCATCTGTTTCCAGCCTTAAGGAAATGATCAGAATCGACGTGCAATCGATTGAAAACATGAATGTCAGGGAAGAGCTGGGCTTCTGTAGTTGTATTACAAGAAGCACAAGAGCTTAAGAAAGGCGGGTAAGGTGATGTTCAGAGTTTTTTTTTAAGTGTTCACAACATACCTTTTCAGGAAAAAGGCCCCGGGCGAAGAAAATAAACAAAAACAACCCGTCGAGGGGGGGGGGGGGGTAGTGTTGGCCTGGCATTTTTTCCCCGAGTACCCTTCTGCTTGGTGAAAGTCATCTACTTCCACCGACATTGTTTTTATCCCCAAGATTGAAAAAAGCAACACAGATGACGACTTCACGCCAAAAATGGACTCATACTTGTGCTATCTGTCGTTGGTCTGCCGCTATCTCCAACTTTGCCCCCCTCGTTTCCTGGGAAGGCCTTTCTTGTGGCCGGATTGGTCGTGGCAGCACTGCTCTTCGCAGTGTTCCCCTGGGCGATCAAGGTGCTCGGAATGACAACTTGGCAGCGAGCTGGTTGCATGGTGGGCATACCTGCTTTCATCGCGATACCGAACGCTAGGCTGATCACCTGGGACGACGGCGGCCTCTTCGCGGTGTCGGTGGTGTCCATCGCCCTCATATATTGCTGCCAGGCTATGGTAAGGAAAAAACAGTAACAATAGACCCCATATACCTTTTACAGAGTCAGCAAAAGTGTGCTATGGTAGGCCTGCTTGCTTCTTATTCCCTTGAGGGCTTGCGGACTGCATTAACGTTGTTAGGACAGTTGTGTTGTTCTTGGAGGTAGAATAAGTATATGTGCAGCGCAGTTCAGGACGAAAAGGAACCAAGACCCCTAGGCCATAATCGGCATTGAGAAACCTTGGAAAATGCCTGGGGCTACGACGGTACGGGGCTGCCTCAAATGAACCTATCGCGTTTAGTCCACACTCGGGGAAAGTTGCCCTGTTGTGCTTCAGCAAAAAGAGGACGTTGGTTCGTTGTATCGGCGCAGCGTAGTACGCAATTATAATATGTTGTTGCATGTCGCGACACAACAGAATCCTACTATAAATATAAAGCTTACCAAGACCGGCAAAAAGGGGATCCAATCAGCTAAACGGCTTTGAGCGGCTGAAATAGACGCATTCAAGAGTGACCCCCCTACACCGTACACCGTACATAGCAGGGATTCAGGGTAATTCCGATTCACTATCACATCGCTTGCTGTACACTGGTGGCCGGGACCTCTCCCTCGCCCATGTGTGCTGTACTGTCCAATATTTCCACAACAGCAAACAATATCACCCACACTGTGCGGGAGATCCCGGCCATCTGTGTAAGCATATCTAGCGAATAGTCTTGGTTATGACGAAGCGAGAGTCGCGTATCTGCGGCCACGACTGGTTTTCGCTGCCGCCGCCGTCGTGCGAGTCCTGCTTCTGCCCAGGCACGATACCCGAATAACAATTTGAATCCACCGCTATATTTGTTCAGTTGCTTGATTTTTCATTCGTTTGTTCCGTCCTTTCTTCGTTCCATTGCTTGTTTTGTGTTTGCACATACTTCCCACGGGCTATCTTCGCACTTATTTTCCCTGTGTCTCCTACTCGTAACTCAGATTAGAGGTCACATGGAATGATCGCCCCCTCCCCCCCCCTATCATATATGTAATATATGGGTTGGGTTGGCGTCGGTTGGCAACGACACTGTAAAACATACCGCTCACTACGTGAGCTAGACATCCAGGGTACCGTTTTTTTGGGTTTTTTTGTGGCCGTCGCCCACAGCTGGTCGTCGAGTTAGATCATTTGTGCGAGGTAAAGAACATCTACGGTGCACGAGGGAACTGATCGTATCCCGTAGTGTTCAAGGTAAGGAACCCAAGAGGCAGTTGCATCGTACTCCCATTGCTGTCCCTGGAAGTGGCTACACCTGAAATTAAACTAACTCATTGAAGCGTACATCCATGTGCAAGTCCGCTTCACAAGCGGTTCTTAGGAATATGCAGCTCATCCTCATGTGCCTCGCCGCACACCTCACGGCGCTTCGCGCTTGGTGCAAGCAATGTCTGCCTGGTCGGTGAAAACCCGACATGCTCCGTCCCGGCATTGTGGGGATGCGAGGGGCTGTGGTCGTACGACTACGGCCATGCATGAGATCGAGCACATCTCTCCTATCGAGTACACCCCTCCCCCGCCCTCTACGGTTCGCGCAACCTTTGTTTTCACGAGGCAACGCCACCCTTTCCTCCGCGGTCGACTCCGGTCAAAAGTAGCACGCGGAGTATAGACACTAAAGAAGGCTTTGTTTTAGTTCATCTCTTATACGGTGATTCGAAATTCCGTGGGTTTCCGTTAATTTTGGTTGGTGTTTGTATTTTTGTTTTTTGTTATTTTCCGTGGGTTTGAGCGAGACTTGGTGCACGTTTCGTGGGGTTTTGGGTGTTTCTGTTGTTGTATCTTGCTCATGAAGGTGTGCTCTTTTACTAGGGGCGTTTGGCAAGCAGATAACGTTTTGCGTGAAGCTAGTGGATCGTCTTGTGGGCCTGGTGTAAGATTGGTCGAGCCTGGCACCGAACAATATACAAGTACTATCAAAGGGTGTGTTTGGTAGGGTTCACCACGACAGCATCCGAGGTATTCTTGGCGGGCATACCGAAGCTCTACTGGAATGTCGGGCACCATAATCGAGTTCGTACCGAAAAGCCGGAGTACTCGGTACTGCATTGCGACCGTACTGAACCTTACCGGAGATTCGGGCAAGGTATTTATGGAGCAGTTAATCCTGGTATGGTCTGATATGTACCCTACCGAACGAGCTCGAATACATACCTAAGACATTTTACTGGTATGATTTAGGCTGACTCGCAGCATCCCTGGGCGCAGATGGGGACTCCGATGGTTGTCTATTGCCCAGGTCGACAGCAATATCGTGGGCTGGATGCAGTGTTGTCACTCATTTGGGCCCAGTAATGAAGGAGTTTTCTCGGTAGGATATTCTACTCTTTTTAGGCCAAAATATTCCTGAGTAAAGGGGCTTCTGAGCTGAATGAGACTAGAGGCATGCGACGGTATGGTACCGTACTCTTTTTTTACTATTTATGTCTGGTTTTCGGGGCTCCTAGGCTGAACAGCCTGTGGAAATACCCAGTATCATTGCAATAAAGTTCATGTTCGACACCAGTGTTCGTAGTATACATAATACCTATTACAGGCCCCGGATTTGTTCGTCGCATTGGATTTTTAATGTTTTCTCGAAATCGATTAATTTAGGGTTCTCAGATCTATAGCGAGAACCCTTCATAAAGAACAAGTAGGCGCAACTGGCACCGGACGTAGACACGCGTCAATAGCGACCAAAATAAAACAGTATATATGAATAGTTTATATGTTTTCAGAGCGGTGTTATCAACAGTCAATTGGTAATGGCGCGAAAAGTGGAAGTATCGCCAGGCCGTACGCTCCTTGCACGATAGGTTTCCATGCGTTTGCACTCGCGCACATCCCTCTCCCCAGAAACCGTGGCTGCTCGGCAACAGTTGTTTAGACTGTTCTTCTCTCTGAAGTCCCCAGGGAGTTGATGTGTTTGACAGCACTCTCTTGGAGGAGCGCACCGCTCTACAATACTTGCAAACATACAAACTTCAGACAGGTCACATTCTAGATCCATCTATATCAATCTTAATGCGCCGTCGTGAGAGGTTGTCCAGGATATGCCCACTAGCACATATCTAACCCAGGGAGAATACGTTGGACCAAGCAGATTGTGTGGCTCGCGCTGAGCAAATATAAGCTAGACTATTATTGTGCAGAGCAGGGACGACTGGTGCCACGGTAGACGTCCGTACCGCAAAACACCCAAGACAACACACCCGATCGGACGAACTGTGGATCCTGTTTCCTCCTACCACACGGGGGGCACAAACAATAAAAATGGTGGCTTTGAAAGTGATTCGTCGAGAAGGTTGCGTAGACGCATCGCTTGACGTATTCGGTACGCCCTCGCCGTTGCCGAGAAGCCCACCTTGGAACATCTCCAGAGAGGGGTGTGTTGTCCGGGCTGCTATTCGGTTACGCTTACATTCTCTGAAGCTCTTTGCGGAGGAGCTCTATACTAGTAGGAAGTAAGCAACCCAAATATAAATTCGGAGCAATCCTTGAAGTGTAACCTAACGACCTATTTTCAAAAAACATTGTTGTACCAGGTACCACGTGTAAGTCTAACGAATTCATATACATAACGAAACGAAACAATACTAATTTTGCAACGATACTGGAGGTAAGGAACCCGGCCGGTCAGAAGTATTTAGGCGACCAAAAATGATTTTCGTCAAGCACACCGCCCGTGTGTGCAACTACGGCTAAACATCTGCTTGTCAATGTATCCACGACCCCTCGTTTACTCTTTCGCTACACAAACCACGTGTGCTACTGCGTCTCACTACTACCCGTGCAATACAAGCAGGTCATGCTTGCGTTCGTCGTTGCGTCTACAAGCCTGGTTGAGTCTAGCCTGCGGGGAAAACTTGCTGGACTTTACAATGCCGTGGAGAGCTTCGGCTGCTTTCTTGGCCCGATCTGCTTCGCAAACGCCTTCGCGTGGTCGATATCTCCCTCCGCTCCGGAGTGGACGGGTCACGGCTTTGTGTTTTACGCGGCCGGGTTTGGTATGATTATGGTTGCGGTTCTCGCACGCGGGACAATTACCGACCAGGAGTTGATGGAAGCGTCTGCTGGGGATGAACAAAACGTCGATGTCGACGTTCGTGTTGTTTCCTGTACTGACAGAAAAACGAAACGGCCGGTAGGCACGCCCGCAGCCTCTGCCTTTCGCCCAGATACATCAAACGCTGACTTGGTGTGAGATCTGGACAGCACGTTGTCCCGGTGGTCAGCGAAAGGCTGGGACAGGCGACCGAGACGCGCTCAAGTCGACGGTATGAACACGGTTTCATTCACAGTGTTCTCTTACGTCGGGCCTCGTGGCGGACCATGTGGCGGTCGGAGGCTGGCCCCCGTACATACCGCCACCTGCGTAATTTATTTCAGAGGTCTCCCCACCCCAGGCAGTCGCAGCTTCGAGTGGTATAGGGTGTAATACTATGTCGGTGGGGGTGTGAACCCTGATGGAGAAGCTGCTTTGGTTTTGAAGTCGGGGCTATCACCCCCCCCACACACATGGTATATATACCAGGTAAGTTGGGTTGGCGTCGGTTGGCGACGACGCTGGAACAAACGCATCTCACTGCGTGAGCTAGACTGCCTGGGCACTGTTTTTTCTTTTTGTCGGTTACCACGGCTGTCGGTCAAGTTGGATCATTTTTGTGCGGGGAGAGCCTTTACTCTGCACAAGGAGGATGACCGTATCACGTGGTGCGTATGAGGTGAGGCACCCACGAGGCAGTTACAGATAAACCCGTTGCTGTCTCTGGAAGTGGTTACACCAGAAATTAAATCAACTCATTTATGCTGTCATCTATATGCACGAAAATCCGCCTCTAGAACGGTTCTTAGTCAGATGAAGCTCACCCTTCATGCGACTCGCCCAACACCTCACGACGCTTCGCGCTTGATTCAAGTAATGCCTGCTTAGTCGATGAAAACCGGACGTGCTCCGTCCCGGCATAGTAGGAATGCGAGGGTCTATGGTCATACGACTACGGCGATTCATGATTATGAGCCTCGGTAAATGCAGCGCTGAATACCCCCCACCCCCCCCCCCTCCAACTCCGCGCCTGCGATAGCCCCCGCGCCAACGATAGCTCCGATTTATATAGATCTTACGATTGCATCATAATTTAGCTTCTCACGTATGTAGCACGGCCAAGTCTCTCCGCGCCAAGGGATATCGAAGAGAATACTCTCAAGACGTCATGGTGTTTAGGTGTGAAACTTGGTTTGCCTACGAAGTAGTTTCCTGCACTGGAGCACAGTGGAGTGCAACCCCAATGGATTTGAACGGCTTGCCGTTTCATACTAGTGCATATTTCATATTTTTTGGCTGCATAGATGCATGTATTTTTTCCCTGAGATTATTCGGACATGGAATGAAGGCAGTCGTCACGACAATCTAGCCTCGTCGTGCCCGCTGCTGAATTGGGTGTTATGTGCATAAAGTTCTCCGTCTATGATTGGATGGCCTCACTGTCGAAATTGGTTTGCTGGCCCTAAACCAGCCGTCAACGTGGTTCCTCCAAACCACCAGCAGTTACACACGCCTGTACTCTGCGCATCTCTGCGCGGGGTTAGTGTTCGCTACTTACGGGACAATGCACCCCCTCGCGGGATCCTGACGATGCAGTATTAAAAGTTTTTTTGTAGTGTACATACACAGGCCAGCCAAACGGAGTAGAGAGAGATGTTGAGACGCGATCAACGACGAACGTAAGCACGAAAACAGTAGTCCAAAGAAAATTGTCTGATTCCGAGAGAATGAACCCTGGTTGCTCCGAGTTGATTTTGATATCCGTAGTAAGCTTCGGCCACCTCGTCTACATCTCTTCATGCGGCCATACGACACGCGCCACGATAGAGGTACGTGCCGCTTGTAGCCCAACGCCATTTTGATTTGGGATTTGTTTTTTACTTCATACACGCATGAGAGTCAGAGCATCGTTCATCACCTTCCCCTTCGACTGTTCTTGTAGTAACATGTTTGGTCAAGAGCCTTCAGAATTCTTTAGGGGCACGCCTCATCCTAGCGCTCACAAGGGGCACTCGCGTACATCCAGTGCGGTACTTTTGAAAGGACACGCGAGGTTGTCGCGCCACAGAGACCCTAGATTGACACCTGCAGAAAGGCCCTACGTCAACACTTGGTGTAGGCAGAAGGTGTACTATACGTATGGCTTGCCTTCTGTATGGGTCTCAGGAGGGGAGCGCCAAGGGGCCTTCAAAATAAGGGTGGCACAAGAAATTGCATGTCCGATTGATGGCTCACTTCCTGCGATTCTAGCTGTTCACGCGGCTAAAGACATGAGTGCAAGTTTGGTGGCCTTTGGCTCACGATGCAGAGGAGTGTACGTTTTGGGGAATGCCCTTATCAGGGAAAGGGGTTCAGGCCACCACAAAACAGCTCTTTGGGGGGGGATACCCCCACATCGACCGACCACCGAAGTTTGGCCACTAGCACGAAGGACCCTGGGTCGCTGAAAAACGAGGCGCTTGAAAGACAGAAATATGCTACTACTCGAAATAGTAGGCGGATCGGTTTAGGCGCGTAAGGCCTCGCTAGGCCGAAACGTACTGGTTCTAGTGTATAGAGGCGGTCAGTCAAGAGGTCGAACTGCAGTCTCTCAAGGGGCACGTTCGGCCAACACAACGAAGATTGTTCAACCTTTGCGAACAAAACGTGTTTCGTCTTCATGGCACCAGCAATACTGTTTCTGGTACAACATCGCCATATCATGACTATCAGCCGAATTCGGCACAGCTCCGGTTGTAATGATCAGACAATCGACGGAGCAACGTGTACCTTGTTGATTCCGGTCTCTAGGAGGTGATGGTGGCCCTCGGATCTGCATGGGCGGGAGGGTAGGCATTGCTTTGTTTGCATCACGAAATAAAACTGCTCAACAATCATGTGTTTTCTTCCTTCCCAAGCTCCTGTTCGGTATCTTCACTCTGGCACGACTGCGTCGGACGCTACGGACGGTCGATCTAATAATAAATAGACCCACTAGTAGAGGTTGAGGCAGGTTCGCCTAAGAGTGTTTGATGTTGTCGTCGAAAAGATAAGTGAAAACAGTATCAGCGGCCTAGGGAACATCCGATTTTCAAAGTCGTCTATTCAGAGGTATGGGGAGTTGTTTTTTTCAGTGAGAGGCACGTAGACCGAAGGAGCCCCTGAACAAATATTCGTAGAAAGTGACCACTCCACGACAGCCTTTGGTTAAGCACGGCAAGCTCTAAACCTGTGTGTGTATGATGCCCGATGTAAGACCCCTAGATGCACTCTACGACAGAAAAGGAGCACGCAGCATTAATTTCCTAGACACAAGGTGCTCCGGGTCCCCGAGAGGTTCACGGAAAGGTCCGCCTTATTTTTAGGAGTAGAGACTGTGTTGAGGCCCGCGGCGGCCACGAAGAGTGGGGCATGGTTTCAGAGGGTCGCCGAAGCGCTGGACTGTTTCATGGCGAGATAGCGCAGGAGTGAGTCGAAAAGAGGCTTTCGACGCCTTGCCGCAGAGTACGCCATTTGTGATGACAAGGGAAAAGAGAGCCGTACTGATGCCGTTGTTGACAGCAACATTTGCGAATTGGCAGATCGTGTGGGAATGTGCCGGTTCGGCTAACAGACGAAATCTTTGTTTACTACAGCCCCGAATCTTGGTAGTGAGGTTTGTTTGATACAGTGTTTCAACGGGAGGGGGAAGGCTACAGCGGCAGTGCTGACAACTGAGACCGCTGTTGTCTAGGCTAGAAGGGAGATGGCAGGTCGGGTGACAAGGTCCCCATTTCGACTTTGTAGCGGAGACGGGAGCATATGCTACTATAGCCGTCCTTTTATTTTTTTTATCCTCGGGCGGATTGGTGAAAATGAAGCTTAAGCTCACCACACTTCCACGTTCACAATTCGTGTCTTGTCAATTTAACCCATACAATAGCCTGCTGTTGCCCCTGGGGCTAGGGCACGTTGGCCCGACCTGACCCCCGAGAGGAGCAGGTGCGGTGGAGGTAGCCACCCGAGAGAGTCACCTCTTCCGGGTAGTGTGGGACTTGCGCGAGCTCACCCACCAACAAAAAACCTAGGCTATGAGGCTTTCCCGCCGGACTTGGTCCAGTTACGATCCACCCTTCCCGTTGGTGCATTGGTTTGAATACGATTTTTTTTTGCTTTTTACTTTGTTCCTCTCTGGATCGCCTTCGTGTCTTCCTTTCCGTACTTGCTCAGGGCCGCTTTATCTCTTACCTCTTATTCGTGGTGTCTCTTCCGCGCAGCAGTCGTATGCTACTTTTCAGCATACATGTCGTCCCTTTGCATCGTTTGCGTTATGGCTTATTTGAGCTGTAATGTTTGTATTCATCTCGTGTCTACCATTAATAGTCCTTGTTTACTTGGTTGTTGCTTTTCTCTGTGTTACACCCTTCGACCCTATAATTCGTGTCTCTGCGGGTTGAAAAACTCAGAACAGACACCGGGTGTATTTGATGTCGTTCGGTGAAAATAGCTGCTTAATGTGACGACAAAACATCCAGTGGTACACATCTCCGGTGTTTATCGGACCGGTGGTACGGTAAGCTTAGTACCTATTGTTTCTGAGGCACCTCACTCGACCGTAAGGGAGCTCTATACCCCACACAAAACTCTGATAGTGAGACGAGCTAAACGTTCAACCCGATGAGCAATGCTAGGGGCTATTAACCGAAGGTATATCATGATCCGCACGCTGAAACACTAGAAACATTCCGACGGACGGTCTAAAATATTATGCCAAACTCGTGTCACCCCTGTTGCAGCACGCCTCATCTGGTTAGACGTGCTTTTCTTCTCAGAGCTCCAGTAGTGTTTTGATGTAGAGTAGGACCCCTCCTGTGGGGAGCCTCGGAACGTCACGTACACCCCTACCGTGGCATGCGTCTACTCCCGAATACAGAGAGTATCGTGTGCATGCTCCAGGCGTGGGCGTGAGCGTGAGACGCGCTTCGATTACGTTTTAGTCATCATCATCATCATCCTCACCATCACCATCGAAAGGGTCATCATCAGGGTCACCATTCCATCATATTTACCGTCTCCCTCGGCATCACCATTTTTTGTCGCGATCATCGTGTTCGGTATAATCATCGTCATCACCAACATGATCGTCGGGCATATCAGAATTTCGTTATTCTTACCATCTTCATCCACATTATCGTCATCATCGCATTCAGTATAATCATCCTCGTTTTCGCCATCATCATCATTTTCATCATCATCACCATCATCGTTAGCATTGTCATGGACTATCTTAGAACTCGCCACGCCATCTCGTCTTTGCGGCTCCGTCAATCAAACAAATCACCTCAACATTTCGTAGGAAGGAAATAACGGCGTCGAGTTGTGTACGACTACCTCCAGCCGTGGTCATGATGTGCTTCTGTCCGGACTGTTGTATAATGGGTCGCAAGGGGATACCGATGGGGCTGAAGATAGATAATCGTCAATGTAAGGGACACCATGAGTGCAGTAAATTCGAGCGATTCCCAGGGAATGTTGCCGACGACTGTCGCTCTCTGTTGGGGCTTCAGACACCCCGTACTACCCGGCAATACTGACGCAGCCCCCAGCGCGCTCGCAGCAACTAGCCTCACCATCCCACGGCTCATATCACACGAAACGCAACCAATACCGGCGTGAGTGACACACATTATTACTTTGAGGTCGAGCACGCCACAAATACAATGGGTCAGGCCTAACCCCAATAATATATTCCATCCCATGGGAAACATTATATGTGCTACGATCATTCCATACCAACTAAAAATATAATGGGATAAGCCATGGAATCCCGCTTATCGCATAGGATATACCGCATGGGACCCCACATATCCCCACAGTTTGATTGTGTATGTTGTGTGCCAACTGACCTTTCTACAGCCGGTGTTATGTATGTCGCTTCACCTACACCTGGTCCACATTCCCCCAAACCTGACCTTACGTGATCGAACGCGGAGCATAATAATACAACATGAGCATGAGTGAGCGATTTAGTCGGGCCGTTTACCTTACCCCACTCGGTTGTTCTGGTCGATGGCCTAGTAGGCCAAGGCCGACAATTATCGGCCCCCATCGATGCCGTGGAGGAGGTGATGGCTCACCCGTTCGCAGGGACACACTATTATGCGGCGGTGGAGCGGTGGATAAGTCTTGCCGCAGCAAACCCCTCAGAGTATAGTGTCTCGTCGGCCCTGGCAAAGACGTCCACGATACAGTGGGCCTTCATATTAGGGCATGGTAACTCCAACTACACGACGAATTTTGTGCCGATCTAACAAGGGATTGATTACCCGCTTACTTGTGGTACGGTGTGTGGATGGGAGGGGGGTGAGGGGGTCTAGGCCAGGCCTAAGCTGTGCAAGAATATCGGTGCACGGAAGCAGGCAGGTTTCAAGCGATGCACGGTAGCATTGCCATACCGGTGTGACAGGGAGGTGTTTGTGCGGGTATTGGTGATGTCTACACTCGGCGTCAAGCTTTTGCGTCTTGCTCTTAGTCCCGCAAAATATAGCTGCTCTTGTCATTGCAGTGAAGCTAGGATATGGTATACATGTCTCGTATCACCTGTTTGGGTTCACAGATACCAGGTCGTCGCTCTCGCCATCGTTCCTGATACAAGATAAGCCCGCCAATCGTCTCACCAAGAACGGGTTGTGAACCTTCCGATCTTGCAACTATTCGTACATGATGGGGTTCCCGCACGGTCGCTGAGGGCCCCACAGGGTAGTTGGGGGCCCCGCACGGTGGTTGGGGGTCCCGTCGCAAGGTACCCAGGGATCCCGCAAGGTATCCGGGAATCCCGCTAGCCATCACCAGACCCCCTCAATGCGAGAAGGAATCCGTAAACCTGTTGGGATCCCCTATGCCTGTTGGGGGTCCCGGAGGGCGGAAGATATCCCTTAACCCGGAGTATACCTTTATTCGCAACATAGCTGCGCCCACGCCACAGTAGAAGCCGTCTGGGCAGATCAAAACCAACAGCAGCAGCAAAAAGCAGCAAAACACAGCAGCAGCCATCATGGCTAATGCTCAATTCCTCAATAGTGCAGCAGCCATCATGGCTATTGCTCAATTGCTCAATAGTCTACCTCTTGACATCCTTAAAGAAATAACTCGTACGGCTGTAGATTACCAATTGAAGTGTTGGTAAATAAAATGGTGGTTCGGATCCGACATTAATACTGAAACGATTCTTACATTATGCTGCACACATACCACATAGTCGTGAGGAACATAAAAAATGAATCGCTGGGGGGACCAGGTATAGCGAAAACATGCTTGCACCAAAGGTGACCATGTGTTGAGTTTTTGGAATTCGAAGGACGATGTGTACACCGCCGGGAGGGGTTGTTCGTGTGTAGCAGGTTTTGAACTGATTACCGTTCGAATACCGCGGACAGAGGTCCGTAGTTACGGCATTCGAGTGTTGGGGAGAATGTAGAAGCTTACGCGAGTACAGTACGGTTCAGAAATTTGCATTGAATTTGAGGTTTTGGATTCTGGGTGGATTTAGTGTTTCCTGTTATATGGGTTTGGAATTTCTGTGTTTGAATTGATAACACTACTACTTGCAGTGCCTCGACAACAGCACCTTTGTGTTGATTGTTGTAGGCCTGCAACAGAACGGCATTGGCACTATGGTCACGACAGTGTGCCGCGAACGGGGAGGCTGCAGGCTGTAAGCCATAGCAGTAGCTCATGAGCGCGCAGATATCTAGTGCATTTTGTGGCTGATTGGTGTGATTTATCTTGCAGCACATGTTTCTACGGGAATATGCGGGGGGTTTTATTTTTTCCCGAAAGGGTTGCATAAAAATATATTTGGATTACTTTCAAGGGTCACGGGGAAGAGCTACGAGAGGCCCCTTGACCTCACTACTACAACGACAATAGTAACAACGACGACACCATCTCTTCGTTTGCTCCCGCGTCTCATGGCAAGGTCAAGCCATGCGAGGCACGAGTTGTCCCCTTAGCCTCTTTTCCCTCGTCCCCGTCACGGTACGTGCCATACATTTCGTTCGACAGGAAACGTCAGCAAGTTGTTCCCTCGTGTGTGTTGTCTTCACGTGCAGCACACCCAGCGCACATGCCGATTCTGCTTTTCTGCAAGATCTGCGGTCACAACACCATGACGCCGAGACGGTTGATTGGACATCCAAGCCATTAATACCACGGTAGACTACTCAAGTCAATCGATTGCGATACTCAGATACACTATTTTGGTCAATGATCCCTAAGCCATTCCAGGTGGCGTTTTTAATCGACAGTCTTCAGTAATGATGGAATGCTTATATATGTGGGAGAAGATGGTTGATGAGTCAAGGCCAGACGTTTGTCAGTTCACAATTACCTTATGTTCGACAGAAAACTAATCGGTCGAACTCGGAGAACAGTCAGCGAAACGGGCAGCCACGACCAACGAACAACAAATCGGAGCGGTCCCTACCCTACTGTAGGCACCAACGGGGTATGTTCGGTCAAACTCTCGGTGGCTCCAAACACGTCGAGGTCTTCCAGATGGCATATATGCTAAAGTAGTTGCCTGCCCGCCGGGTGTCCGGCCCTCCCCACCGGTCATGGGGGCTCTTCGTAGCACGACTGGGTAATCGCCCCTAGTGTTGCCACGCCACGGCCCTCGTAAAGAAGAGCCTCCGCTTACGGATGGTCGCTTCAATGTTATTGCATCGTGCCTTATTGAAGGCCTTTGCGTACGAAAGGTTCGTGTAGTCGCTACGCTGCCCGCGCTGGAAGATAGTGACCCGCAGGAGGACCTCGTGCACCGATCGGAGCCTGGAGAAGTGGTTCTGACTGCACGTCCTCGTCACACATCTGTACAGCAGGTTCTCAATCACCTTGGCCTTCAAAATGCGGATATTCAGACTAGACGTGGCCGTTTTCACATGGTACAGCCTCGGGCCGAACCGTTTGAGGCATGCCCACATGGGACGGATTCGTCGTCAGACTTCGAACGAGAGGTCAGCGTCTTCGTGAATAATGCCGCGGAGGTACAGGAACTGGGTCGTCTGTCTATACCTCTGGCCAGCTGCATCGATAACCAGCGATGAAGCAGAGGATGTCTGGTCCCATGTTCGTAGGAGCATCGTCCTCATCTCCCTTTCCGAAACGGCAAGACCTGCTGCTTCAAAGACAGACTCGATGGCTGTCGTCATCTGTGCACGTCCTTCCGCCGACTTCAAGGTAATTTTTGCGTCGTTGACATACCACATGCTTCACATTACCCTTCGCACGCATGTCAGAGGCACTGTTTTCGAAAACCCACAACCTCATCGGGGTGGATCAAAAGCCCTCGCTATGTCCTCGTCCTCGCTGTAGCATACTGGAACAACGTGTAGCGCAGCAGCAAATAATATGTTGAACAACGTCGAAAGGACAAGGCCTTGTCGTCGCCTCTGCGTGACATCAAACGTTTCTAGGTGCTCACCATCATATGTACGCACGCAAGCTGACATGCTATCATGGAACTGGCGAACGACTGTAAGCATCTTGGACGGCACGCCAAAGCATGTGAGTACCTGCCACATCAGCTGTCGACCCACAGAGTCGTATGCGTTTAAGAAATCACTAAGGCACATCCACAAAAGGACTATCTCTCGGCTGAGGGTTTTTAATCGTCGCACGACGAGCAGCACGTCAACTGTTGATCATGCCGGACAAAAACTGCAGTGTTTATCAGGGAGTATGCCCCAGTCCTCGCAGCACTGTTTGAGGCTGGACGCGAGTATTTTTACCAACATTTTCCCTGGATGGTGAACAAGCGAACTCCCTCAAAAGGTGTTGCAATCAGAGCAATATTTTGTTTGTCTAAGACCTTGACGGTTGCATATTTGTATCGCTGGGAGACTTCTCCCGCAATCGAAACTATAACAAAGATGTGGTGAAAGCAAAATGACGAATTCGGGGTGATCGAGATTTACAAGTTCGGCCGGAAGGCGGTCTCGCTCCACTTCTTTCCGGTTCGGCATTACCTCAATTAGTGCGATAATGTCGTTCAAGGATGGTTCGTGTCCACGCGATAGGTGAAGCGGTCCTGGTGGCAATGGGTCGATGATAGTGGGATCGAGGTTTAGCGATTGCTTGTTCAAGGGTTCGTGGGAAGCCCTCTGCCATCTTACACGAATTCGCACTCAGTCCCATTGCAACGGGTAATCCTCGTCCCTGCAAAGTGTTCTCTTCTCGGTCTGTTGCCCTTCCAATCCTACCATACCCTTCAGGTACTTGTTAAACCCTCGCTGGTCATCATCGACTAACGTCTGTCGGTTTTGATTGGAGGCGTTCTATGATAGAGGTTTTAACCCTAAATATTCTGAGGCTCCTCACTGGAGGAGCTCCACATCTCAACTGACAACGGACTTCATCAAAACTCAAATTGCCTCCCGATGAATAATCCCGTGCCCAAAGTTTACATAAACGTGATTTTTTTAACTAAGATTGGCATCCCGACGATTTTGGAATAAGGGAGTTCATCCTTCAGAAAACATTTCAGTGGAAATACGCTACCTCTATCGTAGAAGGTGTCGTTGGTTACTCTTCAAAATAAGCATGTACTGCAGCAGCTATCACATCTTGCAGATTTGCACGCGCGGTCCTCACAGCTTTCCAGGTCCTTCTGTCCGGGGGTGAGCGCGCAACTTGTCGCGCATCTTCCCTCGCGGCCCATGGAGCCATCCCACGGTAGGGGTGCACCCGACGTTCCTGAGCCCCTCACATTAGGAACTCAACATCTCACCCGATACAATACTTGGAAGAAATTCGTTCGGGCTATCCGACCGGCACTTGAATGCGCTAGTCCTAAAACGAATACACGAGTAATTGTTCTCTTTTTAACTGGTAGTTCCTCACTTAAGGAACTCAATTGATCAGAAACTTTTCGCCCAAAAAGTGCTTCCCTCGCGGCCCATGGAGCCATCCCACGGTAGGGGTGCACCCGACGTTCCTGAGCCCCTCACATTAGGAACTCAACATCTCACCCGATACAATACTTGGAAGAAATTCGTTCGGGCTATCCGACCGGCACTTGAATGCGCTAGTCCTAAAACGAATGCACGAGTAATTGTTTTCTTTTTACCTGGTAGTTCCTCACTTAAGGAACTCAATTGATCAGAAACTTTTCACCCAAAAAGTGCAACCCCTACCGTGGAGTGACTTCATGTTTTTGAAAAAGCAGTCCGAATTTTCAGCAGACTCGCACCATATTGACGCATCCGCTGTCGGTGTGGTGGGGGAGTTACATCTGCTTTTACCGCATCGATGATGGTTTTGGTGAATAGAACTATCATACCAGCAGTGCTAACGAGCTGGAAAGGTTGTTTGAGAGTGCAAACGCCCCTCACGACTGCTCGCTCAGGTCAATTCCCGACGGGCATAAACACCTGCCTGTCGAACGATCGGCGTTTGGGCACCTTTGGTGTTTGTTGGTATGATGCAAAGCGACCAGAGAGTCGAACCGTCAGGTACTCGGTGTTGTGGTCTGAGTCAACCATCGCTGGTCACGGAGACTAAGGGACGATTTTAGCATCATGTACTCTAGGCGGATGAGCTTGTCGATTTTGGATGGCGACAATCCGCTACGGTCATTCCGGCATGTACGGTTGTGCGTATGTGATATTCCACTTTGCGTGTGCTGAAAAACGTATTGGTGAGAGCGAACTCGCAATTGGTGACGAACGTCAGACGTCCCGAGCCAACATCGTTCACAATGTCGTGCCCGGATGCTTCCAGTACTGAACTGTCGGTGTCACCGAACCGGACCAACCTCTGCCGAGTGTATGCATTAGCATCCATCAGTAGAACCCACCTCCATATCGTTGGGATCTCTTCGACTAAGTCATCCAGCATTTGCCAGAACAATTGTTTTAGCTCGGCGTCCTTGGCAGACTTTGTTGGAGCGTGCGCTACGACGAAAATTAGATGCCTCGTGTTTACTAGCCAACTCGAAGCGCATCGACATAAGACGTACGTCAATGATCTCATGCGTGATCGAAGCTTTACGGCATATTAACTCCTTGGCTGCCAAACCAACCCCGAACACGCCCTGCCTGATTTCTGTTTTCTCCTGGCCTGAGCACAAACCTTGGTACTCCGCGGCGCGGAGTGTCGTCCAGACTATGAGGTAGTATCCTTGTTTCATAGTTTTGTGACCGCAGATAAGGTATCTCTCTAGGATTGAAGAATCGCCAAGGACACTAAACGCCTGATTTTCATAATAGAGAATTACCTTTCCATGAGAAGGGAAACGCTTCCTTTTCGCCAAGAGAAAGGCGCCAGCTCATACGCAGGTGGCCATTGGGGTACATTGAGGATGTGCTCTGGTTGACAAAAGTAACTATTAATACTTTAGCCACAAATCTCAACTCGGTCATCCGCCAAGAAAAACGTTCACAACGTCCCGGAGTTGTTTATTGCACGCTGCACAATGTACTGAGATTGGGAAACGTACCACCTTGTTTTGTTGTTACGGTTGAAGTAATTGATAGCACGGTTGAACAAAAATCGAAACATGCCGAGACAAAAATAAATGAAACAAACTAACGCCAACAAAGCGAAAAACACACAAGTATATGTCGTTTTTTCTGCATATTGAAGGTGTCGTGCTCATCTTGTAGACTAAACTAATGTGCCTACGGTAATAAACAAAGGCAACGTTTCGTGCAGCCATTGGAGCAAGTCGTTTTCGAAACCGTGTCGAACTAGTCATGGTCACCTTGGTGCAGGGCTTCTTTCAAGATCGTATTCATCGTGATTAGCTGTGAATTTCGTTTCGAACCAGCCATTTAATATTGCTTTCTTTTTCTCACGCTTGTACACGTTTCAATTGTTCAAGGTATACGTTTTATATAGGTATGTTTTAACCGGTGTCCAGGTTTCATCCTGCGGGACTATCGTTTGCTGTTCATTGGCAATGCCTCATCTTCAATCTCACTTCGGTCTCTTTACTGCTGGGAACGGTCAGAGAGGGTGTTAGGTTAGATCTACGAGCAATGACGGTTACATGTTGTAGACGATTTCATACACATTCGAAGGCGTTCTGAAGCCAATTTGGCTCCAAAAGTGGGAGGATCTACTTCACTATTGCCTGTCCTCTTGCACAACGAAGACAAGAGTATGTGTATCTCATCCGACCGCTGGGTGGTTAGGCCCATGGAGCCTGGGGCGTACGTACCTCCACTGAACATTGTGCATGCGGTAAGCAACACTACAGGACCCGGCGAAAACTTCCCTCTTCACGCGGCGGGAAACTATCCTGGCCATGATCCCACGCGACGGGAAGGTATCCATGTCGAAGATAACGTTGTGATCTAAATCTATGCAACTCATTTTCCTCCTCCCATTGGAATTCAATTTATTAAACCTCACAGATATACAGCCATTCGGGCTTGCACATGTACGATTGGACACGTAAAGAAGCGGTCCGCCCCACTTCCTCACATAAAATGTTGAACTTGGCAGGGGCCAAGGGCCGGTAACGCTGCACACCTGCCTCGACAAATGAATTTAGCGGAACCACAAGCAGGTATCGAAATGACATTGTGATACTGTGTGGTGACACCCTGCCAGTTGCCCGTGTCACAGGAATGTCTATATCAGCAGCAACTCCCAATATTCCGGTATATTGGTGCAGACGCCCCAACCATATCCAACTAGAGCAAGCGGTTCGGGTTCACTGGACCCCCCACAACCAAGCTACGACACAACGGATGAGAGGGACAGGACAAAATACTATACATAGTAGGCGTTCTACGATAGAGGTTCACCCTAATTGTTCTGAGGCTCCTACAGTATGTCACCCCAAGGCACAAGGCGGAACTCAACGGGGACAAACATATGAATACGAATGATGCTACACGCATCTCGCACGTGCACGCACGCATTATTCCCAACCATGTAGAGCATGAGTTTCATAGTCATTCATCCCTCCTTCAAATTGCGCCCGGTAAGTACGCCGTAGTGGCTCAGAACGTGTTTTCCCCCCAAATGTGATACTTCTATCGTAGAAAGCCTCAGAGTGCCCCGTGAGATATTCCCGCGAGCAGTGAGCTTCGCAGCGACCCTTAGCCTATCGATAATGAGCTTACCCGACGATTTGCCCCCGTGCTAACCTATCCCTCTTTGGTATGCAAGGGGGTTGCCCAGCAGCAATTCTTCAGTACAGCGATAAATATCACAATATTCTACGAGATCCAACACAAAACGTGAACTGTCGGGTGTCAAGGGGTTTTAATGGCGGCTTCTAGACGGGTGCAATGTGCGGTCAGAGAGTCAGACTCTGACATCGTTCGGTCGAGAACTTCCACCTCACCCGTGACGCGCTCTAGCCTGGCCTGAGCATGACCGCAGTACATGCGACGTCTGCACGAGTACTCGAAGAGGATTCTTCTTTTTTTTTCTAGCAAGATCGGGTCAGCTAGACGTTCCGTGGACAAGAAGTATGGAGTATTACTCACCATCGATCTCATGAAACTGTCCGCGGGATGCTTTGGTTTACGTCACGCTTGGTGTAGAACAAGATAGTTGACAGATATAGTCCTAAACGAACCTGGCAACGACAAACAGAAAGTCAGTGTCACCTACCGGTATGCTCGTACGGACAATGAAGCGGGTAGGCAGACTGCCCATCGCTATACGGGTGGGAATTTCATACCACTTCACGTCGAATTACTTCCACCAGCAAACACGTCGACATCAAAGAGAAGGCTACAGAAATTTAGTCGAGAAATGCGCCGCTATGTGCTAGTAACCCCATCAATGGCAAAAATACAGGTGGCGCCGTGTTTAAACGAAGGCAGCACTGTTCCAGTCGTCAAGGGGCCTCTTTTTCACATTCGACATCACTGGCGTAGTGGACATCCGGCGCTTTCTGGGGACAGCCGTTTAGCTTTACCCACTCCTCCACGTGCTCGTGTCTGTACATTTTGGCGCCCTCGTACGTCCTATAGTCCCAGGGGCAGCCTTGTGCCCGCGCCCACTGCAGTATATCAAGACGCCCGGCGCCAGCAGCGGCGGCACACGTGCGTTCGCACCAGGGGCAGCCGTTAGACCGCGCCCATTTAAGCAATTCGAAATATCCCATCGAAGCTGCTAAACTACACGTATCAGCATCCCATTGGAATTCATGTTTTCGTGCCCACTGAAGGACGCCTAAGTGCCCTCCAGCCGCAGCTCTACGGCATATCAGGGAGTATTCGGCGGGCAAGCCGAAACTGTAAATCCACTTGATAACGTGGAGGTGTCCGTGCACAGCGGCCGCTCCATGAGCGTGAATAGACCAAGGACAGCCGTGCACCATCATCCACTGCAGTATATCCAGGTGCCCGTTGCGAGCAGCGGCCTCGCATGCCTCCACCGGACAGGGGCACCCATGGACCAGCGCCCACTTGAACAGGTCCAGGTGGCCTCCCAAGGCAGCCACATAAATGGTGCGCGAGGTCCAACCAGCACCGTTCCCCCGGGCCCCCACAAGCACCTCCATGTGCCCTCCGGCGGCAGCATTCTCGCACGTCTGATCATTCCAATTGCAGCCATTTTCTCGCGCCCACTGAAGAACATCTAGGTGCCCACCCAATGCAGCTCTGGCACAAGTACGGGCATCCCAAGGACAGCCTTGTGAACGTGCCCACTGCAAGATATCGAGGCGCCCTGACCCAGCAGCCGCGCAGCAAGTTGAGCTCTTTAAGGGACACCCATTAGCGTGAGCCCACTGGAGGATGCCGAAGTGACCACCCGCGGCAGCGTTGGCACAAGTGTCGGCATCCCATGGACAGCTTTCTGAATGAGCCCACTGCAAGATTTCGAGATGCCCTGAGCCAGCAGCCGTACTGCAGACTGTACCGTTCACGGGGCAGCCGTTAGCGTACGCCCACTGAAGAATACCGAGGTGTCCACCTACAGCGGCTTGATGACAAGTGTTGGCATCCCAAGGACAATTTTCAGATCGTGCCCATTGTAGGATCTCGAGATGCCCTGACCAGGCGGCAGAGCTGCAAGTTCTTTCGTCCCAGGAGCAGTTGGCAGCGCGGGCCCACTGAAGAATGGTGAGGCTGCCCCCCGCTGCAGCCGCACTGCAAACCTCGTTGCGACAGGAGCATCCCTTACCGAGTACCCACTGTATCATTTCGAGTTTCCCCTTAGAAGCAGCCATCATGCAAGCTCTCGCGTTAAATCCACACCCGTTTGAGTACGCACACCGCAAAACTTCAACTCCACAATGTTCGGCAATACGTTCGGATATCTTCCAATCCTTCGTCAGACCGCAATCGAAGTTCCACTGCAGCTGAGATGCAGACGTATCGGCCCCTATACCTTGCGTGAGTTTCGGGAGATTTCCCCAAGCGTGTTTCCAATCCTTTGATACACCGGCGAAAACCAAATACTGCTTGGGTAGATGTTCCGCCACTAGGGTCATGACGTCCTTGTTAGTATGAAGCGAACATTCCACCTTCGCAGGTCTGATATCAGCAGCTTTGGTGCGCCGCCTGGCAATCCCAGTAAACAAAGCATGAGGCCGGTGGAAAGAGCGGTGCACAGGTCAGAGGCTTGATTGGTCGGGCTACACCCGCACAGACGTTGCCCATATTATATGTTAATTAGACTCCGCTCCAGGAAACAACATGTAGTCATAGTCTTCCATGGTCCTGTGAGCGAGGTTTTAGCGATCGCCTTGACCGTCTTGCAAGGCTACCCCTACGACTTCAAATTCTAAGAGAACCAGCGAGCGAGCCACGTCCTGCGAGCATCCCGCGGGACTAAACTCTTCCCGAGATGTCGTGTCTTCACCAAAAACAAGCCTTAGCCGGTATCGATATAGGGCCTGCAACGAGAAGCAGGTCCACACTCCGAAAGAGCCACGCAATGCCTACAGCATCCATCCAACCTGCCACGTTTTTTAGGGAGCCCTCGTTCTGCGATCGTGGCCTGTTCATTAGCCATAATTTGCGCAGGCTGCTCGTCGGACAGAATTATCACCCTGCACCACAGCACACGAAGAAGCAGTCGCAGCAGCAAGAAGCAGCAGCAGCAGCAACAACAACAGCAGTCACGCCAGTATTGGTAGTAGAGTAGTAGCCGTATTATTCACGGTAGGCCAAGGATTTCCCGAGTCACGTGATGGTTGCTGCTTATGTATCACCTGATAACAAAAAAATAATAGGGTGGACGCGATGGCGCGGCAAACCGGCATAAATGGCATGGAGTGGGACGATCACAATCAGAGATGCGACGTCGTTAGGAGTCGGTCGGTGACATATCATGCGAGACTCAACCTGCTGAACCTCGGGTGTACTGAACTCTTATTGGAACGGTGTGAAGAGCGCTGCTGGTATCTCTTCGTGAGGAGAGAACCCTGGTGTAGAAACGGTTGTACGCCTCGAAATTCTGATGCCACGGATGTGCACGTTCAATAAAAAAACAAGACTCCTTCCCATTTAACATCAGCTACGAAACACCCGTCCGTCTGTTTCATGTCGAGAAAAACTCAACCCTGACACAACCGACAAAGTTTCGAATGGGGGATATCTCCGCGGTCTGTTCACCCTAACGGGGGCGAAGAGAAAAAATGACAGAGAAATGTCTACGCGAGTGCCCCAACCCGCGGCACTTTTATTTAGGGCGTGCTGCTGTCAAGACGCACACAGCCCAAGTAGAGCACATACAAGGTTTTTTACATCGGCCACGTCATTGGATCTAGCGGCATTCCGTAGGTAGCGCAGCAGTGCGAAATTATCTCCCCCTTTGACGGGGGGGGGTCCCCTCGCACCTATACTTCATGTATGTATTACCTATTTCTAACCACCATTTCCCGCCATTCAACCGAATCCGTGCCCGTTTATGATCGTATTGGAGAGGTCAACAAACTAGGTCTCCAATCATTTTATAGAGCCCCAACAGACTATGACCAAGAACTGAGTGGATGCAATCCGGGGGTTCACTGCGCTAATGAGCAAGACCACGCCACAGGTCATGTGAAGAATTCAACTAAAAGTGAAATTTTCATGTACAATTGAAACATGTTTCCGACTCGGACAACACGTGGTGGACACCGTGCTTGGCGAGCCACACACGCGCGCACGAACGGCATAATACGCCCCCATGTTACCGTTCTCGACCAATCCCACGTGCGCGAACAAACACGGAGCTCTTCTCTCTCTCGATACGTGATGCGTGGTACCGTGTGCACCTCCCCGTGCGGAGTGTGTTTCTCGTCGAGTACGGTTTTCCCCAAGTGTCCCCCGAATTGAAAATACGGCTTTGTGTTGGTGTTGGTTGCGCCCTAGATTATGCGCATGCGCGCCGTGAATATCGATCGCATCTACTCCATGTTTTGGCATGACGCTGTTTGGGCTGTCGAACACAGGAGCAGAGACCTAGTGTATCCTTCGTTCGGAGCTATAGTCAAAGTGGTCATAAATCTGAATGTTTTCGGCAAAATGAAGAGGAACTGGTTGAAGTGCGAAGTGCGTAGCACAAAAACAAACAACCTGCACAGGTATACCTCCCCGGGCTATGATCATAAGGGATCAGTTGTTTCTCTGCTGCGACACGGTGCTGATAACCCAACAACCCCCCCCCCCCCCCGCACCAAATGAGCGTAATGCACTTGGTCCGCATGGACTGAGCGCGTCTTGCCTGCATAGTGGACACATACTTGGTGGCAGATTGGGGCACGCGTGACCACGTTCCGTGGACCTGTCTTTCCTACGGACCCGTTTGATTCAATATGGTGAGTGTATACGCGCCCTTTGACAATATCCCATGAAAGCTATACAAGTTGTGTTGAAGTCGGGGTTTCAACTGAAGCATGTTTTCAGGCTCCAGTGGGACAACGGCAGCAGCATTCGATTCCTACAATATACTTCAAGCCCGCCGGGCCCAGAGTTGGGTAGTCGGGCCTAGTGTTGTGCCTGGTATATAATAGCGTGGTCGAACACACTTTGTCGTCACTCTAAGCGGTTCAGTCCCACCTGGACTAACCAATTGCTGCAGACTGGTACGGTGAAGAGACGCTCAGGCGGCGTTTCACCCGGCGTTGGACTGAACCATCCGCACCAACGCTGATTGCCTCTTGGCAGGCCGCGCGAAGGTACATGCCGAGACTAGTAAGTGCATATATTGACCAAAGGCAATCATCCAAGCCGGGCGCGCTGGATGCTTATTGTTGCTGCTGTTGTTGAAATGCAGTGGGAGCCCGTTGTCAAGTGACGGAACGTTGGCGTCCAGCCTCAAACTGATATTTGTATGCCCTCACTAGCCACGAAATATTTGTATAGCTTGCGTGTCTTAGGGTGTTTGTTTCATATTTGCCTGACCTCAGATTCAACTGCTATCGGTATTACTGGTTATTTTTTTCGTGTGTATTTATATACCTCGAGAGCTCCATAGCCTGGCCGCGGAATACCGCGCCAACAAATGGTTCAGGCGTCAAATGTACTTGCTGTGCTTGCCATTCCTTCCTCATTGTTCACAACATCGTTTCATTCGTAGGTGTGCGCCGACTATTGTTGACTGTTTGTTATCGTGTGGCTCGTTTCGAATTGTACTTCCTACAATCGTTTCTGTACAATTGACAACTGAAGCCTCTTCTAATAATAGCATTTATTAAAGTCGAGCCGTCACTGCTGTGTTGTCTACCTACAGAAGCACCGGAGATGCGCAATGAGTGCGCTTCTTGTGGTCTCTAGATAGAGTCAGAGCTGGTCGGCTGCGATAGCCTGGCCGCGGAACACCGCGCCATCAATGGTGCACGCATCATATGAAATTGACGTATTCACCATTCCACCCATCGACTGCTCCTTCAGGTCCATTGTTCAACAGCTGTAACAAACCAGGGTCCGCTTACGGCGGCGTCGAGCTTGACCAGGGTGCGGGACAGCCACATCGAACGGGTACGTTGAGACCCGTCGCATCTCTCATTGGCCACAAACACGTCATATCCCCACCGAGACGCCCACAGCAGTCTACCACAGCGCGATGCTGGATATGCTTATATCCCCACACTAGCCGATTTTTCTCGCCGCGCGTCAGCGCGGCACGTCTTTATATCTTCCCACCATCAGCGTAGACTATCGTCCGATAGCAGCAGCGCGCGACGTCGCTGGTCGATTGACAAATGCTGCATGCACTTGCTGTTGCCTTAGAAGCTCTCCACGGGTAAAACAATGAAAAAAACACGCACCTATCGGCATTACCTACTCGACGACCACTATACTACGGGACGATGAGTCGCCTTGCATAAACCGTAAGCGTTGCGGAACGAACATGCGCGACACAACTAAAGCGTTTTCCGCTGACGTTCGCTTGCTTAGCGCTCTCACACCAACGTCTCCAGGAAAACGATTGGACTGTTGATTTGGAGGGGTCTACAGAGGAAATATTCCGCTTGTTCAACGAACCAAAAAGGCCTGATGGCAAACAAGCTTTTTCGATCATACATTACGAGCTGCATACAAAAGAGCCTGTTTCACTCGTGCATGTAAAAAATTTGAGTTGCGATCTGAGTATGGCTATGCATTAAGCATGTTTAAGATATGGGGGCATTGGGGGTGAATTGGGTGTTTTGATGTACGTGGATGCGGAGGTGATTCGAAGAAGTGGTACATCACACTGTCCTGCGTGAAGTGAACCGAGCAACTCTGAGACAGCTCACCTGTAGTTCCCCTTTCCCTGAAGGCCACGAAAGATGCCAAAGACTCAAAGCGCTAGACGACGGGCCGTCGCGCCGGGCTGGGTTCGTAGCAAGCGCGTAAGACTACAAGGCAAAGATATTTTGTGAAGGATACGTGGTAAAGGATACGTGGGGTGTGCTCAGAAAAATATCTCGACTAACCTTCTTGAGGGTGTTCTCTGCAGCCGCACAATAGCCTACGGACCACTCCGGCAAGGTTTCGCGCGAACTCAACACCTACCATAATTTTTCGACAAGTTTGGAGTGAGGTTGATACCGACATTCAATGGCGCCCATGTAACCTCGGTCGCCACGCTGAGGGTATGGGTCTGATGACGGTCCTGTCGGAATAGCTTGCTGAATATTCATGTATGATTCGGTACTACCCAATACAAGCACCCGACACGTCGGTAAGTTACGTACGAACCCGACACTGGTGCGGCCTCGGTGGCAGGTAATAGGGATCTAAGTGCCACGATGCAAGCACAGCATGACGCTATTACATGGTGATCATCTGTGATTTCCACTTGCGAACATGCATAACTCTCTGCAAACTTCCGCGATAAAGCTCTCGACAGAGGAACAACAGTCCCCATGTATCTGGTCCATAGATTATTTCAGGATTCAGGAGTGACACGATGCACGCATCTCTGCGGAACCGGAGACACAACAAAACCAACGTTCAGAGTACAAAGGCTCGAAAGAGTGGTCGAGTATGTCGTGGACACGGACCATTATGTTCCGAGCCGCCGCCGGGGCGGCGCGGCGCTACGACACCTCCATCGTAGACGTTGTGTCGTGTAATTTTTCTGGGAGATGATCAAAATGCCCGCGGGAGCACTTTGTTTCACGATACCCCCCGGGGGCAAGCTCCCCCGGAATCGGGATTGCACTGGCCAAAGTTCCCCCGAAATTGATAACAATGATACTTGCGCCCGATGGTGGTGACTGTTGGGTACTTAGCCGTTGCCTAAGGCATCTGATGCTGCCGCGGCGGATGCAGGAACTTCGCTAGCAGTCACCCGTTGCTCGATATTCAAACGTGTAGATATCCTGAATAATCATGATCTCTCCAAGAATATGTTGGGACCACACTCGATGTCCGGCGAGATCGCTGCACCCACCGCGGCATGAAGATGCCGGAGACACCCCACCGGAAGGTCTTTTGAGGTATTCTGCGGTCGCCGTCATCATGCATGGTGGCCTCAAATTACCTTATTGGCAATGTTGGCCGAATGTGCTCCCCACGTTCTTAGAGGGTTCATGATTCTTGAGGAACTGAACACGTCTGTATATCAAGCAAAGGAGCGATGGTTGGCGGAGCTACCGCACGACAGTAGATGCCGGTAGATGTCCCTACACCAGGTCTGGCATGGTACGGCCGTCATCATGATGCAAGATATCATACCTCTTATCTTTGAAGATAATTTATCCTCATGTACTCCCCATAAAGGGGGCGCAGAAGGCTAAAGTGCCCCCGGGGTGTGATATAGAGCGCCCGTATCCTGTATACGTCTATCGAATTGAGCGCGACGGTCCGCATCTACCGCTGCCGTATTTCAACAATGCTCGTGGCAGCAGCAGAAGCACGCCGTGTGTTCGGCTCCGGCAATGCACCAAAGTTCCAAGTAGGGGACCCAAGCGTAGCACTCCGACGCAATGACACGCATGTACAATGCAGCAGAAGAGCACACGGCAGCAGCGTATTTGTTCAACTCGAAGTTCCTCCTTCTGCTTCTATGCTGTCACGGTCTATTGTTCTTGTTGGTTGTTCGGTTGTTGATTGCTGTTGCTGGCTCCGCTAGCCGCTCGTGCTACTGCTACTGCTGCTGCTAGCCATGCTGGGGCTTGCTACCCTCTGGGGACGCTAGCGGTGTCTCTGCTGCGTACCCTGCCATTGGCGCAACCGTCCGTTCTTTGATTTAGTTGTTTAATCCTCAGGCAATGGGTAAAATTAAAGCTTTGCTACAGCAGTATTGACTGAACTTCGTGAGTGCAGCTGTGTTTGTATCATATTCGAATAAAATATGTTTGGTACGGCCTCGATACCGGTACTCGGCACTTACTTCGGTAACCCTCGATCGGAACTCGCCACCGGTACCTAGTAGATCTATAAGTTCGACACCGCCGCTCAGATATACCCCGCGTACCGGTGTACCCGTCACAAAGTACCAGGTTCGCCGGTGTTTTTTCGGTACGGCCGAAATACGGCACCAAACACTCCGGCATGATTAAGTACGAACTCTAAACACCGATACCCGACACATCCGCGACATCGGTGCGACCTCTAACCTGTACCAGACAATTCAGCAAGTTCCGATGAAATGAATACCGGTATCCGGAAATCGATACAGTAGGTTCTTTATAAATCGATGCCGGCATCCCCGGTACTGGTATATTCTCGACCACAATGCCGGGGATACCCGTGTTTGTACCGTAATGTCTCAATACCCTTCCTGAGAATCCGGTATGGATCGGTACGAACATCATCCTGGTACCCGACACTTGGTGGGTAAGTTTCGCTCGACTATCCAGAGGGTCGCACCAAACGTTCCACGCACGTAATAAACCGATGCATCATCCGTCAGCCTACCTGGTCCACGCACCAATACGGATCGCTGCTACCAAGTGCCACAAGCAGGGCGTCAGAGGCGGCAGCAGGCTGTAGGCGTACTCGCAGTGTTGTTCCTTGCTGTTGAGTGTGCGAGATGTACGAGCGAGATGATCTATCTGCAGTTTATGTAACCGTCATGGTCCACGCCCCAACACGGATGGCTGTTACCATGAACCACAACCAGGGTCCCAGAAGCGTCGGCAGGCTGCAGGCGTAGTCGTGGTGTTCCTGATTGGTGAGTGTACCAGATGTGCGCGCGAGATGATTTATGGTTTATGTAACTGTCGGGAACGCGAAGAGACAGCAGGCATGTTTCTCCTGGGACATCCGTTTTTTCCGGAGCTTGCGACTATTATATTTCGGCGTGTCTTCAAGTTTTCGTCGATTACTTCCTCCACGTCGACCCATCGTGCCGGGGCGTTCTACTTTCAATCGTTTGAAGCAATACGGTACAATTTGGTAGGTGTTTCATTCTGCCAGGCCTAAGGCTTCGTCGTCGTTTCGCCGAGACGCTCCCTGCCCGGCGTTTCATATGATACATAGACGGTCGGGTCAAGCATTTTTTGTAGTTTTTGTGCTTTTTGTGTACATTACTGTAGTATATGTATTGTTTTTTGCGTATTGCAAGCGAAAGTATATTAAAAACTGCTTCGTGTCCCTGTTAACGGATTCCAGCAGCTGCCCCCTTGAGCTGCTACACTGTTAACAGTAGCAGCAGCAGCAGCAGAGCAGTCATGTTATAATCGGAAGCGTTTTGGGTGTGCTGCTGTGTTGTGGCCGTGTGTTTAATGGAGTGGTGACATTCGTGATGGATTTCAAAAACGTTTCCGACCGAATCGACGCATCCCGTCGAAGAATTCTAGTTTTTCGACGGGATGCATGCGTGGATCGGAATTGCTCCATCGAAAGACTCGGGATTGAAAAGACTGGTTTTCAGCAATATGTTACGATACGTACTACTGTTTTGAATTATATGAAAAGGCGCGATGGTTTCCTTTGGGCATAGGTATAGGAAGACTCGACCTATTATTGTGTTTTGTGGAGGATACGGGTATTATTGTTCAAGGCGGGTGTTTCGGCCGCCCGGCGTTTTGGTTAAAAACGCCAACAAAACACGCGGCGGAGCTGCGTGACTACCCCTGCCTGCCGACCTCGAGCCCCCAAAGGGTCAGGGTTAGGTAGGTTGAAGGCTAGGCCTGGGGTTGGTTTGGTCTGGGCCGACGTGCAAGGCTGGAAGTATTGGCGACACACACACGTCCTGCACAGCATTTTGTGCATCCAGTCCCTGCACAAAGCACTAGCCATACTGGGATGGTATTCTCGTATATTATTAACTTGGGAGACTTATCTTAGGGTCATTCTTGTCGGAGACCTTTATCCATTTTTTTGTCGCGCAATTGTTTAATTTTCCAGATTTTTTTGAATTTTTTTCCTATTACCGCTATGTGAAATTAAACTTTCCCGTTTTTTATTGCTTCTGGAAAATTTCACGAATAGTGCCATAACGCCTCCGTACCTTGATGCATAGTAAGCATCTCCAATGTTTTCCAAACTTAAAAATTATGGAAAGAAGGCTCTCCGGTAAGAATGAGCCATATCTCCAGAAGAAAGAAAACAGGAAAGTTTCCTTTCACGTAGTCGGAAACAAAATCAGGAAAAAATGGAAAATTATTGCGGGGACCATAGCACGAGACCTCCGCCGAGACCAGTTGCGAGAATGTACTCGTGCAGCTTCCGAAGCAGATGGGCCCGTATTTGGACTTCAATGCGGAGACACATCACCGAGAGGGGTTAACTTGCATATTTTCCATGCTCACGGGGGTTAGCAGCAAATACATATTCAAGGCATGGCAGCAGCAGCAGCAGCAGCAGCAGCAGCAGCACATATTATAGGCCCGAGATTGCCCCTGGCACAACAGTCGGGGCAGGAGAGTCCGGTGGCGCACGACGAGGAAGAAGCACAGCGTCGTCGTCGTACTTCGTCATAACCGGTACATGTTCATGACTGTAATTTTTGCGTGGCGGTTACCCGATAAAAAAACAAAACGTCTTCACAATACAACCGAAACTCCACGCCTCATGAGGTACGGGTGCCCATTGCCATTGCCGATGCCTATGATAGGAATGTCATGACTACGAATATAGTCCCTCCCATTGGTGGCAATCATTGCCATTGCTGCTGTGCCTGCTGCGTGTAAACAAAAAACTAAATCGTAGACACCGATTATACCTCCACCACTCTACCCGCTGGTCCCGCGGCGTAAACGCATCCGATTCGGTCGAAACCAAAGACCCCGTCTTCTCTGCCTCACAGAGCCTGGTCGCCCGGCGTGCACAGCAGCCGAAGAGGCCCGTGACGCTCGTTTCCCGACCATACGGTAGCCTATACGAATGTCAACATTTTTGCGTAAAACTCGTGCTTTCACACACACGTAAAATAGCCCAAAATCGGAATTTCGACACTCGTTTCTGGAACGCCCAACCCTCAACGCAGAAGCATCGGCGGATTATGAGACCGGCCACCCCAGCCCATATTCCCCACGCTGTTGCCGCCATGAGCTGTCGAAAGCCGCGGAGGATTCGGTCTTTCCCCCGTTTCGGCGAAAGGAGAAGAGGTCCAATCTGGCTGCTGGCATCGACAACAGATTTTTTTTCCGTCACGAGCGAGCATAGATGTCGGTTGACGGCACATTTGCCCCTTGACGGGCAGCCGTGAAGGACATCTCAATGATCAAAATTACTACAGTATATTTCACCAGAAGGTTTGACGGGGGCAAAGGTAGGACGTCAAACATAATATTTTTTCACGAGACTGTGATAAATCAAGTATTGACCACTCAACTTGTCCAACTCACAGCAGATGCTTTTATAAAAAGGTTTTGCAAGAAACGAGCACAGCACACCTGGCCAAAGCTGTAAAGGACATCCTAACGGTAAAAACTACAATATTGTAGAAGAGGGTTTGACGGGCCAAGAGCAAGCCTGGCGGGTCAAAGGTAGCCCGACAACCGAATTATTTGGCCACGAGACAGTGATAAACCAAGTATCGGCCACTCAATTGATCCAACTCACAGCTGACGTATTCACACCCGACCAGCCGGCAGCCAGGGCACCGCACAAGCACGCCCGAGGCCGCCCCTGACACAGTCGGGATCGGGGATCACGATGTGGGGGCATTTCCGCTACTTTTCCGAGGATTGCATTATCCAAACCAGCATTCCAACAGTGCGTTTGTTTGATCGTTTGTCCGTGTCTGCCTGCTTCTCTCGTGTGTAAACCTTCTCGGATCATAGCTTCGCGGGTTTGTATCATCGGTCCCGGTCACCCTGTGACGCAAATAATAACTCCATCGACAACATTTCATCGACTTGGCGACCCTCACGACGGTTCAGCTCCTTTGGCGCCGCTTGCGCCTATTTGTGATCGTGGTGGAGTCGGCGAAGCGTGAACCCTCCGGGCAAAGCGACCAAGGAATCCTCTCTGCCCCGGGCAATACCACAAAGTCAAATTAACCATCCGAGGGTATTTCATTTTAGAGTCCGTCTGTGATCACGGACAGATATTTTAGCTCCACGGCCAATTGCTGGCCACTCACGCCTCCTCGTTATGCCCCTCCCGCTCCTCCTCGGCAACCACCGCCATTGCAGCCTATGGTCGTGCTTTATGTCGCACTACACCCTGTCGCGAGTCTGCGCGTCGTTGGTATTCTGACGTACCTGGTACCTGGTATTCGTTTTCATCCCTGCATGGTGTGGTGCTTGCGACCCCCCAACCGAAAAGTTGGCCCCAGGCGTTTCATGGAAGAAGACGGGCCGATATTTCGCCTGGGCTTGTTTTTGTTGGTGTCGCTTTTACTTTCCAGCTCAACCCTCCAGCGGGTGTTGCCTCAGCGGCGTGCTAGACAAGAATATTATATGGTTACTTTTATTACATGTCTTTACTTCTCCCTCCCGTCACTTGCCTTCAGTTTTAGCGCGTACGCGGTCCAGGGTTTCACACTTATCGATTTCTACTGGTATGGTTTCTCGCGATTTCTGTAACATGATAAAAAGGAAGCACAGCGATCTAGCATCTTTTGTTTGAAAACCAGCCAGGCACCAAACTTCGGGCGTTATGCCCATCAGGGGTGAAAACGTAACCTGTTGACGCATGACCAAGCCATACCCTGCGCTAACACATTGTAAAAGCACCCGTCCTTTCGTTTTCCCCTGGCTGTCCTGCGTATTGCAATATGTCACCCCCACATGTTTCGTCGACCGAAACAACGAAACTATTACTTCTCTCAAGGACAAGCATCATGACTAGACTAGCCGGCGCGAAAATCGGGAAGTTTATTGTTAATGAATCGACCTGCATTGTTATTATTGTTCCCTGGGTCGTGGGAAAGAGAGGTTTCTCCCGTCGCCCGATTACCTGCATCGCAGCTTGCTGTAATCTCCTGGCTAACTCGACCACAACTTTCTACCGAATATCTCTCCTTTACTATAACTCCAGCCGGATTCCTAGCTACTGCTGTAGTGCGGCCTACAGATGTCTCGGATGACCAAGCCTCTGAATTGTACGGTACCGTTCGACTCATCCAGCACCAAGATCATGTGGGGCTACTGTTAGCCGTTCGGTTGATGTAGCTATGTTCTACCCCAAACTATTTTCCCCCTCGGTTGTCTCTCCTTTCCGATATTTTCCAATGCAAGCTCACATTCACCATCCCCGCGTCTTCTGTTATTACGCAGGTACGCCCAGCCCGCGTCGGAACTCCACCTCCTCTTTCTCTGAATCACCCATTCCGATACGTATGCCATCGCTGCAAGGCTGGTCACACGTCCGATACACATCGAATGCAGGGTGAACTCATCAACATTCCTACCTGACCACCACCTCCTTGATGGCTCGAAGAGAACAACCGTACCTCACAAGTCTTACAGCCTTGCCACAGTGGATACAAGGAAAGCGGGGAGTGATCGAGAGAGCCAAGGAAGCAAAACATCACTTCGAACTTAAGGGAAACCGTACTTCCGTCCGCCATAGCGGATGACCTCAGCCCGCGAGCCTCGTTCCGAGTCCGTCCGCTTCCGATCGACTCCTGGTCACCGATATGCCACATTTCCCCTGTTGGTCTGTTGCCATCGTGATGTTCCCAGCTGTGAGCCGTTAGCAAAACACACGACGTCAGGTAGTGTAAGGCAGTGCACGGAGTGCACCAGCCCCGAATCCGCGGCGACTATATCGTCCGATTGCGCCATCAGGAAGTACTCAGGCACAAACACACCCACAAAGCCTTCCCGTCCTGGCTCCACAAGGAGATGAAAGTTTCCCCCCGCGAAAACGCACAGGCAGTGCACAGAGTGCACCAGCCCCGAATCCGTGCCAAACATTTCGTCCGATCAAGACATCAAAACGCATCTCAGGCACAACGCAGACATGAAAACCTTCCCCACGGAGTTCCACCCCCGCCCCCCCTGGGTGCGCTTGCCAACGTCCTTTGCAGGGAGACCGTCCTCCACGCGTCCATCCGATGGCGTCCCGTCGCCCTCGCCGTAGATTATGTTCGAAGCGGCCACCGCACGCCTTAAACACCGCGTAACAGTAGCTGACCAACTTGCAGCTCGCGTGTAAGCTGTGTCGTTGACGAAAGGTCGCAGGTGCTCGATGGGTGCAGGTGGTGGTAGTGGCGGCGACAAGGGGCGGCCAGTCGACAGAATATTTCCAACGGTGCGGGATGGCACAAGTGGACCTTCCAACCACTGTCCCCGTAGTGTCGACGTACGTGTGCCCTCTATCGAGCAACCTACTGTAGAAACGTGCCGAGCGTGGGACGACTGACAGCGACGCCCCCCCCATTCCCTCGGTGAAAGCCTGTTCCACGTATGAACGAGAAGCACGGCCCCACGCCTATGGACGCAGTGATGCGTCCCGAGGAAAGAGATGACTCCCCGATAAACACTGATTCGGTAAACAGGGGGAAGCCACGGCAGCAGGATGGTCGCCTCACAAAGCGTGACGCTTCGGACTTGTTTTTGGGGGGCGTCATTGTCTCTAGTTCATCGATATGGCCACCATCGTCGCTCGGTTGCTTTCTTGGGTTATATCTACCCTAACCCTAGTGTATGCTGGGTGTGATGCGGCATATCCGATGTTTCTTCGTACAACTGCATCGTCGGTCATTGATCGAGAAGGACCTGGTATAGCCGCTTGCTTCACCCTGGGGGGTGACCAGACAATGGTCAGCGCCATGACACGCCCAAACCAAGGCCACCCGTATACCAGGTATGAGTATGCAACAGCCCCTGAATATGTAACTCAAACATGAGCATCACCACGGCCCCCCAAAACATCACGTACAGCGCTTGTGTTTGCACCGAAACTCTCTAAGGTCAGGGTCAGACCACAGGAAGCACCAAAAAGTATGTGTTGCCTTTGTTGTACTATATTGTTTCCATCCCATTTATAGTCTTCGCCCCTTTTTCTCTCTCTCTCCGTCCTAGAAGTATCTCAGATCCGGGGTCACATAGTAGGTTTATTATCTCTCATCCCCATCATAAATTCGTACGTTTCATTTTTATCGCGAGAATCTTACAGCCCAATCCTTTGATCCCTCGTCGATTCGTGTCGAACTCGAAACGGGCTGGCGACATGAGCAGCATAGCGAACCATCATCCACAGCACACCGGACTGACTTCGGTCTCCTCACCCCTGCGTTCCCGCAGTACCGCAGTAGGCGTGCCCTCAGCCGAGCAACCTATTGACGGAGACAGATGTACAAACGAACGCAACAACAACGTGAAGAGTGTGGCGAGCCGTGGTGGCGTTGTCCTTCTCCCATGCGCACAATCTGTCGTTGAGATGGTCACCTCTACAAGCTTATCAGACGAGACGCACTACCCCACGACAAATGTTGCGGTTTGCGTGTCCCAAGGCGAGGGAAACCCCCCCCTGCCCAATACGAGAATCAGGGAGATACTACGTACGGCAACCGGACGGTCGCCTTTCATAGCGTTAGGCATGGATATACCCTTCTCTCTGTCTCTGCGTTTCATCTCTCGGGTTTCATCCTGTTTTCGTGCTGTGTGATGTCTGGTGTTTGTCTTCACCCGTACTCGTCTCTCGTCAACACATATATACCCATTGAAATTCTCCCTACGAGAGTTTACCAGAATATGATCGAACCCATGCCCCCTCCGTTGACGGCACCACAATGGTCATGCGTTGCCACATTCTGATGAGGCCATGGCTCGATAGATCCGGCATGAGCAGGTGCAACTGGCCGAGATGTTGACCATAAAACCAAATAAATGAGCGCTGTATCCGTGTATCCGTGTCCCAAGATCAACCAATTATTGTTGATACCAAAAAACAATAGTTTCGAGGTACCTATTGCTATCTTGAACCTCCAGAATCCTGTTATCGCAGGAGGCGCAGTTGGTCCCGCCAATTCTGAAACAAAAGGAATGGACTTTTGTACTTGCTGTATTATCTTGTAGACACAAGCGCCTATCGTCTTTATGTACTCCTCCAGTCTCGCCTGACGTCGGGCTTGGACACGCAAAAACGGGCGTGTGTCCTCTCAACCATATCGCTCGCCCAAAGTACCCACACCAGACCCCTACGTCTCATGAGAGGAATATACATTATTTGACCTTTTCGTGGCCGTGCCGCGTTATCGCCAGTTACATGCCGCGGCATTGCCATGGCAATATCGACGGCAGCAATGCTCACGGCATACGATGGCGGCCCACGACAAGGCCCAGCGCAAGCCTCACAGGAAGGCGCACGAAAATATTCACGGTAAATATCCACGGCAAGGTCCACAGCCCTGTCCACGGCTAGCCCAACGGCAATATCCGCGGCAGTGTGGTATACAATTATCAGCCCGTATGTGCGGCAAGCTCTGACCCGTTCTGTATGAGGCAAACAATCGAGCATCGTTGCCAAGTGCGTGCAGAAACCCAAACTTGCGATGTAGCAGGACAATAAAGCAATGAGGGACCCCGCATACCTCGTGGTATATTCGAGTTGAAGGCCTATTGTTTAGAGGTTCCAACACTGAAAATTGCTTTCGTTCAAATCCAATCTGACGATCGAGAGCACTCTTTGTTAGCTGGCTATCTTTCATGCTTTTTGCAGGTCTTGGATTGGCGTCTCCGTCGACACCCGGCGGGGAGCGCCTGACATGTAATATCTGCTGTGTGCCTCTCTCCTTCACCTCGTACTAGATTTTTCATGGCTTTACTCTACACAGGCTGCAGGGCTGAGGGTGGCCGTCTGCATCTACTGTGTTGGCTCCAAAAACTTGACACCTCTCGTGCATGCCACGCTCGGTTCCACATCTACTGTAGTACTATGCATCGAGGGGTGTTTCCATGTTTGCTCGTCCCATGAAGACCATACGCTCAGGTCACCGCCACGTACTGGAGTGCACTATTAATAGTACAACCAGAAGGAAAGATGTTCGAGATTACCTTCTCCCCTTGAAAATGAACATGTGCCTTGAGCTAGCAACGCGTGCACGACCAATGGCAGCACGAGGTCCGGATGCCCGCACTTCGCTGGCCTGGGCCTAGATGATGTCTTCTGCATTCGAACCACAAAAGCAGCAACAGCTTCGCTATGCAAGAGTCGGGTAGGACCATGGGAATCAGCCCTGTCCGATTCCGCACGTATGCCCAAGACTACGCACCGATTGTAGCACTCAGCCCCTTTAGCACAGCCTAAGGGGGATGCAGTCGCAACATACAGCATAGACCTCTAATGCAACGAAAGTATTTAGGTAGGAGCACGTAACTACTATATACTTTTGGTTTGCATACAGATCGGATGGTAGAATACCGCCAGGTGCACTTAGTTCATCACTTAAGTGTTTGGAACTAAGTACGGACCGCTCGATTTTTGTTCTGGGGTTGTAGGTATCCGGAGGGAGACCAGTTTACGATACCACGTATAATCATTGATAAGTGGGTGAGCCCACGGCCAGGTTCAATATCAGGATATCACCTGTTGCCGACGTACGCACTCACCAGGGCTGGAGCCTAGGACTTCACCATCGCAAGGAAACGGGTTCGAAGTCGTACGCACACAGCCGGGTCAGAGCCAGTTGTATCCCATGCCACCGTTGCGCGCAGCCGTCGCAGGCCTCATCGCGCGCTTACAGCCGCAGCCGAACGCATGTCTCCACTTGTCGTTATTGTCCGCGTCCTCGCCTTTGTGCTCGATTCATTGTCGGCAACACATGTTTACTGTCTTCCCGGCACAAAAGTTGAGTTGTAGGTTTGCAGAAGGGGACGGATTTTTTTATATCACCTGCATGATATCGCTGATTAAATTGGCAGGATGCAGCCAGGTCCCATCTTAGGAGATTACCATCTCCTGGTGTAGACACAAAGCAGGGCTCAACACGAAGAATTCGCCTCATCACCAGCAAGCTGTTGGGTTCATTATTGTACGCACACGGCCGGGTTCTGGCGATCGCCCTCACTTGCTACTACCGTACGCGCCTGCCATTCGTACAATGCTTGTGTGTTTTCACACAACAAAGAGATACAGTACGAGCTGCGTGTATATAACGTCAGAATTGCTCACATTTACCAAGATAAAGATTAAGATTGGTTGCTTTTTTTCAGCAAGAATACCGAAAATGTCGAGAGTGTCTTTTGTTTGGGGATACGTTTTCAAGAACTAGTCGGCACTGCTTCCAGAGGCAATTTCTATCACGGATGTACAGGATGGGGTACTGTAGATTTGGTAAGCACAGTTTCGTCAACCAGATTCGGCGGATGCAACACCTATGGCCTTCACAGCATTCTCTGCGATGTGATATTCCTAATTGCGCAAGTAGAGAGGGACGTGAGGCAGAGAGAAAGGAAGGAAGGGAGGGAGGGAGGGAGGGAGGCAGGGAGGGAGGGAGGGAGGGAGGCAGGGAGGGAAGGAGGGAGGCAGGGAGGCAGGGAGGGAAGGAGGGAGGCAGGGAGGGAGGGAGGGAGGGAGGGAGGGAGGGAGGGAGGGAGGGAGGGAGGGGGAGGGAGGGAGGGAGGGGGAGGGAGGGACGGAGGGACGGAGGGACGGAAGAAAAAATGAAGGGAGGCCGAGAGGTAGGGAAAAGGGGGAGCAGGTCCTTCACTCCTGTGCTCCAGCATTCCGTCCAGGAAGTATTCGGCACCGTTGCTGTGCCGCGGGTACGGCATGGACGATCGCTTGAAGACAGCACAGATGCGTGAAGCTGCTTACTCCTTATGCGGTCGGAGTTCTATGACGGGATCGGAGTTCCACGATGGCAAATATGTTGGCAGTTGAAAAATCGACACACACGACACCCTATCAGGTGCGGTGCGGCTAATGCCAAACGTCTGCAGGGCTATCGATTTCTCTGCGCGCGGTACGGGATTCAAGCGTTGGGAGCCGTTTCAGAAAAAAAAAACAAATGCGTCGTATTGTAGGCCCTTAAAAGGGGGGTAGGACAAAAGGAGGAAAGTTATGTGTTAGCTACCAGAGACCACGTAGCTACTGGGCACTAATGAATAGCAGAAATCCGAGCAGCGCGAAGCCCGACAAAGATTTGTTTTCCTGAACGCAAATCCTCTTTGTCAACGGTCGGGTGTGGCAGGGCGTATAGAAAATCCCAGAAACGTATGGTCCATCGTGCGCTTGTTCAACCTCCATCAACTTTCTTCAGGCGTGAGTTGTGAGTTTGCTTCACTGCTTGACGGTCACGTCGTTACCGTGCGCGACGAACATATCACGGATTTCGACACGGAACCGGTGGGTTCTCCGAACGCCTCCGTATAACATCTACATTATTGTTCATGTCCAAAGCCGTGCTGAGTTCGCCGGGATCATGAAAATGCCCTACCTCAGGGCCTGCTGGAATGGTACCACAGCAGCAGTAATATATCCGAATGGTGCTGATTTTGTAGTCGGAGTACTGAATGAAGCAAAAAGTATTTCCCTCGTCCACGAAATTCATGGGGTCTGTTGGGTGTTCTCGAACGGTGGGGATACAGGCGCCACAGGATCGCCTGGGCGGGACCCTAGACGTACAAGAAACTCTCTACTAATAGTATACTAGTACTATATTATTATCGCTCGTCGAGCAACTCCATTCTAAGCTACAAAACAAACATGAACCAAACAAAGAGCAAACATGGGGTGACGTCGGGGGGCACGGACAAACATCGCACATTACCCCAACATCCCATTCTCTCACTACCAGAATCCCCACCTAGCATGGACTCCCTCAATCTACGATGGGTCATCTACGTCTTGTCACCAAGCACAAGAAACATCCACTCTGCCCGTTGTAAGCGACTATCATCAATAACCCCCGTGCTCCATTTAGCACAAGGCAGAATCAGAATAGCAGGGTTGCTACATCGCAAGACCGTAATGAGTTCAGTACCAATTTCGAAAATCAAACTCAAATCCAACATCCAAATATCAAGTACAAAGAGCTCAAATGCCAAATCATATTCCCAAACTAAACCGACTTCAGCTTCAACATCTTCCCAGTAGTCCACACTCACACTCACTGGTGAGACTAGGGGTTCCACCCAGTACTCAGGCGAGCATCGATGCAGTGAAACACGGTGAAACCAAGTATACGCACAACGGCATCCGTCGTATCATCGTACATGCAAGAACCCCAATCATGCAAATACATACGGCATCGGTCACTAACACTCGTACCTAACAAAGCTAGCAACTATTTCCATGACCAAGGTGCCACGGACCAAGGCTGGGATAAAAAACAGGACAAGCGTGACGCACAGCATGGTTACGAGGTGAATACGTGCAACCGAGTACATACAGAAACGTTCCAGGCCGTACTGCTGTACGTTGAATATTTGTTACCGGTATATTTTACAGGGATGTTCACGAGACAGGTCAAACCTCGCGGGTCGGGTTCAGTTTGCCAAGTTCAAAACAAATATCCAAAGAATAAAATATGCAAATTAAAACAATAGCAGCCTTTGGACTGGAAATTCACCAACTCCGCGAAATCCACTGCCAGGTGAAAGCGGTGCTATCTTCAGATTATGCCGGGTACGAACGGTATCATCTTCGGAACTGATTCAGGTAAACTCTCCCCAACAAAAATATATGAGACCTCAAAGCCATGTTCACGTATTTTACAAACTTCAAGCACGTAAATTCCGTTCGGCGAAACGCATATCAAGCGCCATGGCAAGACATTTCTCAAACCAAAGAGCGTTCCATCTGGACCGAACGCACTATCTAGCGCATTTCAGAGTCACTGAAGTCGTGGCCATCTGGTCGCGGCCGCAGATTAGCCCTCCTGAACACTACGCCTCCCATTACAAAGCAAACCAAACGAATCGGCTACATGCAACACATAACTTAAAACAACGAAATCGTTCATCCAGAACCAGATAAGTGGCGTTTCATTCAAAAACTATCCGAATGCGCCAGACACTGCTGCTGCCTCCGCCGCGGCTGCCTCCTTCCGGTGTTTAGCGTTGCCACGGGCCTTACCGACTATCCTGCCGGTTGCAGTCTGCTGTCGCTCAAGAAAGATTGACTCGACACAACCAGGGGATAGTGCGCGCAATCGAGCGATCGGGTCGGCATTGTGTGTCCTGCGCTCTTCATGCATTCACCGTAAGCTTGCACATCTACTACTATTGTACTTTATTTTTTTTTTATTTTACCTTTTTCAAAAACTAGAAAGTACACGTCGGCTGTGAGTTCTCGCGATCAGTCGATTACTCAGCTCTACAAGTTGCGTGATTCACCGTTCGCGCGTTTTCTCGTTTCCTCGCGATTGACTGCTGGCCGGTAACTGCCCTGTACTGCGGTCACCTCAAGTTAACCTCTCCTGGGTGGGGGGGAGCCAAACGCTGCAGAACTTCTTTCCAAACCCTTCAGCCTCACATCTTCACAGCAACAGGTTGATCCTACCAGGTCGGTTACTAGCCAGCGTGCTGTCCTCGACGGCAAGATTCGCTTCTCTTGTGCTCGTCGCATCCTTCTCTTTTTCCTGAATGTCAGGTCAACTTCGATCACACTCACTACATGCGAATGGTATCCTCTCGACAAACATGCCTTCCAATCAGACACCCCATTTATGCTCTCCTAGTTCAAGCGACACCAAGCATACGTGGTTTAGTGACGCAGAAGCTCGAATTCAACTCCGAGAGGACCGTCCACGCGGTAGTCTTCCGTCGTCCCGCGGATAGCTCCGGCGCCTTGCATTATCGGGAGGCCGTACTTGTCAAGGACGGGTCGAGAGGTCTCCCCAAGCATTCCGGAGACTGTGTCAGAGAAGTTGCTTCCCTCAACCCCCACATCGCCCTGCCAGAACTCTAGCTCGGGCACGAAGACGACGGCTCCATCTTCAGAAGTGACGCGGTCCTGGTGGTTCACTCCGATGTTTATGCGCAGCGAGGCCGTGGGAGTCACGACGTGGAAAATGGCGTGGTTAGACTGCACGGCGAGAAGACCCGGTAGTCCCTCCTCTTCAAGAAACTTCGCGCACCATGTTGGAGCCGCCATGTTACCTTCCTGCAAGATCCACTTTTCGAATTCCGCTTCGTACCCGCGCAGGGATCGCTGGGTTTGAGTCATGTCCGCGTACTGCGCCGCCCAGATTCGGTCTCCGCCGAATCGCCGGCATTCGGCCGGGAGATTGGCGGGAAACAAACCGCCCCCCCGGCAGCTCCACTGCTTGACTGGGCGTCTGAAGACCTCTGTGCTCCACGCCGTCCACAATGAAGCGGAACGCCCCGTTCCCCAGGCACGGTAAGGAGGATTCATCGCCGCTTCCACACCCTGCGGTGTTGATTGTGTAGGGGTCTTTCACCTCGATCACGAAGGAGCGTCCGCCGGGAGACAAGATGCTGACCGCAGAAACAAGCTGTCTGTCCGGGAACTCTTCGGGCATAGGTGCGGTGACGCGGACGTTTAGCTGGAAGTCCTGGCCGTCAGATACCAAGCTGTACCACCCCTTGTCCTCGCCGGACCAGTCAAACTTCTGGCCGAGCATGCCCGTCATGTGCGGGTCCCCAGATATCTGGATCGTTGCGTAGCATGACGCCGAATGAAACGCACATGTTAGTACTAAGTATGTGGCGTCTTGATTTACACACACAGGGCATCCGGACGCGGGAACTGCATCATTTCACATAAGCCGGCGTCCCCGGTGGCTTCGTAGGTGGTCCGCGTGCCTGTCAAGATCAATGTCGTGGGTTCAAGTCTCACCGAGTGCATGCTCATACGTAGGGACTTTTTCTCGCATAAAAAATTGATAAGCGGAAAGCGCGAAAGCGTGAGTTGGCTACATTCGATGAAAATCGACGAGCAGTGGGAATGCTGAACCTCATGCGCGACAAAAAATAAAGGCACGTGCCGGGGGGGAGAAGGGACGACACCTGTGACCACGGCTTGGCCAGAAGATCATCGAGGGCAAAATCTCCTACGAGTGGGCTGGAAAGTAAAAGTGATGAAGAAAAAATATATATATATATATATAAAACAGTATGATGTTGGGATTGCACTCATCTAAATCGTGCGGAGCCTGAGGCGTTACGCGCTGGGCCAAACACAAAACGTAGAAAGCTTCCGAAAGCCGTATTTCATTAATCACCGTAAACTAGGCTACAAAAAAAGGAGTTACAAACCCTGACACACCACTGCTTGCGCAAAAACCAAAGTATATGAAAAAATCTAATTTTGTTTTCCTAAATCAGTTTCGCCAAGCTATACCGCGAAAGTTCAGAAACACCATTATTTTGACACTAACTTCATATAAAACTCGTCGTTTTCCATCAAGATAAAATTCGATGAAGATAGTGCTGAAAGCATAGGAGAAGACCGATGTAAATCTTGTTGCCGAATCCGCCACCCATCAATAGATATTGCCTAAACTCGATTCCTTATACATATACTGGTGTCAAGTCATCACGAAAAAAAAAAGCCCTTTATGTTGTGCTCCGCTCAGCGATGAAGAGTTTGCGCTGAAGGCTTAACCCCGTTTTTGAATCGCACGTTCAAAAGCATGCAACAATGTCGGCGTTATGTGTTTTGCTTCATTTTTTTAAATGGTTTTGGTCGCTTTTAATTTTTTCTTAGGCGATCATATCTCTCGAAAAAAAACAAATTAGAGGGCCGACACTCAATGCGTCGGTGAGTGCAGGAATTACACCGTGTCCAAAGATTATGTCCAAACTCGTACACTTGATGGGGGCATGGATGGTCCGACGTTAGCTATAGCGGGCCCAGCTGGAAGGCAATGTCAAATAAATTCATAATGTGTATATGCAGTCCGGATGATTTTTGGGCATTCACTAGTGAAGCAGTAGTGACGTATGCACCTATCCGAACAGATTGAAGTATCGGATCAAAGTGAAGTACATCAGCCGACGAGAAATCTCAACGGTCAACTAGGCCCAACCGATGCCTTACTGCCGAGCACGCACCACATCTAAGGTGGAGAGAGAGGAAAGTGATAGGCTCCCGCAATAACTGTGTTTCATACGAAAGCCATCGAAGAATAGAGACTAACCTGAGTGAACGAAATTTATAAACATCAAAGCCGCTGACACCATTCCAGGTGCGTACAGAAGGATTTTTATATCCCGGTATAGTTGCTCGATTGTGCGGCCCCGGAACTCTGAGCGGGTAAAGGACAAGGATCCAAGAAGTTTCAAACTTTACTAAAACAACTCAAGAAAGCAAAAACTATGGGGTCGTTCCTCGAGCCGACGAGATTACGTGTGCAAATCACACTGTCCAATCCCCCCCCCCCCCAGAGATTGAGCAGGGAAATCGTTGAAACTAGTCAATGCTTGGGAATAACACGTATTTGAACGCACTGGTGCTGAAGGTACTGGACGACTCGGAAACATGCAGCCACCACCCCGACAGCGGCATGCCGCGCTAAAATGCTCGTCGTGTGGTCTGAATGAACCAAACGACTACCTGGCGAGTAGTAACATATACCTCAAGGACGTTGGTTTGCAGGCCGTTGTTGGTGGCGTCCCTGTCGTAGCCGTCACAGTTCTCCAAGCAGTCTGTTGCCTCCATGTCAATTCCGCAGGTATCGCAAAGGTCTGTCCCGTCGTCGTTGAGGAAGTCCGGGTCGATAGGAATAGTGATTTCGCCGTCCCCGTTCTGCTCGATCGTTATGTTAATAATAACTGGCGGCGCGGGCGGTTCATTCTCCTTGGTAATATCGACGACCAGCGCAATCACGGCCGTAGTCACCGCGACCACAGCAGTGACAGCCACAACGACCGCGCACACGCCGCCGAGAAGGGCTCGGCTGTGGTCTATGCCTTGGAGGGCAACGTCATCCCCTCCCCTGGGTAGATCCAACGAGGCCCCAGCGTCTTCCGCGCCGACGCCGGCATTCGCCGTCCGTAGGGAGAGTGTGAAGCGGGGATCGGCTTCTCCTGACGGTCGGAAGAGAATGCTGCCGTCTGGCTTGAAGTGGCGGATTCCCAGGACACGGAGCTGAAGCTGTTATCAACGAACAGTATGCGTAGAGGGCGAGCACAAGGGTACGCCAGCCGTTGATAACGGCTATTGTGTTGAAGTCTAAGCTCGTATTGAGCCAGATGACAGGCATCGGCAAGTCCAGTCATGGGGTGTAACTGGTGGTGATAAATCAGACAACGAGAGAAGAGTTTCGCGTTTTTGGCACGTCTTCCCGGCGATAATGCTTGTTGTCATATACCCTTCGAGAAAAGAAAATTAGCGGGGAGCCATATATGTACCTTCTAGTGCGGGCAACAATGAAACTGAAAACACTGCACAGTGCAAGTAGGATAACGAGTGCCGTTCTAGGATCAAGGGGGGCACGTATAACTACTCTAATAAGGTGGCTGTATCAGAAAAAACGGCAACATACAGTCGTCACCAACGGCGGAGGGAAGCGGCAACGAATCTGTGCGGCCTCCGAACGTCTCGGACTACAGGATACTCGCGGACTACGCCACTGGCGCATGTCAGCAAAGACTCATATGGTGTACGTTTGGTCGTCAACCAGTAAAAACACGAGTCATCAGGCGCTTCGTTGGGATATGGTGCCTGCAGTCTACCTGAACCCCTGAAGAATATTGTACGCTGTCGAAGAAAAATCACACATAGATTGCCGATACCGGCGAGGTCAAACGCAGTCCCTGAATGGGTCAAAAGCTTAGCACTAAAGGATACAATAAATGAAGGCGGCTGGAGCGACCGTCGCCAGTGGTAAAACGAGGTACCAAGTCGGACAAGAAACATGTATTACTACCACCTAAGGAGGGAGGAAAGGAAGCATCGAAGTACCTGGCATACCACAAATTGCAGATGCTATTTTTATTCCAAGAAGGGTTTTCCAAATTGTGGCCGATGGGCCAAATTGCGGACGACGTTTCGGGCTTCTGGGCAGGATGGCGTTGTGTGTTGCGAGAATCTACGTATGTGCGACAATAGTAATGCTGGAACCTAAACAAGCGGAGCATCGTCGGAAAGCGCGCAGCAGCTCCATACAACTAAACTTGTTTATAGATCACCTGACCAAGCGCAGCCTGAGTGCTGAGAGACAAAACTATCAGCCGAAGCGGTCCCCACATATCTGTCTTCGATGCACGATCACCGGGCTCTTGCGGATGTTGTTGGAGCCTAGGGCGCAGCGCTCCTTTCCTGTAAAAACATACAAGCAATTAACAGAATATTGAAATTGGAAGGGCATCAGAGGGAGGAAGAGGCGTCAAAGTCGTCGTAAGCAACGCTGGCTCGCTGCTTTGCTTGCTTTGCTTGCTCCAAGTCGGGCCGAATCTCTGGTCTACATACATACATATCAGATTAGTTAGTGTGCGATATTCCCCCATCGTTAGGGTCGTGGCGCTAAACTATTGTCAATGATAGAACACACTAGATACCAGATTTCATCGCAGTAGCCGATTGAGCTGGGTTGCACAGTCAGTAGAGGAAAAAGCAAACGGTATAAATTCATTAAAAGATACGTCGTTCGGTATTGTTCGTCCTGTACCTGGTAAGTAGATGATTTCGTCACCTACGTAGAGGACAGCTTATTGTTTTGCTTTGCTATACTTTGGTATGGTTTCGTCTCGCTGGGGGTCCAACAGGTGAGTCACCTGTTCAGCATACATACACGAGGGAGGACGCGAAGGCGAAAGCACCACCGGGAGGCATGATTCCGCTTCAAAATGGTGTTAATTTGACGGTATCACGGACAAAATGCCGTATATGGTAGGTCATTTATAATAGTTTTTATAAAGTAGTTTGCCCAGGAAACGAAGCGAGAACCAACCGAACGGTTTCACAGAATATGCCGACAACGAGTACGGTTTCGTCGAAACTGCTGTCGACGACGATTGAGTCGTTACTGTAGTTTCCAAAGTGGTCCATTGTTCGTGAGAAGTTGCGTATTTTGTTTTCCGCCGCATAAATCAGTATTGGCCGCAAATATTACGAATACATATTCAATAGACCTGGTATGTACCTACAGTATTAATAGCGTACGCAGTGTATTCGAAAGTTTTGTTTGTTCCGAGCACGAGGCTTTGGAAGTGTTACAGAATTCACAGTAGTTCCGCGGATAAGCTTTTGGAAGCCTCAGAGAACTCAAAGAAGATCGATTTAGGTAAGTTGTAATGTCGTATATATAGCACTCACATAAGTTCAGGGTAGGCATATGAATGTTGTACACGTACCCGTATGCCCGCACCCCACTCAGTACTGTAGTTTAGGGTACCAAGTACATACCCCGGAATTTACCCCCTTTTTCGTACTCATGAAGACAAAGTCTCTTCAGTTTGGTCGCCCGGAGTATCTTTGGTGAAAGAATGAAGCTCTTGAAGAATCAAAATTGGCGTGTCTAAGGTCTGCAACCGCCTAAAAATCCGCTGGGCGGGAGATATAGGTACATACTTACGCAGGGTGCGCGAGGCCGACCTCATTTAGGGGTTGGCTTTGCTGCGCGTGTCCCCCAGTCTTCTTTTAGTCCGACTCGACTAGCTAGGTGCGCCTCACATGCTACGTTCGAGGCCACCCCTCCCCCCGCTGTTGCTTCACCATTGTGTAATGCGTGCTGACGCATAGAAAATAAGTTAAAATAAACGTCAAGCATCGCAAACCTGATTTTCATACAGTATATCAAAAGCAGAAGAGGCTATGAGAGAAGATGTACGATATTGAAATTCACCAAACACGTACTTGTACGTCAAGACCTGCTGCAACATTTACAGGAGTACCAATCAACAACAGAATGACGAGTATCATACGAAATTCCAGTGTCTTGTGTGCCCTGGCCCTCACGTGTAAGCTGCTCTTTCAGTGTACGAGATGGTACTGGCCGAAATCAGTTGGAAATCGAGCCTGTAAGTATTCTCGTTTCGTCGACCCTGGTAGCACCCAGGGGAGTCATCGGTTATCGGCCAGCAGTCAATCGCAGGGAAAGTGTAATGCAAAACGCGCGAACGGTCATCACGCAGCTGACGTGCATTTTTTTAATTTTTCATTAAACGTTCTGCGACGACCGCAAACACACACAACTGACAAAAAAAAGCGTCGCCCACGTTTTATTGTACGTCAACTATAGGTTTGCAAGATAACATCTCAACCAGGGTGGGCTTCAACTAAAGGCGAGATATCCGCTCGGTCGACAGCCTGTCACCGCCTTTCCCCTCGCCTTGCTTCGAACCCAGTTTGCCGCAAATTGGTGCGCGTGGCATATTTGTGTTCAAGAAGCTCCTACCTGCACATATATACCCCCGTTCACACCACATACTAGGTGTGGCATCCAGACGGACTAGTGGCCGCAGGTTGCGGTATGTTGCACCGTAGGATCTGTTGTAGAATGGGTATAATATATATGTCGTGCCTGTTATATTCTGCACGATGACATAGCATCGCTTCATCGTCTCTGCTTGCTGCATAATAACGTTGTTTGCATTAATACTACCATGGTATATCTTTGTGTGGCAGTTTTCTGTTTTACGACAGAGTGTTGGTCACTTTAGGATAGAAGAATCGGCACGGACACTGGTTGTGCTGAATACCGACGGGTAGGGTAGAAAGAACGGCTTCGTGCGAATAACGCTCGCAGTAGTCTCTGATTCAGATTATTGCGTAGTGGGGTCACGAGCAACCGCGAAGAAACAGAGAGGCAACAGACCTAGCCTAATGCCCTCGAATAGTTGTAACTACTCGTACGTAGGCTGTATTTAGGGGATTGATGCTGCGGGTACCTCCTGAACTAAACTGCTGTAACTATTGATACGAGTTCAGTGTACCCACAGGCAGGGGGCGTCACGAAAAGACGTTACCTCGTGGAGAAGACTCCAACACTGCCACGTATGTATCCCTGATCGTTATATCACCTGTACTGCTATGCTTTGGTTGCAGCGCAGCAGAAGCAGTCGTCCGCAGAAGCCTCGCCCTGTCTTGCGTCTGTCCAGTCCTGGTTTCAGCCTTTGGGCGTTTCTGGGCTGCTTTTTATGTGGCTTGAGAGTTGTGCTGAAGGTGGGGGCCGGGGGTCTTGGGTCTGGCGAGCAGATGCCCTGGGAAGCTCCGAGCGGTAAGTCGTAATCGCCACCACGTACAAAAATCCTAATATTCTCGAACTTTCGTACTTCCGATTTCAACGAATGTTCCACCCGCTCTGGGGTGTGCGTTGTCACATTCAACCCGTTCTTTCTATTCAACTGCCTGGTATATCAGTACACCCAGTCAGCGTCCATCCGGATTCATCATCCTAGAAAGATGCGAAGGATGTGGCCACAGACTGTCAGACAGAGGAAAAAATCTGAAGGTCCCGAATAAAAGGGGTAAATGGGTAAATTAACAAGTAAAACGCCAAGGTGCCGGGTACGAGAGAGAGCACATCAACACACAGCACAACCCTAAAACAAACAAAAAATAAGAACAAAAAGGCAAGGAAAGAACAACAAGTAGTACTGCTGTGTATGCACACCAGAAGCATACGTTGCACAAGTTGAAACAGAACCTCGAGGGGACCGCATATGCATATACACGAGGGGCAACAAAGTGAAACACATAAAAACAATTCCAGGTCAAGTCAAACTCGACGGACAAAGGAAAAAAAGATAAAAAGGCGAAACAAGAGCAGGGAGAAAAAAAAGAAGATAAGGAGAAAAGGCAGAACAGGACAGGCGGAGAATACGAGTATGTACGTACGAACAAATAAGGACATGAAAACGGCCAGAGCTCGACCGCCTGCAGAGCTGCATGGCACCGCCCCCCCCCCCTGACCCAACCTCCGCAAAAAAACTTACCTTTCACCTACTTCTTGTGGGTATCCCCGCACGTGGCATCACCGCCCCCGAATATATGGATAATAAGCGTTTTTCTCCGTGTATGTGAATAAGGGTTGAGCTGCTGACTGCTTTGTGGCTTTACCGAGACGTATCCCGGCATCTCTTGCTTTAATCTGCCGTCCGCTCTCGCCTCGCAGGTGCACTTCGAACAGTCGTACAGTATCAAGGGCGCCCGGCAAAAAAAAACAAATTGAACCGTCACAGAATTTTTTTTTTCGCTAGACAGGGGGTGAGGTTACTAGAACCAAGTGAAAAAAATGAAAAAAAAAAACACACACACACACACGCACACACATTTTTTTTTATTTCATCGTGTGATCACAACGGTTGCAACGCCATTCCGACCTCTGGGGGTGGGGTGTGTCGTTTTCTCCTCTCTCTTTTTCGCTGACGCTTACTGTAGGGTAGTATCTATCTCGTGAAATTTCCCTTTTTCGCATATCCTGTCAATAAAACTCTCACATTTCGCAATGTCGTGCATGAACAATCATGAGACATTCTAACTTCCTGTATTCTCCACTTCCCGGGGCACACGATACCGTGCCTAAGGTACTTAACTAAGGGTCGTGCACGTATGCAAGTTTTACCGAACAAAAACGCATTGATTTTGTGCTTGGTGTCCAAATAAATATTGCCGGAAGAATGGAAGAAACAAAAAAAGATACATAAGTAGTAATACGTAGTTTATACTGTCCATGTCTCTTGCACCCTATCCAATTCCAAGCATTTCCACTTCGTTTTGCATAGATAATAAAACATAAACCAAACATAACTACGAAACGGACGGCACCGGCGTGAGGAACGACCCAAAAAAAACTCCTCTTTCCTCAAGAGGAATACATACCTTCAAAAATGGGTTATTATGTGGTTTCAATTTTGATTTTTTCAAGACGTGACGCGGAATCCGGCGAAAAATAACGGACTTTCGATGCGAGAGTAAAAAGTCATTTGGTCGTACGCACGGCTAGTTAATCTCCATCAGGAAAGCTACAAACCTAGACAACAATAATGATATTATACGTGCTCGGATACATACGTAAGATGAGTTTCAAGGACAACCGAGCATGCCCGCTACCACGGTGGCCGTTAGTATTATCAGTGATACATAGGTCCGACACGGCAGGAGAGAAGCGTCCCGGTGCATTTTTAAAGAACACAAACGTAACATCGATGGAAAGCCTATGAAGTCATCAACCGTGTATTTGAAGCAGACAACAGTTTCGATTCACCCATTGCTTCATGATATACCACGCACCAAAATGGGTGCTTCGGGCTGATATTGGTCCTATGTACCATGGGTCTCCGTGATGATAGTAGGGTTTGCCGGTGCCCGGGGTATACTTTTGGTGGCGTACCGGACTTTCCGACGTGTCGGTTACCGTTACCGGCATGGAGATCGTTTCGAACCATAGCGGAAGGGTTTTCAGGGTATTGAAGGGTCCCGAAACACTTTGGCAAGGCAAAATTACCCACGGGGGTCGTACAGTGCCACTGTGGCAGGGTAAGTACCCCCGGGATACCTTTACTTAGTTGTCCGGCACCGGTATTGAGGTGGTACCGAACTTGCTGAAGTGTCGGGTGCCGATGGTCATACACGATTTACCAGGTTACCGGGCGTCGGTATCGAGTCCGTGCCAAAGCATACCGGTATATTCGATGGGATATTGAGGCCGTACCACACCACTTTGATAGGCCAGTATACACTATTGATAAATGAATTGCCGGGTGCCTCTTTTGATGTCGTACAGAACTTGTCGGAGTGCCGGATACACGTATCCCTACCGAAGCTATCAAAGTTGTCAGGTACCGCTATTGAGTTCATACTGAACCTTACTGGAGTGTTTACCAGGGTATTGAGGCCGTTCCAACCCTTACCGAGGACTCATCACGTGGGGTAGTTACCGAGCAGCTACTGTAACCCCGCTACACTCTGGTACGTAAGCTACCGGACAAACCCCACCAAAAAATGATCGCACAACTGAGGTTTCTTATTATTATTATTATTTTTCGAAATACTTGCATGCCACCACAAGCTACGAATGGATAGTATTCCTACCAAAGCAAGAGCGGGCCGTTCCTGAAGACGGCGCCTTCGGGTTCAAGATTCGACCGCACTCACAGAATATAGACGCCCGGACAGATACTTAGTGTGCTCCACTCTGGCCAGCGCTCCCAATCGTCTACGTACTGCTATGGTCAAGGTCGTGAGCTAATCCTGCTATATACGCACCTGGCGCCTCCAGTGGTTCCGTTGGTTCCGCGGCGGGGTTAAAGCTCGCAACTACTGTAATAAGGTCGAGGTCGTGACTGCCAATCACAGAATGGCTGAAGGACATGGAACCAACAAGTATGTACTACGGAAAAGACTCGAAGTCGGCGGTGACTCATCGGAGAGGGGCTTGGAGTATCAGGCGAACAGAATGCAGAAATATACTGCTGTAGTGCTGTGGTCGCTTGTCGCAGAGGGCATTACACTCTCTGAAAAAGCGGAGGGACACCACTGTTGAAGTTGCTATTACGGGGGTCCATAGTTAATAGGACCAAATATTGTTAGTAAGAACACCTAAATATATAGGTTTTTATGTATACCATAGGTCCTGTTAACTATGGACCCCCGTAATAGTCTGGATGCCCCCCTAGGTGGCCAGCAAAGGTGGGCGTTGTGCGCTGCATGCACGTCACGATGTTTACTGTGCGGGCAGCGCTGCAGTTCCTTTTTAAGATTCTTATTTGTCGTGTTGGTGTTACGTGTGTACATAGCTCACACAGGTTTGAAGAAACCGGGGATAAGGGGTCGTCCTACTGACTACAGGGCCGATGATATATGATGTCTCTCCATCCATATTTACACCCTCATCATTCACTACAGTAGGCTGATACGGGTGTTCGCCTACCGAGGACGTACTTACGAGTTCGTGCACGTACCTCCTGAGTATGATTGTGTGTCTCGGAGGTACTACAGAGAAACTAATCAGTTCTGACTGACTCAAGTCAATAATATATTACGGAAAATTCGCCCGCCAATATCCTCTTGTGCGTTCCATCGGTACGACATTATAAAACCTCGAAACAAGAGTCTCCCCGTGTTGGGCTCCCGTCTTTGGGGGTCGCTTCTCGATCGTGCAGTACTGCACTTCCATTCCATTCCATGTGTTGACCATGTGTTATTGCAGGTTACTGTGCTACACTTAATCTGTGCTACTCTTACTGTAGTACGGGGGATCATAGTAAATAGGACCAAATACTGTAAGTAAAAATACGCAAATATATAGGTTCTCGTGTGTACCGTGGGTCCTATTTACTAGGGTCCCCCGTAAAATATATATTATTATGTGTGCTCTCGGTGCGCCTTGATTTCGCTATGCACCTGCATATTATGTCACAATATCGTATGTAGACACATGTGTAATGGTGTGCCTTTCCGCACAAGGTGTAATCGGCGTTTCCCGGCCAGTCGCCCCCGTGTCGTTGTACAAGAAGATTGATGCGAACGCCTATTACTGTACGCGAAGGTGAAACGTTGGACTTTCGCCCGAAGGACATTCCGTCGGAGCAATTATACCCGCGTGGACTACATACAAGCAGGCTTCCGGTCAGCGAGGTCGACACCCTGGTAACAGTCATGTCGGAGATTGTGGGCTGTTGCATGACGCTCATCCTGGCCGCCGTGTCGCTCGAGACCCGCCGCGTGATGATAGTGATGATAGTGATGATAGTGGTCATAGGCAGAGGGGATTAAGACGCCAACCTCCATGACAACGGCTTTAGACCTGTGGGGATGGCCTTGAGAAAGTCGAACGCTAGGAACTTGACGTGTCGGGCCATCTTACCCGTGCTGTTGGGCTGCGCAACTACTCTGGTATTCTAGTAATATCTAGTACTCCAGTACTCTAGTACTAGTACTCTAGTACTCTAGTACTCTCTAGTACTCTCTAGTACTCTAGTACTCTCTAGTACTCTCTAGTACTCTAGTACTCTAGTACTCTAGTACTCTAGTACTCTAGTACTCTAGTACTCTAGTACTCATCTAGTACTCTAGTACTCATCTGGTACTCATCTAGTACTCTAGTACTAATCTAGTACTCTAGTACTCATCTAGTACTCTAGTACTCATCTAGTACTCATCTAGTACTCTAGTACTCATACCCTAGTACTCATCTAGTACTCATCTAGTACTCTAGTACTCATCTAATACTCATCTAGTACTTTAGTAATCTAGTACTCTAGTACTCTAATACTGTGGCAGTTTTCATTACGTCAGGAGTTTCGACTTTCATCGGGTACGTCGTGGACGACAATGTCGAGGTTTTAAGATGAGCGGGAGTGTCGAAGCTCTTACTTGTCTCCCCTCTATAGCGCAAGGCACATCGAGCCCCTTTGGCGAGGAGGGGGTTACTAGTAGTACCGCGTACCTTACGCTGTTTAGTCCGAATCTAGCTTGGGTAGGCACGTAATTTCTCGGGTATGAAGCGGTGCAACACATCTGGTCGGGGGAGCCGAATGAAGCCGAACTCTTCGTTTCGAGAAGCACGTACGAACCGCCGCTAACGTTTAGCACGTCCTGCCGCGTCTAAGTCGCGGTCAAGCAATGCAGAAAATGCGTGATTGCCGTGAGGAACCCGACAGCATTCGGCGCTTTGGACCTACCGAGTAAAAGCGGTAGTTCGTCTATTCACCTTGTAGCCATCGGTGAGTGCTCTCATGGGTTTCAGGATATCCCGTTGGACATCTAGGGGGTGGGTATTGTGGAGAAAAGCTTGACGGTGTATGGACGGGCCCTGGTGTCAGGGAGCAGTCTCGAACTGTGATCCGAAGCAGCAGGTTACTTTCGCGGCATGATACGGTACGCTCTTCACCATTCTCCAAAGACGTTTCTCCACTGCGCACAAGTTGACGAAAGCAGTCACCTATATCCTGCTGCCCGAGTTCCTAGCGGGAGCCGTTCCATTTTCGTACCGGTAGTGGTATAATACGAGTGCTGTAAAACTTAAAATACAACGGGACGGCTCCCTTACGCGTCATCTGGGGTCGGCCCGGTGGCGCTTTCCATGGGTGGGCATGCTTGGCCCCGACAGAGCTGCTGCTGCTGCGGCTGTTGCTGCTGCTGCGCTCGCGCGTTGGATCAATAACAATATAATTTTCTACGGAACAGCTGAGAAGGATCTACCTTGGACCCATTTCGAGTGAGAGTATTTTTGTTGCAAGTCAACAAAGGGATCCAGTCACCCTAGCCATTCCGGGTTGAAGCTACTGCACACAATGAGTGCAGACTGTACACACGTCTGTTTGTAATCATTTAGTCTCCCTCTCTATAGCGTGCGGCTCTATCCACCGTTAACGTGAGTGTATTACTCCCCTCCTTGTTCCCTGCCCTATTTCCGTAGTTTTACTTGAGTTTCCGCGGCCTCAGTGCAATGGTTTTCCGGCGTATTTCAATGCCCCCCCTTCGCGTCATGCGCTTTCTTGCGTGCATGCCCAACGTCCACTTGCCAACAATCCGATGATCACCGCTGGGAATCTCCTCCGTGAGTACGTAGATAAGCCTTGTGCCCCCCCCACCCGTCGCCATTTCGTTCTAGCATACCAGTCGCAGTGCCCCCCAATTTCACAGGTACCTGGAATCAGTAGGTTTCACTTCCGTTATTATTATCACCCGGCCTGCTGCAACACCCACACGGCCTGATCCCAGGCCAACAGAGCCCGCCTCTTTTTTTTGCTTTTCAACACTACCGCGAGAACGTTCCACTTCATGGGGATAACGCTCAAACAAACAAGTAAATTGGTACCAACGGCGCCCCCTTTAACATCATGTATGTATGAGGCAGTACGTTTCGCGTGCACGGGTGCGCGGTTCGGCCAACGTCCAAAGTGCAATTTTTGAATCAACGGGAAGGTTCGTCCCCAGCGCCTAACAAACACACACCCTACCACCCCCTTATGCCGGTACCTATTGCTTACCCTGGATCTAAACTGGCCACGGCTCCAGCCTTCTCGACTGCACGACTGTGATTCTGCAGGCAGGTATGATCGCTTCGAGCTCTTGGACACGCGACCAAGTGCAGGGCGTGTGGCCTCCCGATCGAAGCTGCGAGTAATTCGGCGAAAACACAAAATGGCACTGCCAACACTGGAACTCCGTATCTCGGTTTACGTCTTCGTAGACCGTATTCTCGATAAAGAGCCACAAAAAAAATCGAAATCAGGTGTCCGCACGTCTATCTTGGAGGTAGCAGGGATGTTACACAAGATGTTCAGGCAGTGCTCCAACCAGCAATCGAAATGCGCTTTTTGAACCACTCGATCAACGGACTGCGCAACCGCTTATCGAACCAGGTCGAGGCCAGCGCACAGATGCGTACTTGGAGCTCTGCCGCTTTCCCCCAGCCCCTACCACAAGATGAGGGGCACGTCTCAGCGAAGCAAGTGTGTATAACCCTAACCCTAACTCTGACCCTAACCTTAAACCCTGTAGGCACATGCGTGGCGTTGTTGCGGTACCCGCTTTGGCTTACCATGGTACAAGTATTTGAAAAGGACGCATCCACCCTAACCTGAAAGCGGCTATTTCCCCCTGAAGAAGAGACGCTGCCGATGCACTGTCGCATCATGATGTTCCCAATATGGGTTGTTTCCGCATGCCTGGTAGAAACACTACTAATAGAACGCACGCGCTGACCACACCGTTTCGAGAAAATGCACCAAACTAAAAAAGATTGGCTTTCATACCCCCTACGACAGGCGATAAAACACACGCTCGAGACCGCTTGTCCGCTGTTTTCTAGGGTATTTCTCCAGCACACAGGCGGTTCCAATTACAGACTTTTAGATGGCATCCGACAACACAAACGCTATCCGGGGGGGTATTCCATACACCGCAACAGACGTTGACCGCCGCCAGTCACTGTCACGCCATCGCCTCCAACCCTCTTTTCTACCGCGATGTATGACGTCCGCTATTGCACCAGGTTTTCCACCAGCTCCGCGTCCCCAATATCCGTACCAAAACTATTATTACTGTAGTTCCCCTTGTGTTGCCGGTTATCGTATCGGCATCATTCAAGTGTTTTCTGTGCTCGAGTGGCCTACTATTGGTAGTCGATGATGCAAACTGTGTCTGGGGGTATCTTCTCGTACACCTGCGCCACGATGTATACCTGTCTTCCTCTCCCATCCTCTGTAACTACACTTGCCAATCGACCCCGTGGACAGGTCTCGCCCGTGCTACTAGGGTTAATATCTCGTAAATTCACGGCCTTTTGTTCTACTCTTTTTCTTCGGTATATTGATGCACCTACCACGAACCACGTTTCCCCGCACCCCCATACCGATGACCCCCCTTCTCCCCACCCTAACTCACTCCCCTCCTAAGAATCACTCACTGCCGCCCCCCACCCTCTCACCTTCACGGCCTATACTATACGCAGCCGGTCGTAATCCATCGCCGCACGACGTCTATATCGTAGGCGTACAGGAATATCATTATGCCATTCAGGGAGGGTAATAATGTGATACTGGGCCCGGGCTTGCGTTAAAAAATGAAGTGGAAGCCATGTCTGACATGGCGTCGGGCCGGTGCCGGACTGGATCTATGGCGGAACCTGGTGCGTGGGACTTGGGGTAGGTTGGGGACCGGGTGAACCGGTTGCTAGTCATCGAGTTGGTCTGGGGCGCAGAGTAGGCTTGTGGCTGAAGACATACAATATGTTGGGGCTGGCATCGGTATTGGGTGCACCTCTGGGTTTTGAGCTCCAGCTAAGGATAGAGGTTTAACGTAGAGGTCGCAGCTTGGACCAGGTTTGGGGCTGGAGATAGGCCTGAACCTGCGACCGGGGCTGGGGTTACGGCCGACACCCACCTTAGAGGCATACGGTTGGACGTGGCTGTGGTATAGGGCTGGGGCTGGGAGTAATTCTGAGCCGTAGATGTCGCTACGGCTCGGGATGGCTGTGGACTGCAGTCGAATGAGGGCCTTGGGCTGGAGCTGGGATTGCAGCTGCGGCTGAGACTGCGACCAGGCCGCGGCTGGGATAGAAACTATGGCAAGGACTGCTTCTGAGGCTGGGGCTGAGGCTGCCTCTCGAACCGGGGCGGGCGCTTCTGCTAGAGCTACAGTTGAGGCTCATACGTGTGCTGGGGATGCGGTAGGAGGAAGCCTTGGTCGTAGCTGGGACTGGTTCCGGGACCGAGTCGGATGGTAGAGCTGGGCCTGGGACTGACCCTGCCGCTACGACTGTAGCTCGGTCTGTGGCCGGCGCTCTGGCTGGGTCTGGGGGCTTGGCTCGAGACTGGGTTTCGAGCCTAAGCTTGTGCAATATGTTCGGCGGTGTCTGGAGGTGGGAGCCGCCTTTTACAAATTATCATACTACTTAACAGGTTTTGGTATAAGGAAATGGGCTATCAGGTTTCATGCCCGTAGCCAAACTGTACACCCTATACCTACGCTTGCCCTACTTCTAACCCTAACCCCTATCCTACCGAACCCATACGAGCTTCGTGAGGCAAACTTGGAGCGAAAACAGTGATAATCACAGGAATGGACACGTGATACCCAATTACTCCGTTTCTATCGTGTTTCTGATATATGAGTCTACCTGGTAGTCGTTTAGAGAAGGCTACTGAGAGTCGGGTGGGTCGGAGGGAAGGTCTGCGACCTGGGCGTGGAAGGGGATTTGGGATGGAGCAGAGAGGGGGTCTGACGCAGAAGAAATGCATGATGCTCGGGCCGTGGCCGGGGTGCAGCTGGGGTTGAAGGAAAGGCGCCAAGCTGGTCCTGTGCTGGATAAGCACCGAGGCGGAGGCTTGGGCTGGGCCTGGGTCTGACCCTGTGTCTTGGTCTGGGTCTGGCTCGGGATAGGAGGCTGTGCTTGGATCTGGGGCTAAAGCGTACGTTGGAGCCGTGTCGGGGACTGAGACGAAGACCCAGGGCTCGAGTTACTGCTTGTGAATCTGGAGCTAGGTTTCAGCTGGAAGATAGACCTATAATTGAAGCTGGAGATACAGATGAGGCTAGGACTGGGGTTAGAGCTGGAGCTGAACCTTAGACTTGGCCAGGTCGGAATAGTCCCTATAGGCTAGACCTGGACTGGGCCTGACTGGACCCCTCACTTTTCTAGGGATTGGAACTGGGCTTGGGGCCCGACCCCGGATAGATACGGAGCTGACTATAAACTTAGGGCTGGTTTGGGTTCGAACTTCGAGGGCGACACCTGGAGGTCTGGGTTGGACTGGGGCAACGGCTGCGGCGGTGACGTTGGCACAGGTCTCGACTGGGCTTGGAACCGGCCAGTAGACGAAGTCTGGGGCTGGGACGGGTGCCCGGACTGAGGCTTCGGTCGAGGCTGATCGATCGGTTGGAGTAAGGGCCGGGGCACAAGCTGGAGGGCTGTAACTGACATGGAGGCTAGGGCTCGGGCTGGGACTGGGGCTGGCGCTGGGGTTAATGCTTGCGCTGGAGCTTACAGTCGGGGCTAGAGTTTGGTTTTAAACAGGATTCATGTGTTTATCACAGTATAGAGGGTCTGCAAGCGCGTGCGATTGTTGAGTGTCTGCTGAAATTGAGGCAACGACGAAAGCGTGTTAGCCACCACACCCAGGGGCGTTGTGGGGTGAACACAATAACAATCTCACACAAGTATTACTGTGCCACAGACACAACGCGTGTGTTTTTGTTGTGGTCTAGGGCGAGCGAAAACGCGCAGCAACGAAATAACGGCAAGAAAAAACGTTTTGACAACGCTATCCCAACTATCGAAAATGCCAGGAAGCAACCGTGAAACCAGGTTCAATCTGCCTCTGCCGCTATTGTCGTGATAACCTCGCCTTTCCTGGCCGTTCTTCAGATAAATACGTACGGGCGACATGGTGATTTAGAGTGAGGCCATCATGGCATGGCCAATATCCTCCGTTTCGTTGTACTGCTGCTGTGTAGGGCCACCGAAGGCGACTATGGCGACGAAACTCTAACACGGGAATCGATGCGCACAAGCGGCTCTTCTGCTATTGTTACACTCCATACGGAATTGAACATCGCCGTTGTGAAGCTCTGCTGCATTGATGTGATCCGATGATCCATCTTCTACGGTTCGCCGGTTCAATCAGCTGGGCACCCACGCAACACGAACCGACGAGCCCCACCTGGACTATAGCTTCGTATATAGCTGCACGCCTGCCCTTAGCCCCAGTCATCTCTCCAGCTGTAGGTGCAGCCGCACTTGTGTACCCATCCCCAGCCGTATCCCCGCCCCAACATGGTGCCCTAGAAAAACGGTCTAGTTGAACCTGCAGCCCCAGCTCCAGTTGCATTCCCGGCTCCAGCCCATACGATTACTCGAGCTGTAGTCTCAGCCTCTTCTTCAGCTCAACTCCCGGCTGCAGCTGCTACCCAAGGCCATGGCGTACCCTCTGTGCTTCTAGGATCACCTCCCCAGGTTATGGTCCCATCCCTACTCCCTGCTTCATGCCGTAGCTCTAGTTCCAGCCTCAGCACAGACAGCCATACCCTCCCCGCCAGGTGCAGTCATAGTCCCAGCCACAGCTCCGATCGAAACCAAAGGCCTAGCTGTAGCTCCAACCAAAACACCACCCCGAACCCCGCCTCCACGCCATCCCCGGCCCCAGTCCAATCACCAACTCTGTTTGAAGCTCCAGCCCCAGCCCCCACCTCAACCTCAACCCCACTCGCAGATTTCATATCGTCCCGAGCCCAGTCCCAGCCATACACAAAGGTACAGCCCGAGCTGTAACTTTAACCCCAGTCCCAGGCACAAGCCTCGAAACCAACCCAAGTCCCAAGGCTATACCCGAGTTTTCGCCTTGGAATCAGGTCAAGCCGCGTGATCTGTCCCGACCTTGGTCGCAGCCGAAGCATCAGCTCCTGCTACACTCTAAATCCAAGTCCCGAACTCCGCCCAGGTCAAACCCCCGGCCCCTTCATCCCCGCCCCAGCCCCAGATATTATGTAGCTTCAGCCCAAACCGTGGCTCAAGCTCGACCCGCAGCCCTTGCCCCGAGAGCGCACTGGACCCAACACATATAAACGACTTTCAGCCCACGTCCAAGTACTATCGCTTGCTCCAAGTCAGTACATGTGTCCCAACCTCAACCTCAGCCTACTGTAGGTTCAAACCCAAACCCAAGCCACAGCCCCAATCGCAACTCTATCTCTCGTCGTACCTCCAGCCTTAGCCCCGAGCCCAGTCTAAATCCTGCACCCTTTCGTTGCCCCCGTCAAACCTGTGCACGTGGTCCCATGCTGAACGCCTGTTTGAGAGCCAGACCCAGCTCCAGTCTAGCCCTACGAGCTATCCCAGGCCCAATCCCCCCTCCGGTTCAGCCTCAGCTCCTATCCAAAGACAAAGTCTAGTCCCCACTGTAAGCTCCAACGAAAGCATTGGCCCCAGCCCGAGGCCCAGCGCCAGCCCCAGTCCCAGCCCGAGCCCTAGCCTCTACGTCAGTTACAGCCCTCCAGCTTGTGCCCCGGCCCTTACTCCAACCGATCGATCAGCCTCGACCGAAGCCTCAGTCCGGGCACCCGTCCCAGCCCCAGACTTCGTCTACTGGCCGGTTCCAAGCCCAGTCGAGACCCGTGCCAACGTCACGGCCACAGCCGTTGCCCCAGCCCAACCCAGACCCCCAGGTGTCGCCCTCGAAGTTCGAACCCAACCCAACCCTAAGTTTATAGTCAGCTCCGTATCTATCCGGGGTCGGGCCCCAAGCCCAGTTCCAATCCCCAGAAAAGTGAGGGGTCCAGTCCCAGGCCCGGTCCAGGTCTAGCCTATAGGGACTATTCTGACCTGGCCAAGTCTAAGGTTCAGCTCCAGCTCTAACCCCAGTCCTAGCCTCATCTGTATCTCCAGCTTCAATTATAGGTCTATCTTCCAGCGGAAACCTAGCTCCAGATTCACAAGCCGTGCCGGGCCCAACCCCGCCCCAACTCGAACCCTAGTCTTCGCCCCCGACACGGCTCCAACGTACGCTTTAGCCCCAGATCCAAGCACAGCCTCCTATCCCGAGCCAGACCCAGACCAAGACACAGGGTCAGACCCAGGCCCAGCCCAAGCCTCCGCCTCGGTGCTTATCCAGCACAGGACCAGCTTGGCGTCTTTCCTTCAACCCCAGCTCCACCCCGGCCACGGCCCGAGCACCATGCATTTCTTCTGCGTCAGACCCCCTCTCTGCTCCATCCCAAATCCCCTTCCACGCCCAGGTCGCAGACCTTCCCTCCGACCCACCCGACTTTCAGTAGCCTTCTCTAAACGACTACCAGGTAGACTCATATATCAGAAACACGATAGAAACGGAGTAATTGGGTACCACGTGTCCATTCCTGTGATTATCACTGTTTTCGCTCTAAGTTTGCCTCACGAAGCTCGTATGGGTTCGGTAGGATAGGGGTTAGGGTTAGAAGTAGGGCAAGCGTAGGTATAGGGTGTACAGTTTGGCTACGGGCATGAAACCTGATAGCCTATTTCCTTATACCAAAACCTGTTAAGTAGTATGATAATTTGTAAAAGGCGGCTCCCACCTCCAGACACCGCCGAACATTTTGCACAAGCTTAGGCTCGAATCCCAGTCTCGAGCCAAGCCCCCAGACCCAGCCAGAGCGCCGGCCACAGACCGAGCTACAGTCGTAGTGGCAGGGTCAGTCCCAGGCCCAGCTCTACCATCCGACTCGGTCCCGGAACCAGTCCCAGCTACGACCAAGGCTTCCTCCTACCGCATCCCCAGCACACGTATGAGCCTCAACTGTAGCTCTAGCAGAAGCGCCCGCCCCGGTTCGAGAGGCAGCCTCAGCCCCAGCCTCAGAAGCAGTCCTTGCCATAGTTTCTATCCCAGCCGCGGCCTAGTCGCAGTCTCAGCCGCAGCTACAATCCCAGCTCCAGCCCAAGGCCCTCATTCGACTGCAGTCCACAGCCATCCCGAGCCGTAGAGGCATCTACGGCTCAGAATTACTCCCAGCCCCAGCCCTATACCACAGCCACGTCCAACCGTATGCCCCCTCACGAGCTCTAAGGTGGGCATCGGCCGTAACCCCAGCCCCGGTCGCAGGTTCAGGCCTATCTCCAGCCCCAAACCTGGTCCAAGCTGCGACCTCTTTGTTAAACCTCTATCCTTAGCTGGAGCTCAAAACCCAGAGGTGCACCCAATACCGATGCCAGCCCCAACATATTGTATGTCTTCAGCCACAAGCCTACTCTGCGCCCCAGACCAACTCGATGACTAGCAACCGGTTCACCCGGTTCCCAACCTACCCCAAGCCCCACGCACCAGGCCTCGCCATAGATCCAGTCCGGCACCGACCCCACGCCATGTCAGACATAGCTTCCACTTCATTTTAAACGCAAGCCCGGGCCTAGTATCACATTATTACCCTCCCTGAATGGCATAATGATATTCCTGTACGCCTACGATATAGACGTCCTGCGGCGGGTGTGTTTGGCGAGGCTCTTGGTGGCGAGGTGTTCGGTTGGGAGATCTCGTTGTTGGGGAGGGTCGTGGGGAACAGGACCGGGGACGTGGTGTATGTGAGGCGCGCGAGGTGCGGTGCGTTCGCCCCGTTGGTTCACGAGTAGCTCTAGGTACAACAGGGGGGGGGGGGGTGGAAGAGGACTACAGTTTGTGGGATAATACCGGTACGGTACACAGTAATGCTGTCAGCTCACAGGATATGAGTCTTCTTGCATACTGAGAAACGCGGGCTGAGATTCATACAATACCCCAGAAATAAATAAATTCATTGTGGAATACTTTAGCAAGGTACCGGGCGGACTAGGAAGTAGAACATGCCTATGCTACTCGTGCCACCAACTGATGCCGCTGGGTCGAACGTGGTCTTCCTTTGTCTTCCTTTCATTTTTTTATATGTCATTTTATTTCTTCTTGTTGCGCTGACCCTATGTGATTTTCATTTTATTTCTTTCTCTTCCTTTCTCCGATTGATAAGCCTTATTAAAGGAGTCGTGTGGCGTGGGTAGATGACGAGCCTGCTTTGCTTGTTTCGTATTGTCTGACGCCGAGGGGCCGGGCATAGTTGACGAACGCTGGACGGAGGCGGCAGACAGGGTAGCGCAAGGTACCAGGCGGGCTAGCAGGGAGACCCTGGCTGTGCTACTCGTACCATAAACTGATGCCGCTACCTGGAGGATGCTTTGTGCGTTGGTTTGCCTGTTATTTTCCCTTGGTTCTTGAGTCTTACTCTGTTCACGACGACTAGTGGCGTTTTTCTTCTTTTTCCATTTTTTTCCAGCTCGTTTTTTTCAAGTGTCCGTCAGATCCCCTTCGGGGGGGGCACGATGGTCTGTTTCTTACATTTATTTCTTGTTTTTTTTATTTTCTCTTTCGAATTGTCTTCCTTGTTTTTGTTTTTTTTTTTTCTCTTTGTTTCGCTTTGTTTCTCTAGGTCATGGAATGTGTATGTCGTGACTGTCGTATGCAGTATGATGACATGGCATTGCATCGCATACGTGGCAACGTAGTATCTCAGCTGTGGCGTAGCTTTGTGACCACAGAACTTGCATCTCTCTAGGGTTGAAGAATCCGCACGGACACTTGTTGTGCTGGATGTCGACGGGTAGAAAGAACGGTTTAACGTGAAGAAAACAACAAAATAATAATAATAACAACAACAACATGTTTCTTTCTCGAGTAATAAATCCACTGTAGCCTGGGCCAAAAGTCCTGTTTCTTACTGGGCTCTTACGTCCCCACCAGATAAACACCCGCGATATAATATTCCGCAAGCTGCTCGTGTTCTGGTGGTAACAGCTCGGGTGACACACATATCAATAGCTGGCAGTATCAACGACCCTGGCCATGTTTCAGGTGCTACTGCTTTAGAAGAGATCGGTCAAGCCATTTGTAGGTACACATGAAGACAGAAGTAGGTGAAGCCCGACGAGTTAAATAGCCGGTGACAGGCTAGGTGTACCTTGGCCTTTTGATCCACTTGTATGGACCGTTGGCCAATCACAGAAGGGGCCAGCAAGCCTTTTCCGGTGTGTAATATGCCGTGCAAATGGCTCAAAAGGCGTACCAGGTACGCACGTAGGTATGCCTATTTTTGGCTTCTCCCTCGGCTTTGTCTTATTTGGTGTCTTCCGAAACTAGGCCAACTTTGACCGAAAGCAGCATCTCAAAGTCGCGGTGTAGACTTCCGTCGAGAAAGTGCGATATACATACCAGTCTTCACTGAAGTACAGTGCATGTACCGTAGGTGGAAAACAATACTGACACACTGCTCTGTTTATTTTGCACGAACCACCCAACTGCCGCATCAACATAGCGGCGTAACCAACTGCACCGAAGACCTGCTTGCAGAGATTATATTTAGCCGGAAACCCGGGGATTGGGGATGGGTAAGATCCTCAGTGCCCTTAATGCCACGACTGCCTTATCAAGAATATTTATATACCCCACAACATGCACCACGCACACGTAAAAATAAAATAATAAATGAGTCGACATTTTCCTAGGAAGAGTACCTGCTAACGGCGTAAGATATTCAAAGAGGGACCGCCCAGATTGTTTCAAGACTTGTCAACCGCCTCGCCCCCCGCAAAAAAATATGGTCACAGTCGTGTGACTCTACTGTCACTACTACTACCTGTAGTGCTAATCGTGGTACAGATCTAGCAGTAGTAGGCAAACTTGTCACGGAAACCAGGGAAATCGATACCGTGCGTTTGCAGCAAAGGTTCCTCTGCTCGAAAGTATCAGCGGTGTTCCGGCCGCCGGCCATGCCATAGTGGTCCAGGACGACGCACGCCCCCCCTCCCCTCCCCTCACTAATTCCATCTCAGTCGTACTGAAAACCGTACGAGCTACAGCAACATAAAAACAGCACGCCGCAAAACAACACTAGGAAAAAACAACACTGCACGTTCCGACCTATGCTTTCCGAGAAAAGGAGCTAGGTGACCGCGGTTTGTCACCTGACTGACCGTCACCCTACACTACTGTAGCATAGTAAGGCCAATAGAGGCCTTGACGCGCCCAAAAGGACCGCGGTCTAGACCGTGGTGTGACCCCTTGACTTACCGCCCCTCTACACTAAAACCAAAAGAGGCCTTGATGCGCCCAAGAGAATCGCTCTACCAGGTATACCGCAGTTTGACCCCTAAAATGACCCCTCCTCTACGCCAAAGCTGGTACAGTAAGGCCAAAAGAACCCTTGACGCGCCCAAAGCGACCGGTCTAGACACTGATTTGACGCCTTCACTGAACCCCCTTCTACCCTGAAAGTAGTACATTAAATCTCAAGAGGCCTTGACGCCCAAAAGGACTGGTCTAGACCGCGGCTTGACTCCTTGGCCGACCGCCCCCTACATTAAACCTAGTGTGGTAAGGACAAAATAGGTCTTGACGCGCCCAAAGGACCGGTCTTGACGGTGGTTTGACGCCTTCACTGACCACGCATTTACCCTAAAAGTACAGTAGTATAGTAAGGCCTGAAGAGGCCTTGACGCGCCGAAAAGGACCAGTCAAGACCGCGGTTTGACCTCTTGACTGACCGCCCGTTACACTAAACTAGAGTAAGTACGACTTAAAAGAGACGTTGACGGGTCCAAAATGACCGGTGTTCTTGGCGTCTCTGTTTCCGTAGGATACTGCCAGCGAATCTGAAACAATACTGAACAAAAGAGCGGTGCTATGCAATACCCTTCTAAAACAGCAGAGTCCCCGCGATCATCAGCGCTCCGAACACCAGATGCAGCTGGGTGGGTCGAGGATAAGAGAGGCATGGGGGACAAAAAAAGGGGTTCCTAAATGAAATGGTGATGCTCACAGTCAGTGGAGCACCGACGACGGTGGTCTGGAGAATAATGGACGATGAAAATTCGTGGGGGGGGGGCAGGGCAGTATGCGGTATGTATTTTCTAACATAAACCATGATCGAGAAAAGGAGGCATTCGGCTCCCGATACAATCATAGTGCAGTGCTACTCGGCACTTCTCTCTTAATGGTGTATCTCCGTTCATCAGCTATTGTTAATAATGATAGCAGGTTTGCAGGTTTGCCATGACTTCGGCCCCTGATGGTAGCATGCATTTTGTGCCTGGAGGTTGCGTTGTTACATACTGTTATACTGTAGGTCACATACGCGGGAAGCAGAGTACTCTACACCTATGGACGATTCCAAGGTATGTTTCTTCATCTATATAGAGGGCACCGCAGTGATACAGTAGTATTATAGTAGTAATGCACGCACGGATGCTTGGGCCGGTGCGACAAGATCGCCCAACGATATCTTCCTTTCTTAACTAGAAAAGCAACTTGTGTACGTACTAGTACGGGGGACCATAGTTAACAGGACCTATGGCGCACATAAAAAACTATATGTTTAGGTATTTTTACTTACAATATTTGGTCCTATTTACTATGGTCTCCCGTTATACTACTGCTGTAGCCATATTCTGGCTCTATCGCAGTTCGCGCCTCGGTTTCTTCTGCGTACCAGCATGTTACAACTCTTTCGCGGATTGATGAACTTGACTGCAGTACTGACTACAGCATTGATTAACTTGATTGACAGTATAGAGAAGTTGCGAAGAGCGCGGAGAAGTATATACTGCCGTCCAAGTATCCTCATGCTACCACCCTGTGCGCGTGCGAAATCATAAGTTGAGCCTCCTGCCTTTGCACCAAGAACGCGCCCTCCCACACCCCACTTGATTAAACCTACCAGCCCGGTCCGCTCCGTCTCAAAAAACAAATGTCATCACCTACCTGGTATTTGTTTCGACCCTTTTTCCCTGTATATTATAATCAAGTTAATCAAGTCCCACTTATTTTGAGCCAGGGTCAAGTTCCTAGTATCGTTATTATTAGTACTAACACTATGTCTACAGCATGTGAGGCTGGGTGTGTCCGACATTAATTTCACTATAAAACAACGAAAATATTATAAAAAACGAGTGCAAATGTCGACTCAATTTTTTCTCAAAGCTCGACCAAAAATAATTCCTGAAGTGCTGCAGCCTACGATACGATTCACTGCACCAGCATCTACGATACCATACACTGCACCAGTTCACTACATAGATATTTCTAGAAGTTGGGGATCATATGCACGTACTCTACTACTAGTAGGTGATAATCCCAGCATAGCGCACAATATCACAGAAACTGCTATTTACACAAATAATATTAATATTCGAGTAAGGACCACAGCACAGCAGCGGCACTGCACCACACCAAAGTTGTTTATACCAATACCAATATGATGGCTACTAGTCGCAGCACAGCTGACAACATGTTGACAACACGTTGCCAGCATGTTGACAGCACGTGGCGTTGACAGCTACAGAGTTAGTCGCAGCACACCACACAACACGAGAGCATATTTTGGCGAGCGAATGCTACTATTAACAATAAATTCTACCGCTGTACACTAGTTTTGATGGCGCCAAAAACAAGCAGAGTACTGCGAGCGAATGCTATTATTAATAATAGGTTTTACCGCTGTTTACCTGCTACTGGTTTTAACGGCGCCGAAAACATAGGGAAGGAAGAACCTTTGGATCTGCCTAAAGCGTCCGAAGTACGCCTTCTACCAGCGGGCACAACTTACAGACAGTTACAAGCGTAGAGTTGACGACAGTTACAAGCGTCAAGTTGACGACAGTTACAAGCGTCAAGTTGACGACAGTTACAAGCGTCAACTTGACGGCAGTTACAAGCGTCAACTTGACGACAGTTACAAGCGTCAACTTGACGGCAGTTACAAGCGTTAAGTCGACGACAGTTACAAACACCCTACCAGGTAGTGCGCTAGTTCCTACCGACTGCCATACTGAATGTTGTACCAACACATGCTGCTGACTGACCTTAGCCGTTTTCTCGTCCAAATTGCGCACGGTCTAGCCACAAAGGAGGTGGATAAATAATCCATCCATTCCAGCCATATCAACAGTTTGGGGAGGAGGGAGAGGAGAAGGGGAGGTGGGAAGCAACGCGGGGGGGGAACAGGGGGCGAGGAAGAGGGAACAAGGAGGGCAGGTGGGAGGGGAAGTGCGAGAGGTGGGGGTGGGAGAAGGGGGGAGATGGGGAGGGGGAAGGGACAATGAGGGTTCAGGGGTAGGGGTAAGGGGTGAGGGGGGCGTACTCATTTTTTGCCTGCCTTAGTCATTTGACTATTGACCACCCATCCCTTTCTCGACGAAGCACAGGGGGGGGGGCAGGAACGAGAAGGGAGGAGGGGGTGGGGAGCTGGGGGGAGGGAATAGGTGGGAGTGTACTCGGTACCATGCATGGCCGTAGTCGTATGAGCATAGACCCTCGCATCCCTACATTGACGGGACGGAGCATGTCGAGTTTTCACCGACTAGGCACACAATGCTTGCACCAAGCGCGAAGAGCCTTGAGGTGTAAAATAAGGTGGGAGGTCGGATGGAGGAGGTTGGAGGGAGAAGGGGGACAGGAGGGAGAAGGGGATAGGAGGGGCAAGCGGATGGGTGTTGGGTGGGGGGGTGCGGGAAGGCGAAGGGGGTTAGGGAGGTGGAGACAGGGAAAGAGGGGGGGGCGGGAAGCGGGAGAGGTGGAAGGGGGGACGTGGCGGGGGGAGGGCGCATCAAACCCCATCCCTGTTGTTGCCTGTTGGGCCGACCATTTTACAACTACGCGAAGACAGTAGTAGCACGTACCACAAAACAGTGGGGCCTGATTACGGTCTGTGCGGTATCGCTCCGCCAATGTATGGTGGACTGGGCGTTGGAGGTGTGGGAATCTAGGGGGCTTGCATTGAGTGTAGGACTTACCCGCAACCCTCTTCAAAATCACGAATCGGCTTCAATGCTATCGGTGTAGCGTATGCACCCTCAACCTTTCCGACCACAACAATGGTTCGTACACTATTTCTAAGTAATTTTACCATCAAGGTGGGTGCGGTTCATAAGCTGGTCAGCCTAAGTGGTATCACTTACGTTCTGTATATAGGCCGTTTGACACGTCTCCCACCAAAAAAAGAAAAAAGAAACGTCGTGTACAGTTAATCGACATGTCGCCGTACCGCGTACGCTGCTCGTTACCTCTGGCTTGCAGTCCTTAAGCGCAGAGATAGCTAGCGGCATGGTTAGCAGTGCAAGGCCAGATCCCTTGTAGCGCAGCGCCGCTAGCACCCCGGTCACACCGTAGGCCAGAAGGATCATGGCCCCGTACAGAACCTGGCTGGGCTGGAACCCGATGGTCTGGTTGGGGGCGGTGGTGCGCATACGATGTTCGAGGAAGGGGGTGAAAAGTGCCCAGCATCACCATCAGTAAATAAGCGTCCTCATGCACCGCTGATCATCTATCGTCGCTCTCACTACTGTAGACCATCAACACCATCGTTCTCGTCGGCATAATCAACATCAACATCAACACCATCACCATCACCATCACCACTATCAACAGCATCATCATCATAAGTCAGAACCATCATCGCCACCACACCCACCGCCCGTCAACGTCACCATCATCATCTCCACCATAATAACCTCACCACCACCAACACCAACCACCACTACCACCACCACCACCTCAGCCACCACCTCAGTCAGCCGCAGCAGCAGCACATGTTACCGTCGCGAGCGTCGAAATCCCCGCCCGGCTATCCTGCTCGATGTCCCGCATGTTGTTCGCGTGGAGAATGGCCTCGCACAGCAGCGCCGCCGGCACTCCGTAGGGCAACACCCAGTGCTGGACCTTCCCACTCATCAGCAGCGCCGCCACCTGACACAGGAGGAATTTAAATGAAAGAACGCATGTAAGCGCGGCGCGAGGCAAGCAAGCCGCGCCCGCCTACCATAGGAGGAGTAATGCTGACCTTTTAATCATACCAGCGAATGCGAGCTTCTAATGCTATTAATAATAATGATAATACCAGCGCTCTTCACGGGCCATGACACCCTTCATATACCTGCGGGTCGGGTCGGGGACGTTTGGAAATCTCACGGGTCGGGCTGGGTGGAGTTGGGTTGGGTCGGGTCCGGTCGAGTCATGAGGTTTTCAAACTCTCGCGGATCGGGTTGGGTCACCCTGACCCGACCCGACCCGACCTGGCCTGCCAGGTTTGACCCGAGCCGTGAACAGACCGGCCATTTTAAACCATGCCGAGTACTACGGTGCTCGTGGAGCCTGACCGAAGCCGTGTTCTACAACCGCCAGGTCAGTGCCGCCACGGGATAGAAGAAGGGGGAGGTACGCGCGGCGAGGGCCAGTCGCGAGACGGTGAGCGCGTTTTTCGGGCGCTTCTGAGCTGCCTGCACTGCACCTGCCTCGAAAAAGCCACGTTTTCCCTCTAATGTCGCGGTATTTGTGCAGCCTTTCATGCGACTGGGTCTACGTTTGGGCAACGTAGTGTGTACGGCTTGGCTGGCCCAGCGTTGGTCAAATGGTTGAACCACACGACAACCACAACCATACCAACACGTAACGACACCGAAACGTGCAGAAATACAACCAGCAACAGCAACAGCAACAACAACAGCAACACCAAAAGCATCACGAGCACAACAGCACAACAGCGACACTGACACCAACACCAGCACAACAGCAGCAGCAACAACACCAGCAATAGCACCAACACAACAACAGCTGTAAGGACAACCCAACCGACATGAACAACAACACGCTAAAACGAAAGAAGAGACCACGATGAAAACTATGGAACCGGCGGATAATGTCAAGAGATGGTCGAGTCTATGCTGCCGCTCCAAGCTACTGCAGGGGTAGGGTTAGGGCTGGAGCGGAATACAGTAGGTAATATCAATAACAATAGTATTGGAGAAGATATAGACTGACCTGCATAAGCATGGGCCCGAAGAGAAGGAAGACCGTGATGTCGCCCATCCCGCGGTACTTAAGCCTGACGAATATAGGTCACAACCATAGCGACAACGAAAAAGACAAGGATAACAAGAACTTTACACATATCGGACGCACAGATCATCTACAGATAGATCATCTATGAACTTAACTTAACATGTAATCTACTGTAGATCCTGTATGTGCCGTTCAGGAGATGTTTGGGTGCAAAGAGCCGTACTAGCGTACAGATCCTTCCAGGTGAACGACGTGCGTAAGAGGAGAGGCCGCGTCGTACGGACCCCACCCGGCCAAAAGGTGATCCACGAACTGTACAGTAGAGCGAGCAGAAAATGTAGATCCAGGTCGCCAACTGGGGATCCGATTTATCTGACCAACGTGCGAAAGCAATACCAGGCACGACCTTACCGACGACGGAAAAGACAAGGACAGTCATGGTATATGGTCACAACATCAACAACACTCAAAACAACAGCAACAACAATAGCAAAAGCAACGACAACAATAACAACAAGAAGGACATATCAAGCGCGCACAAAGATAGGGTACGTACTGCAGCGGCGAGCGGTGTATAAGACGGCAGCATTGGACGTTTCAAAATCCGCGGAAGGCTGAATGACGCGAGCTTTTATTAATAGTTGACTGTTTTACAACCTTTTCACGGCTATTTCACCATTGCTAACAAGGCAGTACTTTACTAATCCTGCACCAAAGATCACTAACAATTCACGAATATACGGCGAAATTTTACTATCCTCAACTCAGCAAATCCACCACATGTGCAGCCGCTACATCGTGATGTCACGACTACATACAGGTATTATCACTAGCCGCTACACCGTGAGGCCACCTTAAAAAGGAAAACCTCGGCAATGCCAGCCGTTAAATCGTGAAGCCATCTCAAAAGGAAAACATATCAACCTACCAACCAGGTACCAGGTAAACTACTTCAGCCGTCACATACATAGCAGAGCAGCCACCTTATCCCAAGTACAAGCTGGTTCAGACACCAACTTAGAGCAGCCACCTTATCCCTCGTACAAGCTGATTCAGACTAAAGACACCAACTTATACCCGCCACGAGTGAAGCTTAAGGTTGCAACATCTACTCCTATGTGCTGACCACCATGGACAGCGAGCGGAAGAGGGTGAGAGAGCAAAGGCTTAAAGTTGAAGTTCTAGGGCTGGCACTGTTGTTATAGCGGCGAAAGGGTCCCCCGACCAGCCACGGGCCTTCAACACGGTAAAAAACAGCCAGGGGTCTCCTCAAGAAGAAATCGCGTTTTTTTGTCGTAATTCCTCAACCCCTTTGGAGCTGTACTCACTTTTCTGGGCCAAAACTACTACTCCTAGGAATTAGTGCAGCATATACAGGGTTAAGGCTCGAAACATCCTGAAACAAAACCGATAAAACATCTGACGAAAAGGACTCAAAACAAAAAACATTCGGTAAGGGGTTCCCAGGGGTTCCTGGAACACGCACGTGTGCAAACATCGGGATATATCTCCCAAAAACGGCGTCAACTTCCGACGCTTACAAAATGTATTGACTTCAGCTTGAGCCAGGCTGTACTCGTAGTAAAACCCAGCATAAAAATCCCAACCAATGTAAACAAGCATTTAGGACAAGGAAGCATATGGGCATACCCTATCCAAACAACACGAACCGAAACAAAACCGTGAAGCCACCTTATAAAAAGACAATTTCAAGCAACACGAACCGTTTTCAGCCCAGACGCCACAATCGAAACATCCGCTACAACACATTAGTATCTTCATGCCATTCTTGAACCATCACTTTTACTCTCCAGCTCTTTGAACAAGCCGTGGTCACAGGTGTCTACCCTTCTTCCCCCCCGATATAGACATGCCTTCAATCACATCGCGCCAACGGTTGGCTCATCCAGCATTTTCACTCTGCTCGTCGACTTTTCTCAAATGTCGCCAACTCGCCAACTCGTGCTTTCCGCGTCGAGAAAAAGGCACACAAAGCTTATTTTTATTTTTTGGAAACCCGCCGGGATTCGAACCCCAGCCTTGATACGCTATTAATCTCAGCAGTGCTAAAGTAGTTTCGAGGTTAATCACTATTAATACACCACGAGGACCAGGCCTCTTTCCATGATACATGTCCCAAAATTGCGCCAGCCACGAGTGTCCCCGCAGGGAATAAGTAGCAAGCTACGTGAATGTGACACACTTCGTATCATACTCACACACCCAAAAACAGCGGAATAGGGTGTCCTATCCCGTTCTTTTTTTTGCTCAGGGCCTACCTAAGCCTAAGCCTAAACCTAAGCCTAAGCCGGCTGGCGCTATTACGGTATCGACATTGTGTCTCGACCAACCACGACCCTTCTAAACAAATCAACAATAGCCAAGCTTTTCCCCAGGAAGAAACCAGTGCTTCTCAATATGCATGTTTTCGGAACGAACCGGTTTTAGGTTTTCCAAGGTACATCTGAACAACGTTTCGCCGCAAGTATTCGAAGAGTTGACTGCGTACAGTAGGATCAATACCAACTAATACTCAACGACAAAAGTCGATTACTTGGGGTGAAACCCACAAACAACACCAACACACCAGCCGATACCCACCAAAACAACGAAATCAACAAGAGTCGTCACATGTATGGCCAGCAGTTGGGTAAGAGATCAAATCATCCCCACGCCTACCTAAAACGTATATAGACTCTGCTACCTCTAGGTGTACCTATAGATACCTATGAGTATCACAATAGCATCATAGTAATAGTAAAAAAAAAATGTCACTACCAGTAGTATCACTCTCAGTCACTACCTCGTCACGCCACCATATATGTAAAACGCCAACCCACAAACAACAACCAGCTGTTACAACAGACAACCCAAACGACACTATTATGGTGCTTGCGAAGTTCAGGTTATGGTGGTGTTTGGCGTATTTCTATTCTCCCGATCCAAAAAAAACAATCATCTTCCCAAAATAAGGACCCAAAATCGGCCCATATGGGCCATATCTTCACAAAATTTTCGGGTTGGGTTTGGCTTCTTGGGTTTCGATTATGATCATAGCTTCACTGGCCAGGACAACCCGGAGATGCCCCGGGCGAATGAAAACATCGTATTTGGCAAGAAATCATAATCGTCCACGTCACGTACTCATCATACGCAACAACAGCATACCCCAGCACGAGGAGGGAGGCATGATACATGTTGCCTCACACCAAGCTCTCTAACCAAGCGCACGGCCCAATTGGCGAGGCCGTGTCAACGCGAGGCCTTCGCGAAGGCCGGCAGAGTCATGCGGCCATACGCGGCGGAGGGCTGGCAGGGTGCAGCTTCAACATCATTGACGGCGCCGTGTGCGCTGTGGACTGCTTCTGAAGTTGTTGCTCTGCTGTGCTGCTTGTTCTTGATGCGGCAACAAAGTAGCGGTACTCTGGGCTCTGGCGCGTGTTACCGCACCGCACGCACACCCACCCACAGCACGCCTACGCACGCACTGCACAACGGGCTTCGGTCGCATCGATTGGCACTCTTCGCATGGCTGCCATAGAGCACAGAGCACACACACACGCAGCGAGCCATGCAGCAGCAGCAGCAGCAGCAGCGAGCAGCATCTCGCACGAAGCCGTGGGTGTTCCATTTTTCGTACTTTCATGTCGTAATTTGTCATTCGTTGCTGTATTCTACTTTCCTAGAGTTTTATTTCCAGTTCAAAACCGAAATGATCGTTTTGGATTCTCGCAACCAGTTTCTAACCCGATTCTGTTTTGGTTTGGTGAATAGCCTGTGGTTCTCGACCCAACCATAATCGGTTCTTTCGCAAACACTCTATTTTTAAACGTCATTACATTGCACGAACGATGACGTCACCTGAACGGCCAGCAGGTGTAGGAGAAAACCATGGCTACGCCTACCCAGAAAGTAGTCTCAAGGTCCTTCGCCGAGCCCGTAGCCCTGAGTCGTACAATTGTGGGGAGCACAGCTGACACGGCCGCCACCAGTAGCACTCCGGCCAGGATCAAGGCTCCTCTTGGACTGACGTGAGAGTCCACGATGGTCCTGCCAAATCAGCCAATCAGCGTTCAGCAATCAGCCAGTGAGCGTTCGCCGTTCAGAAAATGAGCGTTCGGCGAGCTCATCAGCGTTCACCAATGACATAATCAGCGTTAACTAATCACCAATCATACAATCAGCGCCCAGCCGATGATCGCCCGGTAATAAGCCAATCAACGATCACTAGTCAGCCAATCTGCGTTCACCAATCAGCGTTCAACAGACAGCCAGTCACCGTTCGCCGCCAAGAGCGGAGGCACGGAAACATTATACCAGGAATATGTTTTCCGGCCTGTCGTCGAATGCCTGATGGTTTCTGCGGTTTTACAGCAATACTCTAGAAGCAATCAAATCAGAAATATTAAAGAAAGAAATACCTGGTACGTATTATACCACTGTTACGGCGGGCTATAGTAAATAGGACCAAATATTATTAGTGAAAATAAGTAAATATATAGGTTTTTGTGTTTTATTGTAGGTCCTATTTACTATGGTCTCCCGTAATAGTATTTACAACTTCTGTACATACAGTATGGACAACGTGTACATTCACTAGTTTAAAGAGCAGCATCTACAACCTAATTATTTCCAGCTGTATCTACAAGACTAAGCAATTTGCCGCAGCATCCATGAGAGTATTTCGAGCAGGCATTTTTGAAACGCTTTTACAGCGGTTTCTACAGTACCTACACCAATAGTTCCTCCAGCACTATCTGCGGAACGTTCCACATATTTTCCAGCAGCAATATACAAGTGAATAGGTATCTGAGCGAGCTTACGAGGCATGCCACCTAACCCTAACCTTACACTAAGAAAGTCGGGTGCTCACAACAAGAGCTCTACATCGGATGCCAAAAACGGTTTAGACAAAAGCCACGCGCGCCACCCGAGATCAAAGATGCCAGGAGACGTGTCAAGCAACGCAAAACGCGCGCTGTCAAGGGACTAGGGCCGAGTCTTTCACACAAAAACGTAGTATTTTGGTGTCAGTCAAGGCATGTCAAGGTGGAGTTGCAGTCTGTCAAGGGGTGAAGGTGCTGTCTCCTGACATCTTGGCCGAGGGTTGCTTGCGACATGCTCGAAGAAATGGTTGACACTGTTGTGCACGAGACGAATACAACCAACCGTAACCCCGAGTATAAGCCAGTGGTACCAACCCTAACCCTGACCCTACGCCAATCAGGGCAACCCCAACCCTTATCCTAAGCCAATCAGACCAATCTCGCATGAGTGGTGAGCTCCGCTGCATAACCCGGCGAACACTCCCAGCAGCCGTTGGATAGGTGCTGCAGGCCCACACTGTGAATACAACCCACGTCTGCACGTTGATGTCAATATCCGACGGGTACTGTATTCTCGGCCAGGCTGATGACCATTGTGATGCAAATGAGGTTGCAATGGTTTTGGGCATTGGGCAGCTCCTCACTTGGCGGTACCGCACTGCTGCAGTATATAGCTTGCTACCTACCGCACTGTAGTAGTATGTGACCGCACTGTAGTAGCTTGCTACCGCACTGTAGTACCATGCAGTAGCATGTGACCGCACTTTGGTCGCATGCTACCGCACCGTACGAGTAGCATGTACACGCCTCTGTCACCACTTTTTTTCGGGGACAAACCACTTGGAATTAGAGTGGGGTCATTTTCAGCAGAAAAAAAACCCCAGAAATCCCTTGAAAATTGGCCCCACCCCGATTTGGAGGCAAAAATACTCGGAATTCGTGTGGAACCGTTTTGGCGGTAGCAAGATTACTAATATTCGATGAAAATCAAGAGGCAGTGGGAATGGTAACTGAATGAACTGAATGAACTGAATGAACTGCGCGATGACTATGAAGGCAAGTACGGCAGTACCGGGGGGGGGGGGGGGGGGCAAGACACCTGTGACCGCGGCTACTGCTATTACGGGGGTCCATAGTTAACAGGACCTATGGTGTACATAAAAACCTATATAGTTGCCTACTTTTACTAACAAAATTTGGTCCCGTCAACTATGGACCCCCGTAATATACGTTTTCGTGCTGTACCAGTCTCACCATAAATATAAGGCACACTTCGACATTTTGTTGCCATCTAAAATACTTTTATATTTTCGACCAGACTGGTTGTGTCCAGAACGCCGCTGAGGGTAAAACGGGAGGATCTCCTATACTTATAGTAGTATAACACGGGCTAGTAGTTACATTAATAGTGAAAAACAACCAAAACACGCACAGGTCTCCTATCACACAGGCCTCCGATCACACCTGTCGCCCGCTGTTTCTACGGTGTCGACGCCATAGCTATGGTCGATGTAGGAGTTGACGAGGTTGCCGGAGGCCTGTAGCACGATGACCATGACCAACGCGTTGACCACCCCGCCTGAAAACTCCGCTGGGGGAGCGCCTGTGTGTGGCACACGGCACGTGACATCAGACATCAGACATCAGTAGAATCGCGACAGAGAGAGGCGCGGGCATATCCATTGATTGAACCCGTGCAGACCTTAAGGAGGCGTTACGGACTGCACTCCCGTTGCGGGGACAAAACAGTTGGAATGACTACAGTCAGATTGAGGTACGTGTTCTGCAGTACAGCAATAGTGGTATCTACAGTGCCCGTTGAGTACTAACAGTGCCGGTTATCCGCTACACATAGTGCCAGTGGAATCAGAGATGATGGGATAAACCTACAGTAGAGTGTGACAGTGTGACAGCAGTGTGCGGGGGGATTAGTGCCGGTTTGCCGCTATAGATAGTGCCGGTATTGTTTATTGGCTGGCGCATGGCCGTATTACTGTAGATGAACCACTACTGTACTAAAAGCGCTACGAGAGGCTACAGAGGCGATACGCGTGTTTTCTTTTCCTGTGTTGGCCGCCGCCTGTACATTCGGGACCACCCTATTAGTACCGTAGGAGCAAGCGCAGCCTGAGCCTGAGCCTGAGCCTGAGTACATTCGTGTTCAGCCTGTAGTGGGTGCATTCAGCACGCAGTCAAATGGCCACGGGAACGCGATGTTTCAACAATAAGTTTGAAATGCCAAGACACCCGCCGCAACATTTCAGTACTGCACCGCTCGCTATGAGCGCGAATCTTTATAACAAAAATCCAAACTTTGGGGGAGAAAAAAAACGATCAAAAAAACAACCTGGGCAGATGTTGGGGCAACATTTGCTTGAGAATAACCCAGGGAAATGTTTGCTTCGAAGCGGCGAGATTTCCGAGTTCTTAGTCTTTTGGGACCCCTTTGATCGCGCCCAAAACAATGACAAATTTGGCATTATCAACTACTAATACTAATACTGTGTACTGTAGGAGGTTTATAGGTATATAGGAATAGGTATATAGCAGCGTCAGTGCCCAGCAAACGGGGAGGATCAGTTCTGTCTCCACCCGCGCCGGGGGACTCCTCGCATTCTAACTCGGACGACATGATGCCGAAGAACACCATTCCCCAATCTTAAGGCTAGCCCCAATGGACCAGTGGCCGTTGCCCTAACCGTTACTATTAGGCTCTCAAACTCCAATAGGGTTAACACACATGGCTTGCTTTTTTATCCATCGTGCGTTGAGACTACTACTATGTATTACTACAGTAGGATTTACTATGTATCACCATTTATTGCTATGATATGTACTATTAATACAAATAATGTGTATTACTATGCCCCCCCCACAATATACCAGTAATCGCGTAGAACAACAGACGTATACTGAGTGTACCGGGTCGGCAATACTAATACTAATGCTAACCCTTACCGTAGAGTGCAAAGCATAGCAATGGCCACTGCCGTAGGCAGATCAGGCTTGGCAGCACCTATTACGGGGGACCATACTAAATAGGACCTACGGTACGCACAAAAAATCGATATATTTTCCTGTTATAACGGACAATGTTTGGTCCTCTTGTCGTCACCGCAACCACACTTCGGCAGCAGCCATTTCCAAAAAACGAGGTATATTGCTGGGTTCCCTACACCCAGGTAAATAAAACCTACATATACGTTGGAAACCCCCCGTTAAATTCCACGTATTCCAATGACTTACCCGCATCCCCTGCGACTCGCCCAACACCTCACGGCGCTTCGCGCTTGGTGCAAGCAATGTCTGCCTGGTCGGTGAAAACCCGACGTGCTCCGTCCCGGCATCGTAGTGATGCAAGGGTCTATGATCATATGACTACGGCCATGCACGATAATGAGTATACCCCCCCCCCCCCCCCCCCCCCTGGGGATGGTGCGTCAAATGCAGGGAAGCGATGGTTTACATATGGTCATGGTCATGCGACTACAATACTGTACGGCCATGCGTGCTACGAGTACGCCCCCGGGGGTTGGTTCAAACGCACCCCCGGTTCTGCGGCAAATTCCGGCAGGTTACACCCAAATCTAAAACCTCAAGTATGAAATTAGGCAAATACCGAAAACAAACCGGTTTGTTTCACCCCAAGCAAGTTTAATTCCCTGCTTATTGCTGCCCGTGACCCAGACTTGGAACCACTTAATGATACTATATAGTACAGTAATAATGATACTACGATGAATGAGTTTCGACGAAATTCTCGATCTCATTATTAGTTGAAGTTACATTTCTATTTGCTGCAAAATGCCATGAGCGAAGCCAGCTGCCAGTTTACACGGTGGCCTGAACATACAGGGCGTGCCTTAATAGGCCATGCCTTACAAAAAAAAAAGCTGGGTGAAGCCGGAGGTCCAATAAAAACAAACTGCGAGTCGGAGACCCGGGCCGTCCGACCCAAACAAGCCGGAAAAAAAAAAAAAAAAAAAACCGTTTTGTTCATGGTTCAAAAGCCTTCCATCAGGGCACACGGTTTACGTCAGGTACAAGTAATACAAGGGACTAACCAGGGCTGTTCACGGGTGGGGTCAAACCTCGCGGGTTTGGCCGGGTAACTGTGACCCGACCCGATTCCGTGAGAACTTGAACCCGTGCTGCCCCGATCCGACCCGACTCGACCCGATCCGTGAGATTTCGAAAACTTCCTGACCCGACCCGTGGGTTTCGGTGACGACCCGTGAAGAGCGCTGGCGCTAGCCGCCATCACCTCGTCTTCCTGTAGCGAGACCAGCCCATTCGTACGGCAGGCACCATGTTCACCTTAAACTCACCTTCGGCCCGATGGATGAGGGTGGCCGTAAGCAGGACCGGAATGATGCCCGCAGTCCAAGCCCAAGGCCGCGTCGCCGTAAGCTAAAAGCGACCAGGAGGAGAGGAGGAGATGAGATGGGGGGGGGGGGGGGGGGGGGGTACTCATTATCGTGCATGGCTGTAGGCATATGACCATAGGGAGGGGGGGGGGGGGGCGTACCTATTTGTTGCTTGCCTTAGTCATTTGACCATTGACCACGCATCCCTTTCGAGACGGAGCACCGTTCCTACTCCTCCTAATAGAGACACCTCCAACAATTGGGCGCTCATTACGTTGTTTCCATATATTACATAGCAACGTTTTGCTAATCTTATCCCCTTAACAAAAGGGCGAGCTGGAATAAGGTGGGATGGCGTAGTTGAGAAAGTATGGAAGGATCTAGGGGGAAACCAAGAAGAGATGAAGTCCGCCGGGAAGTTTGGGAGGTACAAGGCAGAAGTAGAAGAAAGGATAGAAAGAAGGGAAAGGCCGGCGCTAAGAAACAAGGTGGAATCGGGAAAACACTTAGAGATACACGGGGGATTGAGGGAAGGAATAGGAATGAAAAACGTATTTGCATGGCCCAATGGACTTCGCGCAAACGCTGAAACTGCGCTTTCGTGTAGGGGACCTGAACCTGCCAGAAAGAATAAAGAGGTACACCAGTAGCCGGGAGGTGGAGGAAGTAGGCGCACAGATGTGCCCGTGTGGCAAAGCAATAGAGAGTAGAACCCACATAGTAGGAGAATGTGAAATATACAAGGAGGAACGGGATGTGTCAGAAGAGGAGATGAGGAAAATAGACGAAAGTGACATGGAGGAGTTTGATACAATGAATAGCAACGAGAAAACGATCGCTATCCTAGGAGATAGATGGTGGCCACAGGAGGCCAAACAGGAAGGGGATAAGATGCGCAAAAAGTTTCTATGCAATATATGGAAACAACGTAATGAGCGCCCAATTGTTGGAGGTGTCTCTATTAGGAGTAGGAACGGTGCTCCGTCTCGAAAGGGATGCGTGGTCAATGGTCAATTGACTAAGGCAAGCAACAAATGAGTATCCCCCCCCCCCCCCCCTTCCTGTTTGGTCTCCTGTGGCCACCATCTATCTCCTAAGATAGCGATCGTTTTCTCGCTGCTATTCATTGTATCAAACTCCTCCATGTCACATTCGTCTATTTTCCTCATCTCCTCTTCTGACACATCCCGTTCCTCCTTGTATATTTCACATTCTCCTACTATCTGAGTTCTACTCTCTATTGCTTTGCCACACGGCCACATCTGTGCGTCTACTTCCTCCTCCCCATAGGGGGGGGGGGTATTTATTATCATGCATGGTCCTAGTCATGAGGGGGGGGGGGAGGGGGGGGGGGGGGTACGAATGTCACGCATTGCCGTAGTCGTATGACCGTGGACCCTTGTAGACCTACAATGCCGGGACGGAGCAGCACGTCGAGTGTTCGCCGATCAGGCAGGGCAGACATTGCATTGCTTGAACCAAGCGCGAAGCGCCGTTAGGTGTTCGGCGAGTCGAAAGAAGGGCGAGCTGCATTCTACTATGAACCACATGTGAGGCGGACCTAACCCGTGGCACCTTGTGTGTACAGCAGTTCTCTTGCATGCGGGAGACAGCGTCGAAACACTTTGTTTTTCCCGGTGTGGCCACTTTCAAAGACAGCGATAAAAGTGTACATTATCTAATTGCCTCGCGGATGCGCCAAGCCTACCTAATACTGTAAAATATGTACTGTATATCGATCTCACAGCTCCTCTTTTATTTGTATAAATTGGGGGGGGGGGGGGGGGGGGGGGGGGGGGGGGGGGTACTCATTTGTTGCTTGCCTTAGTCATTTGACTATTGACCACGCATCCCCTTCGAGACGGAGCACCGTTCAAACTCTTTACAGAGACACCTCCAACAATTGGGCGCCCATTACGTTGTATGCATATATTACATAGAAACTTTTGGCTATTCTTATCCCCTTCCTGTCTGGCCGCTTGTGATCACCATCTTTCTCCTAGGGTAGCGATCGTTTTCTCGTTGCTGTCTATGCACTGTATCAAACTCCTCCATGTCACATTCGTCTATTTCCCTTGGGGGGGGGGGGGGGGGGAGTGTACTCGATACCATGCATGGCCGTGGTCGTATGACCATAGACCCTCGCATCCCTACAATGCCGGGACGGAGCATGTCGGGTTTTCATTGACCAAGTAGGCATTGCTTGCACCAAGCGCGAAGCGCCGTGAGGTGTTGGGCGAGTCGCATGAAGGGTGAGCTGCATCCTACTAAGAACCGCTTGTGAGGCGGACTTGCATATGGATGACAGCTTCAATGAGTTCGTTTAATTTCCGGTGTAACCACTTCCAGAGAGCAATTCCCTTGGGGGGGCATAATAACTATTATGTAGCCAATCAGATTGTCCTTAAAGCGTTAGTGAGGCGGGCTATACATCTAAATGTTACAGCACTACCGGTACGCCACCAGTAACTGACCATGACATGTCGTGATGTTGTGATGCCATACCTAGCTAATGATTTCACACTGCCATGCAATATCACCTTACCATGTACCAGGTACATACTACCGAATGTTTAACACGACGTGTTGTGATATTCACACTTGTCCTTGCGATGGTGGCCATCTTACCGTGACACATGGTGGACACAACCACCATACCAGGTACCTATTACGGGGGACCGTAGTTAATAGGACCTACGGTACACACAAAAAAACCTATACATTTCCCTATTTTTGCTAACAGTATTTGGTCCTATTAACTATGGTCCCCCGTAATAGCAACAGTATCACATTTGACCAAGCCATAGTACCTTGCTGCCCCACCACCTTGCCCTACCACCTCACCATCTCTATTCCATACCTTTACCATGCCACCGAAGGTTTTCACAACCAAGACCATGAGCATGACCTGTAGTGATACTTGTGCTTACCAAGGTGGCCATCTTCCAATGGCATACTCGCGCTATTAATACCTGTCTATACCAACGTATCGCCGCTGTTGTACGTGTACGGCATAGGGTTAGGCCCACCAATACCACTCAGGGCGGCAATGTAAGGGCGTTTCTGACCAAAATATCAATACTAACCCTAACTCTAACCCTACTATTTACGCCATCTTGAGTCGTAACAAATGATACAACAAAAACTCTAACCTCACTTTCGGGGAGGCGTTACGGACAAATTTGGGACAAGGAATCGTACTCAGCGGTGAGCACTGAAAACTAGCCTATCAATAGATGATCAAGTTATTGTAACTTAAGGTTGGTGCCCCGATGGGATTCCTAGCGTGGGTCAGATTAGGCGTTTCTTGCTGGCGAGCCCGCTCTACTGGTGAGAATGGTGTACCATAGTTCACAGAACAGAACTGTATAGCCTATTGTGATGCTTGTGGCGGCGATGATTGCCGACGATATCGCCCTATGCCATACCCTACTCACCATGCCTTTGAGGGTGGTCGGCTTGGGAGGCGGTACGACAGCCTTTCCTCCGCCTCTAAGCGTCGCTGACGAACACGGGCAAACGGGGACGAAAAAAAAGGTGGAAAACGGAACGGCATCGCGAGGTTTTTCTTCGTATTGGCCAACAATGCACACACGGTATGTACATACGAATGTACGTGCGTGGTACGCGGGGAAGCCTCCATGCACTTGTCGGGGTTGGGATTAGGGTTGGGGTCGGGGTAAGGGTTTGGGTTGGGCGGGGCAATGTATGAAAACAAACGAACATACTCACCCATCCCCCAGCAACCGCAAAACAGTACCATGCACGTACATTAGACGAATAGTTGAACCCGCTGCTGGAACCCAAGCCTTTCCCGGTCCATATAATGCTCATAGGCTAAGATCTGCTTTTTATAGATCATAATCGATGCACGATTGCACGACTGCTGCTGTGTGTCTACCTGAGAAAGCAGTGTTTACCTTGGACTTGATCAGTGTGGACAAGATGCTTGACAGTCTACACCACATAACCTCTCCCTCACACCTATAATACCAATACATCCAAATATGTACTCGGAGAACATTGACATAGCAGGGTTAGGCTTAGGGTTAGGGCGTCAGTACTACACCCTGGTAGGTATACTGTACCAGGTAGTAGCTCTGGCCAGGAGAAGAGTTCCTGGCTGCGTCAACCTGGATCCGACTAGGGTCTGGTCGCCGCGAGGCCGCGACCATCGCCCCCCCCCCGGCTAGTGGGGGGAGGGGCGCCGGAGGTGCCCCGGGTGGAGGCACGTTTTCGCGCGATTTGGCTTCACTTCGTGGAGCAAATAAATACGTTGATGTTCAGCTGCATGTCACAAAGGCAAAGGCAATGTTTGGGCCAGGGGTGGTAGATTGACTCAGGAAAAAGTCGATTCAACGCCGACAAAAAGTATGCGTGAACCGAATGCTGCTGAATAGAGGCGTTTCAATGGGAATCCGTTGTACTTTGAGGCGTTTTAGTGGGGTGTACGCAAGTTGCCAGTATCCTGGAACCATGGCACCTTCCTCAGCCAGGAGAGATGTTCGTACTGCCAGTGGATATGTACCGACACAGCTCCTATCGCGCATGCAGGCCGGTCCGAAGCGGAGGCTGCAGTCGGTACAGAAGCAGCAGAGATCAGCTATTACTACGTAGGTATTCACAGTAGAACTTCAGGTACAGCAGTACAGCAGTAAGGCCAGTCGTTGTAGCGGCAGTCGGCACGGCAATCGGTACAGCAGCCAGAACTACTCGTGTAGTGCAGCCGTACAGCGGCAGGAAAACAGCCATCAGTGGGAGAGTGAGCACCGATGGGCTATATACGACCCTTGGAGCCCGTTACTGCTGTAGGTGAGCACAGCCTAACCAAATATTAATAGGTATATACACCTACTGGTACCTCTGACCTGGGATATACTACATTTAACTGCCGGTAGTATGCCAGGTCTGAGGCACCTCATACTCGTACATGGTCGTAGTGAGTACCTGGTATAATGAATCATACGTGGCTATCGAGTAGCAATCCGTGGGGCAACTGAGCGAGAAGAGTTGTCAGTAGAGCTCCACCACAAGACTGCTGCTGATTGTCGGTAGACTACGCACAGCTGCACATCAACCAGTACAATATTTGCGCAGCAAGTCAGCAAGTAGAGCTAACAGAAGAGTAGGTACGACAGTAGCACACTCGGTAGACTGCTGCTGCTGCTGTCTCACCTGCAAACAACAAAGGCTGTCCAGAAGCGCCCACTCTCATCTCCATCTCTCTCTCCTGCTTCTTCTTGCTCCCTCCGCAAACTAATCGTCCACATTCATAGGAAACTATCGGAACATGTTTGCCGGAGAAAACTCGGGCGCCTGGAACACCGGCTCCCAGTTCACAACTGCTCAAGACAGAGGCAAAGGAGACCAAGACATTTCCGAGCTTCAACGCTGATGCATGCTCATCATTCATGGTGACACTGCTCTGTGGTGGCGTGCTGTTGCTGCTGTTATTGCTGCTGCTCCTGTGTACGTACGCTCATTGCTGTTCGAAAAACTCGAGAGTCTCACTGATCACCTGTCTAGTCTCGCTCCGTTCACCAAGGCCGCATGTCCCGTCAACAGCAACGGCGGTATGGCACACACATTGAGACGCATGGTTCAGGAAGGAAAGACGCCCACGGTGGAACTGCTAGTCCGATGCAACAGCAGGTATGGTTTGAACCATACAAGGAACGAAAAGGATAAAACATGATCCGGAAAAATCTCAGGGGTTTCCATTCTACACCATTTATGTTTTTATATTGGGAATCGGGGATACTCTCACGTGCACATGAGCACATATAATGTGTTGTGCTTGTTGAAGGACTGCTGCAGTGAGTAAAGCGTGCAGGGGTTTTGCTCTGCACGACGATCCCCGTGACTACTCTTACGGTTGTATGTATTTATGCCACAGAATCATGAGCATATGCTGCAAGGAACAACCAGCGATACATATCAAATGTAATGCCACACAGCAGTCAGCCGTTCATACAACCACGCCATGGTGATTCAAACGAGAGCTTTCTTATTTAGTGGTCCAAGGCGTTAGCACTACTAGAGGCCCTAAGCATATGGCTGTAGAGGTGTACAGCCACGGAGCACTATGAGTACAGTAAGCTTCATTCCTTTCACACCTCGCACAGATCATCGATTTTCCCACTTACTATTACGGGGGTCTATAGTTAACAGGACCTATGGCACACATAAAAACCTATATATTTAGGTATTCTTACTAACAATATTTGTCCTGTTAACTATGGACCCCCGTAATACTTGATGATCAAGATCTTTCAGGACACAGACACTGCGGTAGATTCCAGATCTTTATGGTCTAACTCATTGATGTTCCATGTGTTGCCGGGTGGGAGACGTACCAGATATCAGGCACTACAACACCACGTAGTAAGTAGTGAGCATGATCTACGTATAGAGTACGTAGCACGTATTTTCTGGGTTGGATCTGTACTGACTGTGCAGAATCTAGATCCTGCACAACTTCTCACAACGGCAGGTGACAAACATTAATAAATGATCCAACTTGATCCAGACCATGAAGTAAGTGATCATATCTGTCGGGGGGGTGATAGGTTAGCTATCACAGGATGAAGACTGCCGAGTCATATATCTGCTGCCTGGGCTAGAGCCATGTACGTAACAGCAGTGTAATCGTGGAAGAAATTAGAAGAGGTCTCGACTATTAATAGCTGCTGTGACTGGCTGTGATCACAGTCACACCGGGTAGGCTACAGTGCTACTGCAATTAAGTTGTTGTCTGCACTCGTGGTCACGGAAATACACGGGAATTTCAATGGACTCCATTGTAAGATCGTGTCAATTGATAGTTGCAGGTTCCCTGTCTGGTATACTATGCGTGTGTGCACCAACACCAATAAAAGTGTATGAAGTGCGTGCGTTGTATGACGCGTATGGGTGCCACTCTGTCCGAAAATGTAAGTAACGTGAACATATTAATTTGACAACATATTATGCCTTATATTTCCAGACAGAATGGATTGGGGGTACATGGTCCAAGGATGAAGTGCTGTGATGTATTCGTCATTTGTAATTTTCCAACCACGAACAAGACGGGTTGATCGAATTTCTCGAGGCGTGTATCCCTACATACACGTTACGACATTCCTGTTTTTCGACGAGCGCTTTTAGAAGATAGAAGCACCTCGACAATCTTCGACCTTCGTAAAATAAAAACCACCTCGCCCTGCTATTAATACTACTGCGACAAAAAAAAAAATCGAATTGCGAAAAAAAAAACTCTGATTCCGACAATTTTGTCGCCGGAACCGGAATAATGGAGCTTCAATAGGGTGAGGGTCTAGGGTGCTTTAAAATTGTCCCAGGCAAATTCCAGGCAGTTGGTCGCCGAAACATAAAACAAACATGGTTCAGCTAGCTGTGAAGGGTCTAAAGGCGCGGGCGCTGTCTCAACCCCATTCCCTACACCCCACGCAAGCGCAGGGCCTTGTCAATGTCCACTTCCAACCAACCACGCCGCGACCAAACACGTTCAACACCGCAGACATCACGTAACGCTAACTCCAACTAGTTTATCCCTCGTCGTCTGCCAAAAACGCGGGCTCAGTTATCAAGGGGGTCAAGGAGCGGTAAATCCCCATTTTGTTGTATCAAAAGTTCGTCATGACGCACAGCGGCAAAACGCCCGCGCACTCTCGGCTGGCGGGATGTGAGACGGCAAGGCTGAAACACACGCAATCGAACTGCGCCAATTGGTAGGGCCATCACCGCCACATCACGAACGTTACATGCCGCGGCACACGGTGAAACATAAAAGGTGGGTGTTACCGAGTACTCGTTTAATTTTGTGGCGATGCAACTCCTCATCTACTGTACGTACAAACAGTGCCTTCCAAAAACGAGTCAAGGCATGTCCAGCACGTACGTAAGTACGCCATGTAAGTACGTGCGTATGTACACCTGGACTCGTATCAGGTGTGATTCTCCTTCGCTATTATTATCTTGTCTTATGTTCTTTTCTTTTTGTCGCGCGCGCGCAACGCTACATTAGCGCTGCAGCCACAACGAACCAATTTACCTCTCTACGAGCACTACTGCTACTCAATAGCAATAATAGTGCTACTACTACTTCTTGACGATGAAGTCAACGGCGTTCTGCACGGTGGAGATCTCTGCAGCCACCTCGTCCTCGATTTCAATCTGCCAAAAAAAAAAAACCCCGACAATGCCGAGTGTTTAAAAACGTCGAACACAGACGAAAGACAAGGGGAGGAAGGGAGAGAGCTGTGGTTATTTTGCTGTTTTTTATACGGAGCACTGGAAAAATGAGCTTTCGATGTTAAATGCCAAAAACACAAATACCTGGTAGCAAATAATGTGTTCTACCAAACGTGGGGCTAAGAAGTAGTCATGCGCAATTCGACGGGAGTTGACAGGGAAAGCAAGGGCTAAAGTCTTCTCGAGATAAAAGGCACTAACCGCGGTAGGGAGGGGGGAGGAGAGCCTATTGCTGCCGCGTCACCCTGGGTCTGAGTTACGGCTATTGCGGGGGTCCATAGTTAATGGGACCAAATTTTCTTAGTAAAAATAGGTAAATATATTGTTTTTTATGTATACCATAGGTCCTATTAACTATGGACCCCCGTAATATTAATAAGAGAGAGAAAAAAAAGGAAGGCCAAGAGAATAGCTGGAATGAAAAAGCAACAACAACAAAAAAGGTGACAGCATCTCAAACCTCTGCTGCGTTGTGTTCGAAAAATAGTTTCGATCTGCGAATATGTACTGCACCGCAGACAATGTCGAGCATTAAATGAGTACAGCCGGGCAGACGCGCAAGACAAGGAAAGGGGGAGGGCCGTGTTTAAATCATTTCCCTGCTGGAAAAATGTCCTCAGTCTAAAATCAGGTCAGTTACAGCAGTAGCAAGTAACTTTGCCCCCCGATACGAGGGTACCGCTCTCAAACGGTTACGAATAACGCAGACATCCTCTTAACATCTCCGGTGTTGCGTGCGGAACACGGACGAATTGAAGTCACGCACCCAAACAAGATCTGCATACGAACTGCACCGCAGAAACGACGAGTTATAGTAAGTCGACGATCTTCATGTGTACATGGCAGCGCAACCTATGTTCAGGGCTACAACAATTTCCAACATCGAGAGGACTAGAGACGGGTTAAAAGAGGGCGAGGGCTGCAGCGGCCATGTAGAAACTCTCATCGACACCTCCACACCTATGTGCTCGGTTGTGTGAGTCACGTTGCACAACATTTTCATCGCTTCCGAGGATGAGGAGGCTTACGTCAATCAAGCCCGACATGATCGACCGGACACCAGAGGCTTGCTAAATTGCAAAAGCAGATGGCAGATAGCATCGTGCCGACAATCATTTGGAAACTGGTCCTCTGCCTACAATCATGCCTACGATAGTACTTGTTCGTGCTCATAGCCCCCCCTTGACCAACGTAGATTTCTTCATGGCGTTAGCTGTATGCTGCAAGTTGTGTCTTCGTAAAATACATAGTGTAACCACGTAACGACACATTATTCTGTCATATCTACGTTACGACAACCCAGCCAAGTACCCTCGCACAATCCTACTAAATGTTTTTACTCTGTATCTGTAGTTTTAGTTTGCTGCAGAATATATGCACGTCTGACGTACCACAGCAGCATGATAGTGTATAGTGGTATGTCGGCCTGAACCGTGTGGCGCAGCAGACGAAAGTACTGCAGCAAGGTCAGTCGACACCATATATATGATCATGTCACATTCTGTCAACACATGCACACCGAACCCTTGACCATTTGGCTGGTTGTGACGAGAAACCGGCCGACAAACCGGAAACCGACCGAGAAAATGTTCAGTTTCGGCTTCGTTTTTGTTCGGTTTTAACCGAGCGAAACCGATCGACTTTTTCGAAAACAACCGAAAAACCGACCGAGCCACTTTTCAGTTTCGGTTCACAACACTGTGTATCATGCGTATAAATAGTTAGGTCAGAAAAGGAAGGTGGATGTACTGGTGCAAAATAAGTCACAAGTTGTTAAAACAAAAAAAGCGAGGATCGTGCGAGTCGATCCTCGGCAACGAAATACTACCAAGCGCAGTTTGTCATCTACGCTTCATAGAGCTGGCGCGTTGTGATTTTTACGCAATCCAAAACACATTGAACGATCTCTTAGAGTAGCTTGTACAGGTACAACTGCATGTACAGCAGTACTGCCGTAAAGCGATACGATACGACAGCAGAAGACACGCATACTGCGACAAAGGAACGTGTAGAGTGGCTCGTATAGGTACAACTGCATGCACAGCAGTACTGCTGTAAAATGCCATGTGATATGATACGACAGGAGAAGATACGGGTACTGCAACAAAGGAACGTGTACTGCTGCCTTTTCAGCTGGCTCTAGGATCTATCGGTCAGCACTGGAGGACACACTGCAGTCCGTAAACCGAAAGTATATATTTTGGTACACGATGCTTGTACGAATGATTTGTTGTACTGGACTCAACGAACGTACACGATCCGGGTATGATCGGTACGGAGCAAAAGATGCCGGTCACTCACTGCAGCAGGTACGTGCATAGGTCAATGCCGATGGCAACAACAAACACTATTAATACTGAGAAGTGAGAGTACAACGCGGATCTGCCACATGCGCATAGTACGCTGCCTGCTGCTGTTGGCGCACTGTGCTGAGCACGGCTGGAGCAGTGGCAATGTTGGACTACACATAGCAATACGCACAAGCAGCAGGGAGAGAGGTGATGATGACAGGTACGTCAGCCTGGGTATGTAGGTATGAAAAAATATGGTACCTGGTAAGGCAGTCGGTGGAATGCCGACGGCAGGCTCCGAAAAATACAACCAGCCAGTCATACTGCGCATATGAGTGTGTCGCACACGTGCGGCGTGTGGGCGGGAGCGTTGTAACGATGGGATCTGTGCCCTTTTGTCTGTTGTGTGCCTGGTATATGCCCAGACTGTGTGCTCACAGCTCATGATAGCCTAGGGAACAAAACAGGCAACATTATTATACCGGTAGTACAAAGAAAGGCCTCTCGTACTGAAACCAGGGAAATCGTCTTGTCCACTCCCGCTGGGGAAAAAAAACTTGAGCGCCCGCCACGTGCTCCAGAGTGCACGGATCGCGCCCGGACCTCGACTAATGTGCCCGGCCGGGCTTCCCGTGTCGACTACTCAGCGTTTTGCCCAAAAGCGCTCGTACGAAGAGATATGCTCGAAAAAACGCCAAAATTTCACAAACACAACTATTAATTTATATATGCTCTGAGCATGCTCGGTTAATACACCCCTGGCATCTCAGAGCTCCCACTTGAACACCGCCTCCTTCTATTACGTGCCGGCGAGAGCGTTTTTAAAAATGATATCTACGAGTAGCACTCTCGGGTTTGCTCCCACCAGTCGTATACCAGCGCAGTCCCACCAGCCTAGGATTCCCTATGCTGATTTGGAGCGGTAGCGACCTACCAATAGGCCAGCGCAGTCCCACCAGTCTAGGGTTCCCTCGGCTGATTTGGAGCGGCAACGACCCGCCAGTATACCAGCGCAGTCCCACCAGCCTAGGATTCCCAGACTGATTTGGAGCGGTAGCGACCCAGCAGTATACCAGCGCAGTCCCACCAGCATAGGATTCCCTAGACTGATTAGGAGCGGTAACGACCCACCAGTCGTATACCAGCGCAGTCCCACCAGCATAGGGTTCCCTAGACTGATTTGGAGCTGTAGCGACCCACCAGAATCCTAGCGCTGTGGATCTGTGTCCTGTTTGGTGTGTGACGTGCGTTGGGTGTGTCTTGTGTGCTGCCTGCTTTTATCTGTGTTCGGTGTGCTCTGTGTTCCGTATGCTCTGGGTATTTGGCGCGTGCTGTGTGTCTTGACTGTGCGCTGTGTGCTGTGAGTGGGTCCTGTGCCATCACAGTGTCACATAGTCCCGCACCTGCTCTACCTTCATTTCACACACAATCCCCCTCCGCGGATGCGTGTACGACACAATTCCGTCTTCTTTTCGTCCCTTTTATCGTACCTCAGGGATTATTATACAGTACCCCTCGTGCTTCCACTTTACAATGTTTATGGAAATCTCGACCTGGGAAATTGAAATTTGATTCAGCGACCTACTGCAGTATTTTGCCATACAGCCATGTGGCTTCCTGCTATCACCGCTGCTTGTACTGCGTTCGCTGGTGCTCTACTCTCCCGACGCTAATTCGGTGATGGCCACCTCGCTGGTGCTCTCCTCTCCCGAAGCCACCAGCCGGCAGTCTTTGGACTGTTCTACGGTGTGGCTAGGCTTGACTACGGCATGTACCTTCACCTAAACGACGACCTCTATCAGCACTGCATGTCTGGCATTGATCATCTGGGCGTTCTGGTACACCCGGCCACCTTGCGAGGGCAACAGCAGCACATCCAGAATATGTGTACAGTGTCCTCTACTACTACACTTGCTGACAGCGCAGGGAAGGTTCAGTGTCAAGGAAATGGTAACTGTGGCTTCTACTCGATCCTCAACGGCATGATGCTGAACGCCAACAAGGTATGATAGTTTGTGGATACTGTACTGTACTCTTGACATGAGAAATTTAAATATTCAAAACCTCCAACGGTATTTACATTGTTCTTGTCTTGTTTCGTGCGCATGCTTGTACCCAAAGCAGGGCACGGCACCGCGGGCGAGCGCGGCGCTATCGCGGGTGTCGGCGGGCGCTGGCGGATAGAGGGGGAGTTGGAAGGAGCGCGGTACCTGTTTTCGTGGCTAGGCGTTGTACGTGCATCGACACACGAGGGGGCATGAATGGGCTCTGTCTGGCCTCCTGATTTGGGCTTTGACATCACATACACGAGTCCATAGGATCGTTTCGGGTTGCAAAAGAAGATTCAAGCGGTGTTTATTTTGGCGACCAACCTGAATTTCAGGGAGAGAGCATCGCAGTCTGAGTACCAATATTGTCGAGCTGGCGAGCGAGGGCCAAGGTGAGCACCGGGCTCTACGCAAGGCGCGCGACGGGGCTGACTGGGACAGAGAGGGAGGAAAGCTTTACCCGGACCGAATCGGTGGCGAGGTGGTCGCGAGAGGGGCGGGCAGCGTACAAGGCTGAGAGAAGATCTGCTGTTCCAAATGTTTTTTGACCGGCGCATGGTGTTCCAATCAGGAAGGAAAAATTACATCAGATAGGACGGGAGGGGGGGGGGGGGTTGGCTTCAAATTTTCGTTTTCGTTTCCTTTTTCGTGCATATCAAAATAAGACAAACGTACATGCATGCCGCGTCCGGGGGTTGTTTCCCCGCATGGAGCACGGAGCTCTTGGGCATTTTGCAAGTCGCCTGTTTGCGCCTAGTTGTTTGGACCGTCTGTTCCGTCCTATTCTTCCTCGTGAGCGAGCGTAGCGGGCGGAACCGTTCGCTACGCGAAGCGCCTTGTAGTACATACCGGTACCAAGAAGAAAGCGCCACAGGCGTCGAGATAACACAACTCGCAGTAGCTTTGAAAGCGCTGCCGGTACGTAAAAATACCAGCAAAAATACCAGGGCTTTCGTCGGGACCGAATTTTCGTCTCGGGACGGGATCCTGCGGGATCGAGACATCTCGAGAAAGGGTATTCAAGGCACGGGACGGTACAGGACGGGATTGAACCATCAAGGGATTGAACGGGAAAAATTGGACGGGATAGAGATTTCACGGGATTGCACGGGACGGGATTGACACACCACGGGATTTTACGGGACGGAATTTAACGGAACGAAAAAAAAACATGGTACTCTACCAGACGGGATTGAGATATCACGGCATTGCACGGCACGACAGAAGCACGGTACTCCATAGGACGGGATTGAGATATCACGGGACGGCACGGGTCGGGATTGTAGCTTGTGTGTGCAGGCCGTAAAAGAGTCGTGCCCGTGTTTTATGCTGTATGAACGGCGTGTCACACCGGGTGGTGCATTCGTGTCGTTTTTGATCGTACTGAATTATTTTTCATCAGAAAAATATTTTTCTAACAAGTAGTTTTTCCATACGTAAAACGAAATTAGTATAGAAAACATCTGGAAATTTAGCACTTTGAAAAAACAAATGTTAGAGGCAAGGTTCGACATCATGACTTCCTGCCTTTCAAATGAGCACGTCTAACCGTTGAGATATACAGCAAACGTCCCTGGAAAATCTCGTTGCATCATAAATCACGGAATAGATCCCGCGGGATCACGAAACCATGGGACAGGTTTGGACGGGATTTGAGAAATTTCGAATTTCACGGGTTTGCACGGGACGGGACACGGATTTCACAGGACTTGCCCAAATTTCACTGGACTACATGTAGTAGTTCACATGGGCTTGGCACATAAAAAAAAGCACAGGACGGGATCGGGATCCCGAACATGTCCACAGGATCAGTTTGGACGGTAACGGGATTTTTAAATTCCACCGGATCACTGGATTTTCCCGTATCCCGTACAATCCCGTGGTATTTTCACAACGGGAGAAATCCGGCGGAAAGCCCTAAAAAATACCAGGGCTTTTCCCGTGTCAGGTCAAACCTCACGGTTCGCGTCGGGTCGGGTCCGGTCAGCTGACCCGACCCGACCCGCGAAAAATCTGAGGGGTGCTGACTTGACCCAACCCGACCCGATCCGCGAAAAATCTGGGGTGTGTTGACTTGACTCGACCCGACCCGCGAGTTTTTGAAAGTCCCTTCACCCGACCCGACCAGACCCGACCCGCGAGATTTAAACAAATGTTGACCCGACCCGACCCGACCCGACCCGAACCGCGAGGTTTCAAAACCTCTTCACCCGACCCGACCCGACCCGCCACCTTCCGACCTTCCGATTGACCCATGAGACACGGGTTTCATGCGTTTCCGGCACCTTGACCCGTGAAACCATTCACCTTGACGCGCGGGTTCGACCCGCGGATCCGGCCCGTGGGTCGACACTTCATCTCGACCCGTGAGATTTTGGACACTTCCTGACCCGACCCGACCCGACCCGCGACATTTTGAACACCCCGAGAAGCCCTGAAAAATACCCACTCACACTGAAACTTCTTGCATAGTCGACTCGTAGGCCTTAACGCATACTCGTACCACTATGGACGTAAATATTAGTGAGCGTTTACAATTTAATCTTCATACGAAACCGTCCTTACATTTCCGTCCAGAATGGCTGTACGAACTACCACGATACGATCGTGTTACTAATAATAGTACTGCTGTACAGACTACCAGGTACGATATGTCATCATGAAATGGTAGCATACATCGTCAAAATGCTGTTTTACACCTGTATGGTATGGTATAAAATACGCCATGATACGTGTCAATCACATCATACACGCCGTACGCCGTGCCATACCACTCTCAGTAGGTTGCACAGTCAAAGTAAGCAAAACAAGCGCTAATCGCACTACTGCTGTAATCACACTCCGCACTCAGTACCCACGTTAAAGCCTTCCTCGAGCGCCATGATGAGCTCAACCGTGTCCAACGAGTCCGCCCCGAGGTCTTGGGTGAAAGACGCGGTGGGCACCACCTGGCTCTCCTCCACCGCCAACTGCTGGGCGACGATCGTACGGACCTTCGACAGGACATCCCCGCTGTCGCCCCCCATGCGCAGCGGAGACATACGCTGCTGCCGCGCTACGGACGAAGAAGCAACGCACCGGCTTCCCGTGGCCCCTCCCGAGAAGCAGCTCAGTGGTGGGACCACGAAAGCAGCGCTGCGTCAAAGAGGAAAAGGGTTGGAGGAAGTCGGGAGGGGAGCATGAGGAGGTGGGTCGAGGCAGGTTCGCGGAAACAGCTGGAGTTAGACAGGAAAGCTCAGGTGGAAGCAAGCATGAGCGGTGGTCGTGGTCGTCGTGGGTTGGGTGGGCGGTGGTCGTGGTCGTCGTGGATTGGGTTGGGGGGTGGAGGTGTAGGCCTGGCGGTGTCGAGGTGTAAATAATGGGATGACAGCAGAGATAGCACCAAGTAGGAAGAGGGGATGAGACGTGTCGAGCCGTGAGAGGAAGGTGGTGGCTAAAGTAGAACACAAAAATCGCGCAAGGCTGTGACTTGGTGATCTCGCCAAGAGAGGCAAACGACGCACCTGGTTCCCAGGACCAGAAGGGTGCAAACGGCAGAGAAGGATGGCGCCATGGTGAAGCTCGAGCGACAAGTACGGGCGAGGAAGACAGGGATTTACAACGCAAAACGAAACTGCTCCTGTGGGCGACTCTCACAATTAAAATGAGCAGAAGTTGCCCTATGCAATAACGCCTCGCAAGACTATATAACACAGTTCCGGCATGATCACGATATCACTCACACCTTTAACTAGTCTGCGGTAAACCTACTGGCTTGACGCAGCGGTGACCGAGAGAGTTGCGATTTTGAAAGGTGAGCATCGTCGTGTCGTGTCCGCCGTGGCTCCAGACTTAAGCCCTCACTGCTTGGTAGTTGCCGTGGCTATGGTGCTGAGTGTCGGGGCGATCGCCCACTTTCCTTCCTTTTTGTTTTGTTCCAACAAGAAAACGGTAAAGTTGCAAGTTCCGCGTAATAATGTCTACGAGCAGACAGCAGCAGCAGCTGCAACAGCAACATCAGCAACAGCAACAGCAGCAGCACCCGCCTCGCCGTTTCCAACTGCATTCCGAGTACGAGGTACCTATCCTACGAGCGAACAAGTATACGCGTGTGTATGTGCCCGTATAACGAGAAGAACGGCTGTGTCTAGTCAAGGGTCCTGTGTCCTGTCTCGCCCGTGGTGTTCGTGGTTACTGCTGGTACGTACTACGGTAGTCAGCAGTAAAACGCACAGCGCAGACGTGACATGACAGCCGTGAGCAGGAACACGAGTACATGTACGAGTATGTACTACCTGGTATTAATAAACGTACAGTAGGCTACTACCGGGACTGCTCTACGTACGTGGCGGCAACCGGCACTACTCCGCATACTGTCACACTCGACTACCATCATCTCTGCCAAGCGAATCCACTGGCACTATATGTAGCGGACAACCGGCACTATGAGACCATACTGTTGTTATTAATGGGTGTACTGCTACTGCTGTATCATAATGCTGCGTGTGGGTGATCTTGCACGACTGACTGCTGTACGTGTATACCTGGTACCTGGTACGATACTACTATTAATAATAATACTAATAATAGTATCGTACTGCTGTACTCGTACTCATATGATAGGAGTAATGTTCAGGTTCCGTCGGCGCTTTCCCCCTTCTTGCCCGCAAAGCCCCGAGGAGGTTTACCACTCTGTCTCCAAATATAGGAAACGTATACCAGTTATTATTGTTTATATTCACAATCCAACGGTTATTATAATTTCGGACAGAGTGATTATGGTTGTCTTTTAGCAGACTGCGGGCAGGCCGGAATTGGGAATTCGAGTTTTGGCATTTCATGCGCCCATCTTCTGTTTGCTCTTTGCTCTGCTCTTTGCTCTGCTCTTTGCTTTGCTCTTAGTCTGCGAGATGCGATGGTGTGCTCTCTGTTCTCTGGCTGTCGATGTTTCATGCTCATGCTGTACATAGTAGCCTGTGACCACGGGAGCAATACTATTAATGCTGCAGTACTCCCATCAATAGCTACTGCTGCTGTCATTGCAGTATCCATGTATCCATACGTACGGACCATGACCGCACTCGTACAGCAGTCATTCTTCCTTCGGATGCTATTAATGCGTATATAGTACGAATGTGCTGCCAGGTTTACGCTGTAAAAGGTTCCGTACCACTCTGTTTCCACCTATTAAGATAAGTATGTTGCCCCCAAAACGTTGGTGCAGGTGCAGATGCACTTCTCAAGCATGCCCTCATGTGCTCACTATGCAGTACCAGTATGTACATATCATAAGTAATACTGCTGATATCATGGTATCATATTAGGGGGGACCATAGTAAATAGGACCAAATATTGTTACAGTAGTAGTAAACATAGATAAATATGTAGGTTTTTATGTATACCATAGGTCCTATTAACTATGGTCCCCCGTAATAGTAAATAGGACCAAATATTGTTATTAATAGTAAAAATAGGTAAATATATATATATATTTTGGGTGTGCCGTAGGTCCTATTTGTTGTTGTTGTTATTGTTGTTTTCTTCACATTAAACCGCTCTTTCTACCCGGCGACATCCAGCACAACCAGTGTCCGTGCCGATTCTTCAATCCTAGAGAGATATAAGTTCTGTGGCCCTATTTACTACTAGTAATGCTGCTGAATGGTCCCCCGTAGTACTAGAAAAAAGGGCTGCGGTTTGGTGGGAACGATCAATCATAACACGCGACACACAAGATATACGTGCAGTAGATTAACTATTTATAATATACTAGTAATAATATACTATACTAGGTATTAGTAGTGTCCCAAGGACTACGTGTAACATACATACTTATTAATAGTATAATACGAGTGGAGTAGCCAGAAGCAACTACTATCAATACTACATTAATTTCATGCTGCGTTAACTATGAGGCGGGTAAATGATGAATATACCTACGAGCATGCGTACGTGTGTCTGACTTTTGCGTCGACCTCGGGTTCTGATTACTATTTATACTGATGTACAACTGTAGTAGTACAGTACAGTACGGTATGACCCCCCCTGATACGTAGCATACATGGCACAAGCAGTTCGTTTGACGACATGCTGTCCGCGCACACTATCAACACTATTGATAGCCATAGACAGTAGCAGTAGATGATTGGTAGGACCGCACCCGTCGTTATTGTGGTCGCAATGCAATCAAGCCAATCAAGCCAATCAAGCCAATCAGGGCAATCGATGCAATCAGTGCAATCAGTGCAGTCAGTGCAACCGATGCAGTCAATACCTGGCCGCCGGAAAGGAAGGGCTACGGCCAGCTGATTGCAGGAGCGAGCACCGCATCCTTCCCGCGGGGAAATGGTCAAGCACCGGCGACGAACATAACCTCGGAGATAATAAAGTTGTCAATAGTGCACTATTAACAAGTATAGTATAATAATGAGATAACACTATTAATAAGGAGTTACTTTAAGTTGGACGACGCGACACAACACTGAACTTACTCGCATTGCTGTGCGCTGGCACTCGTATAGATCTTTTTATAGACAGCAACAGCGATAGGCAATTGGTAAGGCTACTCCCCTCACTATTGTGGCCGCTATACCTGCGGGCTTGTTGTGTGTGCGTTCTTCACGTTAAACCGTTCTTTGTAACACTTGCTCGCATTGCTGTGCGCTCACACTGCCTGGTATGTCAGTAGACCTATTAGTAGACCTACTGATGGACAGTAGACCATCGACCGCAACCTTCATTATTGTGGTCGCAATACCTTGGGCGTGTTACAATACTTGCTCGCATTGCTGTTATGCGCTGACACTCGCAGTAGACCTATTAACAGAGTTGTTGGCAGGCAGTAGACGATTGGCAAGACCGATTGGTAAGGCCGCACCGGTCACTATTGCGGGCGCAATACTACAGTAAGGCCCCAAAATAGTTATTCAACCGGAAAAAACACTCCCACGTAAATTCCTACATGTCTGCGTGCAGGACTAAAACCCCGCTTCGCACGTGATAAAAGCATCCGTGGTGACTGCTATGAGTATGAGCTCGGAGACCCAGCCCCAGGCTAGCGGCAGCGCCACGCCTACACCAGTTCGCACAGCCTTAGATTTCAACCTTCCCAAGGGGGACAACTTTTTGGTGAACCCTAGGGGGCAACGGTTGCACGTTCGGACCTTCCTCCCCGCAGACGGTAAGGAGGAGGTGAAGGCACTCTTGGTTTGGTCCCATGGTTATGCGGCGCACGTGAACGGCCCTACGATGGCGAAGGTGATGTCGGGAATGAACGAGAACGGCTTTGCTGTGATTCTATCGCGATTGATCACCACGGACATGGGTACAGGTGAGAGCCGCGGTGCGGTAAAAAGATGATAAGGGGGGGGGGGGGGGGGAGAGAGAGAGAGGGGGGGGGGGCGTGGTGTACTCATTGTCATGCATGGCCGTAGTCGTATGGCATGGCCATAGACCCTCGCATCCCTACAATGCCGGGACGGAGAGAGCACGTCGGGTTTTCACCGACCAGGCAGACATTTCTTGCACCAGGGTCGAAGCGCCGTGAAGCGTAGGGCAAGTCGCATCAAGGATGAGCTGCATCTTACTATTAATACTAAGAACCGCTCGCTTGTGAGGCGGGCTTTCTCGCATATGGATGACAGCTTCGAATGAGTGGAAAAAGAAAAAAGGGGGAGGCTTGAGAAAGAGTGTACCAGGGAGTTGTACAGTATGCATGTATAACCCGGGTATGGTATGGGTAGGTGTCGGGTGTTTGTCTTGTGCCCACAGACTCCTAGTCAATTACGGCGGTACGTAATGCGAGGACAAAGAGGTAAGCATCAAAAGCATATTGAACGGCAGTGCTGTCAACGATGTCAACGTTACTATCGTATCAACGGCAATATCAACAGCAATACCAACGGCGACAACGACAAACAACAAAAGCAACAGAAACAGAGAAATTGAGAACCAACCAACGTATTGATACCAACAGGTTAACCTATACCGTTTTGCCGTTTAAGGGAATTGCACCAGCGCGTTTTCGGCCGAAAATTACTCGAATTCGAAGGTGGTGTACTTTTCATGTGATAGGGTGTCGTTCAAGTCGTCCCGAAAGTGATTACCGGTATGGCACGTACATATGTTTCACAGTTTGGTGTACTCCGTCGCATACGGCTGCCCTGTTGCCCTGTTACCCCGTGCTCGGACGTGTGCTCGAGCTTGTACACGACAATTGCTCGAAGCTATGCTAGAAGCTATGGTAGCTCTTACACACTGCTCACCGGAAAAATCTGGTGAAATGACGATGTACAATGAGGCCTGTCTTTTCGGGCGCGTCGATGCCTCTTTTTTGCTTTACTATACGTACTACTCGTACTACGTACCTGGTAGTATGATATTACGGGGGCCCATAGTTAATAGGACCTATGGTATACATAAAAAACTATATGTTTGACTATTTTTACTAACAAAATTTGGTCCCGTTAACTACGGATCCCCGTAATAGTACATTACTGATTATGTTCTAGTACAGTGGTTGGTTTTAGCACAGGGGGTGGTCAGTACAGGCGCCAACCGCAGCAGTGTCCTCGTATGTACCATATCTTCTAGTCAGGAGCTGCGGGCAAGCTTCGGATAAATAAGGTTTAGGTAAATATTAACGGGTCAATATACCCTTTTATTGAATCATCAACCTCAAGATCATGTCGTTTACTCTTGAGATAGATAGGGCGAATGCCTTAACAGCGTTCGCTTGGAACTCGCACGGCACGACTGGTAGTTGCTGCAGTAACTGCTGTACCTGCTGTAGATACCGTAATCTGCCTCGCTAGGAACTCGCACTGCTGGATGTTTGTTGGCAGTAAGGCATGTGGACGACTGCTGTGGGCGGAAGGCATATAAACGCACACCTGGAGTGTATATTTTAGGACGATATTTTCTGTAGGATGGCTTCAGAACTCCGGCTTTCACCCAACTCTAAAACAAGGTATGCCCTAAATTCTAGGTGCACGGCGTAGCTTGGTAGGTTACTAGAGTACCAGGGCTGCTAGACGGGTCGAGTCAAACCTCGCGGGTCGGGTCGGGTCGGGTCGGGTCGGGTCGGATTGCCTAACCCGACCCCAACTCGACGCGTGAGATTTTCACGACCCCCTTACCCGGCCCGGCCCGGCCCGACCCGACCCGACCCGACCCGCCCGGTGAGATGTTAAAGATTTCCTGACCCGACTAGCGGGTCAGGTCGCAACCCGCAAACAGCCCTGTTAATTTTTTGCAACTCGCTTCGCTGACTGTAGTGCCATAATAGCCCCTTGCTATATATCGCTGCCCTGTTGACCGTTTCGCCCTCCCGTATGTGGTAAATGCCTGTTGGCGGTTCTCTCGAATACTGGCCCATCGGATCGGCGACATGCTGTTTTGTGGAACTCCTCATTTTCATGAAAGCGATGGCACCACCGTTCTCATCACGGACTACAAGCATCTGGTGAGGAGGTTCTACGCGTCGTATATAGATGATGATGATGATGATGATGATGATGATGACGATGATGATGATGATGATGATGATGGTGATGACGATGATGATGATGATGATGATGATGATGATGATGATGATGATGATGATGATGATGACAACGATGATGATGATGGTGTTATCGCATTTGGTCATTTCCCGATTTCATAAAATCTCGCCCGTGGTGACCATATAGGCCAAAAAAGAACAAAGCGTCTAGATGGAAGACAACAAGTACGCATAATAGGCACAGTACCAGTACGCAAGGAGATGGTACTAGCATGCCGTGGTATACCTTCTCTTGTCGCTTGCGACCGAATTGTACCGAGAAACTATCCATGGTGCGTACGGTACGTATGTACACCCGAAAGCAAACAAAAAAAAAGGACGAAGGGCAAGAAGAAACGACCAATACCAGGTACTACTGCTGCAGGGTAGATCTGATGGGGTACCTATCCTATTTTTTCCAAAGTCTGTTTTTGTGAAGAATTCTCAAGCCTCACCCAATGGCCGAAGTTGACAAACATTCGCACCTCGGATAGATTATCATATACTACTGTACATCATATCCATCATATCCATCATATACCTCATGTACATTGTTTACATCAAATACATCATATACCTCATGTACCTCATGTACTCGTAGTCCCCAAGCTGCCGTTGTGAAGATGCGGCGCAGGATCTGTGCAGTACAGACCCCCGCCACAGGAAGCATGTGCTAGTCATGTCATGCGGATGATTCGGCTCCCACGAGTGACGGTAGATCAAGCAGATCATACAGATCAGGAAGACAACATCTGCCCTGAGAAACGTCTACAGAGATCACTTACTAATAGTGTTGGAATCGATGATCCGTTGGACGTGTGCAAGAGTTCCATGGGTGAGACCGGAGACCAGAGACCATTGACAATAGGTTCCGCGCAGCGTATACGAGTGCTACTGCAGCGCATTTGCGTGGCTTGATTTACGAAGTTCCATTTTGCAAGTATGACCCTGCTCTTGGTCCAGTATTGAAAGTACATGTAATGTCTTATCCAATATTTTATACCAGGTATACTGTAGTTCGGGCTCGGAAGGTGGAACAGTCGTAACTGTAGAGAGTCTTGAGTTCAATGTATCACTCAACTTGAACCCATTACGCACGGTTTGAGGGGAAAATTAGTTGGAATAGAGTATCACTGTACTTATACCACTATGTCCGAAAATATAAGGAACTATTGCCATTCGGATTTATGTGTACACGCTGCTTATGTTGACGTACAGAGTGGTACTACAGTTACCAGGTGTATTCAGATTTTGCCGAAGCAAAGAGTATAAATTGGACCAATTTCCGAGCCACCTTCCCCAAACGATTACATTATAGAAGTGATGGGGTTTTATTATAGGATTCGGGCGAGTGTCATGTGGCCCCCCGTGTAGTTCCAATATTGGGAGACGATATGTTATTTAATACTGTACCTGGTGCGCCATTTCCTGACCCCATGTTTTTGGAATCAAGTTTGTGACCTTGAGTGTAGCCCCTTTTTTTTGTCACCGCGAAAATCATCCATCTCAACTTCCAGGTACTTCCAAAAGGAGTTGATTGATAAAATACCCCAGCTTAACCCCCTTGAGAAGTGCACCTACGTACTTGGGTGCATAAAAATAGTCAAATTCAGTGTGGGATAATTATTGTCGTACTAAAAAACATAACGCTTTCGGAAGTTGTTTATAGGGTTTCCCGACCCCCGAGAACGCCTGTCGGATTTGTTGGCGTCCTTGACGGCCGTTCTAACCACAGCCACGACCTCCTCCTCCTCCTCCTCCTCTTCCTCCTCCTCCTCCTCCTCCTCCTCCTCCTCCTCCTCCTCCTCCTCCTCCTCCTCCTCTTCCTCCTCCTCCTCGGCCGCCGTGACTTTACATGGCGTGAATTCCCCTCGTGGTTCATCGGTGGCGTGTGGCGTGTGGTGTGTGGTGTGCCGAATATCGCTTTGTGAAGGTGGACGATAGCATGGCCTTGCTGGACATCATCGACAAAGGGACCCCCGACGGAGGTGCGCCAACACACCATACAGGACTAGGACACAATTATTCTGTTTGTAGCTACTCGGGTATTTTCACAGCTAATCGGGTTTTCCACAAATAGTGGCAGGCTGGTTAAACGCTGTTCCCCACGCAGGCTAAGAACGACGCAGGCTATCCCAGGCGGAAGTACGCCAACGCACCAGAGGGCGCTATTTTTTTTTTTACAGCTATTCGGGGGTTTTCACATGAATCCGAAGGCTGCTTTCCAGCTGTCTCCTGGCTTTGAATGTTTCAGGCTATCCCCGAGACGGGGGTGCGCCAACACACCAAAACACTATGTAGAATTTTTGCGGGGGTCTTCACAGGAACCGGCAGGCTGTCTTGACGCTTGACGCTGCTTTCCCTCGGGGGGTAAAATGTTGCGGCTTCTCTCTAATCGATCCGCAGTGTGTGCTCGTAGTCGCGAGTAGGCAAGGAAATTTCCACAAAAATAGCGCGTAGTACGTACGATAAGATGGCGCCCTTCAGTTGTGACACACTTTCTCAGAGGAATTCGAAAGTTTTTTTTGTTTCTCGGCAATGGGGAAGGTGTAAACCCCGAGCGATGCGTCTGCATGGAAATATAGTTGTCGACATTTTCCCCGTAGCGGACATTGTTTTGGTTTTATGTGCCCCCCTTGCTTTGGGCAAACTGAGCTTGGACGTTTTTCCCAGGGGGTGTGCTGTCTTATCGCCCGTGTGATACGGTTGGTCATCTTATCGCCCGTGTGATACAGAGAGTTATCTTTTCACCCGTGTGATACTGCATGTTATCTTATCACCCGCGTGATAAGGTGTGTTATCTTATCACCCTGGTGTGATACTGCATGTTATATTATCACCCTAGTGTGATACTGCATGTTATATTATCACCCTAGTGTGATAAGGCGGTTGATCATCTTATCACCCGTGTGATAGGCTATGACGGTGCGTGTGATAAGATAGCATACGCACGTGTACCTGCAATTGCAACCGCCCACTCTCCCCTCAACGCCTCGTGCCTTTGGCATATCCCTCTCAGATAACTCTCATCTTGGCATGGATGCCGCCCTCCGAGAGCGGCTGAAGACGCTGCCCTTCTTTCTGGGGGGGCAGTCAATGGGTGGGGGCTTGGCGCTGATGCTTGGCATGCACCTTGGGAGCGACGAGACGAGGGAAGGTATCGCTGCACGTTTCGTCGGCGTGATGGCCAATTGCCCCGCGATCATCGGTGAGATTATCATGCCCCCCCCCCCCCCCCCCCCCCCCCCCCCCCCCCCCCCCAGGGTAGTTACATAGTACTCCCATTGCTGTCTCTGGAGTGGCTACACCGGAAATTAAACTAGCTCATTGAGGCTGTCATCCATAAGCAAGCCCGCCTCACAAGCGGTTCTTAGTAGGATGCAGTTCACCCTTCATGCGACTCGACTCGCCGGACACCTCACGGCGCTTCGCGCTTGGTGCAAGCAATGTCTGCCTGGTCGGTGAAAACCCGACATGCTCCGTCCCGGCATTATAGGGATGCAAGGGTCTATGGTCATACGACTACGGCCATGCATGAGATCGAGTACATCTCTCCTATCGAGTACACCCCCCCCCCCCCCCCCCCCCCCCCCCCCCCCCCCCCCCCCCCACCCCCCCCCCCCCCCCCCCCCCCCCCCCCCCCCCCCCAACTACGCTGAGTGCGTGCCTTCGTTTTTAGCGCGAGATTATTTTAGGTTTTTCCTTCTTTCTCCGTGTTGGTGTTGGTGTTGGTTGTGTTGTTGTTGGTGATGGTGATGGTGATGTGGTGATGGTGATGTGGTGGTGGTATTGGTGTTGGGGTTGGCGTGGTGGGGTAGGTTGTGTTGATGGTGCTGGCGTCGTGTCGGTTCGGGTGTAGTTGCTGATGATGATGATGATGATGATGTTGCGGTTATTGATGTTGCTTTTGCTGTCACTTTTAACGCAAAACAGTCTGATCTACCCAACAATATCCAGCACACCTATGTAATGCCATACGATAGTGCGTCATGGCGTCCGTAATTACAGTAAGGCCTTTTCCGAGGGAGGAGAGACACAGCTTAAACTTACTATGTCGTCACAAAACTACTGTGGTCAACATGTTATCACACACTTTTGTAGCAGTTGCATGTACTCACCTATTGATTTTTTCCGCCCCATCCCTATAACCCTGACCCCTCTTTGCACGCCCGCCCGCCTTTTTTTATTCCACCAAACCCTCTGCCGAAGCCGGCCGTCCTATGTCCCTATCCCTAACGCCTCTGCGCCCATCGCCTTTTGTTTTTCCACCAAACCCTCCGCCGAAGCCAGCCGCCCTATAACCGTAACCCTGACCCCTCTGCACGCCCACCGCCTTTTTCTAGCAAACCCTCCGCCGAAGCTGGTCGCCCTACCCTTGACCCTGATCCCTCTGCACCTCCACCGCCTTTTGTTGTTGCAGCAAACCCGCCGCCGAAACCGGTTTTGTTGATCCTGAAGCACGTTATCGCGCCGATGTTCCCGGCGATGCAGCTACCGTCCTTCATGGAGAAAGGCGAGTCATACGCTCTGTAGCACCACTATCTGCCGAAACAATAGGACTGTTTCAATGCTTGCATTAGGTAAAAAAAGGTCCCTTATATGTTACGACAGATGTGCTCTTTTTTTGCACCAGTCTGATCGTGTATATTAGATACATTTGGAATATTGGTGGCGATGTAAATGCCCCTCGTTTTGTCAATTGAGAATGGTAGGCACTATTGATGCTCTAGTAATACTGGTAATATAGTGGGGCCAGGTACCTGCTCCGAGGGGACGACTGGTATTAAATATTGTTGTTTCTTGAACATGTTTTATTGCATTTTGTTTTTTTTCTGCTTCACGCTGAGGTACCAGATAGTTTGAACAACAGCAGTTTGTGCTCGTCGCTGTTGTAGGATGTGCTCCGCGTGCACATCGTATGCCAATGCAGACGTCTTTCTCTTTTGTTCGGATACAGTACGTATAAGGTGCACAATATGACCCCGTTGCCTCTTTCGCGCTCTTGTGGTTCATGTCTTTCATCTATTTCGACGTGCTAAACTGCACTTCACAAGTCGTGCTCCTACTCACAGCTTTTGGACAGACCCCCGCGGTTTCAAGCCTGGGCTCGCTTGCTGCTCCCAGCCACGATCGACTACTGGACGGGAAAAAAAAAGCATTATAAGCTTTTCCATGAAGGCGAAACGGTCCTTATTTTTCTGTCCGGATTATTACTATTACGGGGGACCATACCATACCATACCATAGTGTACCATACCATAGTGTACCATAGTGTAGTGTAGTAAATAGGACTGAATGTTGTTATTATGGGGGTCCATAGTTAACGGGACCAAATTTTGTTAGTAAAAATAGGTAAATATATAGGTTTTTATGTGTACCATAGGTCCTGTTAACTATGTACCCCCGTAATAGTAAAATTAGGTAAATATATAGGATTTTATGTGTACCATAGGTCCTGTTAACTATGGACCCCCGTAATAGTAACTCAACTGCGACCGTACCAGGTATCGAATACGGTATGCCGCCACTTCTATTTCGGCATCCGTGCCCGAAACGGTCTGCATTTTTTTTTATTGATGTTGAATTTGCTAAGTTTACTCCTTATCGCCTATTACGCGTGTGTAGTGTTGACTATTGACTGTTGTTGATGTGCTGACTGTTTCCTTCTCGCTCTGTTTGGCAGTGCCTGTGTCCGAGCGGGTCAGGACATTTTTCATGCCGTTTGTAGCTTGAAGAGCTAACTTTACTCTTTATTATTAATACTACGTGCAATACTGAATACTGCTCTAAATGCCTGCCCTACCTAACTGGTTGCTTATCGCTCTGTCTTTTCCTCAGTGTCTGTGCCTGAACTTGTGTGGAACTCTGATGAGTACAAAGAGATGGGGGCTTTGGACAAGGTGGGGAAGCCCGGCGGATTGGGGTGGCCAGGAACCATGCGGCTCAGCACCGGCTCGCAGCTATTAGGTACGATTATCCGGTTACCCCTGATGCACCATGGTATGTATGGTATATGGAACGCTTTAACCGTTGGCGTAGACAATATATGGTGTCACATATGGGACAATTGAGAGTGTTGTGATTGTACTTTGGGCGTTTTGGTTGCAGACCAGTATGCTACGTTTTTGTTGTGTATATATGGGACAGTTTTACACGATCTGTGGAAGGCTTTCGTTGTGCACGGGACGCTTTAGTTTTGTATGAGACGTTCAAGTCGTATATGGGACGCCTTTTGTTTCTTAAGGGGACGTGTAGTTGTATGCGCGGGACGCTGCGTTACTGTCAAGGTAGGAGTGTTCTTGACATGAAACCATTCTTTCTTTCTTTCTACACCTCGCTACCTCGACATCCACCACGACCAGTGTCCGCACCGATTCTTCGATCCTATTGATAATGCCAATGGAGAGATACAAGCTCTGTGGTCACAGACAATTGCGTCAACAGCGGAGATACTACACTGTTGTGCAGTAAGCAGGGTAGACAATGGAAGTCGGGGTGCATGGAATGCTCTCGTCGCGCCTGGGATGGTTTACTTGGCTGCAGTATGGGACACTCGAGTCGCGTATGGTTGTGGGATGCCCTTAGTATGGTTGTATGGGCCACTATTACTATGACTATTGCTGTTACTATCAATGCTAATATTAATACTATGACACCTTTTATACTACAGCAGTATAATGCACACGGCGCTTTTATTGGTGGCCGGGGACTATACGACTCAGTGCGGGCTTGCAGTTTCTACTGTACGAATACTCGATACGATACTATTGATAGTACTGGAATACGTTTAGAGCCACCCCATCCGCCTCAATGGTGGAGTGGTGGATGGGCCATACGTACGTACGCTGGAAAAATAGACCGGGACAACAAAATGTAGTTTTGGGATAAGGTTATAAGAGGCTTAGCTTTTGGATGAGACCAACTATTTCTCGGGTTTCAGGAACTGAGTTTTATTGCCGAAGGTAAGACCAACTATTTCGTGGGGTCCAAGCACTGAGTTTTTAGGCCGAATGTACCCGGGTTGTCGGCAATTTTTTTTTTTTAAAGAGTCCCGGGAGCGGATCCGCGGGCAAGGAGGGAGTTCCCAACATCTCCGGAGACGTTTTCCTCCCGGGGTCGTTCCCTCACTAATTTCAAAATGGATTATCCACACTAAATCCAACATAAATCGTCCGCACGCTAAATTTAATAAATATTTTTCCCACAACCCAAGACAAAAAATCCAGCACAAAAATCTTCGTAACTTATTTGTCAAAGAAGTTGGAAAAAGTCGATAAAAATTACAAAAGGGGTTTTCAAAGCTCGAGTCAGAATCGAAGAGCAGTCAAAACTAAGCAAGATAGCCACTGCTACACTAAAGTCAAGATAAAAGTCCGTTTCCCACTTGGGGTCGTACCCGCACTAAATTCAAGTTCAAAATACTCACGTTTGATTCAAGATAAAAGTACGTGTATTTATGAGAACTACTTGATAATGCGTCAGCCGAGCGTCAGCTATTCAGGTTATAATGAGACCATGATTGTCACTATTAATACGAGTCGAGTAGTTACACACACTGCTTCAGTGAACTTGGCCGGTGCTGCCGGATCTTCGGGTTGACCATTATCGCGTTTTTTTTGTCCTTTTTTTCCGGTTAAAAACCGGCGAACAACCGCGTTTTTTCCCCCATAAAGCCGTTTACTCGTGAAACGCCTGCCGGGTTTCCAAAAACCGTTGAAACGGTTTTTTTTTCTGTAAAAGGTGCCCAACCCTACCCCCGAGGTACAGTAAGTTTATAACCGGCGACCCCTGCTCTGCTGCTCTTGGTTTTGCCTTCTCGTGGCAGATATGCTTGCTACTATTCAGTCCCGCCTGGCCGAGGTGAAGTTTCCTTTTCTCGTCATGCACGACCCCGAAGGTGAGATAGCGTTTCGAAGATTAAAAAGTAGGGATGACTTCGTGTTGGTTATCGGCTATCATATAGATTTTTTTTCGATATATCGAAATATGGAACCTTCCATGTATCGTATCGAACGTGTTTTTTTGCCCTCCATCCCAGGCGGCATACCCTGGCATCCCCTGGTATCCCCGGTTTTTGTTTATGCAGATGTTGACCAAACGCTTCGGTATACCTGATGCCTGGTACCAGATATCGAATATCGAAATCGTACATATCGATTACCTAGTTTTTTGTTTATCGGAATCCTGGCGAACTCGATTCCGATATCGATATCCGATTTCCGATATCGAACACTAGTTCTGATCCCCCAGTGGGTAGGTACCACTCAGGTGTCGAAGTGGAAAATTATTATCGTGTATACTTTTTTTTAAAAACTGCAAATACGTCAGCTGTGAGTTCGACCAATGGAGTGCTTGATACTCCACTTGGCATGGCGCGTAAGACACCGGGCCGTGTGTACCGGACGTACACAATGTTGTGTTCTGTATCCCGGTACCAAATTTCTTCGAGTAGTCCGATTTATGTGTTGTCTATGTACCATGTTGTAATCGCCTTTCCAGATGGGTCTTCTGCACCGCAGGTTTATCACATGTGCACCATCTTGTAGCATGAGGGCTGCTCATATTAAATAGCATATTCCGGGTGATGTGCTGCCATTTTGTGATTCATATGCTGCTGTGCTGCGGAGCTATATATGTATACAAGTAAGCGCATTCCGATGGGTATACTCTGCGCTGTGCGATAGCGGTTACAAAGTTCCCCTTAGTTGAAAGCTTGAAATCCTTGGGGGGGCGTCTGTCGCAATATCGAAAGGGCGTACCCTGGTACAAAGCAAGCAGGCGTTTCTATTTATACTCTGGTGTGTGTACGACGAGATAGGTTCGACGATGTGTGGATGACTTGCTGAAGTGGACGTGAAATTGTACTCCTGCTGCTATAGTCACCACGAGTTTGCATCTTCTCTTGGTAGTGTAAAAAAAAATCAAATCGTGGGGTTTGCGTTGTCCTGGCGGGCTCTGGCTAGGCGGAAACACATCCCCTAGGTTCTTGCTATTAATAGTTTCCGCGACTTTGAACCCCCAGTGGTCGCGACACGGACCTTGGCCGGAGTTCAAACTTGAGCGGTGTGTGCACGAGGGCCGCCTGCGTTCCCCGCGGCCGAGAGCACGAGAAAAGACCCCGGCCGGAAGAGACGTGCAACAAAAGTCCATTATATACATATACATATAACGCGTCTGGCCGACAGACTAAATGTTTTGCTCGTTGCTCCCTGCCTCCCTGCCCCCCCCCCCCCCCCTCTCCCCCCCCCCATCCCCTTCCTACCCTCCTCCCCCCTGCTACCTCCTCCCCCCCCCCCCCGCCCCCCCCCCGCCCCCCGCTCCTCCATTTTCCCTCCACCTCTCCCTTCCGCCGCCCTTCCCCTCTCCCCTTCCGCCCCCCTTCTCTCCTCCCCGTTTTCCCCTCCCTTCCTTCTCATATAATAGACGGGGTCGTTCGCTTCGAGGGCACGCAGATGCTGCTCAAGGAGGCAACCACTCCGACTGACATCGCCCGGGGCAGGGAGCTGAAGGAGATGCTAGGCATGAAACATGACCTGCTTTCCAACGCCTCGCAGGAGATGGTCGACACCTACGTTGATTGGGCGGGGGCCAGACTGGAAGCGCGAACCAATGAGAAGGCATGAGGCTGGAGGTTGCGGACCAATCTGCAGGCGTGGGCTGGAGGCGCGGACAAAGTAGGAGGCAGGAGATTGTCAAGGCGTACGTTGATTGGGCGGGGGTAAGGCAGGGGGTGCGGACCAATCAGGAGTCGTAGGGATGGAGGCGCGGACCTATTTGGAAGTGTGAGTGAGGCTGGAGGCGCGGACTAATCAGGAGACGTGGGGGATGGGTGGGCTCGAACCAACCAGGACGCGCCAGGATGGAGCCGTGATCACTACGTACGTTGAATGGGCGAGGGTGAGGCTAGATGCGCGGGCCAATCAGGAGGCGTGAGTGAAACGCCTTCCGGCTTGAGTGGTTGGGGTTGTGGGTGGCGGCACCGCGAACAAAGGAAAACGATTTTAAGCCGGGCGTAGCAGCGAGCGGCAGCGGTGATTGGCGCAAGGAGAGATAATTGAGGTGCTGTGGCAGGCGAAGGGGTGGGGCGGGGGACGAAACGCTTCCCTGGTGGTACTAGAGTGCTAGAATGGTGGAGTGCTGTAGGGCCATTATGTCTCTAAAATGTAGGGAACGTTTGAATGAAATTTTGATACTGATATACAAAAGGTCCTCATTTTGAGGCGCAGGATGATATGTCGCTTCACAAAGAAACCGTTCATCTCCCGTGCTGACGACCGAAGAGATTCCGGTGGATGGTGGGGTAAGGAGGCGTTTTCGCGGACGCGATGGGGGGAAGGGGTATACCGGTAGAGGGCGCTATGCCCGGCATGGTTGACGGTGCTGTGGTTACGAAGAGGTTATGGTGAGCAGCACTGTCTATGCACGGACGAATCTAAACCGTCCTGGTGATGTTTCAACAACGGCATCACCCTACTGATAAGAGGAGTAGTACTTCTTGGTCTCTGATACGAACATCAATCGGTTATATAGAACCCGTTTGGATTCTGCTGGCAGCATCAATCGATACTACAGGACCAGTTTGGATTCTGCTAGGAGCATCATTCGGTGATATAGTACCCGTTTGGATTCTGATTGGAGCACCAACCGGCAATAAAGTATCCGTTCGGATTCTGATAAGAGCATCAATCGGTAATATAGGACCAGTTCGGATTCTGAGAGGAACATCCGTCGGTAATATTGCGCCCGATTGGATTATCAGAGGAGCATCAATCTGTAATATAGTTGCCTGTTGGACTCTGGTATGAATATCTAACGTGGCCTATGTTTCCGTCCAGAGCGGTGCCGTATAGGTTCGTTGCCCTCCGTGTTGATGGTGCTAGGCAAGTGATATTTTTTCTTTGCTTGAGGGGGCGCTTAAGAACGGAGCATTTTGAGGCGCGGTGGCTCGTGAAGGGGTTCGTAGCGGCGGAGGGGTCGCTGAGCGTCAAAGAGTTTTGAACACTTTACCTGCCAGGTAGACCCTCGTGGTGGTGATGGAGGAGCAGAGGGCGGAAGTTACAGCAGTGAGGAGGAAGTTTTGAGGCCTGTAACGCCTTTTAGGGTAAACTGCAGTTTAGGGGCAAGCCCCACAAAATTCGAAGTACGTTGTCCCCCAAACGGAACTGCAGCCGTAACCGTAAGCCGAACAGCTGCCGAACAGCCCTGAAACGCTTCAATATAGGGGTGGAGCACTTTTGCACCAACACGTTTCAAACCTGGGACATACCATCTACAGATTGATCATCATCTATCTAGCTGTAGCCGTTGTGCAAGGTTGTGCGGGATCTGCATGGCGTATATCCACCCAGGAAACCTGCCGTAGATGATGCAGATTGTATTATAAGGCTCCCTCCCACCCACCCGGCAACATGAGCTAGATCATACAGATCATGCAGATTATACAGATCATGCAAAATCGGGAACATATCCGCCTTAAACGATGTAGATCACCAAGTGGGAATGATCTATCTGACCTGTCGGAGGTGTGGAAGAGTATCATATTTTATCTCATCTCATCTCATCTCATCTCATCTCGGTAGACACGAAATTTGGCGAGGCATGCACGAGCTTTTTTTTTGTCTCATCATGTAGGTGTTTGTACTACATTGTAGACGTGGAATACCCTCATCCTGAGCATGGATTTAGAAAAATAAAAATCTTTCGGGGAGGGGAAGGTGGGGCGGAACTACAGTGGACGTGCGTTTTTTTTCTGTTTTGTTATTGTCGTGTTTCTGTTCCGTTTTTGTGTTTGTTGGAGTGCGATAGTGTGGCAGGCGGTAGCATTGGTGGCAATACTGCTGCTGCTGCTGCTGCTGCTGCTACTACTGCGATTTTGTCGTTTTTTCGTCTTGGGCGCGTTTTATGGGGGCCTGTAGTAGTAATATTAATAGTACTGCTTGGCATGTTGGTGGTGCGTTGTAGTACTATTTGTAATACCAGGTATACAGCAGTACTGGCATGCCGGTGGAAGACTGTGCAGTACTTACAGTACACATATTAGTGTACGGCAGTAGACGTATTGGTGCAAGTATACTAGCTGCCATACTGGTGGAAGTCATGATGTAGTGTATGGGGTTTTCGTCTCAAATAGATTCGTGGCAAAGCTGCATGTCTAGCATTGCTGCAATGTAGGTGACACCATTTACTCTGTCATCTCGTCGTCGTGTTTTTTTTTTTTTTTTTTCGGTACATTATGTGGTCACCTGTTTTGGTTGGTAGATATATTGGTAGATTGGTAGATGGATGCACTGCCATGATGATGGCAGGCTGTGGTTGTACTGGCTGGCATACCTTTTGGGTACATTGTGCGTACATTGGAGCCGGTACTTGTTGTGTTTTCCGTCTTATTTTGTTTTTGGGGGTGGGCTTGTCCGGCGAAATCGACGAGAGATAATATTTGACAGATCGGACAGATGAGGTCCTCTTGGAGGACAGATCAGGCAGGTCATATTTTCAGGACAGATGAGGAAGATGCTCTTTTTCAGGATATATATCAGATAGATGATATTTTGTGGTCATATCAGTTCCTATTTTCTGGACAGATCAGGCAGATGCTCTGTTCATGACAGACGAGGCAGATCCTCTTTTCACGACAGATGAGGCAGATCCTCTTTTCACAACAGATCACAGATCCTCTTTTCACGACAGAACAGGCAGATCCTCTTTTCACGACAGATCACCAGGTCTCTCCTTTTCAGGATATAGGTCATCAGGTCCGTTTTTCAGGACAGATCAGACAGGTCCTTTTTTCACGACAGATCAGACGGGTCCTCTTTTCGGGACATATGAGGTCCTGTTTTCGGGATATCCCAGATAGATGCTCTTTTTAGGACTCATCATATCCTCTTTTCGAGCCAGACACATTCGACACATCCTCTTTTCACTATATATTGATCGTGATCTAGATCATGCGCGGCCGATAGATCTATCCATCCATGTTTATAGATCTCTGTCCTGTTAGTACCTTATGGCGTTTGATCAACTGTGTTTTCCCACCGGGTGAGGTGTGCATGGTGCGGCTAAACAGTAAGGTTCACCATCTATCTCCAGACGGCAAATAAATAGGGATCTGCAGCAGATAATATTGTCATTGAAAGATGATCTACTATTAATATATTAATACGAGATTTGTCCGATTGGGTGACAAGTTGAGAACTTGGGCACGGTCTGCATGTGCCCCCGTGTGTGAGCCCTGCCTACAGTACCAGGTCCTTCGATATTTCGTATATTGATGTGGTTTGAAGCTTCAGTAGGCTACTGAAGCCGTCAGCAAGCTACTGAAGCCGTCAGCGGGCTACTGAAGCCGTTAGCAAGCTACTGAAGCCGCAGTACTGAAGCAGTCAGTAGGCTACTACTACTGTACACATAGCCTGCCGTGGTCCTTTTTTTTCCACTCAGCAGGAACCAGCACGGATGATCGTTTTTTCTACAGTAGTAGTATTAATTGTTATTGCCCTTGATGAAATGCACTCGAGCGGTGTTCTCAGTTGGCTTGTCTCTTTTTTTGTGAAGTCGCAGGTGGAGTTGTTGAGAGTGACGGGAGAGGCCAGTCGGGACCAGCACAGATGGAACCCCAGAGTGCTGTGTTTGGCTCAGGCAGAGCGTCTACTTGTAGACTATCGGTACCACTTGTTATAGTACTCGGCGGGGACATATATCCAGCAGCAGCACACGAAGACGGAACGAGCACCCGCACCAGTACCACAGCAATGGGATCGATATCATTGAGGTGTAATTGGGGTTGCAGGGCTAAATACAAGGCTGTTGGCCAACGAAAAACGAAACATGAACGGGGCGAGATCTCCAACAATCAGGCAGAAAGCTGACGACGCTCTCTTGGCCAAAGCAAACATGTCGGTTGTTTATTACAACGACAGATTGGCAAGAGATCTCTGTACCGCGAAATAGTTATTGTTGGCGAAATGAGAACTGAGGTGGATGCATGCTCTAGGGGGCAAGAGCTTGCCGCCGGCGTCCTACGGTATCCTCCCAAACCTGAAAAAAGCCCATTTTTTGTTGTGTGTTGTTACACATTCGACAGATCGACGTATTTTCAACTGCCGGGATATTATTTTTGCGAGTACTGTGATAGAGTATCCTGGTTTATAGTATATAGACCAACCATCAGTAGGAACCGTTAGATACTATTCTAGTAATTGGATCTTATTCCTTTTACCGTCTGGAATAAGATGTCTTGTATTTGTAATACCGGTGTACAGGTTAGTATTCTTCCGTACACGTTTCCCTTCTACCGTCTGGAATAAGATATATATTTCGTAGTTGTAGTGTCCGGTACGCAGGCTAGTATTCCTCGTACACGTACGTATCCCGTTTGGATTAAGATATTTGTATTCGCGGACATTATACGCAGATTTAGCATCTGAGTAGCCGAGGAGACAGAGATGTACGCACGTGGTATGTTCGTACGTCAGGTTCTACGAGGTGTTGTACTGTTGAAGTCGAGGGTAACGCATGCACCCTTACGGGGTGTTGCACTATTGAATTTGAGGATATAGCATGCACCCTTGCCAGTAGATTATAGCCGGTTGAAGCCAGATGATACTTCTGGCTTCAAAAAGGATCTGCTTCCCCCCCCCCCCCTCCCTTCTCACTCTTCTCACTTGCCCTTTTTGAGCAAGCTTCGCACCAATAAAGTAAGAGAACTCCAACAAGAACTAGGTCTGAGTTTGACCAAGCACAGACACCTGTGCCACACCTCTTCTGTGGATCTAATTCATCTTCCCTTGGAACCCTTGCTGCTCTCCCTCATCACAGTACCGAAGCATACGATGAGGATCGCAAAATACAAATAAAGGCGAGAAGTAGAAAGTAATCAATTAACTGCTGTTGTTGTAAAAGACCTACGATAGTTCGTATGCAATTTTTTAGTAGTATGCAATTTTTTAATAGGACTGGTAGTTTTTTTTGTTGTCGCACAAGAAGAAATCCACTCCTCCTGTTGTCGTGATGTAAAATACCTGCTTGTGCTATAGTATGCGAAGTTGTTGTTGGCCAAATGAGAAATGAGGTGGATGCATGTGCTCTAGGGGGCAAAAAACATGACTAAGTGCTATGGAAATATCATATTTTTATTATGCTTGCCTTCAGACAAAATAGCGTAGATGCCGTTCCTATATAAACCAAATCAACTATCTTTCCATAAATCAGTAGTATCCCTCATGCACTTCTCTGCCTGTCGTTTCCAAATTCGCAATCCCCATATCGTATGGGGGGTATATATATAGGGTAGCCCTATATATACTGATACCAGGCTCTACTGCTATTGTAGTATGCGAATGACGACGCTTTGTTGGCCAATGAAAAACATTTTGTGGGTTGTTACACATTCGACAGATTGACATGTATTTTCAACTGGCGGGTTATTATTTGCGAGTACCGACACGTACGATGAGGATCGCAAACAAATAAAGGCGAAAAGTAGAAGGTATTCAACTGCTGCCGGCGGCGTCCTACGGTATCTTCCCAAAACTGAAAATAAGACCATTTTTTGCCGTTCGCTGCTGTAAAAGACCTGCGATAGTATGCATTTTTTTGCCATTCGAGACGGATACAGCAATACAGTAGCACTCGTAGATAATTTTGCTTTGGCACAAAAAGTATCCCACAATACCTGGTATAGTATGCGAATGGAAACGCAAAGTACACCAAAAAAATATTATTTTAGCTCGTGCCAGGATACACGATAGACGCTCGATCTCGACAGAGACTCAGCCCACGGACAACCCGCGCGGTGGCGGGCAAGATCAACTAGTATATATGACGGGCTCGAAGAAATGAGGTGGATGCATGCTCTAGGGGGCAAGAGCTTGCCGGCGGCGTCCTACGGTATCCTCCCAAAACTGAAAAAAAAACATTTTTTGCCATTCGAGACGTTTGTTGTACTGATAGACGAAATGCATTTTTTTTGCCATTCGAGACGGATACAGCACTCTGCAGTACAGTAGTACTCGTGGATAATTTTGCTGTGACACAAAAAGTAACCCACTCCTGTTGTACTGTAAAATACCTGGTATAGTATGCGAATGGAAACGTGAAGTACACCAAAAAAGTATTATTTCAGCTGGTGCGACGAGATACACGATAGACGCTCTCGATCTCGACAGAGACTCAGCCCACGGGCAACCCGCGTGGTGGCGGGCAAGATAAACTAGTCTAGATGATGGGCTCGAAGAAATGAGGCGGATGGATGCTGTAGGGGGCAAGAGCTTGCCGGCGGCGTCCAACGGTATCCTCCCAAACCTGAAAAGAAGCCCATTTTTTTCCCTTCGTCACGTTTGTTGTACTGTAAAAGACCTGCTCGTGCGACGTTAGACGAACCACCGTTGTTGTACAGGAACTACAAAAGACCTGCTCGCGCGACGATAGACGATAGGCACTCGATCTCGACAGAGACTCAGCCCACGGGCAACCCGCTCGGTGGCGGCAGAGATCAACTAGTATATAGATGACGGGCTCGAAGACATGAGGTGGATGCATGCTCTAGGGGGCAAGAGCTTGCCGGCGGCGTCTTACGTATCCTCCCAAACCTGACAAAAAGCCCATTTTTTACCACTCGAGACGGATACAGCATTAGTGGTACCCGTAGATAATGTTTTTCATATATTTCGTGCACACCAGCGGCCAATGCGCTGCACTGAGCGTAGGACCCAAGCGTCTGAGCCAACTCTTGTATTCATCGCCACCCTTGCACAACAAGACGGCACTACAGCAGTAGCAGGCACCTGGTCTGGTGTATAGACGTATCCCCAACTCGGTATGATATATGGGATATGTTGGTGGTATGGTATATGGGAATAAGGGATATGGGATGTGTTGGTGGTATGGTATATGGGAATAAGGGATATTGGTGGTATCGTATATGGGAATATGGGAAAACCACCGTATGTGGAAAGGTATGTTGGTGTTGACGGTATGGTACAGGAAAAACACAGCATATGGTATGGTGCGTTTGCGGTATGGTACCATGGTACGATGTCGTGGATGTATGATATGGCTAAATTTGCCTGGTGGTATGGTATGTTTCAGTATTTAAGGTCCGCGAGAGTCGAATACGTCGTACGAATATCATCTGTAACGAGCTTATATATCGGCCATTGGAAAGTGTTCGAAAATATAAGCCTTGCGGACAGACAGACAGACAGATTTGCATTTACCGAAACAGAGACTCTGTTCTACAAACTGAGAATAGATGATCTAGATCGTGCTGCGCGAATAGATTCTATAGATAGATCGTCTGATACATCCCTGATCTGCCTTATTATATAGATATGATTTTTATTGCCCTCGATGAAATGCATTCGAGCGCTATTCTCAGTTTGCTTGTCTATTGTTTTGTGAAGTCGCAGGTAGAGCTGTTGCGAGTGACGGGAGGGGCCAGTCGGGACCAGCACGGACGGAACCCCAGAGTGCTGTGTTTGGCTCAGACAGAAAACGTCTACCTGTTGACTAACGGTACCACTTGTTACGGTACTCGGCGGGGACATATATATATATGTATATATCCAGCAGCAGCACACGAAGACGGAAAGAGCACCCACACCAGTACCACAGCAATTGGATCGATATCATTGAGGTGTAACTGGGATTGCAGGGCTATAAATACAAGACTGTTGGCCAACGAAAAACGAAACCTGAACGCGTAGAGATCTCCAACAATCAGTCAGAAGCTGACGACGCTCTATTGGGTTATTATTTTTGCGAGTACCGAACATACGATGAGGATCGCAAAACACGAATAAAGGCAAAAATTATAAAGTAATCAACTAACTGTTGTTGTAAAAGACCTACGATAGTAGTATGCAATTTTGGGTCATTCTTTTTGCGAGCACCGAAACATAGGACGAGGATCGCAAAATTCGAATAAAGGCGAAAAGTAGAAAGTAATCAACTACTGCTGTTGTTGTAACAGACCGACGATAGTTTGTATGCAATTTTTTTAGTAGTAGTGGTTTTCAGGCTCTACTGCTGCTATACGAGTATATAGTATGCGAGTGACGACGCTTTGTTGGCCAATGAAAAACATTTTGTGGGTTGTTACACATTCGACAGATTGACATGTATTTTCAACTGGCGGGTTATTCATTATATTGTATGCGAGTACGGAAACATACCATGACGATCGCAAACAAATAAAAAAGGCGAAAAGTAGAAAGTAATCCACTGCTGCCGACGGCGTCCTACGGTATCCCCCCCCCCCCTAACCTGAAAAAAGGCCCGTTTTTTGCCTTTCGCTGTTGTAAAAGACTTGCGATAGTATGCATTTTTTTGCCATTCGAGACACAGATAATTTTGCTGTGTGTGGCACAAAAAGTATCCCACTCCTGTTGTACTGTAAAATACCTCCTATAGTATGCGAAGGGAAACGCGAAGCACACCTGAAAAGTATTATTTCAGCTCGTGCCACGATACACGATAGACCCTCGATCTCGACAGAGACTCAGCCCACGGGCAACCGCGCGGTGGCGGGCAAGATCAACTAGTATAACAGATGACGGGTTCGAAGAAATGAGGTGGATGCATGCTCTAGGGGGCAAGAGCTTGCCGGCGGCGTCCTACGGTACCCTCCCAAAACTGCAAAAAAGCCCATTTTTTTCCTTAATGCATTCGAGACGTTTGTTGTACTGATGTACTGGCAGACACAATGCATTTTTTTGCCCTTCTGTTATGATACTGCTTGGATACAGCACTCTGCAGTACAGCAGCACTCGTCGATAATTTTGCTGTGACGCAAAAAGTTACCCACTCCTCCTGTTGTACTCTAAAACACACTGGTATAGTATGCGAATGGAAACGCAAAGAACACCAAAACAATATTATTTCAGCTCGTGTCACGATACACGATTGACGCTCGATCTCGACAGAGACTCAGCCCACGGGCAACCCGCTCGGTGGCGGCAAAGATCAACTAGTATAGATGACGGGCTCGAAGAAATGAGGTGGATGCATGCTCGAGGGGGTAAGAGCTTGCCGGCGGCGTCTTACGGTATCCTCCCAAACCTGAAAAAAAGCCCATTTTTTGCCATTCGAGACGGATACAGCAGTAGTAGTACTCGTAGATAATGTTTTTCATCTATTTCGCGCACACCAGCGTCCAGTGCGCTGCACTGATCGTAGGACCCAAGCGTCTGAGCCAACTCTTGTATTCATCGCCACCCTTGCACAACAAGACAGCACTACAGCAGTAGCAGGCACCTAGTCTGGTGTATAGACGTATCCCCAACTCGGTATGGGATATGGGATATGTTGGTGGTATGGTATATGGGAATAAGGGATATGTTGGTGGTATGGTATATGAGAATATGGGAAAACCACCGTATGTGGAAAGGTATGTGTTGACGGTATGGTACGGGAAAAACACAGCATATAGTATGGTGCGTTTGCGGTATGGCACCATGGTACGATGTCGTGGATGTATGATATGGCTAAATTTGCCTGGTGGTATGGTATGTTTCAGTATTTAAGGTCCGTGAGAGTCGAATACGTCGTACGAATATCATCTGTAACGAGCTTATATATCGGCCATTGGAAAATGTTCGAAAATATAAGCCTTGCGGACAGACAGACAGACAGATTTGCATTTACCAAAACAGAGACTCTGTTCTACAAACTGAGAATAGATGATCTAGATCTTGCAGCGCGAATAGATTCTATAGATAGATCGTCTGATACATTCCTGATCTGTCTTATTATATACCAGGTATATGATAGATCCTGAACAACCAGTCAGAATGGCGGTTGCTATTAACAGGCGAATCATCATGAACGATTAATAGGTACCAGGTACTGTCACAGTAGGTGATTTAGTCTAGTGTTGTGTAGCGTATGAATAGAGCAGCATCATCATCATCATTTATCTTCTGCTCCAGGTGTGAACCAGAAATAATAGTGGTCATCGACACACTACAGGCCTTGGTAGCAGGATCAAAAGCCCTCTGAAACAAACGACATGTCGTGTTTCAAGAAAGAACAGAAGAAGAAAAGCAAGTATTCCCCCCGCCTCACCCCCCCCCCCAAAAAAAAGCGCAACAACAAATCGGCACAGCCAAGAGTAGGCAGAGCTAACATAATATTAAATAGCTACTACAGTACGTAGCTAGGCTCGTCTTTGGGGGCGCAATCGCACGCCGCTTGCTTAAAAGGCTCCAAGGAGGTTCTGCCCTATGTGTAGGCTATCTCTCTACGCACGTACGTGACATGGTTGCTCTGAATGCAGCTGCGATGACAACAACTGTTGTTACAGCAGCAGCAGCTGTACATACATACAACTAACTTCATAACATGCGGCCCACAATTCATTACTCCTACTCCTACTACTACTAACTACTTGTATGTAGGACGCAAGCAACAAAAACTGACAAACAAACCACAATGCAGAAGATTGAAAATAATATTAGCAATACACGGTCTCTGCCAGGCCATAAATAACTAGTAGGCGTACGTATAGCAGTTGGAAAACATATTTCGCGAGGTTTGTAGGCATCAATGCCCGTATAGATAGATACATGCATGCATGCATTTCCCGTATAACAATCGAGAGGTGGGCGCGCGTATGGTAAACACAACAAATGGATCAAACCCCGTCACCCACACACAGCAACGCTATTATTGCAATGCAGCAGGTTGTTTGTGTACCACACATCCTGGCTGCGATGCCTCCGCTCGCCCGCAGGGACAAACCCCCCTGACCCCCACCTCCACTCTCAACACCCTATCCACCAACAATGTTACATCTGGGATGAAGAGCACTTTCTCGGAAGTTTCGATAGTTTAGCCCACCAATCAATCAGCCGGAGGGAGGCGACAATTCCGGGAAGACATATTTCGAGGAAAAATCGATAGTTAGCTCACCAGTCAGCTAGCTGTACGTGGGCAAGAGAATTTCGACGCTGACCCCAACAAATGGAGAGAACATAGTTTTCTAGGAATTTTCTAGGAATTTTCCAGGAAATTTCGACACTCAGCCCACCAACCAACTCAAGGCAAAATATAAATTACGAGGAAAAATTCACCCCTCACGTCAACTGACTGGAGTCAAGAGACACTTCGAGGAAATTACGACACTCAACCAGCCAACAACTGGAGGGAAGACGACTTCCCAGGAAAGATTCCGACACTCGGTTCATTAACCAACAGGGGGGGGGCTGAGATTTTTCAGACATTAAGCCTGTCAACCAATTGGAATGGAAAAAAATGTTCCAGGAAATTTCGACGGTCGGCGGCGACAGCATTCTTCCAGGAAGGTGGATGGCTGATACCGTAGTCCTCGGTACTTTATTTAGTTTACCAATCAATGCACACACATACATTGTGATATGATGGGATAAAGACGCTTATCATGCTGATGGCGACAACCGTACTAGCCGCAATCCCACGCTGAATAGCAACAACTAACGCACTAACGCACTAACCCTAAGCCAAAGTATGCGTGTAATATCCACACCTACAACAAAACAGAACAGAACAGAACAGGACCCAGCAGGACCGAACCCCTCTCCCCCCCAAAAAAAAACGAAAACATTTTCATTTTAAGAGCAAGCCGGCCACCAAATGCCCCGCCCCCCTCGATGCGCCCTCGCCCAACGGCAACAAACAGCAACAAGTAGGACATATATTCGCAAGCACGACGGGACTGCAAAGAGAGCGAGGGAGGGAGGGAGGGAGGGAGGGACACGACAAACGCCTAACACCGGTACCCGATTGGGGGGGAAACACGTACACATCCTGCCGCATGCCTGCATCGATTCAGCTCTAACGGCCGCGGAGTAGTAGCTGCCTGGTGCGTCGGCAAGACTCGAGCGACTTTTCTCCTGGGAGAAGAACATAATCCTTGCGGCACAACCAGACGTAAACCCGACGTATATATTAATGCAACACAACCAGCAAAAATAGGGAGCCGAATAATAGTATACCCTGGGGCAAAACTCTCCGCCCCTCCCCCCCCCCCCACCTATGATACCAAAGCACGGTTGCTTGCTGGAGACGAAAATCTGGTGGACAAATACGTTGACCATGCAGACTAGATTTACAGAAAGGAAGACAAAAAGGAAACGAGGCACGAAAATTGACTGTTATGTTTTCTAGTTCCGGTGTGGTGGGCGGCCTCTGAGGCATGCTTGGAAAGTTTAAGCTGGAAGGATCCTTGAAGCTATGCCTGAGACCATGCTTGAAGTTAGGTGTAACGTGTCTGAAGCCATACTTGAAGCCACGGGTAACGTGCCTGAAGCCGTGCTCGAGTTGCTTGCAGACGTGCCTGAAACATGCCTGAAGTCACTCTTCGAGTCATGCTTAAAGTCTTGCTCAACGTCACCCTTGAAGCGTGCTTAAAGTCACCCGAAACCATGCTTGAATCCACGCTTAAAGCCACGCTTAAAACCTACTTGAAGCCGTGCTGAAAGACACGCTCCAGCAATTCTTGAAGTCATGCATAAAAAAGGCACGCTCGCCACCCCCCCCCCTCGCGACACAAGAAGGTTGTACCGTGGCATGCCATGCATCAGTACACTGATCCTTGAATAGGGAAACGTTTTTTACGTACGTATCGGAACATGCAACCCAAAACATCCAAGCGAAGTCATCAGCGGTAGCACCCTCGTCAGGTCAGGTCACCGCGACCTTCTGTGCGGTCGCAGGGCCGCGAAAGCAGCAGCAGCAGCAGCAGCAGCAGCGTAACGCTACCACCGTGTCAGCTATATCCGAGCAGCAGGGTAACGGTTCTACTTGTGCTACCACTGCTGTACTACTACGGCACCGACGGAACGGGAGGACACAACAAGATTCATCACGAGGGACGCGAACAGGAACAGGAACAGGAACAACAACAACAATAACTACACTACGACTACTACTCTTGGTTTCACATTTCTTCTTGGTTCTAGGAGCACGTGACAGTCGCATCGAGACGGTACCAGGACCTGAAAAAAAAAGGACATAACTGACGACTTACACACAACAAGGAAGGACCGAACAAGACGAGACGAGACAAAACATGCTAGCAGCGACAAAATCGCCACACCTTTTCGGCAAGGAGGAGCATTAGACGAAAGAAGACAAAAAAAAAAACAAATTCAACAACAAAACGATAAAAAAACCACCACAAGCTGAAATGAACTGCGGCGGCTTGTTGCCTTAACCCACTAAGTAAGGCAATAAGTCGCCCAAACTCGCGTCGATGATGGTGAAAATTCGCTCAAAATCACCCAAAATCAGCGTGTCCATAACGGCGCAAAAACACGCCAACTTGCCATCCAAATTCGTACGGAAAATATGGCGCACAATCGCCCAAAATTACCCAAACTCGCACCGATAATGACACAAAATCGCAAATAAAGCGCGTCGACAACGGCAAAAACCAAACGCACGAAACCACGCAAAATCGCCAAATTAATGGCGACACAGTAGCTTGAAACCGCATCGACAATTCGTTGTTTTTTGCAGTCGGTCGAGTCCAGGCGAGGCCGTTCTCCGCCCCTTGAGACTCACTCTTCGACTGCCATGGCGCATGCACATCGTCGTCGGGTCCGCTTGCCCACTCAGTTTTAGTCTAATTCTTACAGTAGGATTATTACTCGTAGTGTTGCTGCTTAGTCTTAGTCTTGTTTGGCCATGGCGTACACGGTCATCACCGTGTAGCCGCCGCAGATCTCGTCCGTGTTTCCGGTGCACTCGTAGTCGCATGTTCCGATGCCGTTCGCGTCTGAACCAGAAACAAAAAAAAAACAAAACAAAAGGAGCCAAAAAAGCAGCAGCATCAGCATCAATCAAGAAGTGTTAACACAAGGAAAGGAAAGCACAACAGGACAAGCCGAAAAAGAAAACCAAAAACAACCTGCCCGGGAAAAAACACATGAAACCAAAAGCACGCCTGAAACAAGACAAGGACAAGCGATATGAAAGATGTCCAATAAGATGGACTATGAACACTTCTTCGTATGAATGCTCATGCGTACAGTGATAGATGTGAGCAAAAACTGAATTCCAGCGGCTACGGATAGAAGCTTCAACTTTGTGATACGATGCATAAATTGTAAAATAATACATCAAGACTCGGCGCACGATCGAAGCATCACTCGCAGGTTGAAAAATAAGAGCTAAATTCAATTTCCGATGTCTCTCACAGCCGACAAGTGTGCGTGTATGGGTTCTACCTTGTTGTTTTTTCAAGTAAGAGCTCTTACCGTACACGTCGCTGGACTTGCCGCACCAGCACTCGTCCCCGTACTGCAAGCCGAAGAACGTAGCCTCTGCGTCTTGGCTGCAGTGCTCGTGACAATTCTGCGCCACAACACACAAAAAAAAACCGAGGCAACGGACAGTTACATGGCCAAAAGAGGGAAGAGGGCATACACAGGGAGGGTTTACATGGCCAAAAATATATACAAATGTACCTTGTTGGCCACAAGAGGTACAGCGCATGTACCTTATCTTTACGACCAGGCTGGCAGCTATTACGGGGGTCCATAGTTAATGGGACCTATGGTATACATAAAAACCTATACATTTACCTATTTTTACTAACAATATTTGGTCCTGTTTACTATGGTGCCCCGTAATAACATTATTTTTTTTCTTTCCCTCCTCTTAATATCAATAGTCGTAACTCATATCAACCATTGGGTCACTCACCCTCCTCAATACGGTTCGCGCCTTGCGTTTTTTTTTATCGCGACAAGATTTTGTTCAGTCCTTTCTTCCCTCGTCGACTCGCGCCTGATTTGTCACCCTACCTTACCTCGTACCAGTATAATATCATGTTATAGTTTAGCAGCAGCAATACATGGAACACCTACCAAGGAAGTAGTGAGCCAAGTCCCAGGTGTACCCCGGTTTAATTAAATTTACTTCATGTTCGAAAGCAGCACGCACTGTCAGGTATCAGTACTCGCGCTAATACTTATTTGATACATATATCTGTACATATGTGCCATACAACACGCACGCACGCACCGCTGCGGAGTTTTGTCTCGAAGAGTTTTTACCGAGCGAGAAGACCCTGGACTGCCTGTTGTCGTTATAGCATCCGATCTCCTGTATCAAGAACAACACAGAAGCAGCACCAGCAGCAGGAGGGAGGCGCAGCAGCAGGAGGAGGAGGAGGAGGAGGAGGAGGAGGGGGCGGGGGAGATGTAGGAGTATCAGCATCGGTACAAAGGAGGAGCGTGTCCACAGAAGCAGGCAAAAACGTGATTACTGTAGAACTACGGTAGATCCTACAGCTCCTTCAGATCATCTACAGATCATCTTGTAAGTAGATGAAATAGATCCCTCTTACCGTGTACGCGGAGGCGGAGGGAGAGGTGATCGTGTAGACGTCAATGGCGTTGTACCCTCCGCATGTATCGCCGCTCCCCTCGCACCGAGCGTCGCAGACGGGGTCGTTGCTGGAGGCGTGCTTGTCAAAGTCGTCCGAGCTTTTGCCGCACCAACTGCAGGCAGATGTATACGGGGGTAGACACACGCAGCGCAAACACAACGAGCAAGGACAGAAAAAACGGAAGGAGGCATATATATTTTTTTAATCTTTCGTTTTCCATCCCAGGGGCCGGGTGCACGCGGACACACAAGCGCCATATCTATCGTACCGTCTCCAATACGAGACAACTACTGTATTAATACCAATACGGCCGCAAATATAAGGAATTATTTAATTTACCTTTTCACTACAAATCGTACCTTATAATCACATACATAGATGCAGAGAAATCTTCGCAAGAAGAGAAAGTGGGAAATTGTTGATTTTTATTGAGATATACCTGGTACGTGTTGATAGATACTGGTAGAGAAAAATATGCTGATGTATACTGAAGAGATGCGTATTATTAATATTAATAGACACATATAAAACTCGAGAATATCGCGATATTTGACCTTTAGAGCCAAATTATGTGCCTGACGCGTTTTATACGGACGTCGGGTGTAGGCGATATTTTCGCTATACGTGGTCCGCAACACACAAATATATGCTTGGGGTATTTTTACCCCAAGCATATATTTGTGTTCTCTTTTTTGTTGGTAGAGCCGAATTTTGTAGACAAGATCAGACATAGCCTGTCCCCTGTACTCGGTCATCCGATCATCACGACGCCGCCATGAGCAACAACAGCGGCGGTGGACGCGACGACTTGGTTGAATGCATAGGGCAGACAGGTTCTCCCGTGGTCGGGGACGGGCGGATGCCCGGGATGCCCGGGTTTAGCGACACCAGTCCAGAATCCAGTGTTCCGGCTAGGCGTCTCGACGATGGAGTCGCCCCAAATCCATGCCCCCAACAAGCCGTGCCACCCACCCTATCCGGCAACAACCGGGTAGCGGTCGGCGCGCCGGATGCCCGGACAGGAGGAGGAGCCGCTTGGCGGCCACTTCATGTCGGCGCCATCGCCGTAACATGGGTTCTGGTGTGAACTCTACCTACCACAGCAGCAGCAGCAGCAGCCATGTCCTCTAGCCCATGTGATGTACATACGTGCTTTACTTGCTGGAGGATGACGTGGACTGTCACCTAATTAATCAGACTCTTCATAATACACCCGAGTTTTATATCTCAGGTGCTTCTGGCAAAAAAGGCGATATTGAGTTTTATATCGAGGGATTTGCCAATACGGAAATCGCGATATTGAATTTGACGTAAAGATTCGAAATATCGCCCTCTCTTGAGTTTTATATATGTCTAATAGTAGTCTACTGTATGTGAGCATGTTGGAAATATTAAATCGTACGTACATAAACATTGATACGAACAGCGATACGTATGGGCATTGGTATTAGTATTATTACGGGGGTCCATAGTTAATAGGACCTACGGTACACATGAAAACCTATATATTTACCTATTTTTTACTAACGAATTTTGGTCCTGTTTACTATGGTCCCCCATGATAGTATCAGTATGAGCATTAGTATCAGTATTAGTAGTAGTATCAGTATCAGTATTAGCGTAGGCATGATTGGTGACACGAGCATTACACTGCCATTGCCGCCTGAGTCAGTATAATATTAATAATAGTATTTTTTAATTAGTGTTAACAATATGATTTAAGATAACCTGAGATTATTATATGATTGTATATACCTGTAGTATAGTTACATAATTACAAGTGATAGTTGTGAGATTGTACGATGCATCGTCCGAGACAAAAATAAGGAACATTAAGTATTCATGCGCGTACTATCCCTATTTTCACGGCCATACCACGATACATACTAATATTAAGAGATACATACACATGTATACAAGTATATACACGTATTATATATATATATATATCGATGGTATTAACAGCATGGAAGGTATACATGCATGACACTCACCACTGCGAAGAGAACTCCATGCCGAACGACGTAGCGCTCTTGCTGTTGCAGAAGTCGTAGCACACCTGCAAGGGACAGCAAGCACAACGGGATTAGGGATAGCGACACATAGGATAAAGCGACAGCGATTGAGCATCATCAACAATATTTATTTTCTCCATTCCATTCATGACTATCGCCCTGCCTAATCTTCGCCTGTCTCCCAGTAGTAATTCATCCTATTAATACAAGTTATTGGTAGCAATAGTATAAATAGTATGACAGAGTTCGGGTGAGGGTTCGGGTTAGATAGCAGCTATCCAACGAAACGATTTGGTACAGAAACTATTTAATGTCAACAACATGTCGGATCGAAGCATACAATCAATAGTTGAGGTTTTCAAAATTCAACACCTCATCGCAACACCCATCTGCCTAATTGCAATCCCTACCATGGTACGATTCAGACGAACACCAGTAGGGGTACATGGGGGAGGGGGGGGTGGGGTGGGGTGGGGTGGTAGTGGGTCGTTGGTCATCGGGGGGGGGTGGCGGTGGGTTGGTGATGATGGGGCGGGGGGGAGGGGGGGGGGGTTAGGGGGCGGTGGTTTTTGAATGTTTGAGCTGAATCTCCAATTGCAACCCTAACCCCTACCACTGTGAAACAACGAACGCTAACCCTAACGATGATGAGGCAGGGGGGGGGTTGGGTGTGTGGGCTCAACCCCTAACCCTAAGGCCGCTACTGTAGAACGACGAATGCTGATGTTCTGTTCCACCAGCAGCAGCCTAATTGCAGCATGACCAACCAAGTACCTACCTGGTAACTAAATAACTAACTGACTAACTAATAATAGCTAACCTGAGGGCTGAGATTGGTGAGGCGGTCGTCGTCGGCGAGCGTCAAGATGCGGTCTTGTCTGTCGTCGTGGTAGCAGCCTTCGTACGTCCAGTCGTCTGAGGTGGTGGCCTCGATCTCGTACGCGGTGATCGCGTAGTTTCCACCGCAGGCGTACTCGCTGCCCGAGCACTGCATGTCGCACACGCCGTCGCCGTGCTTGTCCACTTCGCCTTCGTCGCCGCACCAGCACTGTAGAAGGTGTTGCAAAAGGCAAGGTGTGTATCGCAAAAGGGAGCATGTGCTGATGCAAAAGGGAACATGTGCTGATGCAAAAGGGAGCATGTGCTGATGCAAAAGGGAACATGTGCTGATGCAAAAGGGAGCATGTGCTGATGCAAAAGGGAGCATGTGCTGATGCAAAGGGAGCATGTGCTGATGCTAAGGGAACATGTGCTGATGCAAAAGGGAGCATGTGCTGATGCAAAAGGGAGCATGTGCTGATGCAAAGGGAACATGTGCTGATGCAAAAGGGAGCATGTGCTGATGCAAAAGGGAGCATGTGCTGATGCAAAGGGAGCATGTGCTGATGCAAAGGGAGCATGTGCTGATGCAAAGGGAACATGTGCTGATGCAAAAGGCAAGGTGTGTATCGCAAAAGGGAGCATGTGCTGATGCAAAGGGAACATGTGCTGATGCAAAAGGGAACATGTGCTGATGCAAAAGGGAACATGTGCTGATGCAAAAGGGAACATGTGCTGATGCAAAAGGGAACATGTGCTGATGCAAAAGGGAACATGTGCTGATGCAAAGGGAACATGTGCTGATGCAAAAGGGAACATGTGCTGATGCAAAAGGGAACATGTGCTGATGCAAAAGGGAGCACGTGTTGATGCAGAAGGAAGGTGTGCGGTGCAAAAGAGACGGCGTTGCAAAAAGGGAGGTGTCTAGGGTATTGCAGAGGGAAGGTTGCTGCAGAACAGAAGTGTAGCAAAAGGGGAGATGTTGCACAGGGAACGTGTTGAGCAGGGAATGTATTGCAAAAGGAAAGGCGTTGAAACGCGAGCAACCCGGCAGACGCGTCAGGTGTGTCGGGAAGGGTTAGGGTCACGAGCAGAAAAAGGAACAGGCCTGATGTGAGTTATGACAACTGGTCGTTTTCGCCGTAAACTATTAATATTTTTTTTGTTTGGTCAAGAACAGAGCCTACTGTAGACAAAACAAGGAAAACATGAAAACCGCGATGTAGGAAACTGTTTCTTTCTCTCTCGTTTGCACCTAATTTTCCTATCGTAATTTTTTTGGGGGGAAGTGAACAACAGTATATTCAGTAGGAAAAACATGCTGTAGGTGGAAATATTAAAATAATTGTTGGCCTCACCTCCTTGCCGTACTGCATGCCGAAGTACTTGTAGCCCTCGCACGTGCTGGCACACCTCTGCCATCATCATCAACATCATCATCATCATCATCATCATCATCATCGTCACCATCATCATCATCGTCATCATCACAACAGGCACCGCATATGCACGTTCGGGGAAGGAAGGAAGGAAGGAAGGAAGGAAGGGAAGGAGGAATTTCGCTTTTTGCTCGAAAAATGCTACAAGTACAGTAAAGACATGAAAAACACCGCATGGTCCAACGACATCGCCAGAGGAGAGTGCACGCCGCAACTTCATCAAATGAAACCTCTCGCTTATTTAAATATAACAACATTGGCAACAGCTCGGGGTCCGTGTAGACAGAGGAGAACCAGGCCATACCATGGTTGATTTGATTGACTATTTCCTGGCGGTGATGTTGACCGACATTGACCGCAAGCACAAGCGACGACGCAAGCGCTTCGTGTCTCCCGATTCCGGCTCATCGACTACAGTCCAATTCTACCGCAGAGTTTCGCTACTACAGCAGTACTTCGGAAACGAACTCACACAAATCAGACGCACCCCCTCCCGCCCCCTCCCCCACCACCCACACCCCCCTGTCATGGTATCTAGAACTAACTACAAACTCGTTGAGGGCTGGCAGGTGCTACATCCCCGGCTACTTGTCCGGTAGCCACTCGGCTACTTTTTTCTTGAACTTTCCAGAGCTTTTAACAGATTCTTCGTTCTTGCCCGTCAGGTTTCGAAAAATTCCTGACCCAACCCGCGGGTCGGGTCAGGACCCGTCAATAGCCTTGATTCATGTAGTAATACCATTCGTTCTTGTCTTTCCCCAACCAAATGGTTACTGTTTTTTTATCGTCGTGAATTTAGGGGGAGTTACGGAGTTCGGCGCAACTCCCCCTAGTTTTGTTTTCTCGGTGGGGGTACAGTACCTCTTCTTCGCGCCATAAAACATAGTATTCGCACGACTCGCTCGTATTAATAGTAGTACCAGGTAAATGACGACTTGAACCGTGCACGTAAGCGAGCAGGACGAGCGCGATGAAGCGTGCACCAGGTGTCATATCTCACCGTAGCGGTCATGTCGTCGCGCGTTTCCTTCCAAACCATGACTCGCTCATTGCGCTTGTCCAAGTAGCAACCCAGGTAGGTCGCCCCGCTGATCACCTCCGGATCGTATTCGACGGCAACAGTCAGCTCGTAGGCACTGATCGCGTAGGAGCCTCCGCAGGCATACTCGTTCCCCGAGCACTTTGATGTGCACGCGCCGGGACCGTGTCTGTCGACTTCGCCATCGCCGCACCAGCACTGTGAAACGTGTTGCGAAAGGCAAGGTTTCGCAAAAGGAAAGGTGGTGAGGTGTTGCATAGAAAAGGGTGTTAGCAGCAGGGAAGGGAAGGTAGGGTGTTGCAAGGTGTTGCGAAGGGGAAGGTTTAACAAGAAGGAACGGTGTTGCAAAGGAGAGCTGTTGCAGAAGAAAGGAGTTGCAAAGGCATCAGAGCCAACATGAGGAATCGGGCAGATGCACATACCGTATGCAGGGTTAATAGGAGAAGGTTAGAGTCGCATACCTACAACATTGTTTTTTTGACAGTGGTCAGAGCTTAGCGGTCCTCGAGCAACGCGCACTGAAAACGAAAATATTCATCTATGCGAAACATAGGCTCCGTGCTGACCCTGAACCTTACCCTTGCCTGCAGACCGAAGCACATACTCGTATTACGCGTGCGCCCCACCAAAACCCACCTGTCGAGATTGTTTTCTTTCACTGTTCTCGCGTTTTGCGCAAAAAACTCTCAACTCCGAGTTTTTACGTGCTGTCTCTAACCCCAAGAGTTCCAACCCCTTTAGGACTCTCGTTGTTTGTTGAACTTATGATAGAGATTGCTATCGACTAATATCCATTCGTGGGATACTTGAATCTGGTGCTATGTGAATGTTGGTCTCACCTCCGTGCCGTACTGCATGCCGAAGTACTTGTAGCCCTCGCACGTCGCGGCACACCTCTGCCATCACCATCATCGTCATCGTCGTCATCATCATCATCATCATCATCATCACCATCATCATCGTCATCATCATCGTCGTCACAGCAGTCACAGGCAGAGGCACAGAAGGCACAAACACCGTTGTATGCAAGTTCGTCCGAGAAGGAAGGAAGGGAGGAAGGTCTAAGGGTTATAGAGGGAGGGCTTGGGTTATAGCAGGACCGCGAACACGCCACGCTTTTTTCTTAAGTGTTGGAGCCGATAAGAACCTGACTCTGACTCGTGTCGTGTCGGAGTTATTGATGTCCTGACACTCTGTCTTCAAGCAAGGGTGGGAGCTGACAGAGACCTGAAAACCTCTTCTTTAGTGTGGGAGCTGACAAGGACCTATCCCTAAGCTGCTTCTTACTCTAGGCGCTGATAATGACCTAAACCTCTGATGAGAGATACCCAGTTACTACTATGGTAGCGAATGAAAAAAAACAAAAACAGGAACTCGCGCAGCAGGATATTTTTAACTGCATGCCTTCAACTTGTGTGCGTGCGCGTGTGCGTGTGCGCGTGCATTGCTACCGTAGAGGGTATACGAATACACCAAACCGACCGAACCCAGACAAGAAATTCCGTTTTTTTCTTCTTCTTGAATTTAGGGAGCGTGACGGCGTTCGGCGGACGCTTCGAGCAAAACATTCCAAAGGGGGCCCTGTTTTAGGTCGGACCAAAGCAAAGGGTCACGCCGGGTCGGGTCGGGTCGGGTCGGGCAAAAGGGCAAGGGTAACCCGACCCGACCCGACCGACCGGAGCCGACCCGCGAGAGCTCAAAAACCTCCTCACTCTGCCTAGATGTATAGGAAAAGACGCACGATTCGCTCGTATTAATACCAGGTACATTTGGACTTGAACCACGCACGTAAGCGAGCAGGACGAGCGCGATGAAGCGTGCACCAGGTGTCATATCTCACCGTAGCGGTCATGTCGTCGCGCGTTTCCTTCCAAACCATGACTCGCTCATTGCGCTTGTCCAAGTAGCAGTCCAGGTAGGTCGCCCCGCTGATCACCTCGGGATCGTATTTGACGGCAACAGTCAGCTCGTAGGCACTGATCGCGTAGGAGCCTCCGCAGGCATACTCGTTCCCCGAGCACTTTGACGTGCACGCGCCGGGGCCGTGTCTGTCGACTTCGCCATCGCCGCACCAGCACTGTGAAACGTGTTGCGAAAGGCAAGGTTTCGCAAAAGGAAAGGTGGTGAGGTGTTGCATAGAAAAGGGTTTTAGCAGCAGGGAAGGGAAGGTAGGGTGTTGCAAGGTGTTGCGAAGGGGAAGGTTTAACAAGAAGGAACGGTGTTACAAAGGAGAGCTGTTGCAGAAGAAAGGAGATGCAAAGGCATCAGAGCCAACATGAGGGATCGGGTACATGCACATACCGCATGCAGAGTTAATAGGAGAAGGTTAGAGTCGCACACCTACAACATTGTTTTTTTGACAGTGGTCAGAGCTTAGCGGTCCTCGAGCAACGCGCACTGAAAACGAAAATATTCATCTATGCGAAACATAGGCTCCGTGCTGACCCTGAACCTTACCCTTGCCTGCAGGCCGAAGCACATACTCGTATTACGCGTGCGCCCCACCAAAACCCACCTGTCGAGATTGTTTTCTTTCACTGTTCTCGCGTTTTGCGCAAAAAACTCTCAACTCCGAGTTTTTACGTGCTGTCTCTAACCCCAAGAGTTCCAACCCCTTTAGGACTCTCGTTGTTTGTTGAACTTATGATAGAGATTGCTATCGACTAATATCCATTCGTGGGATACTTGAATCTGGTGCTATGTGAATGTTGGTCTCACCTCCGTGCCGTACTGCATGCCGAAGTACTTGTAGCCCTCGCACGTCGCGGCACACCTCTGCCATTACCATCATCGTCATCGTCGTCATCATCATCGTCATCACCATCATCATCATCATCATCATCATCATCATCGTCATCACCATCATCGTCATCACCATCATCATCATCATCATCATCATCATCATCGTCGTCACAGCAGTCACAGGCAGAGGCACAGGCAGAGGCACAGAAGGCACAAACACCGTTGTATGCAAGTTCGTCCGAGAAGGAAGGAAGGGAGGAAGGTCTAAGGGTTATAGAGGGAGGGCTTGGGTTATAGCAGGACCGCGAACACGCCACGCTTTTTTCTTAAGTGTTGGAGCCGATAAGAACCTGACTCTGACTCGTGTCGTGTCGGAGTTATTGATGTCCTGACACTCTGTCTTCAAGCAAGGGTGGGAGCTGACAAGAGACCTGAAAACCTCTTCTTTAGTGTGGGAGCTGACAAGGACCTATCCCTAAGCTGCTTCATACTCTAGGCGCTGATAATGACCTAAACCTCTGATGAGAGATACCCAGTTACTACTGTGGCAGCGAAGGAAAAAAAAAAAAAAAACAGGAACTCGCGCAGCAGGATATTTTTAACTGCTGTCAACTTGTGTTCGTGCGCGTGTGCGTGTGCGCGTGCATTGCTACCGTAGAGGGTATACGAATACACCAAACCGACCGAACCCAGACAAGAAATTCCGTTTTTTTTCTTCTTGAATTTAGGGAGCGTGACGGCGTTCGGCGGACGCTTCGAGCAAAACATTCCAAAGGGGGCCCTGTTTTAGGTCGGACCAAAGCAAAGGGTCACGCCGGGTCGGGTCGGGTCGGGTCGGGTAAAAGGGCAAGGGTAACCCAACCCGACCGGACCGGAGCCGACCCGCGAGAGCTCAAAAACCTCCTCACTCTGCCTAGATGTATAGGAAAAGACGCACGATTCGCTCGTATTAATACCAGGTACATTTGGACTTGAACCACGCACGTAAGCGAGCAGGACGAGCGCGATGAAGCGTGCACCAGGTGTCATATCTCACCGTAGCGGTCATGTCGTCGCGCGTTTCCTTCCAAACCATGACTCGCTCATTGCGCTTGTCCAAGTAGCAACCCAGGTAGGTCGCCCCGCTGATCACCTCCGGATCGTATTCGACGGCAACAGTCAGCTCGTAGGCACTGATCGCGTAGGAGCCTCCGCAGGCATACTCGTTCCCCGAGCACTTTGATGTGCACGCGCCGGGACCGTGTCTGTCGACTTCGCCATCGCCGCACCAGCACTGTGAAACGTGTTGCGAAAGGCAAGGTTTCGCAAAAGGAAAGGTGGTGAGGTGTTGCATAGAAAAGGGTGTTAGCAGCAGGGAAGGGAAGGTAGGGTGTTGCAAGGTGTTGCGAAGGGGAAGGTTTAACAAGAAGGAACGGTGTTGCAAAGGAGAGCTGTTGCAGAAGAAAGGAGTTGCAAAGGCATCAGAGCCAACATGAGGAATCGGGCAGATGCACATACCGTATGCAGGGTTAATAGGAGAAGGTTAGAGTCGCATACCTACAACATTGTTTTTTTGACAGTGGTCAGAGCTTAGCGGTCCTCGAGCAACGCGCACTGAAAACGAAAATATTCATCTATGCGAAACATAGGCTCCGTGCTGACCCTGAACCTTACCCTTGCCTGCAGACCGAAGCACATACTCGTATTACGCGTGCGCCCCACCAAAACCCACCTGTCGAGATTGTTTTCTTTCACTGTTCTCGCGTTTTGCGCAAAAAACTCTCAACTCCGAGTTTTTACGTGCTGTCTCTAACCCCAAGAGTTCCAACCCCTTTAGGACTCTCGTTGTTTGTTGAACTTATGATAGAGATTGCTATCGACTAATATCCATTCGTGGGATACTTGAATCTGGTGCTATGTGAATGTTGGTCTCACCTCCGTGCCGTACTGCATGCCGAAGTACTTGTAGCCCTCGCACGTCGCGGCACACCTCTGCCATCACCATCATCGTCATCGTCGTCATCATCATCATCATCATCATCATCACCATCATCATCGTCATCATCATCGTCGTCACAGCAGTCACAGGCAGAGGCACAGAAGGCACAAACACCGTTGTATGCAAGTTCGTCCGAGAAGGAAGGAAGGGAGGAAGGTCTAAGGGTTATAGAGGGAGGGCTTGGGTTATAGCAGGACCGCGAACACGCCACGCTTTTTTCTTAAGTGTTGGAGCCGATAAGAACCTGACTCTGACTCGTGTCGTGTCGGAGTTATTGATGTCCTGACACTCTGTCTTCAAGCAAGGGTGGGAGCTGACAGAGACCTGAAAACCTCTTCTTTAGTGTGGGAGCTGACAAGGACCTATCCCTAAGCTGCTTCTTACTCTAGGCGCTGATAATGACCTAAACCTCTGATGAGAGATACCCAGTTACTACTATGGTAGCGAATGAAAAAAAACAAAAAACAGGGAACTCGCGCAGCAGGATATTTTTAACTGCATGCCTTCAACTTGTGTGCGTGCGCGTGTGCGTGTGCGCGTGCATTGCTACCGTAGAGGGTATACGAATACACCAAACCGACCGAACCCAGACAAGAAATTCCGTTTTTTTCTTCTTCTTGAATTTAGGGAGCGTGACGGCGTTCGGCGGACGCTTCGAGCAAAACATTCCAAAGGGGGCCCTGTTTTAGGTCGGACCAAAGCAAAGGGTCACGCCGGGTCGGGTCGGGTCGGGTCGGGCAAAAGGGCAAGGGTAACCCGACCCGACCGGACCGGAGCCGACCCGCGAGAGCTCAAAAACCTCCTCACTCTGCCTAGATGTATAGGAAAAGACGCACGATTCGCTCGTATTAATACCAGGTACATTTGGACTTGAACCACGCACGTAAGCGAGCAGGACGAGCGCGATGAAGCGTGCACCAGGTGTCATATCTCACCGTAGCGGTCATGTCGTCGCGCGTTTCCTTCCAAACCATGACTCGCTCATTGCGCTTGTCCAAGTAGCAGTCCAGGTAGGTCGCCCCGCTGATCACCTCGGGATCGTATTTGACGGCAACAGTCAGCTCGTAGGCACTGATCGCGTAGGAGCCTCCGCAGGCATACTCGTTCCCCGAGCACTTTGACGTGCACGCGCCGGGGCCGTGTCTGTCGACTTCGCCATCGCCGCACCAGCACTGTGAAACGTGTTGCGAAAGGCAAGGTTTCGCAAAAGGAAAGGTGGTGAGGTGTTGCATAGAAAAGGGTTTTAGCAGCAGGGAAGGGAAGGTAGGGTGTTGCAAGGTGTTGCGAAGGGGAAGGTTTAACAAGAAGGAACGGTGTTACAAAGGAGAGCTGTTGCAGAAGAAAGGAGATGCAAAGGCATCAGAGCCAACATGAGGGATCGGGTACATGCACATACCGCATGCAGAGTTAATAGGAGAAGGTTAGAGTCGCACACCTACAACATTGTTTTTTTGACAGTGGTCAGAGCTTAGCGGTCCTCGAGCAACGCGCACTGAAAACGAAAATATTCATCTATGCGAAACATAGGCTCCGTGCTGACCCTGAACCTTACCCTTGCCTGCAGGCCGAAGCACATACTCGTATTACGCGTGCGCCCCACCAAAACCCACCTGTCGAGATTGTTTTCTTTCACTGTTCTCGCGTTTTGCGCAAAAAACTCTCAACTCCGAGTTTTTACGTGCTGTCTCTAACCCCAAGAGTTCCAACCCCTTTAGGACTCTCGTTGTTTGTTGAACTTATGATAGAGATTGCTATCGACTAATATCCATTCGTGGGATACTTGAATCTGGTGCTATGTGAATGTTGGTCTCACCTCCGTGCCGTACTGCATGCCGAAGTACTTGTAGCCCTCGCACGTCGCGGCACACCTCTGCCATTACCATCATCGTCATCGTCGTCATCATCATCGTCATCACCATCATCATCATCATCATCATCATCATCATCGTCATCACCATCATCGTCATCACCATCATCATCATCATCATCATCATCATCATCGTCGTCACAGCAGTCACAGGCAGAGGCACAGGCAGAGGCACAGAAGGCACAAACACCGTTGTATGCAAGTTCGTCCGAGAAGGAAGGAAGGGAGGAAGGTCTAAGGGTTATAGAGGGAGGGCTTGGGTTATAGCAGGACCGCGAACACGCCACGCTTTTTTCTTAAGTGTTGGAGCCGATAAGAACCTGACTCTGACTCGTGTCGTGTCGGAGTTATTGATGTCCTGACACTCTGTCTTCAAGCAAGGGTGGGAGCTGACAAGAGACCTGAAAACCTCTTCTTTAGTGTGGGAGCTGACAAGGACCTATCCCTAAGCTGCTTCATACTCTAGGCGCTGATAATGACCTAAACCTCTGATGAGAGATACCCAGTTACTACTGTGGCAGCGAAGGAAAAAAAAAAAAAAAAACAGGAACTCGCGCAGCAGGATATTTTTAACTGCTGTCAACTTGTGTTCGTGCGCGTGTGCGTGTGCGCGTGCATTGCTACCGTAGAGGGTATACGAATACACCAAACCGACCGAACCCAGACAAGAAATTCCGTTTTTTTTCTTCTTGAATTTAGGGAGCGTGACGGCGTTCGGCGGACGCTTCGAGCAAAACATTCCAAAGGGGGCCCTGTTTTAGGTCGGACCAAAGCAAAGGGTCACGCCGGGTCGGGTCGGGTCGGGTCGGGTAAAAGGGCAAGGGTAACCCAACCCGACCGGACCGGAGCCGACCCGCGAGAGCTCAAAAACCTCCTCACTCTGCCTAGATGTATAGGAAAAGACGCACGATTCGCTCGTATTAATACCAGGTACATTTGGACTTGAACCACGCACGTAAGCGAGCAGGACGAGCGCGATGAAGCGTGCACCAGGTGTCATATCTCACCGTAGCGGTCATGTCGTCGCGCGTTTCCTTCCAAACCATGACTCGCTCATTGCGCTTGTCCAAGTAGCAGTCCAGGTAGGTCGCCCCGCTGATCACCTCGGGATCGTATTTGACGGCAACAGTCAGCTCGTAGGCACTGATCGCGTAGGAGCCTCCGCAGGCATACTCGTTCCCCGAGCACTTTGACGTGCACGCGCCGGGGCCGTGTCTGTCGACTTCGCCATCGCCGCACCAGCACTGTGAAACGTGTTGCGAAAGGCAAGGTTTCGCAAAAGGAAAGGTGGTGAGGTGTTGCATAGAAAAGGGTTTTAGCAGCAGGGAAGGGAAGGTAGGGTGTTGCAAGGTGTTGCGAAGGGGAAGGTTTAACAAGAAGGAACGGTGTTGCAAAGGAGAGCTGTTGCAGAAGAAAGGAGATGCAAAGGCATCAGAACCAACATGGGGGATCCGGTACATGCACATACCGTATGAAGAATCAATAGGAGAAGGTTAGAGTCGCATACCTACAACATTGTTTTTTTGTCAGTGGTCAGAGCTTAGCGGTCCTCGAGCAACGCGCACTGAAAACGAAAATATTCATCTATGCGAAACATAGGCTCCGTGCTGACCCTGAACCTTACCCTTGCCTGCAGGCCGAAGCACATACTCGTATTACGCGTGCGCCCCACCAAAACCCACCTGTCGAGATTGTTTGCTTTTACTGTTCTCGCGTTTTGCGAAAAAAAACTCTCGACTCCGATTTTTTACGTGCTGTCTCTAACCCCAAGAGTTCCAACCCCTTTAGGACTCTCGTTGTTTGTTGAACTTATGATAGAGATTGCTATCGACTAATATCCATTCGTGGGATACTTAAATCTGATGCTATGTGAATGTTGGTCTCACCTCCGTGCCGTACTGCATGCCGAAGTACTTGTAGCCCTCGCACGTCGCGGCACACCTCTGCCATTACCATCATCGTCATCGTCATCATCATCATCATCATCATCACCATCATCATCATCATCATCATCGTCATCACCATCATCATCATCATCATCATCGTCGTCACAGCAGTCACAGGCAGAGGCACAGGCAGAGGCACAGAAGGCACAAACACCGTTGTATGCAAGTTCGTCCGAGAAGGAAAGAAGGGAGGAAGGTCTAAGGGTTATAGAGGGAGGGCTTGGGTTATAGCAGGACCGCGAACACGCCACGCTTTTTTCTTAAGTGTTGGAGCCGATAAGAACCTGACTCTGACTCGTGTCGTGTCGGAGTTATTGATGTCCTGACACTCTGTCTTCAAGCAAGGGTGGGAGCTGACAGAGACCTGAAAACCTCTTCTTTAGTGTGGGAGCTGACAAGGACCTATCCCTAAGCTGCTTCATACTCTAGGCGCTGATAATGACCTAAACCTCTGATGAGAGATACCCAGTTACTACTGTGGCAGCGAAGGAAAAAAAAAAAAAAAACAGGAACTCGCGCAGCAGGATATTTTTAACTGCATGCCTTCAACTTGTGTGCGTGCGCGTGTGCGTGTGCGCGTGCATTGCTACCGTAGAGGGTATACGAATACACCAAACCGACCGAACCCAGACAAGAAATTCCGTTTTTTTCTTCTTGAATTTAGGGAGCGTGACGGCGTTCGGCGGACGCTTCGAGCAAAACATTCCAAAGGGGGCCCTGTTTTAGGTCGGACCAAAGCAAAGGGTCACGCCGGGTCGGGTCGGGTCGGGTCGGGCAAAAGGGCAAGGGTAACCCGACCCGACCGGACCGGAGCCGACCCGCGAGAGCTCAAAAACCTCCTCACTCTGCCTAGATGTATAGGAAAAGACGCACGATTCGCTCGTATTAATACCAGGTACATTTGGACTTGAACCACGCACGTAAGCGAGCAGGACGAGCGCGATGAAGCGTGCACCAGGTGTCATATCTCACCGTAGCGGTCATGTCGTCGCGCGTTTCCTTCCAAACCATGACTCGCTCATTGCGCTTGTCCAAGTAGCAGTCCAGGTAGGTCGCCCCGCTGATCACCTCGGGATCGTATTTGACGGCAACAGTCAGCTCGTAGGCACTGATCGCGTAGGAGCCTCCGCAGGCATATTCGTTCCCCGAGCACTTTGACGTGCACGCGCCGGGGCCGTGTCTGTCGACTTCGCCATCGCCGCACCAGCACTGTGAAACGTGTTGCGAAAGGCAAGGTTTCGCAAAAGGAAAGGTGGTGAGGTGTTGCATAGAAAAGGGTTTTAGCAGCAGGGAAGGGAAGGTAGGGTGTTGCAAGGTGTTGCGAAGGGGAAGGTTTAACAAGAAGGAACGGTGTTGCAAAGGAGAGCTGTTGCAGAAGAAAGGAGATGCAAAGGCATCAGAGCCAACATGGGGGATCCGGTACATGCACATACCGTATGAAGAATCAATAGGAGAAGGTTAGAGTCGCATACCTACAACATTGTTTTTTTTGTCAGTGGTCAGAGCTTAGCGGTCCTCGAGCAACGCGCACTGAAAACGAAAATATTCATCTATGCGAAACATAGGCTCCGTGCTGACCCTGAACCTTACCCTTGCCTGCAGGCCGAAGCACATACTCGTATTACGCGTGCGCCCCACCAAAACCCACCTGTCGAGATTGTTTTCTTTCACTGTTCTCGCGTTTTGCGCAAAAAACTCTCAACTCCGAGTTTTTACGTGCTGTCTCTAACCCCAAGAGTTCCAACCCCTTTAGGACTCTCGTTGTTTGTTGAACTTATGATAGAGATTGCTATCGACTAATATCCATTCGTGGGATACTTAAATCTGATGCTATGTGAATGTTGGTCTCACCTCCGTGCCGTACTGCATGCCGAAGTACTTGTAGCCCTCGCACGTCGCGGCACACCTCTGCCATCACCATCATCATCATCATCGTCATCACCATCGTCATCACCACATCATCATCAATGACCATCATCATCATCATCATCATCATCACAACAGGGAGAGGCACAAACATCGCGTATGCAAGTTCATCGGAGAAGGAAGGAAGGGAGGAAGGTCGAAGGGTTATAGAGGGAGGGCTTGGGTTATAGCAGGACCGCGAACACGCCACGCTTTTTTCTTAAGTGTTGGAGCCGATAAGAACCTGACTCTGACTCGTGTCGTGTCGGAGTTATTGATGTCCTGACACTCTGTCTTCAAGCAAGGGTGGGAGCTGACAGATACCTGAAAACTTCTTCTTTAGTGTGGGAGCTGACAAGGACCTAACCCTAAGCTGCTTCATACTCTAGGCGCTGATAATGACCTAAACCTCTGATGAGAGATACCCAGTTACTACTATGGCAGCGAAGGAAAAAAAAAAAAAACAGGAACTCGCGCAGCAGGATATTTATAACTGCCTTCAACTTGTGTGCGTGCGCGTGTGCGTGTGCGCGTGCATTGCTACCGTAGAGGGTATACGAATACACCAAACCGACCGAACCCAGACAAGAAATTCCGTTTTTTTTCTTCTTCTTGAATTTAGGGAGCGTGACGGCGTTCGGCGGACGCTTCGAGCAAAACATTCCAAAGGGGGCCCTGTTTTAGGTCGGACCAAATCAAAGGGTCACGCCGGGTCGGGTCGGGTCGGGTCGGGTAAAAGGGCAAGGGTAACCCAACCCGACCGGACCGGAGTCGACCCGCGAGAGCTCAAAAACCTCCTCACTCTGCCTAGATGTATAGGAAAAGACGCACGATTCGCTCGTATTAATACCAGGTAAATTTGGACTTGAACCACGCACGTAAGCGAGCAGGACGAGCGCGATGAAGCGTGCACCAGGTGTCATATCTCACCGTAGCGGTCATGTCGTCGCGCGTTTCCTTCCAAACCATGACTCGCTCATTGCGCTTGTCCAAGTAGCAGTCCAGGTAGGTCGCCCCGCTGATCACCTCGGGATCGTATTCGGCGGCAACAGTCAGCTCGTAGGCACTGATCGCGTAGGAGCCTCCGCAGGCGTATTCGCCCCCCGCACACTTCGAGTCGCACACGCCGGAGCCGAGCCTGTCGACCTTTCCGTCACCGCACCAGCACTGTAGGACGCGTTGCAAAATGTTGCAAAAGGCAGGGTGTTGCGAAGGGAAGGTAGAGCGTTGCAAGGTTGCAAAGCGGAGAGGGTGGAGAGGGAGGTTGTGGCAAGGCGATGGAAAAGGAGGGTGCTGCTGCGAGGCGTTTTAAAGGGGAGGCTTTGCAAGAGGGGGGTGCTGCTTGAAAAATGCTAAACGGAGGTGTCGAGAAAGGGTCCGTGTCGCCATGGGGAAGCTGTTGCAAAACGAAAGTATTGCAAAATAGTGGACAAGGCGAGACGCGAGGGATAAAGTTGAGGAGCCGAGCAAAAATTTCGGACTTTTTCCTGCGTGCTTGTAAGGGGGAACTTTACCGGTACCCCTGTGTGATACTGTGATGACACCGGATAGGACAGCTCAAGAGCTACCTAATCTATCTCTCAAGCCTCACACCCAGCAAATAGCATGCGAGCTCGTGTGGCTCACGACGGTTTTGATTGGTCTATATATCCCGAAATGAGCCATAAGAGCTCCACTCCGAACCCCGTACGGTGAGCTGGTCTGTCTTACAGCACGGTCTACGATATGCTGTTGTGAGGGCTTAGCAACCGTCGAGCAGACGTACATCAAAACAGGAAAAGGCGTACATGCCCCGGCTACTGTGTAGTCTACAAGTTTTGCTACGAGGTCATCTCTTTTTTAAGAGGACATAAATCGTATCTAGTAGAGTGGGAAAAATAAGATGTGCAGAATACGAATGTTTATTGTTGGTGCAATGGGCAAAGGGAAGCAAAGGGAAGCAAACCGCTGTGCTGTTATTTTATTTTATTTTTTCTTATCCTCCGGCGGGTTGGTAAAAATAAAGCATGAGCTCACCGCACTTCCACTTTCGAATTTCGTGTCGTGTGTCAATTTAGCCCATTTGGGCACGTTGACCCGACCCGACCCCTGAGACACTGCAAGAACCGTACAGAGACAAGAGCCTACCACGTACATTTCTGGTAGAAAAAACTTTCCCCGGAAGCTCTTGACCGGATATTTCCGTAAAAATCACCCTGTTCGGCATTGAGCAACCTAATCTTCCCGTAGTCGAAGACAAAACCGAGCGCTGGAGAAACGACAGCACCCCTCTGCCAAATCAAAGCGCCTTACAGCTAGCTCAAGGCAGCTGCCTTGGCTTAGGCTTACATTTCTTGACTCCGAATATATCAATTCCCGATTTCTCACCTCCGAATGTCCGAATGTCTTAAGGCCAACTACGATGTTGATACTACTTTCGGGAAGCATGACGTTTGGGCTCCAAGAACCGATTTCTAGGCCCATTAGATCAGTTTTTTCTAGGCTTGGTCGTAAAAAACATCGATAAGTAGATACTCTCCTCAAGATGATCCACCGGGTGGAATCCTGAGTGCTCTCTGGAGCACTCCGTTTTTCTACTATTACGGGGGACCATTGTTAATAGAACCTACGGTACACACAAAAACCTATATATTTGCCTACTTTTACTTACAACAATATTAGGTCCTATTTACTATGGCCCCCCGTAATACTGCTACAGTGGTAGGGTCCCCCCCCCCCTTTTTTCTGGCGCAACCAACCAGTTTTCAACGGAGGGTCTTGCTCGTCAAAACTGGCGCAAAACAAAATCAGGTTTACGCTGATTTTTTTGAAAAAAAATCATCATGTGTCCCACGAGCAACATGGAGAGTCAACAAAACCACGACCCTGGAGAAACGTACAACCACCTAACCCTAACTAGCTAACCAAAGCTCTCGGAGGGAAACTACGGGGAGCATCGTGAGGAGGGCATCGGCGGGTTTGACTGCTCCGCCGAGTGAAACGCGTGAGTTCAGCCTAAAAACTCGGTTTCTGGAACCCAATTTTGTTTTCCTAAAATATTCATATCATAGTTGGTCTAATAACTCCGAATTTCTCAACTCGCCATTTCTTATCAGACAACTATTACTGGGGGACACAATAATCAAAGACGAAATGGGTTGAGTGAAAATACTGTAATGTAGACCCTGGTAGGTTTTGGGTATGATGGGTCCTGTTTGCTATGGTCCCCTGCAACAGCAATTTCTCAACTCTCAATGTATTCAATCCGAATTTGTAATCCCGCTTTCTCAACTACCCGTTTCTGAAATCGATTTTACCAAGCACATTGCCGGGTATCGGCATGTGTGAGTTTGATCTCACCTCCGTACTGTACTGCACCCCGAAGTACTTGTAGCCTGCGCACGAGGCGGCACACCTCTGCCATCATCATCACCATCATCATGATAGGCACAATTGCCACAGCCACAGCCAAGCATGGCAAGCATGGCAAGCATGGCAAGCATGGCAAGCATGGCAAGCATGACAAGCATGGCAAGCATGGCAAGCATGGCAAGCATGGCAAGCATGGACCGGAGGGTAACGCAAATGTGAGGAGGGAACGGGTAAAAACATCTCAGGATAACTTACTATAATACCAGGAACAAAACATGATATAATACGGTAACCCAACATATATATAGAGAGAGAGACCACAGAGCTTGTACCAGGTATCTCTCTATTAATAGGATTGAAGAATCGGCACGGACACTGGTTGTGCTGGATGTCGACGGGTAGAAAGAACGGTTTAGTGTCAAGGATACACACACGTATCACGGACGACCGCCTCTTGCGGACTGCGGTCAATGGATGTCGTGAATATGAACAACTTTTTTAGTTTCGTATCAGAGCTTGTCGTGTCATCGAAATCAAGAGCAGTGTGTGCTAGCGTCAGATGTTTTGTTCAAAGCCGGACCAACTCTCAAGAATAAATCACGAGCCGGACCAACTCTCAAGAATAAATCACGAGTTACAAAACGGCTTTCGTTTTGACCGACCTCACTGGCGGCGCAAGGAACAGCACGAAGGCTTCAGAATGTGTATAACTGATAATGGAAATCACACCTTGGCGGTCATGTCGTCGCCCCCTTCCTGGAAGATCATGACTCGATCACCGTCCTCGTCCTTGTAGCAGCCCAGGTACGTCGCTCCGCTCACCACCTCGGGTTCGTACTGGGCCACGGCCGTATAGCCGTAGACGGTGGCCGAGAAGCGGCCTCCACAGGTATAGTCCTCGTCGCCCCCACCGCAATTCATGTTGCACACGCCGGTGCCGTGCCTGTCCACGTCGTCCTCATCGCCGCACCAGCACTGTAAGGTAGTACAGTAGCGCAAAAAAAGGTTTCGCAAGATGTTGCAAAAGGAATGTGCTGCCAAGGAAAGGCGTTGCAAAGGCAAATGTTTTGAAAAAGGGAAAGGCGCTGCAAGGAAAGGCGTTGCGACAGGGAAGAGGTTGCAAGGTGCTGCAGAGGAAATATGTTGCAAAATAAAATGTTTGCAAGGAAAGGGTGTGGAAAAGGGAAGGTGCTGCAAGGAGAGGGTGTGCGGACGGGAGTCTCCATGCTCCATAGACACCATTCCAGCAGGGGGGTCTTCCGACAATGGCCATGGTTGACAATCCAATATTGTGTCACGGCAGCCACCCAACACGCGACGGTACACACCTATTGTATGTATTTTAACAGCGCTATCGTACGCATGATTGGTTCCGTGTCCCGCTTGTATGTGTTACTCGAATGGTACCTACTTCCATCATCTATTTAACGTGTGCAGTGTGTTTACCTCGACGCCATACTGCAGGCCAAAGAACTTGTTGCCCGCGCACGTTCTGGAACAGGCCTGTCAGTAGTTCGCAAACGTTCACCATAGCGCCAAAGTCAGGACGGAACGGGGGCAAAAGGGGACAAAAGGGGACAAGAGGTTCTCATTTATACTGCAAAAATTATGTGCGCATAAATTTCAAGAGTTGAAACCTATTTTTGGTTACTAAACATGAGAGCCTATTGAAACGAGCTATACTACGTAAAGAGATCGCGGTGGATTGGACTTATTTCTCGTTCGGTGACATAAGCCACGTCGTCGACAAACTTTTGCGGTATCGAAAACTGTGGATGGGCCCTCGTACATATGATACACAAAATTAACGTTTGTGTCTTTTGTTGTCTTTTTTTATCCCCAGCGGAAATGATAATATGGTTGATTTTTTTATGCTGGGGGTCGGCCGAGGAAAAAAACTGGACTTATTGTTAGCACTACATACATACGTACGTACGTATGTTATTTTAGCACTAATTGGTCGTGTGACGCTGCGCCTCTTGGACAACAATAGACGAATTACAGCAGTAGTAGTAGAAACAGAGGAAACGTAGTTAGGTATACAGCGATCCGCTGAGCACAAACACCGGCGGCTCTCGTAGACCACTCCATCTAAGCCCTACACACGCACACGGAGCCCCGTAGCACCCATTGGTCGAAATATCACCACTGATTTCAACAGTATCGCACCGAGCTTGCAGATATGTATCAATTTTTGATTTTTTATTTTTGATGACAAATATTACGTACCGGTACCAGTCTGACGATAAATGTGACGTTTTTTAGTGTGGAACTTTGTTCACCGGCTAAAAGCCCCTTGTATTGACGTGACGATCGGTCTGGTAACTGCTTCGAAAGAAGTTTCGGTCTCGCGCCGGAGGTATTTTTTAGTTGTTTTTTTTTTCCCGTCCAATACACAAATTCCAATCCGCAACGCCCCAGCCCTAACCCTACCCCTAAATGAATATTTACCAGTGACCAATGTCTGCTGCTGGAAATACGCGCAAGAAGATGTACCATGACAATTCTGTGCGTTGGATATAGAGCACGCGCCGCCGATGCACAGTGGCCACGCAGCCTGCCAAAGCTGAATACCAACCATTCGCTCACTGCTGACGAGTAGAAGTAGTTGTAATATTTTCTACCAGCATGATATGAGCGGGCACATGCCGGTGTACGTTTACGATGCATCTGACTTAATTCAAACCGATGACATACTACTCGTACAGTAATTAATCTAAACGCACACGAGACGAAACCATCCCGCCAAACTTGAAAGGTTTGCATCGAAGCTTTTCTTCCACTGCAGGGTCTTTTTAAACTCCATACAACAGTACTTCATCCCTCCCACGCGCAGCTGGAGTTTGTTTTTCGCAAAGTAGCTTGTTTGTTTATTTTTTCAAAGATACTTGACGTGGTGCACAGACAGACGTAGACACACAGCACACAACATGGCAACAAACACATCGCCGATCAAACAAGCAAACAACTTGAACGAAACATACCTCAGCGGTCAAGGCTTCGCTGCTCTCCTTATACGTCATGATTCGGTCATTCAACAAGTCAAGGTAGCACCCGAGGTACTCGGCCCCAGGCACCACCTCCGCAAGCGGGTCCTCTACCCCCGCTCCGGGTCGTTGTACTGGTACGTGCTGGAGGCGTAGTTGCCGCCGCACTTGCCCCCGCCCCCGCCACAGTCCATCGGACAGGAAGTGGCGCCCAGCGCAGTAGGGTCGATGTTCGCCCCGCCGCAGTGGCACTCCACGCCATACTGCAGTCCGTAGAAGACGTTGTTGGCGGTCGTCTTGCACGTGTCCGCGCACAGCTGCGTAACACACCAGTACACACCAGCACACACCAGTACACAGCAGCACACAGCAGCACACAGCAGCATACAGCAGCAGCAGTGATGAATCGCGTCATACGGTGGGGCGGGAAAAGCGATCGGATGGGATGAGTTCGGATGGGATGGGGAATGGGATGGAAAATGGGACGGGTGAAGGGATGGGATGGAATGAGATGGGATCGTGTGGTAAATTAAACGTGAAGGTGTCACTGCTGTACCTACTGATCTCTATGTAGGGGTAAAAGACCGATCGATTGCCCAGCCCAGAGTAATCCTCATAGCACTCTCCCCCCCTCTGATTGGCAGGATCTTTTGGGGCGTCGGTACCGCGTATACGTCTGTAGTCTGTACGCTGACCTACCCGCTTCGTTTCAATACTTGGGGAACCAGGGAGGTGTGTGTGTGTGTGTGTGTGTGTGTGTGTGTGTTCTTTTTTAGGGATGCACGCGTTCGCGTTTCAATAAAAGAAACGTTCGAAGTGAGACTCGAACCCGTGTCCTCGATGACGCCAAATGCGAAGAAGGTGTTACATACTGAGCAATAGGGGTAAAAGATCGATCGATTACCTTTTAATACGAACAGGATGGGATGGGAAAAGAGATGGGAAAAGAGATGGGTTGGGATGGGATGGGAAAAGGCGTTGCAAGGGGGTGATTTAAGAGCACGCTTCGGAGCGGGTCAGGTAGAAAATGCCACAACTATTTCTTTTGTAGTTTTTCGGCAAAATCAATGAAGTATCACACGCTTCGCGTTCTGCCCTAATTAATGAGTTTAGTAATCACCCGGTGCGATGGGATGGGGACGGGAAGGGAGTGAAAAAGGCGTCGCAAGGGGGGTGAACTAAGCACGCATCTCGGAGGGCCAGTGATCAACATTGGAGCTCGTGATGCACATTGTACAGATGTCAAACGCAATAGTTATAGAAAGATATTTCGTGCCCGAGGGTTCCTGATTGGTCAAGCTTCAAGGCAACGCGCGGATTTGCCTACGTGCGCTTCTGTATACTCTCTGTGTGTGCTTCGACGTTGCAACAGGTGTTTACAAGAACTGTCCTGCGGCCGCCTTGAGCCTAACCCTAAGCCTAAGCCTAAGCCTAAGCCTAAGCCAACACTTAAATCCAGTCGACTACGGGGGGGTCCCCGCCCACCCCCATGTTGACCATCGCCCACTGCCTCTGCCTGGCCGGGTGTCACGGTAGTGGTCGCACAGGAAGTTTCTGATATTTTCTCTGATATTTTTCTAAGGCTTCGTACTTGAGAAAACAAGTTGAAACCTGATACGTTTATCGCGTCCCTCTTTCGCGCAATGAATGAGTTCACTCTATTCCCTCCGTTTGCATCGTTTGCAGAACGAAGACATGGGTTTTCTTCGTCAACCATAGTACACCATCGCGCGGGCTCTATAGGCATCTATCTTCAGTACCTGGTATTTCTTATTTTACCCTTCTTCCGTGTTTGTTTCTTTTTCATTTTTTTTTCTTTCTTTTCCAGGTGTAAATGTAGTACCATTGACAAGTTCATTGGTATTATTTGGTTTCGATTGATACCGGATGGTGTACCGCAGCTCGATAGTACCGCTTTTAGGACTGCAGTCCCGCTTCGAGGACAAAGCACTCGGAATTAGACTACTTTGTCCCCAAATCGGGACTGCAGTACTAAATGGTCCTACCGTGCGACTTATATTTCGTACGTACTCGTTTGCTTTCTCCCATCGATACGTACGTATGTATGCATTTTTTGTTTCAGCCTATTTTGTGACCACATACAGGATTTCAGGGCAACGTGAGGGAAACGAGCCAACGTGAGAACATCATCAGCGTCATCATCATCATCATCATCATCATCACCTCTCTCCTGCTGAAACAAGGAAACTATATTTGTTTATTGATGCGCGCACCTGAGCCGTCATGGATTCGCTGGAAAGCGTCCTGACCATGAGTCGATTCGTGCTGTCAAAGAAGCAGCCGAGGTACGACGAGCCCTCGGGAACAGCCTCCACGCCGTCGCCAAGTGTGAACAGCTCCATCGTTTTGTAGCCGCCGCAGGTGAACTCGGGGTTGCTCTCGCAGTTCATGGTGCACTGCCCATCCGCGCGCGATAGACTCTTCGGGTCCGTGGAACCGCAGAAGCACCTGCCGGGGGACATAGTTATAGTGTAACACATGTCCGACCGACCAGATCAGATCAGATCAGATCAGATCAGATCAGATCAGATCAGATAATAATATACTGCAGATATTTCAAGGGGATATCATACAGAACAATAGTACTATTAATACTTCGTACGAGTACGACAATATTACTACTGTAGAAATTATGAACGATGAAAACATAGAGATAATACCGTAGTAGTGGAATGTCTTGGGGTATTGGAGATATGCTCACTCTGTCGCGTACTCCACTCCGAAGTGCGTGGCGCCCGGTATCCCGAAGCAGTACGCCGCACAGACCTGTGGAACACCAGCATCGTCATAGTGATCATCATCGCGAATCATCATCATCATCATCAATCAACAACAGCACACTATACTGCTGTATGTACCTTAATTATCCTCTCCCCAAGAAAAAATCGACCTGTGGGACTTCGGAGGCAAAAACTGACGACCCAAAACGTGACAATACTGCGACGGCCATTCTCACTGCGCGATTGGGGAAGATGACAACACTGGTTGGTGACCGAATGAAAATGGTTGAATGCAAGAAGTCGTATCCTCGTACACTCGTTGGTCAAGAGGGCGCGGGCGCAGCGTGATCTTATTGTCCCGTACTGTTGGACGCTCGTGCCGCTCCTCCTCCTCCCTGCACGTTTCAGATCTTTGAAAGCTTGCTCATCAAAGAAATGTTTTTTTTTTTTTTCTGGCTGTCTCTCAAAAAGGGGGGGCAAAGGCAAAGGAGAGAACCATAAATTGTACTAAAATTAGTGTCAAGCGCTTAGACTATGCTAAATAAGTTTTGAAGTCTATACTGTACTACACTACACTACACTACCATCTCTCAGGTACCTAACCCTAAGGCTGGCATTGGTGTGAGGCGGGATCGTTGTGCTCGGCGAAAGGCTCTCATACATTCCAATCTGTCCCGGGATTTAATGGACGTTTGCAGACTAATTATGAGTTCCATATGTTTCTTACTTTTTGGGACAGAGTGGTAGGTGCTGCTGTGCGGGCACGTCGAAGGAAGTTCTCGGCCAAACGGCGGCGGCGGAGGCGGGCAGAGTAAGAGTAATATTAAGAGTAAGCGTAAGCAGATCTACTCTGCCAGGTACCTACGAATACGCGAGGTCTCACATCTGGGCTCATAGCTTCCTGGCCTTCTGGGCAAGTGTCGGCCTGGTGGGCAAGGATCCTGGACCCTGTGTTGTCGTGAAAGCAGCCCTCGGCATCGTACTCGGGGGGGGCACCCTCGCCAAGACACGTGGAGGCGCATAGATCACCGCAGGGGAGGTGGTAGATGTCCCCCTTGTACTCCACCACGTAGACCTCGCCCTGAGATACAAATATACACAATTAATGAGCATCATCACATGTAGAGCGATGCAGCAGGGACGTGTCTGAATGCAAGTTCCAACTATAACATTGTGTTTTTGTAGTCAAAAATTGAATTTACAGGAAGCAAGCAAGCAAGCAAGCAAGCAAGCAAGCAAGCAAGCAAGCAAGCAAGCAAGCAAGCAAGCAAGCAAGCAAGCAAGCAAGCAAGCAAGCAAGCAAGCAAGCAAGCAAGCAAGCAATCAAGCAAGCAATCAAGCAAGCAAGCAAGCAAGCAAAGGAGTGCATATCTAGGGTTGTGGTTATGGTACAGCTATAGAGTAGTTCATCGCAATCAAAACCAAAACCTGGAGCGGCGTAGCAGCACGGACGGATTCTGAGAAGGGTAGGGAAAAAGGAACATGTGTACACATATATATTGGATTCTGCTGCTACTGCTATTGAATTTCCTGCTGATCGAGGAGTTTCTTCATGTGTTTTTTATTAATAGTTCACAAAAAAAGGGGAAATTCTAGGCCATACTTTTCTCGATACCGGCATAAAACTGAAATGACCCCCTATTTAAGAATACCCGTTACTGAAGACTTTTATTCACTTAGTTGTTGTGCTTACTACATGTAGTACATGAAGGTCTTCAACTGAAACGACGACACGCAGGTTTTTGTGTATGTATATACAGCAAATGCTCCTATTGAAGACTGCTCTTAGTTGTTGTACGTACTACTGTACTAGTAGTTGAAGTTCCGACCGAAGCGGCAGCAGGCGCGTTCGTACGCAGTAAAGGCCCGCATTAAAAATTACAGCAGTACACTCTGTTGTCGCATCTAGTCAGGCTGGCCTCACCTGAAGGTCTTCGACGAAAGCGACGATAGGCGGGTTGGCGCCCCCGTCTGGGACCTTGAGCATCGTCCCGCCTTCTCCGTCAGCGTTCACGTAATGCATCACACTACAGCAGTTACAGCAGTCAAAACAGTTGCAGCAATAGTGGGGAAAACGGCGTCATGAGTGCATCACACTGCTCACAGCGACAGTAGTCGTTTAGCCACAGCAGCGCAATCGCAGTAGCATTCTCACAGCAGGAAGAGCAGGCATGCGCTCGTATGTCCTGTCGACGTACGAGCGTATACACCTTTCTTACTATTACGGGGGACCATAGTAAATATGACCAAATATTGTTAGTAAAAAAAGGTAAACATATAGGTTTTTATGTATGCCGTAGGTCCTATTAACTATGGGCCCCGTAATACAACAGATTGATACTCCTAGCATTGGCGGTGATACCAGGCAGCAGGGTTAGGGTTAGAAAGAAGCAGCGTACGTCGGTATTAATAGTGCGTAGGGTTAGCACTATTTACGGGGGACTACAGTAAATAGGACTAAATGTTGTTAGAAAAAATAGGAAATTATATAGCTTTTGTGTGTTCCGTAGATCCTATTTACTATGGTCCCCCGTGATATGAACATCAGCAACAACCGTCGTATGTTGTTAGAAAAAATAGGTAATTATATAGCTTTTGTGTGTTCCGTAGATCCTATTTACTATGGTCCCCCGAGATATGAACATCAGCAACAACCGTCGTATGTTGTTAGAAAAAATAGGTAATTATATAGCTTTTATGTGTGCCATAGGTCCTATTTACTATGGTCCCCCGTAATATCAACATCAACAATAACCGTCGTGTCGATGATGGAAACAGCGAAGTATGGTGGTGGACGTGGTAGCGTGGACATAGTAGTAACAGTAGCGCATCACGTTCGAAACAGTCGTATCATTTTTTGATAGGTGTGCTGGACTAACCCCAAGTAGCACTATAGCATGGTTTCGTGATTACTGATGTTACTACCACACGTGCGTGTTCGGCGGGCTGCGAAGTGCAAAAGGAGTGACAGCAGTAGTCTATATTCTCCCCACGTTGTCTGGAAGTCTTGGAACAGATACACTCCATCCAGGATGTCTTTGTACTTCTCCCCGCGGTAAACCACACCACCTGGGTACATCCATAAGGACAATAAAACGCACGGCAAAATAAAAGAGAAAGGGCGAAAACACACAGGGGGAACCGGCAAGGGCAAAAAAAGAAGGAGGGAAGGGGGGGGGGAGGAGAGAGAAAGTGGACAGGAGGACGGGGGACGGAGACAGGGGTGAGGGGGGAGAAGGGGGAAGGAGAAAGGGATGACGGAAAGGGGAAAGTGGGAAGGGGTAAGACGGAAAGGGGAAGGGCGACGGCGAAGGATGAAGGCAAGCGGGGGGGCGGGGGGGGGGAGGGGGGACGGAAAGAAGGGAATCGATCAAATACAAGAAATACAAGGCCAGGGGGTGCTATGAAACCATGCCGTCATCGCTGAAGTAGCAACAGATCAATGAAAAGGACACACACGAGTGGACAGACTGAGCCGAACCTCGATATCGAGCACCGCCCCGAAGCATGTTGACAAGGCGGTATGATGGCATGACATGGTATGGTGCTATTGTACCAACGCATTTTCTGGTGGCCTCAATCAATCATTCGATCGATGATGCTGGTACAACTATTGTATCGTCGCGGCCAGTGCAACTTTTTCCTTTTCCTCGTCTCACCGATGATGGCCAGCCCGGTCACGGAGCGGTCGCCGCACACGTCGACCCCGTCGGTGTACTTGCTGTCATCGGACGCAGAGTGGTAGCTGGGGTGGCAGTACTGGAAGAAGGGCGACTTGTAGGAGCCGAAGTCTGCGTTGTCGCACGAGCCGAGATTATCTTCGTTTTCGCTGGTGCAGAGATCCCCCTCGAACCTGTTCCACCCGTAGTTGTTGCCGCACCTGAGAGCAGCAGAACGGCAACAGCCACAGTACGCATGATGCAACAAAAATATCAGACACGTAATGGGGTGTAAGGGGGTTCGTCATGGTACCACTTTGAGACTGCTTCATTTTACAATCTCAGAAATATGGTGCCGAAGAAAATGGGTTTGCGTCCCGTATGGAGACCAATGTTGGTCCCCGAAGTTCCCAAGATGTGAAAACCCAACAAAAAAGGGGGCCTCTTGCTACTATCTTATCTCATCCCTGAGCTACGGATCTATAGTGGTTACTACAGCGTAATTCACCACTTTCTTGCTGCCGCGCTTTTTTTTTTTCCTCGAACGTGTACGATCGATAATACTAGCTAGCCCTGGTGCTATATACGTACGGGAAAGATAAGATACGTAAAATTTGCGTGTATGACGTCATATCCGGTGCTATGTACAAGAACGATGCGCATAATATTTGAAATATTTTTTTATACTATTTATTATTACCATACCATGGTACGCACTGCTGATGCACAGCCTTTCTATGCACTTTGGGCGGCGAAAAAAAAACATCAGGGAGATGAAAGAGCTAGAAAATGGTACCATAGCCTGCGTTCTAGCGTTTAATACTTTTGTTTCAAGGAGGGTCGAGAGGATTACGTATTAAATACCTGGTACGCTAAGCTTTCGGGGGAAACGGAGCACCAGTATACCAGGTGCCAGGGTACATTCTAGTGTACCACACTGGTCGGAAACACAACCGTCTAGCCAATAATATAAAGACGAAGCGGTCCTTATATTGACAGACACCTAGGGTGGTCGAGTGTTTTGTTGCACTGTAGGAGGGAAGGGGATAGGGTCATATACAGCATCAGTCAGATGGGGGTGTAAAGTGTAAAGTACGATTGCGTTTTTTTTGCGTATCAACCAGCAAGAGTGGAATTGATGGAACTATTTTTTTTTTCACGAGGACCATCCAATCGGCATCCATCATTCGTCTCCCACAATGCATCATAGACCTGCACGTAGCCCGTGATGATCTCAACCATAGCCTACACGCAACCATAGCCTCGTATTCCAAACGCTCTGTGCATGTATAAATGGATACAAGAAAACGAAGAAACGCGATGAGGCGGGGGAGGGATGGGTGTACCCATGACATGCATGGCCGTAGTCGTACGACCATACGTAGGCCCTCGCATTCCCACAATGCTGGTACAGAGCTCGTCGGGTTTTCACCGACCAGGCAGACATTGCGGCGGGCGCGCGCGGGGGGGCGGGGGGCGGGGGGTGCATTCTCACTCGATCAAGTTGACCTCCTCGACCTTGACTTGTCCCACGTCTCCGCAGTAAAGAGCATCGGTCTCCCTGTCGAAGCCGCAGCGGAAGGGGTTGCGGTGCCCGTATGTGCAGATTTCACCTGTGCACCAAAGCAACAAACAAACAATTCGAATGCTCACTTTCATTTTCGTTCTCGTTTTCGTTGTCACAGTTAATAGTTTTAGGGCTGTTTCCTATGCGCTCCGATTTCGAGCTTCAGATTTGCATTTTTCAATCTAAAAAATGAATGACCCTGCTTATGCAGTCCAAATATACAAAATCCGACCGGAATTTTTTCGATTTGAGAATCCGATGACTCAAGTCGTCGACGGATTTTGGGCCAAAATCCGACGACTTGGGCCATCAGATTTACAAATCGAAAAATGGCATGCTCTCTAGATTCAAGATGTTATCCACGACAGCAAACAGCAGCAGAACGATCGATGAGTTGGATGGTGATACAGCTGTATAGCGACGTTGCTTTGCGCGTCTACGAGTGCGTATCCACGAGTGCGCTTCTCTTGGTCTCTAGGCCCGAGCCCGCGCCAGCCGATTGTAGTCTGGCCACGGAGGGTCGGCGCGTCCCTCCGTGGCCAGACTACAATCGGCTGGCGCGGGCTCGGGCCTAGAGACCAAGAGAAGCGCACTCGTGGATACGTACTCGTAGACTATACCAAGACAGGTTGACCCAAGCGCACTTGCCACGTCTCTTCGCCGCCAGACCAGAGGCAGTCAGCGTGGGCTCGGACGCCTGGGTCCTACGTGCAGGGCAGCGCACCCAGCGCGTCTCTTCGCGGCGCCAAACCACAATAACAGCAGTTGGTCTCGGCGTTTGCTCGAATCTCGGCACGCGTAATAAATCTGTTTTTTCCGCATAGGAAGACCCTTTTGATTTTTCAGGCTCACATCTGAAAATGCCATCGGGTCAAAATCTGAAGCTCAAAAATCGAACCGCATAGGAAACGGCCTTAGGGTTTAGAATTGATTTCCATTTTGTTCTCCATTTTAATTTTAATTTTCATGTCCATTTTCATGTCCATTTTCGTGTCCATTTTCATGTCCATTGTCATTTTCATTTCCATTTTCATTTTCATTTTCATGTCCATTTTCATTTTCATGTCCATTTTCATGTCCATTTTCATGTCTATTGATGTTTCCACATACCAGCGTCCCTTATATGATATTTAGCCCTTAAATTCTGTTCCTCGAGGTTCCCTAAACTGGCGTGCAAAAATTGGAGGTCCGACATATACGGTTTCTTAGGGTTGTAAATAGGGTTAGGGTTATCGCAAGGTTGCTAACAAAGAAGCCACTTGCAGCAGAAGCAGCAGCAGCAGCAGTAGTTTCGTTTCGCACCTCGGATACATATATAGATGATCTATAGATGGATCGTCTAAAAGTAGATGGTCCACAGATAGATGATCTATAGATAAATCATCCACAGATATAGATGATCTAAGAGTATGATCTGTCCGATTAACCGCGGTTCAACCGGGCTCTCATTTCGAGGAAAGTTTCAGTTACTTGGGATCAAAGTCCGATATTCGTTTACATACAGTGACGTACCAAAACGGATAAAAAAGAGGCAAGCCTACTCCAAGTACTCTCTACGAGATACCAGACGACTCCCACCCGGCTACTATCAATACGTCATATGTCTCGGCAATATGTCTAAATGATCTATAGTATCTGCCATGATCTATAGTATCTGTCGGGGAGGGGTGTACAGTAGTTGTATACCTCTGACATTGTCGTCGGGGGTCTTGTAAAGGTTGTCGCTGTCCCCTCTGGGCACGATGATGCGGATTATCACGCCGAGGAGAACGTCGAGGTCAGAGGCGTAGTTGTTAGGGTCAAAGGGCGGGCCGCCGTCACCGACTGCCCAGTACAGTTCGTCCTCGTCGTTCTGCGGCGGGAGAAAAGTAAAGAGGGAGGGAGGGAGGGAAGGAGGTCGGTAGGCGGGGAGCGAGAGGGGTGGTTACGAGAGCAAATATTCAAAAGATTCCACCCATCGATAGATCATCTACAGAGAGATAATGTACAGATAGATCATCTACAGATATATCAGATAGAGTTGATAAAAATAGACCATTTGCAGATATATCATATGCAGATAGATCATCTAGGATGTACCCTACGAGTACGAGATGTCGCACAACATCAGCTGTATAAAGTATAAGAATAACCATCCAGGCAAGAACAGCGTAAAGACTAAAGCGAGAAACCGAGGTTCTATTATATTGATATACCTGGTATTGAAACACGTTCGTGTCGTTAAAGTCGTAGGTACCGACATTTTCCCTGCAGGGCTTTGGAACGGGCCCAAATTATCGACGGACCCCATTTGCTCCTGGCTTAAAACACTCTGAGTGTGTATTTTCGCCGATTTTTCCCACTTTTCCATTTGTTTTGGCTTTTTTCGGTCGCATTGTTTCCCCCCTCAGAAGGGTGGAAGGCAAATACAGCAACTTTAGCGCCGACTGGTGGAACTGGCGAACGTAAAAAAAAAAAAAATAACAAGAGTTTTTCAACCCTAGCCCTATAAGGCCAACGAATTCACCACTGTAAAACCAACGGGAAAAAGAAGCGAACACCGCTACAAACATAGGTGGTATTATTACAACAGGTGACTTTACAGTAGATACGGCACATGGTACAGAGGAAGCATTCTCTTCTCTTCTCTTCTTGCAATGCGTTTCGGTTGACGGCGTGCGGACGATGGCATGGCATTTCATTGTCTACTCTCGTTCTTATTTCTTACTGCAGCAGTGCCGGTAAGCATCTCTGTCTCGGAAGTTTGGCGGCCACAGAGCCTGGATGAAGAATCAGCAAGGACGTCACGTCACAATAGGTGCGCTGCATTTCGACGGGTAGAAATTTGTGAAAACAAACACTAACACACACTGACTGTTGTAGGGAGCACAGCACTCAAAACGGGCACTAGAGCACCAAGCGGCACTAATTACTCGCGCACTGTCGCACTGGTTACTGGTGAATCCTAACCCTAACCCTATCTGTGCCAAGGAGCGTTTCCACAGGCACCATATATATAGCTGGCAGCCTGCACTATTATTAATAGTACTCAAGCGGCACTATAGACACTACAGAGGGAGGGACTACAACTGTATGCTGCTGTTGCAGAAATTTCTCACGTTCAACGTCTTGGCGGAGGGCTTGAAGCCCACCCAGCCGCTGGCGTGAATGGTCGACTTCTTGGGGGGAGTCGTGATTAGGACCTGCTCGGAAGCCATGGTACCCTCGGCGTTACCCATGTAGGTAAACATGGACAGCCTGTTTTGGCCCCTCTCGTCGTTCTTGAAATGGAGTTAGGGTTTGGGGCAGGGGGCAGGGGTTAGGGGTAGGGGCAGGGTGAGCGCGTCGCAGAACAAGAAGGCCGGTGATCATTAACAGCGAAAAGGTACATCGATCAATAAACAGGTACACGCCGACAGCGAAAAGGTACATCGATCTATAAAAAGGTACGCGTCGACAGGAAAAAGGTACGTTGATCTGTAAAAAGGTACACATCGCCAGCGAATAGTTGTACACAGGACAACCTGCTTTGACCTTTCCGGCTCTTGTGGCCCACGGCAACTCCTGTCTCGGGGTCCCTTTACCCCCCCCCCCCCCCTTCCCCTCCCCCTTCTCCTTTCCCTTTCCCACCACCACATGGCGATTGGATGATGCGCTTGTCTGCGGGGGTTCGACAAGGATGTCCAATTCTTGCGGCAAGGCGACTCCCTTTCATTGACTTCGTCCTTCGCCTTCCCTTTTCCCCCCATCACCCTAAACCACCACCACCCTAACCACCACCACAAGACGATGGCGTTATGCGTCTGTCTGCGACGGGTGGACAAGATGAATTAATTATTTCGACAAGGCGCGAGAGACCCTTTGAGTCCTTTAGTTCTTTACTCCTTCAGTTTACGAATATTCCTTCACGCCTTTACCGCGAATCGAATAAGACCAAACTCACATCGCCAGAGAGGTCTGCGTCGTGTTCGGTGTAGGACACGTAGAACTTCGATGACGAGCCGACCTTGCCGGTGTAGCCGGGTCCGATGGCGAAGCCCAGTAGACCCTGTCGACGCCAACCGAAAGGGACGCCATGACGGAAACAGACACGATGGAAAAGGACGGCAAGATAGGCAACGTAAAGCTCTGAGGTAACCCGTGCCGATGCCAATATTTTCTTCCGTGGAGTATTTTGTTTTACTCTCAATCTCCAGCATTTGGCTTTCCTCTTTACGTTCTCCCCGGTAGGTTTCAGTCACGATCTCCTCAATTGATGTTACGCTGTGCAGGTACCAGGTATTAGATTTCAATCTCAATCTCAATCTCAGCCTTTGGTTTTGCCCTTTACAGTCCCCCCTTTACCCTACTGCAAGTTTACATTACAATATCCACACTATTACCACAGCGTTTGGATTTTCATGTCAATCTCCACCATTTTCTTCCCTCGCTACATTCTCTCGTAGGGCGTTAGGTTTCAATGTAAATCTTTACGATGATTCTTACTCTCCAAGAGCGATTGCGTTCACCCTTTGTGAGCATGTGGATTCAAACATCAATCTCCACGTTCGTTTTTCTCTGTTTGGTTTCTCAATCTCAATCTCCACAATTGTCTCTACCCTCTGTTCTGTGATAATTTGATTTCAATGTCAATCTCCACAACTGTTTTTGACAGCAGTTTACGAGTATTTGGTTTCTCAATCTTGACTATTCACCATTAATTCACTCTTGAACCACTGCAGATATCATGTATTAATATTAGCACTATTTACGAGTCATATGTCCCGGAAACAGCTCTAAATGACTAGCTTCCACACTACTGTTACACGTAGCTTTCATAGTTACTGCAGTGTCTGTTACCGTCTGTTACCGTCTGTTACCGCGGGACACTATTAATACAGTATGATAGATGCAGTTTTCAATTACAATCTCCACCCTTCACCGCGAGGGCATTTGGTTTCAGTCTGAACACGAATCTGAACCTGAGTCTGGCCGACTACGATCTGAGTGACTGCGATGCGAGTGCCTGACCTCTTCCTTGCTGACGACGAAGCCGGATTCTGAGAAAGAGTCGATGGGGGTGAAGCTCAAGATCACCTCGTCCACCTTCGAAGGGTCCCCCGCCTCCACCTAGGCGAACGTCACCATCACGCCAACACGTCAAAAACATCATGTTACAGTACGCACAATCTCGTCAAAAACAGTCTACAAACAGTAGGTAGTATTCACAATCATTAACTACAACACCAGTGTAGCCCCACAGAAAAAAAATTTTACGTACACCAGTACTAGCAGTATTACTGCACCATTAATACTTGCAATATTATCCCTTCTAGTACGTTTAGATCTTCAAACCGCGCAGGCTTTCCGAAAAAAAAAAAGCGGTATACTGGTACCCCCAGCCCCCACACATCCCTCGAACACCGAACGATAGGGTAAAAAGGCGCATGCTTCCGAAATCAAAAACTGGTGTAAGTACCATCATTATAAGTACGATTATATACGTAGATTAATATATCTATTCATACATAGGCATCGAGAAGCGCCTTGCCTCCTGAGTCGCTCTGTCGTGCCTTGCGTTTCGAACAATCCATCGTCCCTTTCGAGCAAAAAACATACGTTTTCCCGTATTCGTTGTGCTACCCAAACCCCTGCTATTAATAGACCCGTGCATGATGCCCATCTACGACACCTGTGCATGACACCCATCATGCCACCTATCTACGATGCCCATCTCTAGCACCCATCGAAGATACCTACTGTTGTACGTACTGTACCTATCTAAATTGCCCACCTATCTATGGCAAACCATCTATTACAATGATGCCTATCTACGGTGCCACTTATGTATCAGCTTCGAATGCGATTTTCTGGTTTGGACGGCCTTTTTGTTCGAGGGGTCCCTGTCGAACTACAGCAGTAAGTGTAAAATGAATTTCCATTTGATTTCAGTCGAATTAATCAGATACCCACCCACCCCCCCGGCCGGGATAAATTCCCGACAATATCGGAATCAGCATCGGCGACTAACCCCAACGCTAACCCTAGACCTATGTACATGGAACACCCCATACCTGGTAGATTTGTCCCTTGATTCCGCCAATCCACCAATACTTCCCGTCAGGTGTCATTTCCATGAACATGGGATACTCAGGCAGCTCCGACTTATCCAGCTTGGGGAACGCTTTGGTGAGCCCCTCCGAGTTAAAGTCCACCACTGCACAACAAAAGCAGTAACACCGAAAAAAAAAAAATCAGGATCATTAAACCGCTGGGGAGTGAGCCGGTGCTGATCCAGTCCGGGAAACGCTTTGGCGATCTCATCGGAGTTAAATGAAGTCTACAACTGCGCAGCAGACACATTTTTGAAACAATAAAACAACATAACCTTGAAAATTACACTAAAAAACGCACCAGATGCGACTGCAAAAAGCACGCGAAAAAACATAACCCTGTACGTACGTACCGCAAAAACATAACCCACACCCGTCATGGGTGCACGAGAAAATCGCAAAACGATTTTTACCGCACGCCTAATCTGCTCGAACTATTAGTAGTCGAAACATGAAAACAAACTATTACGGGGGTCCATAGTTAACAGGACGTGTGATATACACTAAAACCTATATATTTGCCTATTTTTACTAACAAAATTTGGTCCCGTTAACTATGGACCCCCGTAATAGTGGTGTGCGGGATTTATTGGTGCATTTACGAAAAGCGTTTAAAAAAATAAAAATAAAAAATTTCGCTTGGTTTTAGTATGCCCCGCCCCCTGTCTAGGCCTCGAAAATGGGTACGTATTGGCGCGTTATTTTTTGATACGTGCACACTATTACGGGGTCCATAGTAAATAGGACCAAAAATTGTTGGTAAAAATAGGTAAATATATAGGCTTTTATGTGTATCGTAGGTCCTATTTAATATGCCCCCCCGTAAATAGTGGCAATCCCATGGCCTATTACGGGGGACCATAGTAAACAGGACCTACGGTACACTCAAAAACCTATATATTTCCTATTTTTACTGACAGTATTTGGTCCTCTTTACTATGGTTCCCCGTAATAGTTCCAATTATAAGTATTTAGAGTCCTATAGGGTGCAAGGTCAAAAAGGGTTCTAACAAAGGGATTATACTGGCAGTATTAATAGTACTGGTTACTGCTGCTGGAATCCCTTGCAGCGGTGGAGGGTGGGGAGGACGAGGCGAAAACGTTCGACGCATCGTGCACAGATCAGAGAGACCATATATACTACAGCAGTATGTACGGTACACCTTTTTCCTTTTTCACGACCCAAATAAATATATGATTCGCTTGCAATACAGGGAGAAAGTGCCGTTGTTGCTGTCCTGGTGGAACTTGGTCGCGCAAACAGGATACATGCTCCTAAACTATCGGTGAACTCGCGTGCGTTCGTGCGGCGTATCGTGTGGGCCGCTTGTGGCAGGTCGAAAGGAAAAAACTCGAAAGAGGTCAGTCAGTCCGTCCGTCCGTCCCTATTTGTTCTGGGGCCGAAAAAAACAGCAGAAAACCCCCGTTATTACTGTCCCACCTCCATGAAAACGATCTGACAGTGTTCAGCTCTTCTTATTCCGATCATATTATCTACATGGCAAAACTCGGAAGAGGTCCGTCCCCACATGTTTTGGAGCCGTTAAAACAAAAAGGAAACGACAGGGGTTTCCTTTCGCTCTCCGGGGCGCTTAAAACAACCCCCCCCCCCCAAAGAACTCGCCTAGTTAATATTCCATTTTCATGAAAGTTAATATCTGACAATGTTTAGCTCTTCTCCCAACAATCACGATACCCCCATACACATATAACAGGGGAAGTACTACTGTAGTACAACCAGAAGCCTTCAAACATGGAAGGTGCTATCGGTCAGACCAGAACACTATATAAATCATACCAATCACCCCATTCGCTCGAAGTAAGGAGCTTGATGTTGCCGCGCTGGCAGTCTATTAATAGCAGCAGGATGTTTGCAACTGTAGTCAACTTGTGTGCGCTGGTGCCCGGCGTACGGCGGACGTTTCATTCAGTCAAAAGTTGAAATGGGCACGAACGCACGAGAGTGTACCTTCTTTATAGCAGTACTTTTCTTTTTAGTGCCGTCAAAATTATGAAAACCAAACTAAAACTCGAATTGAGGGTTCCTTACCACGTAGGGCCACTCCTAACGAACAAAAAAATCACGATTCGTGGTTTTTTTGTCGTGAATCGTGATTTTTTTGTCGTGAATCACGACATAAAAAATCACGATTCATGACGCCAATTTTTTTAGCTTTTCCCTAAAAAAAACAAAATCACGATTCGTGACATTTGTCGTGTCTCAAAATATGCCTGATCAAGGCACTACGCAACCCACGCGCACCAACGGTATCCGATGGTCGGTATAGGGGCATGGCAGACTCTGCTTCGTACGCCGCTTGTAGACAACGGGCGGCTACCCAAAGACACCGCTGGGCCCGTGCTAACAAGGAGGTTGTGGCCTCGAAATTTCCAGGAGGAGGAGCCACTGCTGGAAGACAAACGCGAAAATGACCTGGGGATGTCACAAGCCAGGCCGGGCAGACGGTCTGCGAGATGGAATCTCGCGAAACGAGCTTGGCCGACGGCCGGTGAAGTTGGAATCTCGCAGGCTGGGTCAGGCTTCGGCCCGCAATTCGAATATGTCACGGGCTGGGCCAGGTGCGGACGACCCAGCCCGGCCTGGCCGTGCCCCACTCTCGAGAGTTGGCTCCACACCCGCAAAAAACGTTGGGTTTGAAATATCAGAATTTTAACTATTTGAAAATATCACGAAACGCGACGTTTTTTCGGCTTTTTTCGTTAGAACTGAAATGTCACGGATCGTGATCTTTTGGCATGCCATCGTGATTTTTTTTCGATTCGTTAGGAATGGCCCTTACTCAAGAAAATGGTTGATACACGCTGTAAACGAGACGAACAGTAACTGGCCCCTAATCCAATCGGAGCAACCCATACCCTGGCCCCTAGCCTGTCAGACCAAATCTCGCAAAAGTGGTAAGTTCTACTGCTTCCATCGTTCTCTCGCAACAAACTGGTAATTATTAATCGTATAAATACTAGTATACTGTTGTAAGTACTGTATAGTACCGGCGATTTTTTTTCACCGGAAGTGTAGGGGTAGGACCAGTAGTCGTCGGTGAAGCCTAGGGTGTGCACTTCGCAGTAGTCGCTTTCGAAAGAGATCTGATTGTTGCAGGCGTCGACGTAGCTGGAGCAGAAGTCCTGGGTCATCGTCAGGCCGTCCAGGCCTTGGTCCGTGAGCTTTTCGTAGAGGTGCCCGCTGAAAGGGCTGCAGACTGAGCATAAAACCTGATTGATCACACAAGGGCGGCGGCGGTGTGATGCGGCAGGACGGGACGAGGAAACATGTTACCAGAGCGTCATACTACTGCTGCAGTGTAATTTCGTTGTGTGAAACCATGCCGGACGGAAATGCAAAAAGAGCCGTTCGTTGATGCAAGGACCGTTCGTTGAGATACATATGAAACGCAAACATCAGGGGTCATTCATGTTGCGGTTAAAAAAAGCGCGAACGGCGCCCAGTTGAAGGAAAAAAAATGGCGAAAAAAAATGCAAGGCCTAGGCGGTGCGACAAACGAAAATCTTGCAAGGCGGTAGTACAGGAGATGGATCACTACCACCCCCTTGCAGGGAAAATAGGGGTGTCCAGAACATAAGGCGGCATTTCCTATCAGGGGCAATTTTTAGAATTCCGCGAGCGGCAAGCGGCAATCATTCGGCGAACGGCGCGTGGAATTGCGAACGCGGGCGAGCGCATGTGTGACGCGGAACATGCATCCCTGGCATAAATATGAAGACCGGACGCCATCCTTGTGCTCCCTCTACAATAAGCAGCTCTACGTGTACGTGTTTGCCATGCGGTTACGTACCAGTCATATATAATGCGTGTCGTCCAACAATATGGAGCATATTATCATACCATACAGAAACGCGGATCTCTTTTTACCTTTTTTTTGCTTTGTTCACAAGTATTCGTACCCTAATTATGCCGTTTTTACAGCTGCTCAGCAGCATTCGAAAATAGATTCGAAAACAGATATTTATAGACGTTCGTATGCTTCAGTATACTCGATATAATCCACGAACAGTGCTGGTAAGGGCATGGGCAGTAGAGTACCTGGTACACCAGGAGTTTTCGCATACAGCAAGCAGCGTTACGTACTTCGTGAACCTGTTACCAGTGTTACCAGGTGGCACTACCGTAGGTACGGTATAACTTTCAGGGCGTTCCTCGGGACTTTTAACGTAGTGAAAATCCCGCGTGATTCCAAGGGATACGGGAAAATCCCGTTGTATTTGGAAAATCCCGTTCCCTACCAAACTGATCTAGAGCAATTATTCGCGATCCCGATCCCGTCCATCCTCCCGCGCACTTTTGGAAATCCCGATCCCGTGCAAAATAGTCCCGTGGAATTAGGGCAAATCCCGTGATTTCCGAGTCCTGTCTAGTACAATCCAGTGAAATTTGAGCTTTCCCAAATCCCGTCTAAACCTGTCCCGTGGTTTCGTGATCCCGAGGAATTTCTCTAATGATTTTAGTTTCAACAGGATTTTTAGGAGGCAGACGAGCTTCTCACGTCGAAGGCAGGAGGTCGTGCTGGTGAACGGCAGTATTAATAGTGCAACCATTTTTTTTCAAAATGTGCAGTATGTTCTACTGTAGTAATTTCCTATGATTAAAAACGTTTTCGTTGTACGCAAAACAAAGAGAGAAAAACTATTCTTCAAGGGTTCTTTTCGAAAAAAATTACGATAAAAACGACCTTAATACACCCCTAAGTGTGGCACGCCGTCCACATAATACGAAGCTCAATCCCGTCCCGTGAAGCACTGTGCTTTTTGCGTACCGCAAAATACCGTCCCGTGGAATACCGTGTTCTTTGCGTCCCGCAAAATCCATCCCGCAATATCCCGTCCCGTACAATCCCGTGTATGTTTCCCCCTCGTGAAATCCCGTCCCGGGCAATCCCGGGATGTCTCAATCCCTTCCAAAGTGTTTCGTTCTATCCCTTTACGGCTCAATCCCGTCCTGTATCGTACCGTTCTTAAAGTGCCCTTTCCTATTACGCCCCGGGTTTTTTTTGTGCTGGATCGATCCCGAGGGATCCCGTCCCGAGGAAAGCCCTGGGTATTTCCTTCTTGACTCCTGCTACAAGTGTATCGGGCCGATACTCACTATTTTGGCTCTACAAAACCTCTCGACCCACGCTGAGAAAAAGAGCAGAAACCGACAGTTCGCGGAGCGCATGGCCCATCCAGACATTACCACCGCCACCACCACCGCCATCACACCCAGCACCATCGTTGCAGCACATGCCGCGCCACCCCCGTGACATCTCTGTTCTCCTCAGACCGCTGTACTTGTATCATGCGACAAGAAAAACTGGAAAAAGAAAACCCTACAAAAAAAGTGCAGCCACTATTATACAGCAGGTACGGAATGTTTATTCATGCATATAGGCATGCATGCGTAGGTGGTAGGGAGATCAAAGTGGCAGCTGGCAAGTTGCGCTGCTGGACGAACAGCAAGGCGCGTCCATGATACGAACGCAGAGATAGTACCGGGAACGTACTACTGTGTAAGTCCAGACCATTTCTCGCCACGTATTGCTCTTCTGCGTGCTGGGCATTGTCACGGACACAAACCCAACGCTTTCATGCAAGATCTCTGAGGGGACTGCCTACTCGTCGTGCTGCTGTGAGTATCTGTGTCTGAACATGAAAACCAGCAGCTGCCGCCTGTACTGCAGTCCATGGTTCAAAACTCAAAGTATGAACGTGTATTATCAGTTAGTTATATGATACCAGTACATGATACCTGGTACGTGAAAGCGAAAGCCTCGGATTACTATTATTATTATTCATAATACAACTGCTGCTGCTGTGGATTCATGTTATTAATATAACTGTCCAGCAAGTACAGCAGGAAGTAGTGTTGTACATCGTGGTCACTCGTACGCACAGTTCGTTCTTGAGACGTGAGAGAGCAGCAATGGTGGACACGGCGTGACTCCTCACAGCTAGTCTGCATGTGGCCAGTAACGTGCAGTAGCACTGCAGGCGTGGGGGAGCAGCAGCAGTGGTACAGAGGCAACTCTGACGAATCACGTGTTCCGTTTAGACGAAAAAGGGTGGCAAATGGAGGTGAGATACTCTTGCGGGATTCTCCGTGAAAAGTCTACGTGTACGGAGACTTTTTTGCAGTATATAATTGATGCACGTGCATATAAAGTCTGCTCCTTCATGTGGAAGTCGCGAGTAGTAGCGCCCAAGGGACTCCAACCAGCATAAATAGCGACTTTCGGGCCCCAAACGGCTCATCAGCTACCTGATCATGACGTGGCTCATAAGTGTACGACACAAGCGATGCACGTTGTGCCATTGTGTATGAGTATCGGCCCGATAGAACAAGAACAGAAGCAAAGAAGGAAAATTTAATACCCAAAGTGATCCGAAACAACTTCCAAAGGCTGAATGTAGGTCGTGCAACACTCGACCACGTCAAAAACAAGGTATACTTGTATGTACGAGAGATAGGTGATGCGAAAAGAGCGCGAAAGGGCAGCCGAGTGCCGCCGTACGCGTGCACCACCTTCCCCGTCAAGCCACCGTGGCTACACCAACCCAGCTATTGTACACTGTCTAGCTAGACGCAAGATACGGGTTGATACAGTAGTTATCCTACTTCCAATATTAGCAGCCCCGCGGTATGATGGTCGTAGGATTAGTCTCACCTCTTTGTGATAGTCAGCGCAGTCGCCTTGCAAGTTCCCAGCATCGCCGTACCGCGATTTAACATCGGCTTCCTCGATGGCATCACAGCAGAAGCCGTCGGGGTCTTCGTTACTGCAGAAATCGACCGCCGAATCGAACCCTACTATGGGGTTCCGGGCGCCGAAGTGGCAGTGCTGATGGGCGCTGACGAGGAAAGGAGCCGCCGTCGCGGCTGCCAAGACCACTACCGGAAGCAGCGATCGCCCCATGCTGATTGATTGACTGACTGCTGTGATGCACACAAAGGCCGAAGAAAATAATCGACCGAACGTACGTTAGTACCGCAACCGGCGTAGTTTCTGTAACAGCAGCACAGCAGCAGCAGCAGCGTGCTGTTGTTGGGTCTTATACCACAGGTCGACGTCGGGTTGGGGTACAAGTCCTACACCGTCCGTGTCGAGGAATGACTGGGTATAAGGGAGCACAGAAAGGCTACGGGCGCGTTCAGTGTGTTCAGAGTGTGCTAGTGAAAATAATGTGTGATTTTCAAACGACAATATGTATGATATGATAGTCATAATTCGAAACAACAGATCAAAAAGACAAGCAAGAGGCAGGGGCTACGTACTACGTACGACTGCTCCTGTAAAAAAAAAACATACTAAAATATAGTTAAATTTGAATTCATCGCACAAAAAAAAAAACATTCCGAAAAGCTTCGCATACCACTACCGCTGACTACTCGGAGATACCATACGTAGAGGTCATGTTTTTTTCATCCGCAAGATCGTTTTGTGCCGATCCGCCTGAAAGAGGCAATATCCCAGCATTGGATGATGATTGGATATCAGGATCTTTGACATGTTCTTATTCGGTTGGCGGCAGGCACCCCAGGGGCAGTTGGTTTGTTTGTGCTTGTGCGTGAGCTTGCTTGCTTGGCTTGGTCATTCATCATGCACGTTTGTTCGTGCAGCAGATTATCTATGTGTATCCGTATTTGCACCAATCAATATGCCAATATACGACTGACGAAGCTCTACGTTTCATCTTCTCTCATATTTTTTTTGAAAAAAACTAAAAAAGCACGTCAGCTGTGAGTTCGACCGATCGGCAGATCGGTCGATAATCAACTTTGCAAGCTGCGTGAACCGCGCGCGTTCTCCATTATCCCCCTCGCGATTGACTACTGGCCAGAGACTCCCCTGGATGCCACCAGGGTCGACGAGACTATAATACTTACAGCTGGTTCGATTTCCAATTGTTTTCGGCCTGTACCATTTCGCGCACTGAAACAACAGCAGATGGACACGTGAGGGCCGGGGTAAAAACACAACTGTCGAAAGTCGGTCTATTATTACTGCAGTTCACACGTGACATGCACACCAAGACTAATTTATAGCGCCGGGACAATGTATCACAACTACTCTCACTCTTTACTGCTGTACTATTAATTATTACCACCACACGTGCAGTCACAAGTAGCGCGGTGAGACTACTACTGCTGTAGACTGGTCTGGTGTACATGAACATATCAGCTACCAGGTATGTATACGTATAGGTGCGATGGCCAAGTAAGTGGATGGTTCGGGCATGAGCGAATTTATTTGATGTATGTACGAGAATAGGTCTACACAGGGAGAGGTCACCTTACTGTACTAGTTAGTTGGTGGTGATGAGGGGCGCTGTACCAGTACCTGCAGTATAGCAGTAAAATCTGCGAAATAATAGCGAATACGGATTTGTTGTGTCGAATCAACTCGAATGAACATCTACGTACACGGTCGTGACGTTCGGGTTAATATAATTTTTTATTTTGAGAAAAAAATATCGTCAGCTGCTGCAGCAGGAGACGTGGCGGCGGCAGGAACACAGCAGCAGCAGCAGCAGCAGCAGTTGGGCACACGGAGCCAGGGTCAGTGTCGCCGTATGCTCGGCTTCTCGGTCTAACCCATGAACACTTTGTACACCACGTACTCGATTTTGTTGTGTGTTTCCTTGTTCCCAACTCGAAATTCGGCATAATTTGAAGACGCATGACATGGTACACCGCTATTACTATACCTGTACTTGCTGTACGATATCTATAGCATTATACTTCTCCTGCTTCTCCGTTCCGTCCCCTCATGAGGAGGAGGGTGGACCTGACAGTACCACACCTGCAGCATGTCTTAGGGACAAGGTCCGAACGTTGCTGTGGACAGACAGACAGGCACATTCGATCTGCCTACGAGTACTCGTAGACTTGTTTTAATCATTACTTTCTTCTGGACAAGCCGTGGTCACAGGTGTCGTCCCTTCTCACCCCCGGTAAGTGCCTTCAGTTTTTGTAGCGTATAGGGTTCAGCATTCCATGATTCCCACTATATACTTGTCGATTTTTATCGAATGCAGCTTTAAAAACTCGCTTGGATCTCACTTGGATTTGAAGAAAAACGAACCGCGATATTTCGTCTCCCCGAACCCCGAACTGATCAGAGGATATTTCCCCCTTGCTTTTTTTTATGAATAAAAATGGAATATAGACGAGGCGTATTACGCAGCTTGCAAAGTTGAGTATCAACTATTTAATCAGTCGAACTCACAGCTGACGTATTTCAAAATTTATAAAAAAAAAAAAGAATAAATAGCTGGAAAGTTCTTCAAATTAAAAAAAAAATCCACCAGTACGACCTGACGTAGATCTGCGACAAACATATCTTGACACATACATACCTGGTACCTCGTACAAGGTTCAAGGTTCCCCTCCGGGAGGTGCCTACGTACAATAGGGGAGTGGCGCAAGAGCGAAATAATACTCGTATGAAATCCTGCACACCTCACCCATCATTTTAACGTGAAGAACACACACATATTTTTGAGGACATACTATATTACACACACTGCTGTTTGCGGTTTGTTCGTGTGGGGCCAGTACTACAATAATATATCGGCAAGCGGATAATATTTTTATAGTGATGATCCAGATGACTGGCGGCGATCAAATCAATGTATGCGGCGTAAACATAAAAGTAAGTACAAAAAAGTTGCGTGAGGTCGAGGTTGCGCCATTATAAGGTACAGCACATACATATACAGTGCTCATGCAGGGTAACATCAAGCTTTCACAGATCATTGCTCGAGAACAAATCGTAGTCCGAGAGTATACTGAGAGTATTGGAGTACTGGCGGCCAAAATATCGCGAGTACTACTGAGAAGGCCCAAATACTGAGAGAAATGAGAGTATGAGCAGTACCGAACCCCGAGAACACAGGCAAGTACGTACCAGGTACCCGCAGTCTGGCAGTATTTCGAGATATGATATATATGCATTCGCGAGGAATATATATATGAACGTATACTGCGAATATTAATAATAATCTTGCTGATAGTATCTGGAGGTTCTGTACTGCGCACATATTGCCTCATATGTCGAAATACAACCAGACAGACTGCTTTGAGTATTCATGTTGTTTCCAGCGAAAGTAGCTTTGCTCCAACTCTCTCACTCGTGTGGGACTATCTGGGAGTGTTTTGTGCCGAACGCTGGGCCTGAGAGTTGTCGACAGGATGCACAGACGGTTGAAGTATATACTTCACACAATACTTTAAAACGTTCAGAAAAGCAAGGTGCTGGATGAATGTGCCGGTAGCTAAAATGAAATGATGGGGAATGGAAATTGGGAAACGGCTGGCAGAGAAGCGTGTATGAGGGATACTACTGATTTAAGGAAGGATGTTCGCGCGTTCGGTTTATTGCAACACTAAACTTGACTTGTAAAATTCAGTAAAAATGGAATATACCAGGTAGACGAGAGACATATATTACGTTGCGTGCAAAGTTGAGTACATCAACTACTTGATCAGTCGAACTCACAGCTGACGTACTTCATAAATTTGTAAAAAATAAATAAATAATAGCATGATAGGGAATATAGCGTCGTTTTTTTCTAGAACCGCAGTCACGTTTTGGGCCCAAAGCAATTTTTTATTTCAACTACAGGTATTCCGCAAAACGGGACTGCGGTTCTAAAGGGGTTAACCCTAACCCTAACCCTAACCCATACATAAATGATTTCACACTATACTATTAATAATACTATTTTACGAACGATTCGTGCAGAGAACTAAGAACAAAAGGCACCGTACGATTCGTTATGAAAAGCTCTTTTTTTTCTTCTCGTGGAAAAACAAACTAAGGGCTCGCGCTGCGCGCTCGCGCGCCTCAGGATAAGAGCTGTTGACCGAGCCAGCACAGCCGTCTGTGTAGATTTGAGCCTGTATCTATGCTCAGTACTCAGTATTTTCGTTAAGTGAAGCTGAATCCTTTCTCTATCCCCGTGTTTGGCAACGTCGCGAGTTCGGTGCACCAAAAGATAACGACAAAAGAAAGAGTTATAAGGCTGTGGTGGACACAGGCGGCGAAACATGGAAGGGGATAAAAGATTGGCAATTAATTTTTTGTGCACCAAAATAGATAGAAACAACGTCATGAGCGCCCACAATCGAACCGTTGGAGGTGTCTCTATACACTGTATTATTATTATATCACAATACTTGTAAAATTAGGTAAAAATGGAATATAGACGAGGCGTATTACGCAGCTTGCAAAGTTGAGTATCAACTATTTAATTAGTCGAACTCACAGCTGACGTATTTCAAAATTTATAAAAAAAAAAATAGAACTCACAGCTGACGTATTTCAAAATTTAAAAAAAAAAATAGTATAGTAGGAACGATGCTATATTAATAGGAACGGGGCTCCGCCTCAAAAGGGGTGCACATCATAACGCAAGTAAAACAAAAAATGCAAGTAAAATGCAAAGATCAATGGAACGTTGCAGCATAGACAAACAACGCGAGCAGCGCTTTAGACACATACATGGCTGTTTTGGTGTTTGTCTGTGTTTGTGTGTTCGTTTGCTTGCTTGTGTTAGGTTGTTCCTTCTCCTTCCAATTTAATATCTCCGCCCTTTTTTTTTCTCTCTCTCCTCCTCCTGTAGTCGCACCTCAGATCCGGGGTCACGTCGCAAGCTCTCCTGCCCTCTCCTCTCACTATGGTTCGTGCTTTCGCTCTTATCAAAATAATATATACTTCAGCCCTTGCTTCCCTTGTCGACTCGCGCCGACTTGCTGTTTACAGGAGAAAAGCTAAAGGTCATCTTGAAATATACAGTACCACCATGATTTATACTACTATTATGGTAGAAATTGATGCTGTGGTGCTGTCTGTAATGTTGATAACTTGCTGTTTTGTATATCACAACTCGAATATAGCTCTCTCTATACTGTTAATTTAATACACGTACGTGCTGCAGTCACCGAGTGAGTCACCGAGTGAAAATCTGTGGTGTACTGATATACACTATGAGTATATTTTTGCGTGAAACAACAACAGGAATATCAAGACGCGTGAGGTATACTGCACAGAGTAGGTGCCCATCCTTTTGGCAAAGAGTCTCGTGGCTATATTGCGCCTAGAAATAGCTAGCGCCTCTTATTAAGGGCTAATACCCTACTACGCCATGCGCGACCCACACAGCGGCCAACGCCACCGCCGCCTTCGCCATTGCCACCACCGTCGCCACCACTACCACTGCCACCACACCACCGCTACCATACACCACCACTACCACCACCACCACCACCACCACCACTATCACCACCACCTACACCACCACTACCACTACCACCACCACCTACATCACCACCACCACCACTACCACCACCACTTACACCACCACCTACACCACCACTACCACTACCACCACCACCTACACCACCACTGCAACCACCACCACCACCACCCACTGCAACCACCACCACCACCACCACCACCACCACAACCACCACCACCACCACCACCACTACCACCACCACCTACACCACCACTGCAACCACCGATATCGCCACCGGCACTGGCACCGGCACTGGCACCGGCACCGCCACTGCCACCGCCACCACCACGAACAAAATCAACGCTTCATCATGCGTGTGATACGGTACCTGACAGTTCCTACAGTACAGACTGCGTACTTCAAACACGAGACCGCGTACAATGACTCTATATTTATACTAGTAGTTTATCGCAACTTTGTCCAGAACTTTCACCAGGACATTGTTTTTGTAAGGAACCTGTTGCATCCCCCCACCTGTTATCAGAGGAAGACGGACTCATGGGGGTCTCTCTGGGCGCTGCAGGACTCTCGGACGACCCTTTGGCAGCGCTATATATATATACACACACACAAAAGCTCTAGATCTTGATATCGTCTTTTAATAAGTCTTTAGAAAATATAGAAATCCACACACTTGTGTTAAGGTATCAATGTAATCGATTTCGTCGTTGCTCCCCGACGATGGTCGAATACGTCAGCGTGGTTGCGTTCCTCCGACACACTATACTCTTAACCCCTGTAGTACCGCAGTCCCGATTTGGGGTCAAGCCACTTTAATTCCAAGTGCTTTGTCCCCTAAACGGGACTGCGGTACTAAAACGGTTAAGGGCACGCTCTTAAGGGCGGTGCTCAGGTACGCGGCCCTCCGGGGCAGTTGACGCTTGTGGACAGCCGATCACTACAATTTACGCTTGAATTCAAGTCGTTTTCCAACAGGACTAACTACTTAACAAGCCTTCTTCTCTACCACATCTCACATCTCACATCTACTACTAATACCAATAGTACTAATGGTAATGCAGTTGAAATAAAACCGTTATATGATCGTCGGCGGGGGATTTGATTCAACACGTAGCACTTCGTCGTTGGCGATTTTGGGCCACAGGCAGGCATGCATGCAAACCATTTTCCGTCAGTAAAACGATATGTCTCCCATATCCCGAGCCCCAGACCCCAGTCGTACTCCGTACGCTTTTTATACACCCCTACCCGCAAAACGCGCATACGCATGTACTGGTAGGTACGTAGTATCTTTTTCCAGAATAATTTGGGCAGAAAATAATACGCTAAGATGGGGTCGGCTGCACTAAAAACCAAAACCACATATGACGGACGATATCTTTCTACGTACTGGTAGGTATAGTATGTATTGTATGAAGAACGAGGAAATAATACGCTACAGCAGTGTGTGTATGTACGATCGGCTACATTGTTCTTGTTTGTGGCGAGATACTGACAATATAAAAAATAATAAGAAGGTTTAGGTTATATTATTGGTACTACTACAGATGTTTAGTACGTTGTGCTGTATGTATATATATGATGTTGTGTCGCTCTGAATGTTGTTGAAGACGTCCAAACGCGGGCAGCACGAACTTCGAGCCATGGCACACAGACACACACACAGACAGGCAGACAGACAGACAGTGCTTCTGTGTTGGGGTATATACCCGCACTCTCCCTTCCAAGCAAAAGGGGCACAGCTACACAATAAATACTCTACCTGGTACACTTTATAGATCCTGTATGACTTTGTATACATAGGATAGACTCTGTGCACATGGCATATGATATAGACGATCTGCTCTCTCGGGGCATGCTGATTCTTCTGCGTGATGAATGCTAAAGCTCATGCTGCTGCTGCATATTGTCGGACCGCAAACGTCAAAACACTTGTATTGGTATTAGTAGTAGTGGTAGTATTAGTAGTATTAGTAGTATTAGTAGTATTAGTAGTAATATGCTTTGACGCATGCCTTACGGTAGGGGTATGGCGCACACTGACTGGTTGGTGTGTTTGTGAGGCTCTTCGCCAAGTGTCGTCATTAACAAAAAATGAAAGCTAGTAAACCAGATGAGCGCTGCCGTGCATAGCCTAGGTTTCTTTTTTGTTATGCAGTACTTCGTGCATATAACAAACAATGCTGTTAAACACAATTTGCACTCTCGAAATGATACTATATATATAGTTGCTCAGTCACGGATGCCCGGCCACCCACGAATATCTTCGGCGAAAGATTGTTACCCCTCTATCCCTGCACGGATCGACATTCTCACCCTAAACCTTAAACCCAAGGACGGCTTTCAGCTTTCAGGTCACACGGGTCTGGCGGCGGACGTTCTCGAAAGCCACGCTCTTCTTCAACCCAACAGTATAATCTTCACTACAATTATAAAAATAGACATAGAAGGCAGATAGACCTTGTACATAGGTTTCCTTTGTTTCCTGGGATTTCTTCTTTCAGGAATGTTTTGAGTGATCAGCCTTGTCGGATGGCAAGCATACTAATAATTATAAAACCTACTGGCAACAGCACAGTATAGTTAGAAAAAGGGTCGGCGAACCCTGAAACAAGAAGGAGAATTTTCGAAGCAATAGTGAGGTGATGTGGGTTATCCCTTTACAGTAGTACTGCAGTTTTGTTTTGGGGACATACTACTTGGAATTTGGGCAGCTTGTTCCCAAAACGGGATTGCGGTCTCAACAGCCCTCAAAACGGTCATATTCCGACACTTATCCCCTTCCCCCCGTCTCTGAAGGCACCTACTCACCTCTGACCGTAGTCTCGTGGGTCATACTTATTAATAGTATATGCACTAATCTGGACAGAAATTTTAGGGCCTGTGTGGAGTATTAACGTGAGTATCAAACAGTCCTGATATTGTCGTCCATGGTGATAAAACAGTAGTGAGTGATACTATTCGTACATTGCTTGCCGAATCTTCGAGCATGGTTGTTTCCACGCAATTTGACGGGAGGCCTGCCTTGTAAACGCATCATCCGCAACCCAAACCCGAACTCCACGATGGTAGCGGAGATACTCCAACAGCGTCGTTCCGAAGACAGACGCTACAATATGTGCTCCTAATGCTGACCCTCTGTTGACACTTAGCTGCGGCTTTCGATCGATCACCATCATTGCCAGCAATTTGAACGGTTGCGCACGAAAGGTCGAGGTTCGATCTGGCTTTTACTCTTCGAAGAGAGTACAGTATATGCACATTAGTAGGGCACACTATTTCGTTTGTTTTAACTCTCTGCGATATTTTCGCTAGATATGTTCGCTTCAGAATCGTTGTGCACGTTCTCACCTATCCGCACGCCTGCCCTCGCCTGTCCGCGCCTGTCTACGTCTGTTCACGCCAGCCAGCAGTCCCGACGTACCCCAGCCCTAACGCAAAGCCTTATGTTATCTCAATCTCAGCTGGTGCGACCTAAATTCTACCGGTATTGTTGGATCTAGTATTACTGATGATGGGGTATGAGGGTTGGCCTATGGCGTGCGAACGACGGCGGCAGCAATAAACCTCATCCCTGGTATTCACAATGACTGAAGGGCCTTCCCTACCTAAATATGAAAACAAAAACATCTTGCCAGCGCGAAGTAAGATCTACTATTGACACTACTACTCTTAGTCTCTGCTGTCTCTGTAGAGGACTATTTAGTATGTGCTGGTCCTTTATCTGCTATTATTCACATTTATTTGTTATTATTGCTGTAAATAGGTATACTACTTTTATTACTCGCAATTAACGTCGTGGACCATATGTCGATTGTTATAGTTGTTTGTGTACGTTCAACCCGCAGTAGGTCGACCGACAGTACCTGCTGGATCCAATGCCCAACGCACAGCGTACACGCCACATACACGACCTTTCAACGTATCATACTTAAGTGCCATTTTTGGTGTTACTGTAGTACCTGTAAACACACCACCTTTGATACATACAGTAGGTACGAGCTCGTTCATTGATATACTGCTGTAGTTTCCGTCAAAAAATGTTTGACATCAGAAGCTCTCGCTATTTGTTTAGTTCGACCCTCGGCAAATTTGCACACACTTTCTTCCGTGCCGTTGTGATACACCGCGGGGTGTATGGAGGCAAGGGGTGCATCATCATCCCCCCCCCCCCACCCCCACCCGGCAGTATGTGGGGTCTTCGGGGTTTCTTGAATATTTTTTGCGGTTTTCTGGGACCCCGGATATCTAGCGAAGAGAAAACAAAAAGTGGCCTATCCGTACACCCCTCGACAAAATGTTACGGAAAGTGTGTGCGAAGTTTCAGGGTCCAATTTGAAAAAAAACTCGTGAACTTCTAAGCCTTCGTGGGAAAAAAAAACGTGGATTTCATCGTCGAAATACTGTTTTCAGCACATAATTGACTTTTGGAGGTAGAGTTTGTTCAACACTGATCCCACGCAGTCATTTCCTCGAATACTTGCGCACACTCTTTTGAAGGCTTAAGAGTAGGGAGAATAGTTTCGTTCCGAAAAAAGATAAAAAGCAAATGTTTCCATATACGGAAACGCCTGACTACTGCTGACTTTTTGAAAGGCCTGTGGTTGGTCGGGACATGATTTTGCCGCTAGCGCCAGCCATAATAGCCCTTATCTCCAACGGTGGCTGTCCGATCCGCTTCCGCTGTTCAGCACGGTCTCTATGACACACCAAAATGCGGCATTCGAGTGGCTATTTCATGCACTATTCATTATTGACGCAAATGATTCTTCTTTGCTTGAACCAGCTTGGACTATAGTAAGTGTTACGCCACTCAAACAAGTGAGAGGATATTGTTCGACTGGTTTTCAAATCGGATGGGGGGGGGGCGGGGGGTTGAATTGGTTGATTAGTCATGTATCGGTCCGAGTCTGGCGCATCCAGCCCAATGATAAAAGCTCAAACATCCGAGCCAGAGTCCGAGGCTCACCCGATTCTTGTAATTTCCTTGTTTTCCTTCGAAATGTGCATTTGTTGCTTTGTTTGTCTTGAGTTAATAATTTACTACGCAATAAAAACGCAATACTCACCGGGAAAAAGTCAGAAGACCAAACCATTGCCAGGCTACATCTTGCATCTTGTGCACACTCCTCCTTCGAGATACATCGAATACACTCTCGCTGCGCAAGGATTGCTCACCACTTTTGTTCGAGAAAAATGGGTGATGGTCACTGGTCACTGTGTAGGAGACGAAAATAATTAACCTGAACCCTAACCCTATCCCTGAGCCAATCAGAACAACCCCAACCCTGATCCCACGCCAATTAGACCAACTCTCGAATAAGTGGTAAACTCTACTGCGTCGCCGCCCCCACCTCATTTAGTGTATATCTTTCATATTACATCGTCATGGTCGTTGTTTGAGTCGTGGGAGAGAGAGATTACTCCCTTGAGCCAGATACCTGCGTCGTGACTTTCTGCGATCCCCTATGCATATCAACCGCACTACGTACCGGGTTCCTAACTACAGTAGTACGGCCTACAGCCGTCTCAGATGACCAAGCCTTCGAACGGTACGGTACCCTTCGACGCCTCCGATCTAGCTCGATTGAATAAAAACTACAAAAAAAAAAGTATTCTGGAACTCCGGCTACTTGTGCCCCCCCCCCCCCCCCCCTCGCCTTTTCGAAGGAAACGATGGAGCGAGTGGGGGGGTAGAAAAAGGGCACAACTTCCTGGCTTGGCTGACCAACCCAGTGACTCCTTCAGGTCTGTTCACACGGCGAGAACTTTGTACTTGATAGCGCACGACGCGGAGGTGCTAATCTGCTTAAGGTTAGGCCTTTTTAGAAAGGAAAAGCTACGCGCGGGTCCCTCCGAACACCAAACCAAATATACTCTATCCCGGTCCCGGGTACAGTCAAACCTCCTTGTATCTGCCAATAAACCACGTTTTGTTCGCTTCTCGGTTAGCGGAGGCCGTGACGTCGTCTGCGTCAAACACTATATATCTTTCGAATTGCACTGTCATTGTCGTCTTCTGAGTCGTGGGAGAGAGAGATTCCCCCCCTAGGCCGGATCCTGTTTCGCAGCTTCCTGCAATCCCCTGGGTGTCCCGACCACCCCACTCTCCCTGATGTGACACCGGCTGGGTTCTTAACAGGGGCGGCCTACAGTTGTCTCAGAGAAGCAAACTTCCAAATGGTAAGGTACCAGTCGACTTCTCCATCACCAAGGTAATACGAGACTAATGTTTACCGCGTGTTTAGCTATGTTCTAGCTCATCTCCTTTTCCACCTTTGCCATCGCAAGCTTACACGAAACCCTTCTGGAGGCTTCTACCTGGCATGTTAATACGCGTGTACGCCTCGAACGTGTCGGACCCCCCCCCTCCCCTGTCTCTAGATCACTCGTTCCGATATGCTCCCTCTTGGCGCGAGCATGTGGTCGCTCCTCCAATATGCAACGAGCGCACGGCGAACTCATCGGGATTTCGAACCGACTCCGCCACAATCTCGTTGTATACTCGAACAGCACGGCCGTATCTCAATTTTCTTACAGCCTTGCCACATCAATACGAGGAAAGGAGGTTATGGTTGGGAATCCTAGGGAACCATGGCATTATTAGGTATGGCGATTGGCGTGTATACCAGCTCGTAGCTGGTGTGTACGCCTAGACTCGATTGCCGATGGCCGGTCAATACACAGTCAAAATAAATGTTCGAGGCAAACATATAGCCACTGTTAGGTGACTTGTACGAGAAGCTTCAATAGAAGAGAAGAAGATGTGGTGACCCCAAGCCACAGTGTTGGTTTTTTTGCTCAGCTGGAAGCTGATGATGGTGAGCAAAAGTAGAGTGAGCTCAAAGGGGAGCGATGCGCGTGTGCGCTCACTGCTCGAAACAAAGGACGACCCCTACAAATTCGTTCAAAAACAAAAAAATAGGGAAATGCCCTTGCATTCAGTTCAATATAAAACAACACGGAGACCCGCAATTCTACTGCTAAAAACAATAAAACTTGGGGTACGTACTCATGACCCTCTTGTAGCCTATGTTGTTACTTCAACCACAACTAAAACTATGCTACTGGTCCCGACGGGATACTGAAGATACCCTGTCCATTATTTACCAGTGCGCACGCTCCAGGTACTGCTGTACATGTGTGCTGCTGGGCTGTAGATTCTGTACGTACGTAATACAGTAGATCCACGATGCGCTGCTTGTTATTGAGACCTATTATTATGCAATATGCACGAGTGCACAGCAGTAGGTATTATTGTAAGACTGCTGCTGCTGTATACTGCTACAGTAATACTACTCACAGACTGGAAAACTGTCCGCGGTACTTAGAAATGCGTAAATGTATACCAGATGACGCAAGTGTTATCGAGTAACGACTATGATGGCTACTAACAAGTATCATCCTTAATACCTCCTCCCGTTAAGCATACACTTTCTTACTCTGCGTTACATGCTAAAATTTCTCCAATAGAAACACATGCAACATCAAGTGGTGATGTTGCTATTGGGAACAAACACTATGTACCATGATGTACCTACCGCATGAGATCCAAGGAGTGGATTCAACACGTACAGGACAACAACATAACCGAACATAGAATCGTTCTGTTCTTCTATACAGTTGTAACACCTGCTTGTATGAGATGGGTGTATACCTAAATTATGGTTGCTACAGGAGTACCTGGTAGCCTTGTGTTATGCAGCAGCGACTAGATGATACTGGTTTCTGCTGTAATAGGTGTCATCCCTAATAGGCATCGGTCCCAACATAAGGGCAGACGGCGGAGAGGCGGAACCGTTTTCCCAAAGGACGAGTTCGGCCCACGAGCTTCGTTCCCAGTCCGCACGCGCACACTATCAATATGTTACTGATCGCGCTTATGGCCCCTAAACCGCGCCTCTGCCTTTTAGCCTTGTTGTCGTCGCACGTTTCCCGATTCTGTGCCGTTGACCTGAATCGCCACTTCACTCCGCGTCATGCCGTACACGGGACGCACTACCCCCGAATCGGGAGCGAACGTTCGTCCGATCGCACCATCAAGACCTGACTTGGCATAGACACAGCCACAATACTTTCCACTCGGGGCCCCACGAGGGAATGAAGGTTTCCTCAGAGAGAAGCATACCGACCGACACCGGTAGGCAGACGTGTCAAGGCATTCCGGCCGTCACGTGTGTTCGTGCAATACCAACGAGCGCACACTGGGCCGCGTACTCGATGGCAATGCTGCCCCGCCGCGAAGTTCCCGGAAGTCGTATTTGCCAGGTGGCCTTCCGACGCGCAACGCCAGGAGGAAAACTCGATCAATGGGCAGGCCTTCGGGAGACCTTCCAACTATTTGAATTCCTCGACGGAAAAAGGAAACTCCTGGCAACCCATCAACCTGCGAAACGTAATCCAAGACCGGCCACCAGATTTGTACGTGCGCCTAACCGAGCTTGCAACTGAACTACCGACTCGCTGGAGGCCACGATGTAGGCACAGAGACCCACCGCCCCCCTCCCGCGCGAGGCGCTGCTCCATGGCCCCGTCGACGACCGACAGAGCCCCACCCCCCTATCCGAGCCCGTAAGGCGCTGCTGTAGAAAAGCCTCGGCGTTCGCACTGATAGCCGCGCTCCTGCATTCACGCGTAACAGTCACCCGTCAGCTTGTATCTCGGGTATACGCGCTGCCAATGACGCCAGCGACACGCGCTCGGTGAGTGCGGCGGCGACGACGAGAAGGGTGGGGGGGGGGGTCACCGACGAGTTTACAACACTGTGGGACAGGGAGTGGATTCTCCAACCTCTGCCTCCATAGCGTCTTGGGCTCCGCCCAGTGTGCGTACCGTGTATGCGACGATCCGAGATTTGTCTGTATAACGTGACCGTCTCTCATCGACCCACATTTTCACCAGGTTTATACATATACACCCACGTGTGTCACTCTATAAGGAGTGACCAGACTTTCATTAGGACCATGGCACAGCAAAAAAAACAGCACCATTTTCTGAATGTGATTTCACCATAGAACGAGCAAGATAGCAGCGTCACCTCCACCCGAGAGTGTGCTTGCGGTTACACCGAAAGAGTAATGCTAGTGCCAGACCGCAGTGAGCTTCAAATTCACGGTTCACATCATGTATCGGGTTGGTCACGTGAACGGCCCAGCGGCACCAATATCCACAGCACATGGGTCTGTCTTCGATGCCGGAGTCTCCTATCTATACTCTCCTCGTGTATTTCCATCAGAAAATACAGAAAAACAGGATGTCTAAACAAATAATAAAAAAACACTAACAAGTAGTGTCCTGTCAGTTTTGGAACGTAGGAAGCCCGAACCGTAAGAGGTTGGCAACCTGGGTCGCACAGCAGCTGCTAATCTTCGCAGCACACGGGGCTGTCTTCGGCGCAGGAACTGTACATCTATGCTCTCTTCTTGTGTGCAGACAATAAACTAAAGACGGAAAGGATAAACAAAATACACACAAATGTAATACTTCGTATACACGTATAGGCACTCTCCTGCCTGTTTCAAACTGTAGGAAGCCCAAACCGTGCTGTGTTGTTCCGTGCACGGGGGTTGGCACGCGACAGCCAGGACTCGGCGTGGCGGGAGGCCTGGTGTTCCACAAGTTAATGTACCCAGCCTTTCTACTTATGGGGCAAGGCGGGGCTGAAGCGCTGTGGATTGCGAGACCATGATTCCAGACAGACGGATATGCATATAACGAACTACTAAAAGACGATACCCGCTTGACGGATATTTGTGTGTTAAACACCTAATAAATGCTACCTGGTATTTGTTTGCACAGATGCACGGCACGATGAATATGTGTACACACATATAGAGAGAAAGGGCGTACGAGTAGTGGCGTGCGGTATTGGTATGTTTTCACGCTAAAAAACAGAGGCCTAGCGAAAGACAGACTGACAATGTATGCGCCATAGTAGGTGGCGCTCCCAGGTCTCCGCGTCGGGCAGGTGCCATGGCCCGAGCAAAACCTGGCTTGAGTAAGAGAAATTAATGCCTCTACTTCGTCAGTAGACCCAAAGGATATCGAACATACATGGAATCAACGTAATAGGCGCACGTATTTTTGTTGTCTATTCTGCTTAGGCTCGCGTCAATTGTTTCACACCTCGGATAGCATATCACTCGGATATCACTTATCTACGTTATGGAGCCTAACGCAGGAACATAAAAATGTATTAACATAGTGTTAGCACTGGAGGAGCGATCACGGTAAGGCGGTGACATCGTGTTAACTGGGAACCCACGAATGCGCACACGCCTTACCGTTATGCTGCTGCTCGATCTCGTCCAGCTCTGGTGCGGCAACATTATGTTATACGGTGATCAGTCCTTGAATTAGCACAGTAGCACAGTGTTAGACTTTGATCAAACACGTACGCTATCACTTTAACATGCTCAGATCGATATCCGCATATTTACTAACACGATAACATAATGTTGCTGTCGACGCAGCGTTAGACGTAACACACTAACATAGTGATACCCTTAGGAGGAGTGATATACATAACACCCTAACATAACGATATCATGTTCGTCAGCACTACTGACACATGACATTGTGTTACAAATAACACACTAATGTAACATGACGCAGTGGCTAACAATACTAATACTACGCTATCTGGACCCCCCATCTGATTGCCTTAGGCTAGGATATTGTACCCCTTAACGTACGTTAGATACGTTACTGTCTTAGCCGGCCAAAATGTAACACTATTTTAGGATGTTGACCGAAATGCGGAGGTCTCTGTAACTTTACGTTGCGGTGTTACCATCAGTAAAGGTCTGATGATAACATTCCGTTACCGTGTTATCATAAACATTAATCCGGGTCTAATATTTTGTCATTGAGTTACCGTTGGGGCGAAGTCGTTCTAACGTAGTGTTACTGCGTTACCCTTTGGATATTCCCGAGAGCTAACATGTGATACCTGTGTTAGTGGTAAACACGTCGGACAACGCGACACTTGGATAAGACTTATCTACGTTATGGGGCCTAACGCAGGAACCTGGTAGCATATTAACATCGTGCTGGCACTGGAGGAGCAATCACGGTAACGCGGTAACACAGTGTTGACTGAAAACCCACGGATGCGCACACGTCTTACCGTTATGTTGCTACTCGATCTCGTCCAGCTTTGCTACAGTAACATTATGTCATGCCGTGATAAGTCCTTGCATTAACACAGTAGCACAGTGTCAGGCTTTGACCAAACACGTACGTTATCACTCTAAGATGCCCAGATCGATATCCGCATATGTACTAACAGAACGTTACCATGCTCGCCAGCACTACTACACATAACATTGTGCTACACGTAACACACTAACGCAACACAACGCAGAGGCCAGCACTACTAACACTGCGCCATCTGGACCCCTCATCTGATTGCCTTAGTCTCGGATGACGTAACACTTAACGTACGCCAGATACGTTACGGTCTTAGCCGGCCTATACGTAACATTATGTTAGGATGTTAGCCTAAATGCGGAGGTCTCTCTAACATTAAGTTACGCTGTTACCATCAGTAAAGATCTGATGGTGACATTCCGATACTTTTCCATAAAAATCAATCCAGCTCTAACATTATGCTGCTGAGTTACCGTTGGGGCCGAAGTCGTTCTAACGTAATGTAACTATGTTACCCTTTGTATCTTCTAACATGTGATACCTGTGTTAGTGGTAAAGCGGCGTGGCGGAGTAACATAACGTAGTCGTGTTATCCAATTTCGCCGACATCCCAGGAGGGGATGCCTACAAAAATATCCGAGGGGGGGGGAGGATAGTATGACATCCCCTGTAAAAATGGCCTCAATATTTTGAAAAAATACAACAGGGGATATTTAGGAGGGATCCCCGCAAAAGAACGCCTATTTTTTCCTGGAAACCTCGCCAGTTCGTTATCCATCTATAATACAGCAGTGCGTTATCCATCTATAACACAATCTGCACACTCGCACGTACGAGCTAACGTGGCAGTAACATATTTTTGACGTTAGATTGGGGGTGTATGTTATCAGCTAACTTGTACCACTACATACATTGCATATGAGCAAACCCATTAACGTGATGCTAGTGTTTTTTACGTTGTCTGCTTGAAGTATTTTATAGTAGCAAGACTTCCGTTAACACCCTCACATAAACGTCGCTCGATACGGACTGCTGCTGCGGCGGATACGGCAACATAATGTTAACGTTTTGCATTGACCATACACATCATTTCTCTAACGTGTGCTACGATATCCACTAGGGATGTCACTAACACACTGACATAGTCATATGTACGCGTTTATTTGGCCGTGTACGTTATCCGTCTATAGGGTGTTACGGTAGCAAGTAAGAATCCCACTGACACACCAACATAACATTATTACTCGTTACGGACTTATGTCGCTAACACGGTAACATAATGTTAACGTTTAATTGAACATGAGCATTATCCCTTCAACGTGTGTTACGATAGCCACAAGGAACTACGCTAACACACGCTAACATGGTGTTACTCGCCGTAACACATATACTGTGGTCAGTACGGGATCAAAGGTAACACTCTAATAAAATGTTACGCGATCGCCCGCCAATATCGTAACACACAAACAATTCCTTCTGTGCTGAAAACTGAACATACTATAGCATTTTGTCGTGCTCTGTCAACTGTCATAGTCTACATAGGCCACAGCACATCACACTGTCAGGCAGGCGCGGTGGTGGGGAGAGGGCCGGGGCGCAACCCAGACTCGCGCCCAACCCACTAAAATTGCTATAAGTTTGGGACTGCATGAGCCTATGTGCTTCAGTTTTCGTACCAGCCCCCAGACGCACGAACTACCGAGTTAAAAAAGTAAAATTTGGCCAGTCATACACTTCACTTAGGGATAGGTGTGGCGTGGATCGGGGCGCTGCCAGCACCCGCTGTTCGCCCAGCTGACACACCATGTAATGCATGCATGCCACGAATGGCCTCTCTGGCTCCATGTATTGTTGATGGGATGGATGCTACCCCGCTAAAATGACCATGCATCTGGATCTATATGAGCCTGTGCTTCACAGTTGTTATACCACCAGACGTACATGAAGACTGAAACGTGAAAAATACAACAATACACCACTCATAGGCGGAGCGGCGGGGGGCGGGTCGGGGCGAGGGTGGTGAAGAACAGGTCGGGACTATGCCCTGACCCGCTCCCCGCCCCGCCGACAAACCCCTATTGTACGCGTGCCAAAGATGGCCTCTCCGAATCCGTGAACTTCGATGGGATGGATCCGCACGAAGCACACAGCAAGTGGAGTGGGTCAGCAATTCTGCACTATGTTAGTACGAGTACGATAGATTCTTCTTCTACATATTAAGGAGTGACCTCCATAATTCGCTGAAGACTGAAGAGAAACAGGTTTAGTCCACAGTAGTGTTCGGCCGGTGTCAATACTATTATTAGTCCATGGAACACAGATATGCTCATAATAATTACGGGAGAGCTTAAAGGGTCAAGCTGAGAGAGTGGTTGGGTTGGAGCGGGGGAAGGCCACGTTCTCGAGCATGACCGGCTCCCATGTACTAGCAAGAATATGATATGCCACCTCAACGTCCCAACTATAATACCCCACCTATAATACGTATCACAAAGTCTGTGCAGCTTTGTCTAGTAGGTACCACGACCCAGGTCTACTGAGATCACAGGTGTCTTACTCTGCGTACAGATACGGCTATCCGTTACAATGGAGACCCTACGCATACTAAAATAAACGATCTAAATTAACAAGATCGTATTCAAATCTGGAAACGGTTGTTCTATAGCTCACAAATCAGACGAACCATTACATTAGCCCACCCTGAACAGGCTTAAATGCAGATCCCACGACGATATAGGGATGGCTACTAAATACATCGGAAACCGGAAAAGGGGTCGCAGATACTGCGAACACGGAAGCCAAGAAAAAGGGACGGGTACTGAACTGAACCGTCGATAGGCGTTCACCAGTGCGTCCGGAACAGGGGGGTCAAGCCGGAAGAAAGCAAACAAGGAAGACACATACGGGTAGCGTAAATGCCTTAAAATTACGTCTCTGGGACCGGGGACCGTGCTGAAAGCCAGGAAAATGTATAACGAAACACGAAATCGCATTGAAGGGATCAAGGGAAGACGCTAGGATAAAGCTAATAAAGAGCTTTGATATTGCGTGTCCCACGAAGAAGTCCACATAAGCCTATTATGTGAAGGGCTTACTGGGTCCTGTGTGATGAAGTCCGAAACAAATTCGTGCCAACCAAAAGGAAGGGGGAGTGCGCTGTACAGTCAAGTTCTGCGTGCTTGTGTCCGAAAGGGGCGACAACATGACACAAATAGTTGGAGGAGCACACTGATGTCCAGTGTGTTATAGTTTGCAAAATGAAGAAACACAAATTAAAGTATAAAACAGACACGAAGAAAAACAGACAAGAAGAAAAAAGGAGAAACAGAATGAAAGTAAACGCTGGATGTCCTAGCCTCGCGGTCGTAGCAAGGCAAGCGAAACGTTAGGTGTCAGGTGTAGTTTAAATACATCGTGAATGCAGATCGAAAATAGCGGACGCGTATAGTATTACGGCCCCGACAGAGAAAACACGACAACACCCGCTAGCCGTATACTTATAATTGACTGGTCGAGTGGATGGGAGGTGGCACTAACAGTAGCAGGGGGTTCAGTAGGCCTTCGTAGCACACCGCGTGCTAGGTCTCCGACCTGATGACGCTGAAGACACCGGGCTCCTTGGACCTTGGACAACGCTCCATGAAGTGGCGTCGAGCGACGGTAGGATAATTATTTTGATCGGGTCCGTGTTGCCGAGGGAGCGGACGATGTAGCAGTCGGCTGAGGATTTGTCAGTCGAGGTGCGAGCTGCTATTTTGTCCAAGCGCCAGAGACCATTATGGGTCTTGTACCAGAAGTGTGCCCCAACGGGAAGAGCTGAAGAGCTTCAACTGTAGAGGCAGAGGGTGCGCGGGACGGGGCCGTACCCGTGAGCGAGAAAGAAGATCTCTTTACGGGGCCGCTGTCCAGTTCGCGGTGGGCGGCCCCAATGCGCATAAGGCAGTATAAGTGGTTGGCCTGGCGGTGCTGTGAAGGGGTGCCCGACCAATAGCGGAGGATTTGAGCCCGGTGGTGCTGAAGGTCTGTTCGTTTTCCCAAAAAAGGTCGAGGAGTCCGACCCAGTGTGCTTCGTACATGACGGCGAAAATGCCTCCTTAGCTGCAATCGAGTTGATGTCCTGAGATCTGATCGACCTCGAAGCGTTCAGACGATGGAGAGATATCATCGAGGATGACGTGAAAGGGCGGGGACTTGGTGGAGAAGGAGTTGAGCACGTGCTTGGTGAGGTCGGCCAGGAGGTGCTTTGGCAGACCATGGATTCCGTCGGTGTCCCGGCAACGCTCGCATCGGAGAACGCAGCCGTGGTGTTCGGAGTCGCATGTCGGCATGTCGGACGAAACGTAGAAGTACTGGAGCTTGTCGTGAAAAGGCTGTCCACCGGAAACCGGACGCGTTGTACAATAGAGGTACCACATTTCCGCTAAACGGGTTTCTGAATGACGGGGCTCCTTAAACACATTGTAATCGGAATGCCAATCTTGTTTCGAAAAATGACGTTTTGTATACTTGGGTCATGCGATTATTCATCGGAATGCAATTTGATTTTTGCTGGAGTCAATTTTCGGGTGAGGTATGGAGCTCCTTACGTGAGGAGCCTAAGATTGTTTAGGGTGAACCCCTATCGTAGAACGCCTCAACGGCGGAGGCCGGTGCCGGAAGAGAAGGTAATTGGGCGTCCCCAGAGAGAGATATATATATTTAGCTGTCGACGAGGATCTCGGCCGTGCCGGATGTGGTGAACTAAGCCTCAGCATTGGCGAACATGTCGGCGCTGTGGCTGAAACGATAGAACGAAAACGACGATGTATGCGTTGCCCCGTTGCGTGATGGGTAGGTGGCCGAAGTAGTTCATGCTAACGAGAATGTGGGGGCCGTTTTGTGTCGGCAAGGAGACGGTGGGCCAACGGAATGTATGGCGCGACGGCTGGCGCGCCCGACACTTGAGGCAGCGGTGGAGCCGCTAGCGGGTGGAGATATCCCTGCCGACCCTCCATTATAAGCGCATATGCATGCACAGTGTCTGGGCAATACCATAATAGCAAGAGGTGGTGGAGTGGCATGTGGGCAGGACCCACGGAAGCATCAAAACAAGTACACAGATGCGACAGAGTGGGTTCCGGTTTGGGGTCGAGACCGTAGGACCTTGCCCCCAAGATGCTGTGTGCGGGCGGTGGACGAGAAGAGCGATGCCATTTTCGGTTATATCTAGCTAGCCTTCAGCAGTGAGAGCCAGGACATCCGGAAGCCGTTGGCGACAGGGGGGAAATGTAGTACAAGAGGTCGTCCGGCGGTGGTGAAGGTGAGTCTAAAGAAATCTACCGGAAGGTAGCGGAGCAGAGGGGTTCGGCACGTTGTTCGCGCGCCCAGGCGGTGTAGGTGTAGTGCTCAACGCAGGAACGAGGATGTAGGTCGTCATACGGTTCGACAACGAGTCCCGGTAGTGGAGGCGGTTGAGTAGGGGAGAGCCTCGGGGTGGTGGGCTGAGGGAAGGGAGGACCGCTGGTGAAGCAGTATTGGCTATGGTCGCGGGTGAAGACGAGGCTCAAGCGGCGCTGCGGCGGGTTGCACCAGGTCGCCGCAGCAGTGGCCTAAGTTTCGGGGTAGGTGGACTACGTTGAGTAGATGGCGGTCTCGAAGTTGCGGTGGCTGGTGTCCAACGGCCAAATCCGCAGTCCGTAGGAGCACGAGGAGTTCCAGTGGCAGCAACGGAGTGGTGACGGGCCGAGAGTATATCGGGACCGACGGAGAATGAGGAGTGGTTGAAACCGAGACGTCCGAGGTGGGCGATGGAGAGACGATGGGTGGCCTGCGAGCCCCACGAGGAGGGGTGCCGACAGCCTGACGGAACTATTATGTTCTGTGTGTTACCTGTGTGCAGCAGCCAAAAAAGGACGGATCCAAATGCTACAACGAAACTAGTGTCTGCGTCTGTTTGGACGACCCTACAGCGGTAGTTCCACAGAGGAGAACCGAATGCTCGTTGAAGCGCAATATCTTGATGTTTTCACTTCACTTTGCCGTTATATACCTTGATGATACCTGCGATACCACTCGTCCTGTTTCAATGCAGTAGAGACGCTAGGAAGAGAGCCAGTCGTTCCAAACCAGTGAAAGGTAGACGAAGCACGTCGCAACCTCAAGGACGGCGGCAGAAGAACTGAAGTCGATATGCAAACATGAGCTGTACTCGTACGTACCTGAAATGATACGTTGAACAAATAAACGGTTCTACCCGATGAAATGCGGTGCAAGTTCAACCTATAAGGTTCAACACATTTGGAGAATCTATTACACCGTAAATATTCGACAACCAGCCATTTGAGTGTGGCCAAAATGGGCGTGTCCTATCCTCGCCCGCCGTTTCCGATTCAGCCCCCAGCTCTGTCTTCCGCTTCGATCCTTCTCAAACCCCTGGCGGCAACTCGAACTAGGGGTTAGTCAGGCACCTTCCGCACAAGACACTGGCAGGGCGACGCTGGTACGGCACCTCTCACGAGTCCGCCGTCAGCACTCGCGGGAAAGAAAACATAACTAATGTCACCATGGCTCGTGTCTAAGGCTCGGGTCGCGGTTGTCTCCGGCTTGCCTTGACCATTGGTTTGCTTGCAGGCCCGAGCATTTCGTCCGGAGTATCCGGTCGACTATGCTACACAGACACACGTGTTCCCGTGGCGAGGCCACAGGCCCCTACGGCCATCTGTTCCTAAGTCAAGGTGCTGTGCCGGCAACGGAATCTTGCTTCTAGAGCGCCACTTCCTTCGGCCAGGACGAGGGAGATCGCGCCGGAGGCACTGTTCTGCCCGCGATGGGAACCTGCGCCTCGGGTGGGACTCCCCTAAGCTACTGAATTATTCATGCCACGGCAGTCTGCCCATCGAGTGCCGCTTCATGCATCCTTGGCACGGGACCCACTCACCAATCGCCGCTAGCCCAAGCCGCACGCCGAGACGCACTATGAATTTACTCTTGCGTCACTCTTTTCGGGGGGGGTGCCACCCTCCTCCCGCTCCCACCAATACGGCGGAGGTTGGATAGGATGCGGTAAGGACGGCACCAAGACCCCGAGGTCTCAGTTGCGACTCGACTCGGTCCTTCCATCGTAAATCTCGCATTGCCAACCAGAAGCCCTGCGCCGTCAGGGAAAAACACCGCAGGCCTCCCAAAGCGCAACGTAGGCAACCGACGGCTAGGCCAGGTTGGCCGGTTTCCTACCGCGGAGTATTCAACGAAGAAGGTGGTGCCGTTGTGGCAACCCTCCCCTATTTTCCACAGCGGTCCTCACCATCGTTTGTCGTTGAGGACTTACCGTGTATCTGCGCAGAGCAGCAAATTAAGGCTAAGACATCTCATTGTCTCTTTCAAGACCACCACACGGCGGAGCCCGTTGTGTCCTCTCCCCAGAACTACTCGTGGGCGACCACATTGGTGGTGGCTTGCGTAAATATAATCCATTTTGTTTTGGGACTGCGTCTTTGCAAACGCCGCCGCGGCTGGAACATCTGCCGAGTGCACACAGAACCCGTCCATGGAAAAACATATTTTCAGCGCTGACACCAACCGTTTAGATGCAGCTAGCCTTCTTGGGCCTGCGCGGACGCATGGTACGGGAGAGGTGTCCCCTGTTGTTTCTGAGACCCCTCACACGAGGAGGGAGCTCTATGCCTTATCCAAAATCTAGATTTGGAGGAAAATGTAGGTGCTACTCGATGAGCAATCCCATGGCCTATTAATAAGCATGGCACGTTTTGTTTTGCAGCACAAGAACGAATTTCCGACGATTTTAGGTTAAGGAGCCCCGTCGTTCAGAAAAGGTTTCTCCGAAATGAGTACCTTTATTGTAGCACGCGTCTAGGGGGCATCGATCCCCGGACGGACGGACCCGAGGCCCGCGACCCAAACTGCTGGCGGGAGACATTTCTTCTCGGTAAAAATATCTCTGCCATCCTTGATGCCAGTCACACAAGTGAGGCCGGTGGGTACACCCCGGCGCTCTCATCAGTTCCGGCATTCCGGTCAGGACCGACAGAAGTTTGGACGTTCCTTCGGACCCGCTCCGCCCTCTGGCTTAGATCCGCGCTTGCCCAGATCCTCTTGCGGAGGGACCGACCGTTTTGTCTGACGCGTCCGCTGATCAAGTTCTCGATATATTCGCTGTCGGACCAGGTGTCGACCTCTCCCTCGCGCTGTCAGCACACGCCCCCAGCTTCGTCCGGGTTACTATTACGACCCACGACGCTATGTTTAACTTTAAACTCGGTGTTAAAAGGAAAGTATCGCGTCTATGTGCTGCCGCAGTCGGACCTACCCTCAGTTGAGGAACACTTCGCCGCCGCCTTGAGGCGGCATGTCCTTCCTCCCGTTAGCGCTGTAACCCACAAACGAGGCAACCGTCTAGGAGTTGTTCACACCCCGCTCATTCTCGTTTTGCTGAGCCCTCCGAAAATAAGACAGCCTTTGGGTCATCGGCTCTTCAGTTGGCAACCAGCGGTACCACAGGTCTCAGCCGTTAGGGATTCACCCCTCTCAGCTTCGGTAGCCACGACCTTGTCCGTCTATTCCTTGCTCGAGTCAGAACAGCGCGCTTCGTTCCTGCGGGTGTGGGCACGCCGACCGTCGCCCCTGCGGCTAGGTGCGGCAATTTCGCGTGAACTGTGACGCCTACATCGACAGTGTTGGCGCTGAGCTTTGGCAGGAGCAACTGTGGATAGCTTAGTCCAACTCATTGTGTAGGTTGCAAGCAGTACCATCGGTTCCAAGGGAACTGGACTCCGCTCAACTTGAAAGCTGGCAGCATCGTTTGGGCTATCCAACGCCATCGAGGGCACCTCCGGGGCAGGATTACCTGTATATTTCTGAATCATATGGTCTTCCAGAGATTCAGCGTAGTCGGAGACTGTCAGGGTATTTGGAGAGCAAGAGCGACTCAGTGAAATATTGGGATAAGTAGCATTTTGTGTGGCAGTTTATTTGCGTATGAAACCGTCAGTACAGGCAGCTTCGACGCGCCTGCGTTGTGAGAAAATAGTCCGGCTAAGCCCCCCTCTTTCTCCGCCCGCTACACGACTTTGGTGCGAGCTATATGATGTTCTTTGTGTCTGCGAGTACACTTACCTAGCGCCGTTGCACGAGGGATCCAGCGTAACGTAGACGCATCTTGAGGCGCAAGCCGTAGATATCTGATATTTGTATCTGGCCACTGCACTCCACTTGTATCCCGTTTTTCCTTCAGTTTGGGCGTCCGGGGTTCTTTCTTACTAGATTTTCTATGCCGTATAATGGTATCTTGAGTGGGATTTGAGTTGGCTTATTCTTGTTTTGTCATGCCTACACCCCCCGCTTATCCCCGGAGCTCGTCTGGTCATCTGGGCATATGGTTTGTTGCTCAGTACAGCCCAGCATGTTTTTAATTTAATTTTCTTTTTCGCCCTGTCAACCTCCCCCGCTCGAAGCTGGAGGGCGATTTTTGGCAGATTAGCTATTAATAGTCTTACTGTGGCCCTAGATTTTGCGACTTTGTGTGGCATTTTCTCAGTGATCTACTATGCCTCGCCCTTCCTTGCTAGGGCTATGGCGCTAGTTCGTGATTTTGCGGTTCCGTGGGCACATCGCCCCGTCCACTTCTGCTGGTGCCATGGTGTGGGCTTTCGTTAGCGTTTTTCTTTGTTTTCCCTTGCCAGCACAGGGCCCCTTTCGCTCCCTTTTTTGTAGGTATTTCTTGACGGCTTCGTAGTCTCGCCGCCCAGTGACGATGTGGGGGTGGGTTCTGAGGAGACATGTCTTTTTACTCGTTTTCTATTAATAGTCGGTGGCATCGTGCATTCGGCGAATTTGCCACAATATTTCTTCCTTTATACGCTGCTCATCAGAATGGAGGCCCGTTGTTACGGTATTGCGTCGAAAGGCCTTGCAAGGCCGGTGATCAACAACTACCTGTGTGCAGGTATTGGGATCGTATTTGTATAACCTGGGAGGCGTATCTTCGGTTGTGAAGCTAATAATGTTTGGGGCGGGGCAATTTAAGCCTTCTGCCTATAATCTTCCACCTGTGGTGGGAAATGAACATATATTATTATATACGCGAGTACAGCAGTACCTCTTCCTCTCTCTTTCAGCAATCAACACACACCTGAGTATCAAAGAAAACACGCTAATAATAAACGATCTCGGCAAACCTGGCAAGGGATACTCTGTGCCCCATCCTGCATAATATATCACACGACTATCAGTTTAAACCATGCTTTGGGAATCTGAGAATGGCCCCCCAACATCCCCTCTGGGCGGGTTAGTTTGCTTTTTAGTATGTATGGCACATACTATTAATATATGTATAGTACGAGTAATATAGGGAAGCGGTCGTATTATGGTCGTACTATTGTTATGATACTGCTTTGTATGAGGTTGAAAGCCCGGTAATTACCTGGTGGGAACGTGTTGTAGTACTTGGAAGGCGTATCGTAGATGGAAAACCAGGGTTTTCCAGAGACGCAGGAGCTTGATCTCAGTCTCCGCGTGCACGAATGGAATCTTCTTCTATAGCTAAGCAAGCGCAACACACGTGAGTACCAACGAGTACCGACTTAAGAGGCAGACCTGTCCAGGGATACAAAGCGTCCCGCAAGCTTGATCTTAACAAGTGGCGTCTTCGTATTCACTTTTCGATTTTCCGTGCATCTTCCTCAACTCCCCCCGCCGTGCGGGCGGCATGTCGATAATTACTCTTACGAAATATGTATTCGTTGTGTGATGTCGCAAACGTTTTTGCATTTCATAATTTTCTACAAAGTTTTTTTTCGACGACCCTTGCCGCAACGCTTTTTTTGCTCCTTCGCTGCTGCTGTAAACTCTTTGTGATTTGTCGCTGTTTACAACAATACACACCTTGGATAGATCAGATCTCTCTTGGAGGATACATATACACTAGATAGATAGATCCTCGATATGTGATCTGCGAGATCTAGAAACTGATTTCCGGTTGGGATCTGTACGATCTACTATTGTAACTACTAACTACTACTGTAGCTCTTAGACGGAGGTATGGATGTGTGCTTGGGCGGCATCTGTATGATTCATATGCTTAGGGACCCTAACCCTACATTACTATATCCAGGAGGTCACTGGACATATGAATACGTGCACTTGATGTTCTGCTAAAAAAGGCGTCCGAATCTTAGACCTGCGCACACATTTGTCGTGCGTGTGTCGTCGGGCCGCCCCTTTTGCCGTGTTTTTCACGTAGAGGTTCCCGGTTGATGGAAACCCGGGTACCCGGCGGGTACAACCCGGGTGGGGAAAACCCATGACGGGTTCGGGTTTAACTTGAAACCGCGGGTTCTGGGAGTGGCCAAAGCCCGGGTACTCGGCGGGTTCAAGTACCCGGGTACTGTTAGTTCGGCATGTCCCCCGTTTAGCTGGCCTCAGAATATCTATAAAAACCTTCCAAATCGACAGAAACGGCGTCCTTGGCCTGTCCATCGAGATTTTCCACTCTTTTTTTGACACGCGTGCCTGTCATATTATTCGATATCCTCGGGGTCAACATAGGCATGCCTTTCTGTGACTCGAGCCATGACACCTGCCCGACATAGATAGAGACCTGAGAACGCCACCTACTATGGCGCACATCTCGTCAATATGTCCTGCACTGTATAATACCTGAATGTGCTCAGTTCAGGGGCGCTACTACTCGTATGGCATATCTCTATATTTGTACATATTCTTATTACGCTGTGCAGTTGCGCAAAGCAATACAAGGTAATCTGTAGTGTATACAGTGGGCTCCCGCCTATGTCAAGAAAAATTGTGCGAACAATACGAAAATTGGGTCGAGAAACACAACTCAACAGTGAGACCAGCTCTAGATTCTAGGTAAAAGAGTTACATTATGGTCGGAAAGAAAATAAGACATATTGCCTGGACACCAAATTGACGTTTCTTAACACCGGGCGTCCACTGCTTTATAATGAAAAACACAAACACCAAGGCAAGCTAATTGCACGGTGTTGTACTTTCTTGGTATTCTTTTTGAATACCCGACACTCTGTCCATTGCCGTTGATGGTTGTAGTTCTGGTTTCGACGTCAAATCGTGCACGCCTTGTCTTCAGCTTGTGGTACCCCTGGATGACCGTAAGCGAAAACGGGTTGTCCGAGTACCCGGGTTTACCCGAGTACTCGTTGAACCCGTTTGATATTATCTGAAATCTGGGGTTATCCGCGACGAGCTCGGGTTTTATTTTCAGAATTATCCGACTAGCCGTTTGTGAAGGCTAGTCGCCGGGGTGTACCTATGTACCGTGTATCAACAACTCGAGTATACTCTGATACGCGGTTAGAAGCGTGATGCGATTTCGTAATGTAACCCGCTGATTCCTCGGAGAAGATTATCACCAACCCGTGTATCTGTGTACGTTGTGACGCCGAACATAACGTGAGTACTTTCACGAGACCAGTTCACGTCGACGCCTCCGCAGATGTAGCCATGAGATTTAGCTTCTAAAAGCATTGTGTGTGACCCCGGCGATGGGTTGGCGTTCTAGCCACCCATTTCTGTCGATGGTTGTGTACCTTTTACAGTAGCTCTGGTTTTTGGTTACTCGTCTTTTGTGTAACCGTTGTCGAATCCTTTTTCTCTGACCTGACCCTCGGCTTCTCGTTCACTTTGGGACGAGTTGGAAACTTGACGATGATTTTGCTGAGATTTTCTGCCCAGCCCGAGACTAGGTTGCCGAATGTTTGTATGTGCGACATTTTTTGTACATCGTTGCGCTTTTTAACACTTGCCTGTCGGTGTCGGTGTTCGCATGTCGTGCTCTCCTTCCTACCCCTATTGTACGTGTCTTGCAACAGTGTTCAGACCCAAAGACATCGGCCGCGACGGATACTGCACGTGCAGAGCTGGATTTCACACGACGTAAAAGTATTTTGGGGGATATAATGGGTTGTTGTTTTGTTGCCCTATACTGATGCATGTATGTGCTATTTGTGATACAGCGTCTGAAGTTGGTCTCGGTTGGAATATGCGGGGTAGTCCTCTGCGTCGATGTACCATTCGTAAGGTGTGAGTGCATTATTTTTCAGGCGTTACCCATGTGCTGGTAGATTGCTCAGCTTGAGCTCGGGAGTTTCTCTTCGTTGTAATATACCGGGGCACTCATGTCATGCATGACCGTAGTCGTATGGCCTTAAAGAGGGGGGATATCTACGGTGGAGAAAACCGCCGAATGTGAAGGCACACATGAGTGTTATAATATTTTTGGTTTCACAGCGAGCGCCAACCTTGGAGAAGCTTGCTCCATAAATACATCATGATAGCATGTAAACGATTGTATGAGGTGGGGGTTTTTGCCAATTTGGTACCTGATAGTCAATGACAACGTGTTTTTGATGAATTCGAGAATGCAATCATTGGCATTTTTTTGTTGATTGTCGCTTTCTCACAATCTGTGTCCACATAATTTATTTGGATATCTCTAGGATACCAAAACAGCACGTACACTATGTATACTGTGATGTGGTTAGGTAGGAAAAACGGTGTACTGTGAAGACAACACACGCATATGCGTGCTGTTTGAGACGCTTGCGTTTGTTCTTTTCGTACGTGTCTGTTGGTGCCCTTACATTTACATGACGGATATAAGCTGCATCCTATAGAACCGCTTGTGACGCGGATTTGGAAATGGACAGAGTAGTGGACAAGGTTTTTCGTTTTCCGGTGTGGTCATTTGGGGGGGGGGGGGGGGAAGACGGGGGGGCTTTGCACAGTTGAGGACAACATATTCTTTCCCTATTTTTCGGATTTATCGTATGTATGCGCATGTGCGTTTCGAGCGTTTGTGTCCGACACGCGTATGTAATATTAATAATAATAGTATACTAATAAAAATAATAATAATGATAATAATAGTAATAATAATAATGTGAGATGGGTGTATCTCAGGTTCGACCTGGGTCTGCAGCAAGCTTCTCTTTCGGTAAGGTGTAGCGTGGAGGACACGCCAGGTATAGGTGAGGCTCGGCACGGTCAGCCGAGCAGAAGTGATCATGAAGCATGACGCAAGTCATCTCACATGACAGTCATCAGCAATTACTTGGTGATGGAGGCTGGTAATTCCCCGCCTCAACTATCATCAGATCTACGGAGATCTGCGGCCACTTTTAGTACAAGAGTCAATACCCACGATAACGGATGAACCACTGACTGTAGAGTAATGACCTGAGACTCACATCGCCCCCCAATGTTTGAACGCCTCTTACTGGAGAACCCAGCAAAGGTTTCGAACATTCTAGAAGGAACGGTTTCTAGGTTCTCTACTAGTCAGAAATTTGTACAATGAGTGGTAGTTGATGTATATGATTCAACTGGTTCATTTTCAAACCATGTCACTCCCAGCGTAGTGAAAACCACGGGCTTGTGTGACTATGATAGAATTTTACTACAGAATCAGTCATATACTAACGATGTATCAACTACCAGTGGCGGTGCGTATATTAAATTAATATGCGCATCCAGAACCTTTTATAACAATGGTATACGGAACCATGTATACTATGGTGTACGGAACCATGTATACTTGCTATGGTATACGGAACCATGTATACTATGGTATACGGAACCATGTATACTTACTGTGGTATACGGAACCATGTATACTATGGTGTACGGAACCATGTATACTTACTATGGCATACGGAACCATGTATACTATGGTGTACGGAACCATGTATACTTACTGTGGTATACGGAACCATGTATACTATGGTGTACGGAACCATGTATACTTACTATGGCATACGGAACCATGTATACTATGGTGTACGGAACCATGTATACTTAAGGATGGTATACGAAACCATGTATACTATGGTGCACGGAACCATGTATACTTAAGGATGGTATAAAAAACCATGTATACTATGGTGTACGGAACCATGTATACTTGAAATGGTATACGAAACCATTCATGATATGGTATACGAAACCATTCATACCATGGTATACTTACCCATGTATATGTGTTATGGTATACGCAACCATTTGTACGTAGTGATGATATACGAACTCAATCATTCTATGGATGTATGTTATATGGTGTACGAAACCATGAAAACATAATGATGGTATATACGGAACAATCTATACAATGGTATACGAAACCATGTATCTGAACGATTGATGGTATACAAAACCATGGTATATTAATCTTGCATCACTAACAATGGTATACCTAACGATGGTATAGTGCCTTTTTTAATGGTATACGAAACCATTCATATCGAACAATGATATGTGCCTTTGACGACATTCCAGCTTTTCTCGACGTTGCACAGTGTGTATATGGAACGATTGCTTGCAAGCTTTGGTACACACAAACTGAAGAGAAATAAATGTGCTGAATGACAATTTTGTCAGAGGGCTTTGCATGCAGGGTGCGCAACAAACGATACGGACGTTTAGGTTGATCAACCATTTTTTTTTAAAACGATTAAAAAAAATAAACAATAAAATCTGCATGTCTTGACAACGGTGTGGTTGTGACAACAATGGTGCAGTATAACGGACTGCAGGTGCATGGTGAACGATACGACGACAACATGTCTCCTCAGTCAGACAAGGCATCATCGACTTTTTGAGCAAGTACATGTTTGCGATTCAGTGAAAACACTGGAACCGACTTATATCGAGTTGATAGTACGAACTATCTATACAGTTGACGATCTGTACAAGAGACATTCTTGCAGTCATTGACGATTGACTGCAGACAGTGTACTCATAAATATGTAGTAAAACAAGCGGGGATTCATAATGTGCCCGAGGATATATGACTTTGGATTGTGCAGGTCACGCGCACTGCTGCCTCTCCTCAGTCAATTCCAACGGAACGATTCCGACACTAGAGAATACATTCTCGATGTATCCAGGAATCTCTAGTGTCTCGCACAGAGAGACGGGTGGAAAGCACGCTGTGTCTCTTCCACCAAAAATGATTACGAAATCGTAAAACAAAAATAACGTTCATTACTTGATTAAATAACCGCACACACATGTATACTTTAAAGTATATGAACACTGTACACGGCTACTGTAGTCGAATAACCCAACAATAATGCAAAAGTGTATACTCTTGGTATATGCACACCCCTGCATAACTACTAGTTGAACGTCAATCTCCCCCTTGTATGTCTCAAACTCTATAGCAAATTAATACAAATAAAATGCTATCTTTTCGCGTGAGGCACATTCACACGAAGTAACACAACACAATCCACACGGGTATCTCAACGATATACCGGGACACAGGCTGTTGGGGTTCAGCATTTAGGTGTCTGACCATGACTTGGTTCGTGGGCACTACTGCACAAACGATATCTCCCAAGCATCCACAAGACAACTGCACGTGAGGTTGCGAATCACGTGTTAAACGACCCACTAAAAACGAACGACATCCGGCCGGATATGCAAATGGTAGTGGGGGGTGGTGCGACGGTGCTGACTACAAGTACTCCCAGGGCTATAGCGACGTCGACAACGAACGATACTGGGGCTTGTGTCAGGGTAACGAGTCGACGACGTCTCGCTTACGTTTTGGACGATCAAATGCATGCGGATCTTCAGCTAGGATCCTCGTACGATACGATCTGATCATCTCATGACATTGTGGCACGATGTTGCCATGTCTCCAAATACCCAAACTAGACGGTTTATCTTTCACGAGAAAGTGGTATTGGAAATTAGTCGGCGAGGCTTTACCAGGGCCACGCTTATGACTTTCAATTGCTTCAATAGCATACGGGCCGATGTGCACGGTGAGCACAGAGCCGTCTAAGTCAGGTACCGGCAACGTAGTTCCTAAAAAGAAATCGTCCAGTGCTGTAAAATCCGGTACTGAGTTAGACGCGTCATCATGGTATGCCTTCATACGACCTAAATGAACTGATGTTTCCGCAAGTTCGCCATCTCTCGCAACACGATAAATCACGGGTGATAGTTGGGACCGAACAGTAAATGGACCACGCCAGGGACTAATAAGTTTGGGGTTGGGTCCGTCAGCAACGGTATAGGGGCGGTGTACTAACACTTGATCTCCCTGCTGATATTGCGGAAAGGATAATTTCTCGTTAGATTCTGTCTGCTTATCGGTACGTTCCTGTAAATTGCGACGAGCAATTTCGTAAGCGAGTTGCAGATTTTCAACGGTACGACGGGAGTATTCCAATCGTGTTCCAGAACCAGACGTGCACGGGACGCCGAGAATAATGTCAACGGGTAACGAAGCTCTACGGCCGAAAATTAAAAAATGCGGGGTGTCTTCGAGCGTTTTGTTATACGCTGTGTTGTGCGCGAGCTGAATAAACGGTAGTAATTCTGCCCAATTGTCGTATTTAACATTTACGTACATCGCCAACATGTTGTGCAAAGTACTATGCACACGCTCTAAGACGGAGTTGCCCTGTGGGCGGTACGCTGACGTGCGCGTCTTTTTAAACCCCAAAACGGCTTGCAACTCCTTGACGAGTTCGTTTTCAAACTCACTACCTTGGTCCGAATGCAAAGTTTCCGGAGCAGAGAAAACAGAGAACACGCGTTCTACAAGAACTCGGGCGATTGTGGCGGCTGATTTGTCGCTAATCGCGACCAACACGAGAAAACGAGTCATGTGGTCAATCACGGACATGACATACTTCGAGTTATTCGACGACGATTTGTACTCTACTAAGTCAATAGCCACGCATTGAAACGGGCGGGAAACGGGACGGTGACCAACAGGCAATTTCGGCGTACGATGGGATTTCTTGCGGTGTTGGCACGATGAGCAGCATTTAATGTGCTTAGCTACGTCTTTCGACATAGTGTGCCACCAATAACGATCTCGGATTTTGTCGAACGTTGCTTTAAAAGCTAAATGACCACCCGACGACGGTAAGTCATGACACGAATGAACGACAAATTTCCGTAAAGCGGTCGGCACAACTAGCTGGTCACGGAACGAACTACGTTTGCGCAAATACCCCGGCAAATACGACCGGAATAAAACGTTTTCGTTCAAGAAATAATGACTCATGCTGCTTTTACTTTCACCATCCGGAACGGGAACAGTAACGGGTGCTTTCAGATATTCGATATACGGACCGAACTCAGCACTTTGTTCCTCCAGCAATTTTGCTGGGTCAATTAACGGAAAAAACGGACACGGCACTAGCAAACAATTCGCTATCATTATGCACTATGTCGACATCTTCGAGGTTTTGTGAAGAGACTTGGAAGTCGCGCGGCCCTGGCTCACGATACGGTCTGTCGCTTGGAACGTTGCGGCAGATGGACGCGAGGGCCGGTTCTTGCGGTAACGGTTCTTCCTCTACTTCACCAAACAATCGCGACAACGCGTCGGGTACTACGTTTAATTTCCCCGCTACATGCTTGACAGTGAAGTCAAAATTTTGAAGAGCAATAGCCCAACGGGTAAGCATGTTCGAAGTGTCTTGCATGTAGTATAGATGGGTCAGAGCTTGGTGGTCAGTAATCACCGTAAAATGTCTCCCAAACAAATACGGTCGCCAGTGAGCTAGTGCGAGTACAACTCCACAACACTCTTTCATCGACGCTGAGTAATGGCGTTGCCCGTGCTTGAACCGTTGACTAAAATACGCGATAATGTCAAGATCATGCTTCGACTCGTCATTTTTCGACGGTTGGGCAAGAAACGCACCAACTCCAACCTCACTAGCATCTACATGCACAACGAACTCACGGTCGTAATCTGGAAAATTCAACACGGGAGCCGACACCAGTAAACGTTTGATGTGGGCGAACGCAGTATTTTGTGCGTTACCCCAGGCTTTCTTGAAGCGTGGGCGGGTTGCGAAATCCTTACGAGTGAGATCAACGAGTGGTGCTGTAATTTCTGCAAAGTTCGGTACGAACCGCCTCACAAAATTTAAAACACCTAAAACTGAACGGAGGTCTTTGATGCAAGTAGGGGTTGGTAGCTCTTGAATAGCTTTGATACGATCTTCCCCAACTGCTACTCCTTCAGCGGAAATTACGTGGCCTAAATATACGACCGATTTAGGGCCAAACGATAACTTCGACGGCTTCAATGTGAGACCAGCTGTTTGCAACGCTACAAACATGCTTTCCAATGATTTCACATGATTCTCCCAAGTTGAGGACAATACACAAAGATCATCCATATACACGAGTAACTCGGGGATGTGTCCTAACGTTTTATGTGCCATTTCTGTAAAAAGCCACGGAGCATTGCAAACGCCGAACGGCATCCGTTTATAACAATACTTGCCAGAGTTGGTGACGAACGCAGTATATGCAATATGATCGGGATGAACAGGAATCTGCCAATAAGCGCTTTGGACATCGGCAACGCTGATGAACTGAGCTCCTCGACCATGTCGATATTCTCTTCTAGGTTCGCCATCGGCCAAGTTTTACGGATGAGGTGTTTGTTGATAGTGCTCCGATAGTCTACACAAAACCGAGGTTGTCCATCTTTACGGGCAACAATCGTCACGGGAGAGGCCCACGGACTCGAGCGCTCTTCAATGATATCGTCAGCAAGCATATCTTGAACACACTTGTTAATGATAGCTTCAGTGCGTGGGTTAGCGCGGTACGGACGGCGACTAACCGGCTTAGTATTATCAGGCAGAGGAAAGGTGGCTTCGGCAGTAGTGCATTTGCCTAGTTCTGCTCTAGATAACGATAAAACGGGACGATACTTTGCACAAAGGTCTAAAATTGCTGACTGTTGTTCAACGGTGAAGGTAGAGTCAACAAATGCCTTGGCCAAAGGTGCAGCAATTTCGGCACGAGCGGCTGCAATTTCAGTCGGTGTCTTGGGTGTCGCTGCTACAGCATGCACATGCAATTGAGCAGGAGACACTACGGCTACACTCGACAAATTCCCAATCTCTAATCCAGTATGTAGGGCAAGAGATTCGGACGACGGATTGGCGACCTGCACGGCTACGGAACCGTCGGACGCTAGCCATGTGGCTACAGTGCGAGCTACAATAACTCGCTCAAATTCAACCGGAAAAACATCACATGACATCTCGTTTTCAGAGAGTATGCGCGGTTCAATCACAACTTCAGTATCTTGGGACGGTTTTACGTCTGTGAACGCGGTGATAACGGCGCCGTGTCGGGGACGTAAATTGATACGGTTGCGTAATTTCACAGCATGTATTTCTGCATCTTTGTGCACTGCGGCAACAGAGTGAGATACAGTAGACCCGGTCGAATCTGAACGATGATCAGAAGACCGATGGGTAGCTGGAATAGACACAGTACTCGAAGAAAAATTTAATTGCTGGTTTTTCCAGTCCAGTACAGCACCAAACCGCGACATTACATCATTATCAAGTAATATCTGGTCAGGACCAAGAGACGAGATGACTAGCGCATCTATACAACGAGTAATATCAGCCAACGTGACTGACAATTTAACGAATCCCAAAATCTCGAGTGGGGAGCCATTAGCTGCACTCAGAGACATGCACGACGATGGGACAGGCTCAAGTATGGCCTTATATAACGTTGGGTGGCATTTCAAAAACGATAATGAAACACATGTAATGTCGCTTGCAGTGTCGATGGTCAAATCTGGGACGAAAAGACCATTGATACTACCAGGAATACGAATTCGCTGGGATGAGAAAGACAGAGTCAAATACGGGTTTTTCTGGGACAGTGACGAGCTGAACCACGAAATACTTTTCTTATTATGATCACCAAGACTTCTGCTGTCTACTGCTGTACACTTCTGAACGGAACGACGGCGTTTCGATTTCGACTCTACGGAGGCCGCGGTATTACTAGCAGTGTCCCTCTTCTGCCCACGATGAGGTACAGACGATGGACAATCAACAGTAGTTGGATCACACATACCCGAACAACTCACAGCAACCACGGGGTGCTGTGCGGGACAACTCTTACTACTCTCTGAATGACTTACAAGCGACGCAAGAAATTGTTTAGATTTCTTTACGCCCTGTCGACTGTTTTCGACGGCAACAGCAGACCTGCAAATCCCAAGTGCTACGGACGACCAAGCACCTGGGCACCTCTACTCGGAGCCGTCGTCCTCCTCCGAGCTCGGCATCCTCTTCTTTTTCTTGCTTTTCCCGCGGTTGTTGGATGCTCCGGGTTGGCGCTGTTCGCGGGTCCGCGTCCAGCACTGGTCGATCGTATGACCCTTCTTGCTGCGGCAAGGGGGATACGAACACACCCTATCCGGGTGATTGGATGGGGGAGAACGGTTACTCGACGGCGAGCGACCTTTCGCACGTTTTCCGTGCGCTCCACCTCCGGCACCCCCACCTTTCCCTCGGCTGTCGCTCGTACGGTTCTGAGCGGGCGGTTTTGAGGCAAGGCGATCAAGCGCACGATGAGGCACTTGATGATACAGGGCGCTGACGTGCCCCCCGGCTAAGCCAGAGGCTTCATGCCGGCGAGCACGTTCGATTGCTTCTTTCAAAGACGTCGCTGGTTTATCTGTTAGTTGTAAACAGCGGACGTTGGGCGCTAGCCCCTGTTGCCACAAAGCAACAGTCATCGCATTCCAAGTTGTACGATTGTCATCGACACGGTCGACGGCTGCTTGGAACTGGGATAGAATAGTCCTAAACCTCATAGCGTAAGCGGAAACGGTTTCCGCACTCTTTTGAGTAAAAGAAGCAATCTGCCTGGCGCATTCGTCGATAGAATTCGCCGGCATTAAAAGATCGAGCAACGCCCGGGTCATTTCCTGCCATGTGGCAGGTGCGGTAAATGACCCAGGTGTGTCGGGTTCAGATGACACTTTCGTCGAACTAGTATCAATCTGACCCGTTACTAACTGTTGGATAAGGGTCAGGCAGTGGCCTTCACCCAACAGAGCAATGTGCTCGAGTGCCACTATGTCTCCGAACTCATCATCGTTCGGACGGACACGCTTCGCTTTCAGGCCAACGATAACCAATAATAATAATAATAATAATAATAATAGTATATATATATGACCCGATCGCGTCTCAACAGAACATATCTGCTGGGTATATAATGCGTCAAACCAGTCGCCCCCAGGGTCCGCTGGTGCAACCCTGCAAAGGGTCCAAATACAAAACTCTCTGCACAGGTTCCGCGAGATAAACCCTGAATCGGGTAAGCCCGTTCGACCCTGTACAGGGTCAGCGAATTGATCCCCGTACCGTGTATGACTGCCTTGACCCTGTGCAGGGTCTGACCCTGTACGAGGTCAACGAGTTGACCCCCGACCAGCATCTGACTGCCCTGACCCTGTACAGGGTCCTCCGGTCGAACCCTGTACAGGGTCATGAGAAAGGGGCACCCCAAGAGATGGTATACCCTGTACAGGGTAGCACAACACATTAACCCTGTACAGGGTCCTCCGGTCGAACCCTGTACAGGGTCCTCCGGTCGAACCCTGTACAGGGTCATGAGAAAGGGCTACCCCGAGAGATGGTATACCCTGTACAGGGTAGCACAACACATAAACCCTGTACGGGGTCCCTTGCCTACCACCCCGTGGCTGAAGCCGAGTGTCCACCTGTGATGCTCTGCGGGATCTTAATCATATTCCACTGATGGGGGATCTGTATGATCTAGATATTTCACACATGCCATGTTTGCCTGGGTGGGATCTGTGTGATCTAGATACTTCACACATATGTTTGACATTGCGTGGGATTTGTAGGATATAGATATTTCACACATGTTCGCCTGGGTGGGATCTACACGGTCTTAGACTAGATATTTCGCACATACATGTTTACTACCTGGGTGGGATCTGTACGATCTATCTGCAGGACCTACATCATATAAATTTCACTGATGGATCTGCATGATCTGAGGGATCTGGATCCTATTTCGCTAAAGGGATTTGTATGATCTAGATGCTGCACACTCGTTCTCCTGGATGGGATCTGTACGCGGTCTATTATTAGATCTTCCATACATTTTTGTCTGGATGGGATCTGTACGAGCTATTATTAGATACTTCACACTACATGTTTGGCTGGGTAGTACCTGTATTGTTTGTATGATCTTTACGCGACCTTGTTCTCTGGGTGGATCTGTATGATCATTGACTTGCATGATCTGCATATTATGTTTCACGGGGTAGGATCTATATGATCTACAGTAGATCTTATGCACAACTTTTCCGTACCGGCCAAAAAGGACCTGTTAATATCGGTCTATCTAATATATACAAGGTTCCCCTCCGGGGGGTGCCGCATTAATAGGGGAGTGGCGCAAGAGCGAAAGAATAATTCTCGTATGAAACCCTGCGCACACTTTTTTAGAAGTAGCACCTGCACCCACCCATCATTTTAACGTGAAGAACACACACATCATATTTTTGAGGACATACTATATTATACTGCTGTTCGCGGAATTAGTGTGGGATCATTAATTACTACAATAACATATTATAGAGTATCGGTAAGTTGAGATATATTTATCCAGCTGACTCGCGGCGATTAATTCGTAAGTACATAAAAGTTGCGCGAGGTCGAGGTTGCGCCATAATACTTTGTGACCGGCTGAGTAATAAGGTGCAGCATATACATACATACTACAGGTACTACAATATATATGTTCCCCCAGAATAAATGTTTCTTGGTGCTCAGGGTATAATATCAAGGTTTCACAGGTAAATGCTCGAGAACAAATCGTAGTCCGAGCACTGAGAGTATTGGAATACAGGCGGCAAAACTACTGCGAGTACTGAGAAGGCCCAAATACTGAGAGTTAATGAGAGTGTGAGCAGTACCGAACCCCGAGAATACAGGTTGCTTAAAGTATGTAACCGCAGTAGTATCGAAACACGACATAAATACTTACTTGGGGTAAAGGCAATATATGCGCACAGTACAGAACCTCGAGATACTGAGAGCATTCACAGCAGTCATGCATACTATTATATCGAAATACTAGCAGACTGCTTTGAGTGCTCAAGTTGTCTCCAGCGAAAGTACTTGTATACTTGTAGTACCCGCGGTACAGAACCCCGAGATACTTGAAGCACAACAGGCGATATCCATGCCAGCAGCAGTAGCGAACCCCGCATTAGTGCGAGCGCGAAGCGAATCCCGCGTTAATGCGAGCCCGAAGAAATTATACGCAGTAGTATCTACAGAACCTCAAAATACTGCGAGTACTCAGTATCTCGAGTACATAAACCCCGAAATACTGCGAGTGTCCGAAGTACCTACGGAATAGCAGAGCAGTATTTTCTCGAACATACTTTGCTTTATAAACTCCCAAGTATTCGGAGTAGCTGTGAAATGTTGAGGTATGAACGCACGCCACACGCAAGCGCGCCGCCCAAACTCTTTAATTTGGGCTAAAACACACAAATAGCATGCACTCTGTCACATTATACGTTCAGAAAAGCAAGGTGTGGACGAATGTATTATTATATTACTACTGCTGTAGTACTCTGTTGTAGTTCTGTGGTACAAAAATAGTCAAAAGTGAGATTAAGAAAAAAAAAAACGGGGATGGTGCGAGTCGAACCGCGGAAACGAAAATGTTATCCAACACGTGCAGTTTAAACCTATACGCTAGAACAGCGCTCGTACAACTAGCATGTCGTGTTTTTTACGCAATCTAAAACACTTTGCCACGATCTTCTACAGCAGTAGAGTAGCTTGTACAGGTACGACAGCATATATATTCAGCAGTACCGCCGTAAAATGCAACGCGAGGAACGTACGTGTACTGATCCCCTTTCAGCTGGCTCTAGGATCTATCGACCAGCAATGTAGGACACACTGCAATCAGAACTACTACTGTATGTATGTATGTACTGCTGTAAGTATATTACGAACGCTGCTGTACGAATGAGCCGCAGTACGATCATCCATACGCGCAAGGTGTGCTCACTGCTGCTGCTGGGCAGCAGGGTTGGTTGTGGTGCTGTAGGAAGCTGGAGGTAAGCACGCTCTGTGCACTGCTGTGTGTATTGTTCTCTAGGCGGTGGTCCGTGCTCCGTCAACAACCCAAAAAAAATGTATGATGAGCCGGGGGGAGAAAACAGAGAGCAAGGCAATGTACCGATATACGTACGTACAAAATAAGGCCTCTTTACCGAAACCAGGGAAATCGTCTTATCCACTCCCGCCGGAAAAAAAAAATTAAGCGCCTGCCACGCGCTTCAGAGTGCACGGATCGCGCCGAGACCTAGACCAATGTGTCCGGCAGGGCTTCCCGTGTCCGTGTACTTAGCGTTTTGCCTAAAAGTAAGTGCTCGTGCGAAGAGAAAAGTTGACAAAAGTACGAGAATTTGACAAATATACGTATACATATATACCCTGGAGGGGCTTCTATGAACTGACTCAGGCTTGGCCTATCATATCAGTGAGTGCATCGAACAATTGAAAATACTAGGTAAATATATAGGTTTTTATGTATACCATAGGTCCTATTAACTATGTACCCCCGTAATAGTACTCGGGTTTCCGGGTCACTCGTTTGTATCGTGTCTGGCGTGCCAGTCTCACCACTCTGATCTGGATACGCCCACATCCCCATGCGCAATGCGGGCCGGGGAAATAAATTCACGTACCTGGTAGTAGTACGTACCTATAGTATACCAGGTACTGGTATGCACTCACGGGAACGAAACTCAAGGTGTGGTGATGGGGACTCCACTGCTTCCTGTACCAGTAGCACCACATAGACGTACATACAATGGCTTTAGCGCCACATGAATGTTCCCAGACGTTTCAACTTTTTTAGATATCCCGTTCCAGTCCTTGTTGCAGCTGAATTTCACGAGATCTTCGGATATATACGTAGTCCGGAGAATCGACATGTTATGTTGTGACAACTGAACCAATGAGAAAACACATCGAGGATCTCAGAATGCACAGGTATGTGGAAAAAAATCAGTTAGTTTGTCCGGAACTTCGGAATGACCATGAAAGCATGTCTGGGTTGTGGCACGGCGGCAGGACAACTTAGACTTGTCGTATTGGCAAGTTGTTTAACGGGCTTGTTTGGGCCACGTCTCACTCGCTGCTGCTGTATACTTCTTTTGCTGATCTCTTCCCCGACGTGCCAAACTTCAGTCTCGCTCCAGTCTACGCGTGAACAAACAAGGTGGTGCCCACTGCAACACGCAGGTAAGTTTCTCGCTGCCGGATGCAGTTCGTAGTGCTCTTCTTCTGTCTCGTGTCGTGTTGTACCGCAGGAGCAGCAGTACAAATGTTCACTGCTGTTGTGTACCTGCCTGGTACTACTGCTGCAGCCTGCCGTACAATAATAAGTAGTTCAAGTAAGTACGGTATTAATAGTAGCATGTACTCGTGGCGTGTACGAGTACATACACCAGTTTGTTGCTCTGCTGTTAAACAGTTGTTGTTGGGTTATATTTTGTCTTGTATGCCTCTAGCGCAGCAAGTCAAAGAGCACTGGCGGTCGGCACTCGACACCCGACCTATCCTACGAGTACAGTAACATACTTCTACGCGGCCGTGGGACCAGCCGATCACCGCTACATATATATCAGCAGTTGTCATCGTTAGCGTTCACACAGCGTTGTTCCTCAACTACGATCATCAGCGTTGTTTCTTCAAAACAGCAAACATCAAGTCTGTGGCGTCATCGAATTCTCGTGTGCGCAGCAGATACTCTTTGCGGCTTCCCAGTAACCCTTTTAGAACAAGCTGCAGTCCCGTTTTGGAGACTGTCCACTCAAATCTCAAGTAGGTTGTCCCCAAACGCGACTGCGGTCCTCCTGCAGCATATCTATGTAATTATATCCTGCAGCAGCGCCTATGACTGAAACACAGAAAAATCGAATATTTTTACGTGGCGTTTGAATGTCTCTCGCTCTGTCATCTCCAATCTCAGATATTATCTGCAACATGCAACATCCGTGATGCCGGTATTATTGCATGTTTTCATGCATGACAAGGGCCCTGGATTATTGTTGTACGGTCTGTATTTTGTGGACGTCCCTTTGTTTCTGGTCTTCTTGGTTGGCCAGGCCGTCTTGCAGCTTGAGATCAGCGGCGTCGTAAGACTTACTATTATTGTACAGGTGATAAACTATAGTATTGCTTGGTATCATACGAGAAGGAGCCTATTATAGAGTACTATTAATAGTAGTACCAGATACATCTTGGATACCTGGTACTCGGAGAGAATAAGGATGTTGCGTGTTAAAGGTCGCACTCTGGTCGCAAAAGGGTAAGGGTTGGACGCGGTAGAGCTCACCTATGCTCGCTCGCATACATGATGGGTGATAGTCCAAGGTGATCATCATCATCAATCCCGTTCTGCAAAGCCATTGCAATCTCAGATCGAAGGTCTCGCGAACCACTTCGCTGCGAGTATATTGCTGTAGGAAGAATGTACTAAATAAAACTATAATAAATAATAGATGTTTGTTGTTGTTGTATACCAAGACACCTGTGACCACGGCTTGTCCAGAAGGTCGTCGAGGGTAAAACTTCTTACGAATTAGGCTGGAAAGTGAAAGTGATGAGTAAAAAAAATAAAAAAATACCAGGTATGCACCCCACATCTTGATCACGTCCTCGACCTGTTGTTATTTGGCACTTGAGTCATCATGTTACATGATGCTACAGTAACTGTCTATGCCACTGTATTCATACATCTCTATTCTACTGTAGACGGGAACACATATATATGTCATGACATTTATTATTTATTATTAATCATCACTTTTACTTTCCAGCCCACTCGTAGGAGGTTTTACCCTCGACGATCTTCTGGACAAGCCGTGGTCACAGGTGTCGTCCATTCTCCCCCCCGGTACGTGCCTTTATTTTTTGTCGCGCATAGGGTTCAGCATTCCCACTGCTCGTCGATTTTCATCGAATGTAGCCAACTCACGCTTTCGCGCTTTCCGCTTATCAATTTTTTACGCAAGAAAAAGTCCGCACTCGGTGAGACTTGAACCCACGAAATTGATCTTGACAGGCACGCGGACCACCTATCAAGCCACCGGGGACGCCGATCTACATGCATAAACACTCGTAGCGAGCAGTAGATTAATTTTTGCAAGATTTCACCAGCTATTATAGCTGGAATTCGCGACCTTTTACGTACCGTTATATATGATGCATGCAAACAGATAGATGCGGCAACGAAGGAAAAATGGCTGATGCGTATGGTTTACGAAGTTCGACGCATTCATATAGTAGGCGTTGGACTCGGCTCTGTCACAGCAGTGATGGAAACACGAACGAACATGGCTGCTACAGCAGTACTGCTGCCGGCTACTACTGCTGTAAATAATAACCCCCACCACCCGTTCATGTCCTGGAGAGGACGTTCGAAAGAGTAACTTTAATAATAATTAAAGTTGTTGTTGTTGTTGTTGTTTGTTGCTGTTGTCTAACCCTACAGCAATATTATAGTAGTAGTTGTAGCTATGTCATGCTGTGGACGAAAATCCGTTAAAAACAAGGATCTTATTTTCGTCTTGAAAACTGGTAACTACGTGTGGTCCGCACTTCGGAATCGTGGTTCGCGAGAATATTGTCGTAACTTTCTCGCTATTTAATACCTGGTAACCGGCGTCCCCGGTGGCTTGGTAGGTGGTCCGCGAGCCTATCAAGATCAATTTCGTGAGTTCGAGTCTCACCGAGTGCATGCTCATAGGGACTTTTTCTTGCATAAAATTGATCAGCGGAAAGCGCGAGAGCGTGAGTTAGCTGTACATTCGATGCAAATCGACGAGCAGTGGGAATGCTGAACCCTATGCGCGACAAAAAATAAAGGCACGTACCGGGAGGGAGAAGGGACGACACCTGTGACCACGGCTTGTCCAGAAGATCGTCGAGGGTAAAACCTCCTACGAGTGGGCTGGAAAGTAAAAGTGATGATGAAAAAAAAAAAAAAAAAAAAAAAAAAGATGCAAAAGCGGAGCAACCGTTTTTCTCCCCCGTTTCTCGTTCGTTTTGGGTCCGGTTTGGAGTCAAGCTCAAGGTTACGCTCGTAGGGTATGAGGTGTGGGTTGGGTCTACGCACGTCATTGATCCCACCCACACCAGGAAGTAAGTACTGCAGTATGTGAACAGCCCGCCCCTCTAAAAGATCCTTGCTAACGAATTGTAATCGGAGCTCGTTCGAAAACTAGAAATACCCCGCGGTCTGGTTCTTTTTAAAATCAAACATCTTCCGTTACATTTTCCCATATTTTCCACTGGAACAGTTAAAAAAGTTACTCTTTTCCATGAAAATAGTGCGCCTGCACCGATCACGATCTTCTATCACATACTACAGCAGTTTCTAGAAAGGGGGGTTGGAGAAGGGGTGACCCCCCCGGGGCTGCCCCAACGGCAACCCCGCGCTCACATCCGTATACTCGAGTCAACTCCCAACCCAACTGGCGACACAGAACTCTCGACGCCAGCCTACCAAACCGCTATCAGAAAAGCCGTTTCTGACAAATAACTCGAGAAACCACACCAAGTACAAGATAACCTCACACGTGAGAAAATCGACACGCACTTGTACCAGGCATATACAATAACACAAGTACATTTAAACGCACAATGCACTTCAGTGTTAATATACGGATAACCCCCTTCTCCGATACTTTCAGATTGCGCGCAAAATCCGAGCCGATGCAACACCACGTCAACGCCATGTTTACTTTTATCAACTATAATAGTATGATATAAAGAAACCCCACTTGCATCGAACCATACCAAACGCCAAATAAGGCGGCTAGCCCACGCCGCCACTCGCGCAATCTACGACACCAGGTCGCACCATCAGCGAAATTACCGGGTACGTATAACATACAGCAACAAACGCAAACGTTACTGCGACTATTGAACTCCCCCCCACTGACTCCCTCAAAAGCACGGGCGGGTGGGTGGGAACTCAAACTAGTCTCACACCTTGGACCTGTAGCTCTGCCTCTGCTTTACTGCGCTGGTACGTGTAGGTTGCGGCTACGTACCAGACAAGGTGTGTTTACCAAGGGCTACGATTCATGCTACCATGAATCACCGCGGTCATCTGATTGGCTTGAACTTCTGACGTACGTACAAAACTCACATTCTCTCATTCTTCCGAGAATATTCTGCTTTGCACTTTGCTTTCGAAGTTGTATTATATTCATGCGCAACCCCCCGCCCGGAAACGGGGGTTGGAGAAGGGGTGACCCCCCCGGGGCTGCCCCAACGGCAACCCCGCGCTCACATCCGTATACTCGAGTCAACTCCCAACCCAACTGGCGACACAGAACTCTCGACGCCAGCCTCCATCACACATGGGAGTTGACCCTATTTACTGATGTGTTCTTACTACCCCTTCCCCTCCCACTTGCAATCTCATAGGGAACGCATGTGATAACACACTTCACCATTATTTACTTCTGCCCATTCACCTCTCAGAGTGAATTAACTCGCCCCCACTCAGTGCCCTGGCCCGGCTGGATCCCACCGCTAAGTCCTTCCTGGGCCATAACGTCTGCTACCCAACTGGCATCCTTTCCATGACTGCGAACATACGCCTTGTACGCATCGGACGCCCATCGGCCCTCACGCTGCAACACCTCTGGTGTCGACCCCCCCGCCGACAAGTGTGTTCCGCCCCCAATCCTCAGAGAGTGCAGAGCGTACTCCTCCGCACGCCCGCCCGCCAACGCAACCACTTTCCACAAAGCTGTCGTCGCTTGCTGCTGTGTCCACATGGACCATCTGCCATTACCAACGCCGAAAGCGGCAAGGGGGGCCGACGAGGGAAGAAACAGATAACAGGACATCAATTCGATCATGAGATCGACAGCACCGCCACCTTCGCCCACGCGCAACGCCGGACCGCAACGTACGCGCGTTAGAACCGCCCCTTTTCGCAGTTGGTCCCCTTTCGACCCACGAAACCGAACCTCTACGCGGTCTGCGGTGGACCACTGCGCAACTGTAAGCTGTAATTTTTCGCGAAAAAAGGCTACGTCGGCCCGTCGCAAACAATACGTCTCATGCACACGTGACCGCGTTTCCGCAAAAATTTCCGAGGCGCGAGTCAAAAAACAAAATGAAGCGCAGAGGGCAAGCCACAAGACGCGACCCCCCGTCTGCCACGTAGATATCAATTTCTCGCCCGCGATCAACATTTCCCACGAAACCGGCTTACGAACGGTTGCTTGGTTACCAGCGTCGGCATGCGAACGAGCGGCGCCTTTGAGTGTATTAACCAAAACCGGATGAGTAGTGTCCAGCTCGAACCCTCGTGAAATACGATGAAAAAACTTGATCGCTGACAAATGACTCTCGATGGTTGCCGACCGCAATTTCTTGGTGGCAAAAGCGTACGCGACGTACTCGAACAAATGCCACACGTTGGTCATGCTGTCTCCGCACCGGTCTAGGAATACAGACATGCCACACCGTACCCGAAAATCTACCCACGCGCCAAAATGCCCCTGATAAGTGCGTTCAGACGAGGTCGCAATGGCATTTCGCATGAGTTCGAGGCCAACACCGAAGTACAGAGGTATGTGCCCGCATCCCCCAGGTCTTGCTCCTGCCACGGAATATCGGGTCGACCAGCACGCAGATTAGCGAGGACGGAAGCACAGTCCCACCGTGAGATACCATCAGCGGCCACGTTAAAAATGCCCCGTACGTGTTTTGCGTCAAAGTGCCAACCAGAGGACAGTTCGAGCACACCAAGAAGGCGCATTAATGCGCCAGATCTCGGCTCCTTGCCCCCGCGACAACGGCGCACCCACTCTACGGCTGCCTCGTTGTCGCCCCGCAATAACACACAATGCCCCATTTCGAGCGGACTTTCAGCACAAGCAGAGACGAGAACCCATGCAGAAACCACCATGCCCAGCAGTTCGAGGACATTAATTGATACATCGTTCTCATCTGCAACGGACTTGCTCGATCCACAAAATCGAGCCCGTTCCCCTGCGTCAAGCTCGTATCGCCAGTACGCACCAGTTTCAAGACAAAACCCCCCGATAGCGGTTTTAGATGCGTCCGAAAACAGAGTACGTCTAGGGGGGCGCTCAAGCATATGATACATCGGAGCCGACAAGGTTCCGCCGCGCGCGTCCAACCCTTCCTCAACGAACCACCTCCAAAACTCGAGGTCACCGTGGAACTCGGGTCTCAGGGCGAGACGCCGCCCGGGGTTTGCCATACGACAATCAAAATCAGCTCCGGCGGCAATGCGCGGCATACCAACCGAAGCCAACAAGCGGTTAACGAAAAAGCGCCCCGGACGAACAGCAAAGGACACATGCATGAGAAAGCCAACTAACTGTGACACCTGCTTCGCTGAAGCGGACGCACGAGACGAGGGCCACTCCGCGAGGATATTGTGCAGCTTGAGGCGCTTATGCGACGGCAACGTAACAGTAAGCGCTTCAGTATCAATGATCCATCCCAAGACTTCGAGTCGCGTGCCCCAGTTAGTTACTTTCTTGGCTGACAAGAGGGGTGGATCGGAAACACCACGTTCGCCCAACAAGCGAAAATGGTCCGACGCCAGCGACTGTACAGCACGCAAGCAACGGTGGCCGTCCGGCCACCATTGCAACTCGACGAGAATGCCATCGTCAACGTAGTACCTCACAAAAAAATTGCTTCCGGTGAGGCCTCCTGCGCCAGGAACGGGCCCACAATCACGCGGAATAGCAACAACCTGAACTCCCCGCGGCGGGGAGAGTTCAACGTGCGAAACGGCGGCAGCCCCTTGTGGGGAAACATCTGCGCCTTGAAACGTAGTGTGGGTGTGAGCATGCTCGAGCGCAGAGGCCATCAACCCCCAAAACCCAGGACTATTACGCCAACCAAATTGCAAGCGCAAATCCACGACAAAGCGATTGCCGAAAACGTATCCAAAGGTCGATGCGCCTGCCGGATCAACCAAAACCTGTCGAAAAGCATCTTTAACGTCCACACGACACAGCAGGATCCGAGCGCGAATACCGTGCGTCTGTCGCAAAAACAACACCCGTAAAAGCACATCACGAAGCACGTGTCCGAGCTCGCACGATGGCGCGGAGTCAAAGTCAGTGTCACCGTTGACACTGGTTCGACCATCCCCGCGCGCAAACGTGAGATCGTGAATAATCCTTAACTTGGGTTCGAGAACGACGCTCAGCGGTGAAATGCGAAGACCCTGGATCTCGTCTGCAAATCGCAATTCAAACACCACCGCTCGGCCGTGCACAACGTCTGCGCATATCTTATCATGGATAGCCACAGTATGCATGGCAACGCCCGGGTGATTACCATACGCGAGTTCTGTGGTCAAATCCCCCCCCCGTGCAACGCAAACAGGCGCGCCTGGCGCCAGCACACGAAGCAACAAAGAAATACGGGGGAATTTCTTGATCTCACCAAACCAGTGCTGTACGACGGCAACGTTAATATATGAAGCGAATAATGAGGCGCCGATGGTGGACAGGAAAAGAGGAACACTGCCTTGACACTGTCGCAAGAGTGAGGAGCTGAGCGAAGCGACCTGATCGAGGCTCGCTGAGCCTCGCCCAGATACTGCCTGCGCCACTACCTCCCGAGCGGCGATCCACGCATCTACCTCATCTGTGATCGCATCCAAACGCACGTCACCGACCGCACCCTGCACGCACACCGGGTCCACGGACCCATCACCCTGCACACACACCGTGTCACCGGGCAAATAACTCGCACGCACGCCCATATCCGTACCTTGCTTTAAGAAGGGAACCGAACCCGGAGTCACAGCGACGCGATCTCGCCCGACACCGCCGTCGCCAGCCAGAGCACCTAAAGCGCGCCCACGCAACCCCCCCCCTCTTTCGTGGGTTGCCAGCCGAGTGCCAGCTCCGCCGCTGGCGACAAGCGCCGTCGCCGCTCCGCCACCTGCCCGCGCCGCCGCCGCCCCCCCCAGTGTTGACGCAACCGACAGGAAGGGCCCGTGTCTTCACCCCGAACCAGAACCGCCACCTGCCCCGGCCCCCCCGCGACCCCCACCTGGGCGGAGCACCATAGCCCGCGACCCACCAGCCTGCGCCTCCGCGCCTCCTCGCATTACCCCCGCCGGTGCCGCCGATCCACCATCGAGGAGCGCCGTAGGAGACGAGGCGTCGGATGGGGTATTAGCGTGCACGAATTTGCAGTCGGAGGACCGACATCGACCCGTGGACGAAAACATCCTGCACAGCGGGGCGTTCTTCTTTCTGGGCGGACCCATCCTGGCGGGGGCGAGGCTTTGGCTCCGCTTGTATGCCCCATCCCGACTGTCGCGTGGACCTTGGAGACCTTCGACAAGCCTCAGAACGTCGCCCCCGGACGAGCAAAAGGAGAGCGTGCGACTGAAGGCAGGGACAGGCGGCGCGTCAAACACCGCGTCAGACTGAGGGGGAACGGTCAACGGACGAACTTGCTGGGCGAACCTCATCAGGTCGTTCACCCAAAGACGTAAGTCGTCGTTCACCATTTCGCTCATGACGGCCCTCACCGTGGAGCTGGAAAGCAAAAATATGTTGCTGAGAGTGTGACGGCGAAGACCAGCAGCCGCGGATGTAAAGGAGGCGTTGACGGGTGCCAGCCGGTCCAGGCACGCGCGGTCGTCGGCGACATCCGCCGAGAGTCCAACTGTAAGAACCGCCATAAGAGCCTGGCGCAAGAGATCCAGGCGGTTCGCGACCATCACCAGGTGGTCAACCGGGCGATCGGCACGTGGCCCATACAAGGCCACGTCAAAATTACTGACGGCACGAAGCTGAGCCGCCACCGCCGCCGTAACATCGACGCTCTCCCCCACAAACGACTGGATATCCGCGGCCGACTCGCCGAGGTTCGGGGGCAAGCGTCCCCGAAGCAGCCAGTGTTTGCGAGATGACATTTTTTTCCACATGGCCGTGTCGTCGGGAGAGCTGCGATTTCTGTACATGGCGCTCCCTCGCATCTCCGCTGTCCCGCACAGAAGGCTCACGGTCGGAAAAATTGTCAACAAACTGCTGGAGGAGCACTTCGTTGTTGGCGATCTTGGATACGCTGCTGGTGACGGCGTCCCGAAGGCCAGCCACAGACAGGAGCACGTTGTCCAGTGTAGATTTGACGCCTAGTATATCCGTGTCTATTCGGGAAAACTCGGATGCCACCTGGTTCTGCCAATGCAGAACGTCAGCCGTCGATACTGCTCCCCCCCGAGGCTGCCGGCATAGATGAAGGACCAGCCGAAGCCGCAGTGGTGGCAACAGCAGCCGCAGCGTTGGCTTGGCGAACGGGCGCAGCTTCTTCTGCGGCCTGGCGAGCCTCGGCCTCGGCTATCCCAGCTCGGCGTGCGTCTACCTCCGCTTGCACAGCAGCTACAGCAGCATGAGCATTCGCCTCAGCTTCTGCTTGTGCAGCAAACCTCGCAGCCTGCGCCTCGCGCGCAATAGTAGACGCATTGGCCGTGGCCTCCGGCGACTTGCTCTCGTCGGACATCCCGAACTCAAACTAGTCTCACACCTTGGACCTGTAGCTCTGCCTCTGCTTCACTGCGCTGATACGTGTAGGGTGCGGCTACGTACCAGACAAGGTGTGTTTACCAAGGGCTACGATTCATGCTACCATGAATCACCGCAGTCATCTGATTGGCTTGAACTTCTTACGTACGTACAAAACTCACATTCTCTCATTCTTCCGAGAATATTCTGCTTATTTCCATGAAAATAGTGCGCCTGCACCGATCACGATCTTCTATCACATACTACAGCAGTTTCTAGATATGCACCGTAAATCGTTTACTGTTAAATAATACCAGTAGTTCCTAACCCTGAGTTTTCCAGGAAACACGTGCTACTCGTAATAATATACGAGGCGCTTCGCTCCGCGGGCGGCCTACGCCGCCCGCTACGCTCGCTCAGGAAAGAAAACTCATCAAATTATGCGAATCGGACAGAAGGTTAGTGACTGACTATAGTTTTTATTTTTATTTTTCATGATTATTGTTTTGTAGTTATTATTAAAAACTAAAAAAACACGTCAGCTGTGAGTTAAACTGGCGATTTGATAATGACCAGAATCCCGCCGCCATGCTTCAGGAGAAAACAGCTCGTACGCCACATACGCTTCGCGTCGCGCGCGGTTCCGCCCGCGACGCTCGCTCACATGCTGTACGTACGTACTTACCCCAGGCAGGGTGCCTGTTTTCTTCTTTTGTTATGCTGTATGTACCTGATATGTACGAAAGAGAAGGCACAGCACGGCACACAGCTGTTACAGTACAGTAGCAGCAGCACCGCAAAAACAATGAAAAAGAAACAGAAAAATTCGGGAAAAAAATCCCCTTCCCCTCTTACGTAAGAATGTTTTGCCTGATTGGAGCACCTTGCGCCAGTCAAAAGAGAAAAAAAAAATCGAACAACTGAGCTTCTCTCTCAGCTCGTATGCCGCCCACCCCTCTCGCGACCACCTCGCCACCGATTCGGTCCGGGTAAAGCTTTCCTCCCTCTCTTCAGTCCCGTCGCCTGTCCCGCGTGAAGCCCGGTGCTCACCGTGACCCTCGTTGCCAGCTCGACACTATTGGTGCCCAGCTGCGTACGTCTCTCGGTGAACTTCAGCTTTGTGCACAAAGATAAGCACCGCTCGAATCTTATCTTGCAATCCCGAACGACCCTTGGACTCGTGCATACTCAATCTATTTTTTCAGATGGAGGCCAGACAGAGCCCAGTCATGCTCCCCTCGTACACACGACGCCTAGCCACGAAAACGGCGACCGCGCTCCTTGCAACCCCCCCTCTACCCGCCAGCATCCGCTGACACCCGCGACGGCACCGGGCTCGCCGGCGGGGCCATATGCTCCGAGTATACGCATGTACACGAAACGAAAGAAGAAAACAGCAAAACATAACTGAGAGTACAAAAGAATTTCAACGAGCCGATGATAAAAAGCCAAAGAGAGCCTGCCAAACCGCTGAAAAAATAAAAATCGACCTTGTCTTTTCCCGAGATTTTTTTTTCTTTTTCCGGGAAAAAATGTTTGGCACGATAAGAAAGCACGCAAAGAAACCAAAGAACGTGAAGAAAGCAAAGGTCGTTGAAGCGACAAAAACTAGTGGTAGACCCACTGAGCGCGAGGCAGGTTATCAAAATCAAGACACAGGATAATCTTAAGTTATGTTTATAATACCTGCGGTACAGATTATTCGGCTCCCGCCCAGGATCAACAGCTACAGTAGATCATACAAGATCGATAATGTGTTTTGGCTGCTCCCGGGTCAAAGGGTGTTGACAACATCACGAGTCGAGTCTGGTGGGGTCAGGAAGTGTTCAAAAGCTCACGGGTCGGGTTGGTTCGAGTCAAGAGTTGTTTCTAAATCTCGCGGGTCGGGTCAGGTTGGGTCAAGAGGTTTTTGAATATCATGGGTCGTGTCGGGTCGGGTCAGGTTGGGTTAAGAGGATAGGTGATGAAAAGCTGACGGGTCGGGTCAGGTCATGACCCGCGAGAAACCTCTCACTCGCGGGTCTGGCCAGCACGACCCGCGAGTTGTTTCCTGCCGACCCGCGGGTCGGATCCGTGCATCCGGTTCTCGGATCTAACTCTTATGAACACTTCCCGCCCTTTTACCCGAAGGCATCTCTCGTACCAATGCACAATAATGATACTCGTTTGGTATCGTATGCAAGGATTCAAACACCGCCAAATCCATATAAGCCTGCCCGCATCCATCCATGATACGCTCTGCAGTTCGAAGAAATACCGCTGAGGGGCACAAAAATGAATATATATTTGTTTTGGTAGTGTCGACCTACGGGCCGGAACCGCGTGTCGAACACGCGGGTCAAGATAAATGGTCTCGCGAGTCAAGGTCACCCGGCCCGCACGACATGATCCGTATTTTCACGGGTCAATCGGAAGGTGGCGAGTCGGAACGAGTCAGCTCAACAGGTTTGAAATTTCTCGGGTCGGTTCGGGTCGGGCCAGGGGATTTTCAAATATCACGGGCCGGGTCGGATTGGGTCAACATTTTTTTAAATATAGCGGTTCGGGTCGGGTCGGGTCAAGAGGCTTTCAAAATCTCGCGGGTCAGGTCGGATCAAGTCAACACACCCAAAGTGTTTCGCGGATCGGGTTGGGTGTCGTGAGGTTTGACTTGACCCGCGAAAAACCTTGGGAATTTTGCAGCTATAGTTACCGCGCCTAAGAGTCGAGACTATTGCGAGACACGTAGGGCATCCCATTCGAAACATTTCATACGATGGGCACGCAACCATGTTTACCATTTACCAGGAGGGCGAGTAACCGCCAATCACAACCGTAAATCGCAGACAGCACCCCACGGTTATAACTGCAGAAGTCTGCTTCGGCGCGCCGCCGCACCCCAATGTATATGGGCAAACCGGTTATCCGCGATACCACCATGTGCTTTTGGTAAAATATTTTGTCAAGCAGTCGCCGATGTGTGCGTATTCGCAACAAATACAGTACATTATGAATACGTCTGCGCCCGACGACGCCCGTTCATTGAAGCGACCTCACGGCCTTCATGATAGTGAGCAAATGGAAGGATGTGCACGCGCCGACCGCTTGACAACGAAGGGAGTACGAAACGTGAATGCATTTGGGCATCGTAGGTGACGGACGATAAAAAGGGGGATATCCTGATTTTCGATAGACAGCAGAAACGATTTTTGATGGTAGGAACACACACTCGCCTCCTCCTATAGAACGTGATAAATGATACAGCGCGTATCATACCAGGTGCGTCATGCCGCCCGGCCATTGATTCGGTACACAGTAACCAGTATATATTTTCAGCAACAACAGTAGCTGCAGTTTTGTTTCTGTCTTATTAGTAGTACCGGCCTTTCCTCAAGCTCTGCCAAAAGCGAGTATTCTCCCAAGCTAAGGCTCTCGAAGGGTCGCCGTCACGACAGTTTAAGAGACCGTATTAGGTGCCAGGGAATATGTTCTGTTTGGCAGGCACCGGATCGATGTTGAGGTCTTAGTCCGTTGGGCTAGTGGAAATAGGTTAACCGATCACCTACCCAATCTAAGCCTTATAACACTCATCGACCCGAGGACTTTATCATCGCGCAACATGTCACTTAGAGTAGTACCAGGTATATACATAGTTCAGCATGTATTCTATGTCCAGGATGGGTGGTATGCGGCTGGGTTCTTCCGATTGTCTCCATTCGCAACTGATCGGAAGAAAGCGTGGAAGGATAAAAGTCATTCGCCGAATACCAGGATTACTGTAAATATATCGTGTGGACTCTGCTGTGCGGAGAGCCTTGCTAGTATAGCACCTTCATTCCGTGAAGATGATAAGCGATTTTACTCACATTAGCCTATGTGCCCATGAAAGCTGCCTATGCTCACAAAACCACCGGCAACATACGGTAGAAAAGTCCGGTTGGAAGAACATGTGCTTCACTGGTAGAAACGGGGCATGCCCGTAACGGTGAAGGATGCATTATAAACGATGTTGCCTGTAAAGAGACCGTACTGCCAAGGGGCGAATGGTCGTGTTTAGTATTAATAGGAAATATGAATACTATAAAGCTGTAGAAAATCGCGCTTGGCCGTAACGGTCACGAACGAATGATGGAAGAAACCAGGCCTGAAACGAGACGGTGGTGCTAAGGGGTGAACGATGGCGTATTCTTTGAAAATATGGAAATAGTCCGAACAGAAAACCGCATTGTCATTTTGTACGTACGTAAGACGACCAATGGGTGACTCAATCAAAATAAGAATATATATAAACTATACTTGCATTTTGGTTGACATCACAACCGCAAAACTTCCACCTCCACCGCCGCTGCTTTGACGCGAAAAATATATGAGTGTGTTGTGTTCATTGTTGGATTATGTTCCTATTACGGGGGTCCATAGTTAATAGGACCTATCTTATACATAAAAACCTATATATTTACCTATTTTTACTAACAATATTTGGTCCTATTTACTGTGGTCCCCCGTAATAGTACAATGCTGAACTTTGTGCTCCCATACGATCGTTCATGGGATATGCAATGAAATATATTGAAAGTGCATACAATAATACGAAACAGAGCGACGTGCAGTAGTAGTAACAGGCGGCGTAGTGACACCTACTATAATAGTTAACATCTGCAACATTGCAATCCGATGCTAAATCGCTCGTCTTGCAATGCACCGCTTAACACTAGTGCTAAGACTACTGGGTGCCGGACGCAGTATACATGCACAACGTCCCACGCTTTTTGTTTTTGCAACGCATGTCTGGCGTACGTCGCATTGCCCACCCTCGTCATGTATGATGCTTATAATACCTGCTTGCTACTGATACTGCTGCACGTACTACCCATGCAGTTTGTTCCTGACTGTCCCCAGTCTATCCCTTGTGAGACGTATCCGTATCAATGATGTACTACTACTGCTGTGTCTGCCAGGTCACTTTTCTACAGGACCGTTGATACATCATGAATAGAACAGTATGGAGGAACGACACTAATACGAAACGGAGCAACGTGCAATCATCCTCGGTGATCCGACGTTCATTTCTGCCTGCAGTACGCACTGCTTAACCACAACATTTGTAGTAGTACTCCAGCGCACCGCGAAACCATTACTGCAAATGCCACTTCCACCCGGAGGGATAAGTCATGCCAAACCAATACAGCTAAAACCACTGCATGCCGGACGCAGTACTCATCATGCAACTCGTCCCAGCGTATTGCGTTGGCAACCTACGACTGGCGCACGTAATACTAGTAGTATACTTGTTGCCCATGGTCGACATGCATTTAAAATATTGTATCCGCTATTTATCGTGCTTCATGTACTGCACGTGTAAATTGTTGGAATGATTACGTAGTCTATCTCTTGTAAAACCTACTCTTAACAATTCAATTCTCAGTTTGTAAAACTGAGTCTCAGCTGCGGTAATTGCAATCTTGTATGTCTGTCTGTCTGTCTGTTCGCGAGGCTTATATTTTCGAACATTTTCCAATGGCCGATATATAAGCTCGTTACAATTGATATTCGTATGACGTTTTCGACCCTTGCGGACCTTATATACTGATACATACCATACCACCAGGCAAATTTAGCCGTATAATACATCCACGACATCGTACCATGGTACCATACCACAAACGTACCATACCATATACTGTGTTTTTTCCGTACCATACCGTCAACACATACCATACCACATACGGTGGTTTTCCCATATTCCCATAAACCATACCAACATATCCCATGTCCCATACCGAGTTGGGGAGACGGCCATACACCAGACCAGGTGCCTGCTACTGCTGTAGTGCCGTCTTGTTGCGCAAGGGTGGCGATGAATACAAGAGTTGGCTCAGACGCCCATACCGAGTTGAGGAGACGTCTATACACCGGACCAGGTGCCTGCTACTGTTGTAGTGCTGTCTTGTTGTGCAAGGGTGGCGATGAATACAAGATTAAGAGTTGGCTCATACGCTTAGGTCCCACACTCAGTGCAGCGCATTGGGCGCTGGTGTGCACGAAATAGATGAAAAACATTAGCTTCGAGTGCGTCTACTTGTTGACTAACGGTACCACTTGTTATGGTACTCGGCGGGGATATATATCCAGCAGCTGCACACGAAGACGGAAAGAGCACCCGCACCAGTACCACAGCAATGGGATCGATATCATTGAGTGAGGTGTAATTGGGGTTGCAGGGCTAAGTACCAGACTGTTGGCCAATGAAAAACGAAACCTGAACGGGGAGAGATATCCAACAATCAGTCAGAAAGCTGACGACGCTCTCTTGGGTTACTATTCTTGCGAGTACCGAAACATACGATGAGGGTCGCAAAATACAAATAAAGGCGAAAAGTAGAAAGTAATTAACTAACTGCTGTTGTTGTAAAAGACCTACGATAGTAAGTTTGGGTCATTGGAGTGTTTGCGATTTTTTTTTTTTTTTACTTTTACTTCTCTAAAAATTCTCCTGAGGTAAATTTTTGAGGTAAATTTCTGAAAAAAACGGCCGAAAAGTACTTTAGCGAAGTAAGGATTTCTTCGAAAGTTACGGTAACTTTTGGCTCTCTGTTTCATTGGCCTACACGCACCGAGCATTCTCCCGACGCAGAACGCAACTCAAATCTCGGTTTATCACAATAATTGTAAAATTAGGTAAAAATGGAATATAGACGAGGCGTATTACGCAGCTTGCAAAGTTGAGTATCAACTATTTATTTAATCAGTCGAACTCACAGCTGACGTATTTCAAAATTTATAAAATCTCGAAGGATCAAAACACCGAGCATCTTCCATACCACCATGCTGCTTGCCGTACGCATCACGACAACCGCTGGGAGCGCAGAGGCTCGAGAGGTGTAGCTTGGGTATAGCGCGCACGAGCGGCGTTGGATTGTGCCAGCGGGCCGCCGCCGCTGCTACGGTACACGCTTTCGCCCGTTTTGTGACGACGTGGAGGATGCGTCGTCCCACAGAAGGACTCATACTCACTCGTACTCGTACTCGTGCTTGTACAGAGCGCGACAGCATGACAGCTCGTGTATCATTTCGATTTCACCATTCTGCGGCTGCTGCTGCTGCAGCAGCAACAGCAGCAGCAGCGGCAGCAGCAGCAGCAGCAGCCGCAGCGGCGGCGGAGCCAAGCACGCCGGCGCTGTGGCGTGCGTAGGCCGAGGGCAGCAGCAGCAGCAGCAGCAGCAGCAGCAGCAGCAGCAACAGCAATCCTAAAACCGAAGCTGGTTGGTGCTGGTGCTGGTGCTGGTGCTGACGCTGTTTATTTTTGTTGCTAAGCTGCCCCTAGCTGCGGCCAGCTAGCTGCCGCTTGCTGTGCTGCGGCTTGTAGTCGTGGGATGGCAATAGTGGTGGCTTCGCGGTCAACTCTGCCGCCGAAACGTTGCTGGGCTGCCGCTGTTTTTTTTTTCCGTTCTTCTTTTTTTTGATTGTTTGCCTCATGCCAAACACAGCACTCGGGGGTTCCGTCCGTGCTGGTCCCGACTGGCCTCTCCCGTCACTCGCAACAACTCCACCTGCGACTTCACAAAACAAGAGACAAGCAAACTGAGAACAGCGCTCGAATGCGTTTCATCGAGGGCAATTAACAATGACGAGTTGTGTACCGTCTGCCAGGTCGCCAGTCCCACATAGCCGTTCGTGCACTCTATCATATAAAGGTACGGGGACAATGCACTCATACGAAACAGAGCGCTAAAGCCGGATATTAAACTTTTCTGCAAGACGAAGCTTCATTGAATCAAGAAAGCGAAGCTTCGTTCGCCAAACTTCATGAACCTCTCCTCACTCCCAAACAACATCGCATATATATACACCACCACGACATACGCATTCCACCGTATGGTAGAAGTGTATCATTTTTTGTTCTGAGGCTCCTCGGTTATAACCCTTTCAACCCTTTTAGTATATGCTGCAGTCCCGTTTTGAGGACAATCCAGTCAAATTACAAGTAGTTCGTTGCCAAAACGGGACTAATAGTAAGTCACCCGAAAACTGAAGAAAAAAAAAAAACGTGCAACCGAGAGGATGATGAATAATCCCACGGCCTTGATGTCCCAAAATATAATTTTGCAAAGAAAGCAAGAAAATCATTCTGACGATTTTGGTTGAAGGAGTCCCGTCATTCATTTTTTTTATCGTCAAAATGTGCTGCAGTACCTCCACGTCGTCGAAAGCGTGCGCCGTAGTGGGTGCCATTAAACACGGACATCCACACACAGCCTTTCACGATAGACGTTCCAGGAGGGACCGGTAAAACCTTCACCGAAAGGCAATAGTTGGTGTCGTAATACGGTCGGAAAATGCTATTTCCGCGTGCGTGTATTTACGGCAAAATCTGAAAAAGACACGTGCGGCCAAAGGAGCAGACGTTTGAGGAACGTCCTCGCTAGGATGGAAAACGCAATCTTGAAGTCCAATGTGGCTTCTGGGCCACTGGGAAGAAAACATACATAATTTTTCTGGACACTTTATTTTTGTTCTTGTTCAGATGGGTGTGCGGGCGTCGCGCAATTTCGGAGGCCCAGTCCTTACTTAGGGCCGTTCCTAACGAACCGAAAAAAAAAAAATCACGATGCGTGATTTTTAGGTATGCCAAAAGATCACGATCCGTGACATTTCAGTTCTAACGAAAAAAGCCGAAAAACGTCGCGTTTCGTGATATTTTCAAATAGTTAAAGTTCTGATATTTCAAAGCCAACGTTTTTTGGGGGTGTGGAGCAAACTCTCGAGAGTGGGGCACGGCCAGGCCGGGCTGGGCCGTCTGCACCTGGCCCAGCCCGTGACATACTCGAATCACGGGCCGAAGCCTGACCCAGCCTGCGAGATTCCAACTTCACCGGCCGTCGGCCAAGCCCGTTTCGCGATATTCCATCTCGCAGGCCGTCGGCTCGGCCTGGCCTGTGACATCCCCAGGTCATTTTCGCGTTTGTCTTCCAGCGGTGGCTCCTCCTCCTGGAAATTTCGAGGCCACAACCTCCTCGTTAGCCCGCGCCCAGCGGTGTCTTTGGGTAGCCGCTCGTTGCCCACAAGCGGCGTACGAAGCAAAGTCTGCCATGCCCCTACGCCGACCATCGGATACCGTTGGTGCACGTGGGTTGCGTAGTGCCTTGATCAGGCGTATTTTGAGACACGACAAATGTCACGAATCGTGATTTTGTTTTTTTTAGGGAAAAGCTAAAAAAATTGGCGTCATGAATCGTGATTTTTTTTGTTCGTTAGGAGTGGCCCTTACCACCCAAACGACTCGCCGTAAGGACTTATTTACGTAATCCGGCATCACTACCGAGAAGCCTCATGTTTAGGAGCTGAAGGCATGACTGTGTTCGCGCACGACAGCACGGTATCCTACGTGCGTCAAACGTCCGTAGTTCGACTTCTGTTCTCAAGATCTCAAGATCAACAGTGCGCAGTACGTGCATACAGGTGCGTAAACTCCGTGGAGCTACGTACCCGTGTGCTGCATATTCATAGGATCGAACGCGCTGCACTCAAGATCTGAGGATCCAGCTTCGTGCGTCTACGTACGTACCCGTATGTCGTATAGGATCGAACGCTCTGCACTCGAAGTCTCAGGGCCCAGCAGCGCAGAACAACACGGTATCATACGTGCGTCACATCATCGTAGATCAAACATCTCAAGATCCAGCAGCTCGAAATAAAGATACACATTTAAAAAAAATACTCATGGCAACACGGTACAGTATGCGTGCGTAAGTTTGCAGATTAACATTTTTTTTTTATATTGAAAAACGTCGCAGAAAAGTACATATCCCTAAAATATCATAATATTCTCATACGATAGCACAGACCTTTTCAAAAGATACTATTACGGGGTCCATAGTTAACGGGGCCAAATTTTGTTAGTATAAATAGGTAAATATATAGTTTTTTATGTATACCATAGGTCCCATTAACTATGTACCCCCGTAATAACTACAACACAGCAGTATGCGTGATTTACGTAAACATGTAGATACAAGAAAAAGTAGACGCACAGAAGGAAGTCCCATTACAATCTGTGAGCTCGGATCTTTAGGTAGGTAGGCTGTTTAGGTATTTCGGTTCCTGTTGGGATCAAGGTACGTGCGAAGACCCAACCTAACCACCGAAGATGGATGTGGACACCAATGTGCTCTGGCGTGTGCAAAAGATACCGTTCGTACTGATTCGGCTGGCGAGGCCCAGGATTCTGCATGGACCCAAACACGTTTTTTTACACGGGCACGGAACGAATGACCACGAACAGCCTCGTTCCGTTCCGCTCGTTCCCATGCTGTCTAGGGGGGGTTAAGACACACCCTAACCTAAACCTAACTCTAACCCTGGCTCCAAACCGCAGCCAACACGGGCCAAAACTAGCCATAAATGCGACGCAGCTTGCATATAACCAGGAATTTTCTCAATTGCGGACGACAATTAATTCCGTAGCGCAGACCGCGCTACGCAATTTTCAAGTCGAAAGCACCCCTAAAGATCCTTTCTCATAGATTGCAAAACCCACTCCGCAGAAGAGTACGCACACAATTAAAATACCACGATCTCAATATATAAAACGAACCACTTCGGAACATCCGCACGACAACACGGTAGGAGTGCGTGGAAATTGCAGATATTAAAAAAATAAAAGTCGCAGAGAGAGTGCAGAATCTTGAAAAATAATTACCATGATAATAACTTGATCTTGAAATATGACACGAGTCACTTCGAAACATACACGGGAGACAACACGGTACGAGTAGGCGTGCGTAAAAGTTGCAGAAATTAGTAAACAGAAGTAGCAGAAGGAATACAGAATCTTGAAAAATATTGACGATGGAGCGATAGCAATATTACTATTGATATCAGGTATTGGTATTAGTTAAGGGGAAAACAGCTCTTTCGCTCGTCAATTCTGCGTACCGTATACGTATTCATAGCATACAACAAAGCTGAACATCCTTGCTCATAGTATTAACACTGGCACAACCAACCACAGCAGCAGCAGTATTAATGGACGGCAGCAGTGCGTAATGGAAGCAGCACTGCCGACTGCTGTGATATATGTTACCAGGTACCTCGCAAGCCTTCTTCATTTCATTTGGACCTAGAAAATGTGTAAGGTACTCCAGGGTGTGCACATCAAATACGCCACAAATTTCTAGAAATAAGAGGGGCATTGCAGAGGAGTCCTATTGGGAGAACATATATAGTCGCTCAATATACACATATACACTATTATAACTAACCCTAGGAATGTATCGGACATGTTATTGATAGTGCATATCTATCGTGCACATGAGAACATGCGTGCATGGAGGGACACGTCTAACATTGAGGATGAAATATTCCGCCACCCTACAAGTAAGTACAGTTTGCAGTAATTATAGGTATCTACTGTTGTAGTCGTTAGCGCCCGTATTATTAACAACGAGGATTTGTTTTTGGAGTTAATAGAGGCAATACTGTAAGAATTGAAGTTGAGTTGATTTACAGTAGTTTGAAGAATATTTCGATGTTGGGGTCCTATCGAGGAATGTGGCGTATTGTGTTGTAAATTTCTAAAAACACAAAAGAAAGATGGACAACAAACACGGTCACCGACACGGCAAGCGACGGCACGGGCACTCTCTGGAGCGCCGCGGCCAGCGGTCGCTTGCTTTGGCCGGCACCGGTTAGGACACTACGGGCCTTGGGATGTCTTGGGTTGCTGGGGCCCTGAAGCGCCACGCGGGTGGCTGCGACAGGAGTACAGCGCTCGCACGTCTGAGCAAAGTCGTGACCTGGTCGGTGCTCGTTCGTATGGTTTGGGAGGCAAGGGGAGATGAAAAACTGGGTTTGAAACCGTCTATTAATTTGTTAGGCACCGTGCATGGACTACTCTGTGCTAAGGGACGTCGCGCATCGCGCTGTTGCTACTCCAGTGGCCCTGCCTGCCGGGAATGATGATTATCGCCCCTGAAGCGGTCAACGACACAGCTCAAGTTTGCGTGGCTTGCTTCGGTTTCATTGAACATGCCATGTCGAGTTGAACAAACTCCCCAGATTGAACAACACGAAGAGCAAAATAAGTCCTCAAATATTTGTTTTGATTTTTTAGTTTTCGTTCACTTTTTTCTGCGTGATGATTCACGTTTTGACCAACCAGATGCAAATCGAAGGACAACTTTGTTTTCTTGAAATTCGACGAAAGGACGTTAAAATCCTCGTGAAAACCTATGCCAGTGGAAACGCAAAGTTTCGATAAAAAGTTTGAACTCCGAATGATACCCTCCAGAATTTTTCAGGTACAGCTTGCTATTATATGAGCACGATTCTTCATTCCGAGAGTTCCAAACTTTGGAAAACCGAAAAAAACAATTCTGGGGCCGATGTTGGCCAATATCGACTTCAAGACTTGCGCAGCATCAACTTTGGTGACCACCGTGGGACTCGAGCCCATGAGTACGAATACACGACTACCTAGACGCACACAATATTTTCAGGTATATGTAGCGGTGTGTATATGTTGTCTTCACGTTGAATCGTTCTTGCCACTGAACGACATCGTGAGCGCGGCCGGTGTCCGTCCTGAGTATTTTTTCGAGATATATACAAATTATACGTGGTCACTAGGGCTGTGAGCTGTGAGTTCACTTACTCTTAAGTGGCCGACTAGGTAGTAGTTGACTAGTTATCACAGGTCAGAGGCCGAGGATTTCCAAGTCAAGAGGTTCGTTTGTTTTTTCGGGTGTTCTCCAGATTTCATCTTGATATTCTTGTCCTATGTTTCCAAAGAAGAGGCGTTTTTTGTTGACAGTGTCGCCTTTCTCTCGTGCGTCTCTGTTTTGTCAGTGATTTCAGTGATTCCGTACGTAAATATGCCGGCGATGTCAGGATCTAGCTCGTGCGGCATCGGAGCAAACGCTACATGCGCCAGGTGTAAGCGAACGTTCGCACCTCTGTGGTGCATCATGGCACCAGCCACATGTTACCTCTACATGCTTGCCTCTAGGAAGTGCTGGTCTCGAGCTGTCGTAGCGTGGCAGATACTTTTCGCTTGCTTCCCTGCTGTGTGTGTCACATTTGCCCGAAAACCATAGGGGCCAAACGCCAAACAACCAGCGACTGTACCATGCCTGCCGACCGCCGACATACTTTTTGAAAGTAGAGTACTCCTCTCACTCACCATATGGAGGGGCGGTGCTCGATTTACCGGCTGTTGGTCGCTGCTGTGACTTGTAGGTTCGTGGCCGCATCCCGTTTTGGCCAGGGCCTTTTGATTTTCATTTTTCACTTTATTTCTGAGGGGTGGACAGACCTTGATAGTAGATCTTTATGGGGGTTTGGTGTTGGACGCCTGAAGCCGACCCTCCGACCCGAACCCTAACCCTAACCCTAACCCGAACCCTATGCCAGTGGTCAGTGCTGGGAGGCTGTGCTTGTTAAGACTCTAGGTTGGCTCGGCCGGCGTGGATGCTGAGCTTGGGAAGGCTGTAGGTTGACTCGGGATGACTCGGGATGCTGTGGCTGGGAAAGACTCGAAAGTCGATTAAGCCGCGTAAAACATACCCCTAGCCAATCAGAGTGCCTAATTAGCTACCCCAGGAAGATCTACTATCAAGGTTTGTCCACTACTGTTATTTCTACTACGTATTTGTTCATTTTGTTGTGCAACGAGCTCGAGCCAGGTCGCTGTAGTCCAGTCGTGCGTAGTGGCGAGCTTCCATATGAGGCATAGTGCCCATGATTCCGTGCCTAGTTCGATCTCTCGTTGACGACAGGGTTTTTCCATACAGAAGTACAAAAACATCCTACTTTTGCTAAAACCAAACAATTTCCATTATATTTCAGGTATGTAGCACACGTACAAACACACAGGAAGCAGGGATCATGTGGTTTACGTTCATTCGTACAACACAAACGCCAAAGGGATAGGAGAACAAGCCGCGCCTAGCGCCTTTAGTACTTGCATACCACAATTTTGCGAGAGTTGTGCATTTTTTTGCCTCGCTGGCGCATCTGTGGCTCGGATTGGATGACTTTGCTATTGTTCGTATGCGTAGTGAACTACACTAATAACTGAAAAAACAGCTGTTAGTTGGCATACTGCAAGAAAAAAAAACACTCATCTACCGTAATAACTACCAGGTCGCCGTCAAGTCCATCCAATCCACAGCCCAATAAAAATGTTCAAAAACTGTCGAAACACATAAATTCACAGTCCGCAAATAAAATCAGAAAAAATCGGTAAACATAGAATATAGACGAGACGTACTACGCAGCTTACTCGCAGCTGACGTATTTCAAAATTTATGAAAAACTACCGAAAGAGTAGTGTAGCTCGGAAGTCAAAATTTATTCCAAGAAAGTATGCATGACGCTCACACCCCAGAAGAACCCGAGTAGTCCGTAGCCCCCTCCACTCCATCAACGGTAACTCGCTCCCTTTTTTATGTGCTCCAACACGGTAGTACTGACCAGAAGCCGTCATCATGCGCAGCAAATCTGACGCAACAACCCTCTTTGTGCAGGTGTAATCTGCGAACACACCTTGCTGCTGGATCAAGATGCTAGTCTTTGGGCCGCTCCTGCTACTTCTCTCTGTGGTTCGCGTCAATGGTGGGTGGGTTGGCGACGACCAGGATACGAAGTCATTAGTTTTTCCCTTCCTGCCTGTGAAATGTATATATCAGCCGTAAGTAGCTTGCATGTTGTCGTCAAATTTAACTGGATATTTTTTGCAGATACTACTCCGTAGCTACGTATACTGACCGTTTCGATATCATACGAATAAACACGTTTCATCCGATTAGGGACATGTGGGCATGCACTCGGAGTCAAGTAAATGTTGGGGAGGAGCCCGTATATTGGAAACAAACCTGTCCTGTCTGTTGCTTCGCTTTTCGAATTTATTTTCACTTCTTTTTTCTTTACGCTACCCGTAGCTGTTGTGGTAACTTTGCGCGTACATGGGACGTACATACATTGTTCGCTACAAGCTCTACCAGAAAAGCAGAAAGCAAGGCTAGCACGAGTGACGAACTATGAAAGACTTCACGCGTCGAAAGGGCACCAGTTTCAGGGCTTGATTTCCAAGCTACCTGTGTTTGTGGTCCTCGCCCGAGTATCCTCTTCCATCCTTTTTTTCTTTCGTTGCTCCATCGGTTTCAATTAAAGTTACGGAGCTATCATACATGATACCGCACATATGCTGTGCTTCATTTCTTCTCTCGTAGTTTTGTTTTCTGGCTGAGCGCGAGTTCCTTCAGGCGAGTTCATGGGCATTTGCCTTTATTGTATAATATTGCAGTACATAAGTACGATGAGTGAATGTTTGAGCTCCAAAACCAACTACCGTCACACAACAATTGTGTTTGAACTTTGCTATTATAGTCATCACTGGAGCTGCAAATAGGGTTATTTTGCTGTAGCCATGCATCTCGGTGAAATTCGTTGCTGACATATACGATATGATTCACAAGAAACGACTCACGCTCCACATACATCTGGGTCTGATCCCGTTCATTGGGTGAGAGTGACGTTTAGTGTGTGTGCGTTTTATCGTGCCCGAACGACTGAAAAATCAAAGAACCGGTCCTGTTGCATACTATTGAATTAGCCCTAAACGTATTTTGGATGCTTAGTGGCAGGCCTGTTTCGGTTGATGAGTGCACCACAGTAGCATGAAGTATATAAAAAACACATGTCATTGTAGGTTTTGTCCATGGATGTCCGTGAGATGTTCAGGAATTTTGGGTATTGTGCATGCTGAATTATGCAGCGAAATGCATGACACAGGCAAGGGTGGATATCTGGTGACCTACTGCTTGCTGTGTTGTTCGAAACAACACGCAAAAGCTCCGGATAGTTTGTAGATGAGAAATGTAGTGTTTGATGTCGCTGGCCACTATTATGAACGGCTTATGGTGAAAATCACACAGATATACAGTGAATGGTGAAAGATTGCGCCACAAAGCTAGGTAGGGGCGCGCTACGTTCAGGGTGGAATAGGAACCCGGTTATCTTAAGACTCAATCAGGGAAACGTTGCGTTCCGTCGATAATGCTCGTACCATTTTTTTTAACCTATATCCATAGATGGCTCTGTCTCTGCCGACCCGTAATAACATTTGCGGTGAAATGCTGCAAGCCTTGCTCCGGTGTACGATTTAGAAGCTATTGTGCAGTCAATGCGCCCATGGCCCTAGCAAGTAACGCTACAGGTATCCTTTCTAGCTTCGTTACAGAAAACCACACCAACTGATCGCGTGTTACCGGCACCTAACCGCCTACCTGTGCTTCGATGTATGCTTGAAAAGGGGTGCATCTAGTAATTGCTTTTATGAGGTTAAGATGCTCAGCTCTGGAGCGGTATGCCTCACCCACCACCTGACCTTGACAAACACGGAAGTGCACACCGATGAAAGATCTCACGACCTACAGCACCGATTAATACAAAAACCATGTAACATCTGAACATTCCAGCGATACAATGTTTGGGTAGTTCTTCATCTCAGGAGTGTGTTAGTAAGAAAACAAGTTGGCCAAACGCGATAGAGTACTGCCATCTTCCAATCCGCACACGCCTCTTTCTGTGTCTCGAATCTTGTCACACGTGTCTGCAGACTTCGACAGGGGTGCACCAAATATGGTATGAGGCTGCTCACTCGAGAAAATGTATACCCATACTCTAAAACTTACTTTGAGAATATTGAAAGGGCGAAGCCGTGACAGTAGGTATACAACGAAACGCATCTTTTACTGTACTAGAAAAAGCCCGGCATGTAGAGCAATGGTCAACGCAATGTCTACTGTACTTCCTCACTTGAAGCTTTGACGCTTCAGTCACTAGTATGACGGTCAAAACCTGCTACTGTACGGTAATCAGAGCACGCGTCGCGCGAAGCTTATTGCATATTCGACGTGTGAATGACGCCCTTTCCTAAGAGAATCCCACGCTTCCGGCACCAAGAAGTGATTGCACGGTATTGTCCCCATAATGTGATCCATTGTCCCCTTGTTCCGTTTTATGTTACGCTTTCCTGTGTCACAAACTACGCCGCTGCTGGTGACCTCTTTGTCCAGGCGAAGGCAACCCTTGCACGGATTCCTGCATTAGCGACGCCAGAGAACTTGGCGACACAGAGTTGTAAGTCGTCGTGGGCGCTCGATAAGGAGCTACAGGTATCAGCACGTAGTGTGGAAGCGATAACTGATGATCAAATACTACTTATCAAGACACGAAATAGTATAGCACACCGTTTAGCTTATCGGAGGAAATGTTGGCCAACCTTGTGGAGTTTACTTGTTTACAGAATTTTCTGCCTCCACAAGCATTATTTTACGTCGACATCGTGCAAGGGGGAAGGGTCGCCCACATGTGAAGTCTATTTATTGATAAGTTATTCGCGAACTATAGAGTGAGTTACACTGCCGTGTTGTTTCCATCCATACCGCGCCGGTAGGTCTGGATTTTCTGTGTGGCCATATTTATATTTACGGCTAGGATATGGAAATAGACTACTGCTGTAGCTCTCTCCGCTAGTTCGTGCGACGTATGGGGTATTTTTGACACCAGGGCATAATTGATTGAGCGATTGTCGTTGGTTTGTGTCAAAACATGGAATTCCAATGAGGAGGATTGTGAACGAGGGCGTCCTAGCTACGTAACGTTGCAGACTGAGAGCGTGACCTTTGTGCCCGGGGTATCGGGTTGCATCATTGCAGTATAATAAAGGCGTATTATGTTGCGTTGTGAAGATAGCACGATGTTTAATGAAACACCGTGGTCTGTCCGACCTAGATCGACTGCTGCAATTGGCCGTTAACCTGCACCGCCGAGCCGATCTGACACACGGTGCTCTCGACACGGTTTTTGTTTTGTTCGTGACTGCATTGCTCCTCCTACCCTACTACGATCACAGGGACCTGGCCAATTGCGGAATCGAGGACGATTTCATCGAGGATCTGAGGATCTGTTTCGACACCGTAGGTCGCAGATCTCTCACATCCGTGTAAGTCGTTTCTCTACTCACCGGAGCACACTCCACTGCCTTCGTTTCCTGCCTCGGTGCAGAACAGCGCGGTACCGTGTTTTCGTGACCACAGAGCTTGCAATTCCCCACGACGAAGAATCGGCACGGTCACTGGGTGTGCCGGCTGTCAACGGGTGCATTGAGCGAACAGTCCACTGTGAAGGACACACTGTAGATCTAATGTTTTTAACATTTGCTCGCTGTGCCGTGCCATACTTGGTAGCATATCACTGTGATCCGGCCGCGTACCGGTCTTATACCGGGGGATGGGTTGGTCTATCTCGGACCAACTCGGGTCTTGATTGCGTGGAAATCAGTCCGGGTGCTGGAGCTACTGCTGCAGAAAACGCAGAAACTGCCGGGCGGCCTTGACGAAGGGATTTCTACAGTACGTAAACCCTGAACAACATCGAATGCTGGCAGGGCAAAAATGCTTGCTCCAATACCAAACTCTCCAACTACTGCATGTGCCGCGGTACTTCACCATTCCTATGGGGACGCCCCAGAACCTCCACCTCTCGCGATGGAGTAACCGTTGCTTTACCGTACACAGCAGTTTGGTCTATATGCCACAGCAGTCCACTATACATGAAAATTAGTTTAATGGCTCGCGTATCGCTCGCGGACAAGATCTATACAACGGATGGATTGCCTTGCATAAACAATTAGCAGGTGAGCTTCAACGGTTTGCCACCTTTGTGGAGCTCGGCTCTGTTTGACCTGACTATTTCCTCCCCCATGAATCCCGTGCTGATTCAGGAACTTGTGGGGCAACCTCCTGACGGAGCTACCCTCGGATATTTTCGAGGGTATGACGTCGCTCACATTTCTGTGAGTCACGCCAAAGAAACGTATGGGATTACCACGGTACTGTATAGGTGAACCATGCAAAACGAATAGACGTCTCGACCATGGAGTCTCGTGGCGTAAATGTATTCCGGTACCAAGTATCCTTTACCGCACCTTATACCTGGTATCTAATATTAGGAAGACCTATGGCGGGTCGAGACCATATGTTTCGGGCAGGGAGCATTCGAGGAACGCAAGAAGGGCAAAGGGAGAGGTTGCTAAGTGTTCTACCCGTCTTTGCTTGGTACAAGCTATGCTGCCTTTGACCCATGGCGGTCCCGTCTCTCCTCGCTTGCTACGACTAGGGTTGAGCGAACGGAGAGCTGTTAGAGAGAACTTCCGTTTGACTCCGATCTTAGATACAGTTATCAGCGTATTTCTCTAACGAGCACCAACTCACCAGGCTATTCCTTGCGGCCACGAGCGTCTTTCGTGAGCATTTTTCGAAAATAAACACCAGTTCACTGCTGTATTTATTGGTAGCTGCTGCAGCTGGTGTATTCGCCACGAATCCCCATCGTTGTTCGGATTAGTATGTGGTGATACTCGTACTCATGACTTGATTTATGGCGGACGGCGACAAACGTGGACTCATTCGTTTGCCTTGAAACGGCAATAGGCCGTGCGACCTCTCAGAGTGGGAAAACCCTTTGAAATCTACCCATTCCCACCACTACCGCGCTTGCGGACTCAGGAACATCGAGCTCAACTCGTTCACCACCCTACCGGCCAACATCTTCAATGGATTGCCATCGCTCCTAACTCTGTGAGTGATATTTCTGCACGGAGTTGGACGGAAGAATATTTCACACAAAGGGTTGATTGTTTTCAGATATTTATCTGTCACGGCAGGAGTATCGCATGTACTCTCGAACTGTATGATTAACAGTATTTGACGTCGCCGGAGACGGAGACTTATAATCTGCATAACCTAACCCAAAGTTTCTTAGGCTGGATATGTACTATGCAGATCGTGCACGACATATCACAAGGACAGGGTGGGTTCTACTACTGTAGACTATTTGCTGTACGTCGTGGTCTGTCCGACTTGATAAATATATAACAGTACCAGGTAGTTTAAAGGTATTCTTAGCTTGCCGGAGTAGAACAGCTATCTGGAATATCGGGACAGCAAGGATTGTGACCAGTCGAGGCGGAGTGCTTCGGGTTAGACGAGTATTTCAAAACGGACACCGGAGGGGAATGGTAGGAGCTTGTTCGTGCGTTCAGCGTTTCATTTCCGTTTGTGTCAACCCACTCCCATGTCTCTCCCACAAAAAAAGTACACGTGTGACGACTATGTACTCGAAAATGAACACAAACCCACCTTTGGCCACCCCCGCCGCTGCAGAATGTTTTCTCCGTACAGTAGTGCTTTTTTATACCCCCGTCTTTCGGCTACTGAACGTGACTGCCAGGCCTCCATATCGGAGACATTTTAGTTCGTGCCGGTAAACCCCACCGACCGAAATGCGTCCCGCTGACGCTCTCTCAAATTAGGTGGATCTCGAACAACAAGTTCGTTTCCCTGCCCGAAGGAATTTTCGATGGACTTTCTTCGCTGGACTTCCTGTGAGTGGAGTGAAATTGAAACGAAAGATCCAAGTTTGCAATATTGTAGCCTTAGTTGGTCGAGGTTGGCATACAGAGGGGGCAGGAGACTAGCTTCCTGATGACAAGATGGTAGACATTCCTGTAGAGACCACCGCAAAATAGGCACGATACTGCTATGTACTTGAGCCCATCAAGGGTTGAACTCGAGAGAGGGATCAACGCAGACGTCCTATGTGTATGACCTTTTTCAGGAATTGTTCGGGAAGGAGAGTGTGCAAGACAGCCGTCGCCGCTTCAAGACACGTAAAAACCTCGATGATTGTTTACGCCGGGTGTCAACAATACCTTACATGATTGTGCTTCTTTTTTTTGTAATACACGAAGATCGCTATTCCTATCTTGCTTGCTTTATCAGGGACATGATCATCACCGATCTCACGTCGCTGCCCTCGGGCATCTTCGATGAGCTGACTTCCCTTACTTACCTGTGAGTGATTCATACGCAAGGTGGACGGCATTTTCTCATAAACGCTACGACGAGAGAATGTGGTGATACAGAGGGCCCGACATATTGGCAGTAGTATAGTATGATAGAAAAACAAATGTGATTCTAGCGAGAGGGGGGAAGCATGGCAGCTTGCTGTCTATGATGGCCTCAAATTCAGTGACGTAGGGCGGCTAGGTGGGTCGGGGCGGCTTTGGAGCTGGGGAGGACGCTATCACCACGCGGGTGTTGTGTTCCCTTCATGGGGCAGATAGGGCGGCTGATGAAGTAGTTGGGGACAGTCGTTGAGGAAAGGCGCTTGATGCCAAATCTTGCATGGGAGAGAGGGAGGGGGGGGCGGGGTACCCCTTCCCCGTTTCGCCTACCCACGTGCAAACCTTTGAGAATTGCACTTTGCACAAGCGTATATAAAACTGTAATCCAACTGCAGTAGTTTGTCCCCATAGCGCGAGTGCAGTCCTATAGGCCTTACACAACAAGCGTTTATCGCATCCTGATATCGCAAATGGTGCAGACTCTTGTTTAGGACAACGTCTCCGGCACAACGGATTTCATAACTTTATTGCCAGAAACCAAACAGCACGCTCCCCTTACCTGGCGATCATTGGTACGAGGGACCTTACAGGCTTCACGCTTCAAGTTGTGCCTTGGTGTCGTGCCACCTCTTGCTGGATGTTTGCCGCTCTACCGTACGCCGTGGCCAGTACCTGTGAGCTTATGAGCTAATGACACCTTTGCACAGGTCCCAACTATGCTCCATCTCTTTCGACCCCTTGCGTAGGCGAGCACACGCGCCCTCTGTCTATATCATTCCTCACGATCTCCTCTTTGTTGACTATTTACACAGTACAACCCAATTCATTGTTAGAGGAATATCAATTGAGGGGCGAACTTCGAGCCGGAGATACCTACCTGGTAGGGGCCACCTTTCACCTTAAGTACCATGTCTGAGACAGCCCTTGTTCGGTGGACCAATGCTTATTGCTTTATACATTGTTGAATCAGGGGATTGTCCAACAATGGTCTCGGCTCGCTACCGCCGGGCATCTTCGACAACTTGACTCTGCTGGAACAGCTGTGAGTTAATATTATCAATATGCTAGGAGTATGAGACTAGCGCGACGCTTGACCAGAGATCCGTAGTAGAGGGAGGAAGCAACACTTTTTGCAGTGGGAACACGTGCACGTTCTGTGGAGCATGTTCCAACGGTGGGTTCCGTACTCAAGGTGAACTGTGATGAACGGACGCGAAGTTCTTTGCTGGTGCCGAGCTTTTATTTAGTGTTCGGGTCGGGGGGGGGGGGGGGGAGGGGTACTCCTGTCGCGCATGGGCGTAGTCGTATAACTGTAGATCGGGGTATACCCACAATATCGGAACGGAGAACGTCGGGTTTTCCCTTACAAGGCATATAGTTCAGTTCTTGCCCCAAGCGCCGTTAAGGTTTGGTCGAGTCGCGTATACTGCCGGCTGCATCTTAGCAAACAGGCAGACGTTTTGGTATTGGATGAGGGCGTCGGGTTTGTTTCTGTGGCGGAAGCAGGCGCGGGAGGGGTTGAGTAAGTCACTGTCCAGCTGGGGTTTTTGTTGTCAGGTTGTAGGAATGGCGCCCCTCCGTCACCTGTCTGAGTCACGTAGGTGCAACCACTCCTTATTCGCCATATATATGTTCTTCACCGTGATTTATGATTGATGGTGTCGTTTTCCTGCCCAAACGGTGGCAATACTTGTTGGTGGCCCATCGTAATGATACTACCGCCAGGGAACTCACAGAAATGTACATGATCTCAATGGACCGAAGCATATTCCGCGCTAGACACTCGCTTCCTTTCCGGAGCACGTCTAGGCGTAGCCGATATCACTCCAACATTGTGAAACATTCCTAGTACGAGCATCGTGCCGTTTTTTTGTTGGCGTACGTACATGCTACCGCCACCCTCCTTGAATGCCAACTATAACAACCACACCCTGGTTTTAGGCTCACTTGTGTTCTGCGGGACCTTGTCTCGTCGTCTTTTCTCATCACACTGCAACAGGTTCCTGTCCGATATTGGCCTTACCTCGGTACCATCGGGCCTCTTTGACAATGTGCCGTTGCTCAGCAACTTGTGAGTATCATCTACGGGACGTCCTTTGCGAAGAGAGCCTCAGATATATCAGAACTAGAGCTGGCACCATGACCAAGAGGTGTGCTTGAAGGGAGATGTAGCACACGAAACGCGCGAGGGGCGTAGACTCGCACTGGCGGGGGCGGTGGTAGTCCATTTGGCTAGGAAATATACAGCATGTGTGAGTTGTTGTCGACCTCTTCGATCGACACCGTACGTGGGGTGGTTGTTGAAGAGTACGTACGCGGGGAAGTTTGGTTTTGATGGCTTTCGGTGGATTTTCGAAAGTGGCCTTCAACATGGGGGGGGAGGTGACCATTACGAGCAAAAATGTGTACCTCAATTTTTCATGGTGACGTGGTCCCGAAAATGCCTTAGCTTTCTCACTCAGGCACCGTTCCTGCCAAAGCCGATTGTTTATTACCACATACCACGGAGCCAGCACCGAATCTGCTAAGAGAGCGTGCGGCCTTAATGAACTCAACATTGGGGCATTGTGCTGTGTCGTGCTACGTGGTGTTCTTTGTTCATCCTATCCGGACATTGTAGGGGACACCTACTACCTTGCAGAGCCTGTGGAGCCTCCGTCACCCCCCACCACCAAAGATAAAGAGGCCGCTTTCGGCCAAGGAGTACACACAAGAGACCCTAGTATTTTAGAATAATTCACCCGTCATTGATATCTACTGGTATACGACACAACCCACTGCCGGGAACAAACCTCATCAAGCGAAAACGGCTAGAAGGGACACGCTCCAATACTGGTAGTCAGCGCCCCTGCCGTAATGCCGTTGCTTCCTCGTCGACTACGTTAAACCCTTCCCTTTCCTGAGACTCCCTTGTTCCGCGTGAACCATTATTGCTTTTCTTTCTGCTGTGCTGACCAGGGCTCTGAGTGATAACAGCCTCACTACGCTACCGTCAGGCCTTTTGGACCAGTTTTCCCTGCTGACTATTCTGTGAGTGTCACTCTCACATGTTGTTGAGTAGACCGCCGGTAAGCCCATAAACGATACGAGACGTAACGCTTAAAGCTAGACAGGGCATCACAGGAAGGGTCAGCAAAACGAAGGGTGTGGCCCGATAAACTACGCATGAAGGCAGTGAAGATGTTCCGAAAAGCGCAAGTCCCACACTACCCGGAAGAGAGGACTCTCTCGGGTGGCTATCCCCACCGCACCTGTTCCTCTCGGGGGTCAGGTCGGGTCAACGTGCCCTAGCTCCAGGGGCAACAGCAGACTATTCTGATGTTGCAACGGGAACTATGGTTACATTGACACACGACACAATTTTTGAACGTGGGAGTGTGCTGAGCTTAAACTTTGTTTTTACCAATCCGCCGAAGGATACACAAATAAAAAAAGCTAGAAGAATAATAGGAAACAAAGGCGTTACGGGAAATTTCTCTGACTAAGTTGGGCAGGGTCTATGTTGTCGTCGTTGATACTCGTAAAACTTTACCGATTTAGTTAAAACGGTTTTGACACTACAACATGTTGTGCTTCCTCATGACAAGCGTGACGCAAGCCGCCACAGGTCGGTATTGTGCACTTGTCAAGCTACCCCGTCTTTGGTCTGTCCACGCGAATATTTACGCCTATCTATAGACCCATTCACATCTGTCGGGGGCGTTCTGCTGATATTTGTTTGCAGAAAACATACCCGCGCCTTTGCTTTGTTCAGCACTAGACACAACTGATCTAGATGAGAACGGGGACAGCATGCATGGCTCCGCCTTCTTGTATGTTTTGTACCTCCTGGTCGAAGGTACCACAAGGAACGGCGTGTTTTGCACGATACCAGATTGCAGAGAGTACTTGTTTGCGACTGGTTCTTGTGGCAGGCATTGGTGCCGTAGCCGAACAGCTTGTTCCCGTGTAATACCTATACGATGAGAAACTTTGCATTCAACCGACGCATGCCGTTTGCAAAATCTGCTGCGCCCTTGTCGAAATCTTGGCAGGTCTCTACAAGGCAACCCCGACCTGCAGTGCGTTCCGCCCTTTGACGGGTGAGTACTTGTTTTTGTTTATTTTTTTCGTTGTTATCATTTGCTGCTAACTCGCTGCTTCGCTGTCTTAATAGTATTGTGGTTTCCAACTGTCTACAAAACTCAAACCATAGCATGAAACAATAGTTAATAGTCGATTCAAGTGGCGAGGACTTTGGTTTGAAACGCCGAGTACTTGACGGTATGACCCCGTCATTTGATATTTTCTACATGTTTTTTTAATTAAGATTACCAGCTGTGCTCGTTCACATACGGTGTACAGCGCGTTTCAATGCGGACCTCAGCAAGAGCCCTACGAATATGAACATCGCGACACAGACGATGGTCAATGATCAACAGCACACGAGTGTCAAATTGATGCCCTGTCAAGATAACACACGCCTACTGGTGTCGATGTTTCAGGACGGAATGAGAGTTTCAGCGCTTGAGACTCTGTTAACCCTCTTGGAACTGCAGTCCCATATTGGGGACAACCCAGTCAAATTTCAAGTGGTTTGTCCCCAGAACGGGACGGCAGTACTACGAAGGTTAAGGATAGTCGTACTATGTTGATCTGCCTCGTTTGCACGACAGCAAAGGGGACGGCTTGCAACCTTCTATCAGTTGGCCAGAGCGGATGCTTCGGTTGCTTCCCGGTTTTAGCGTGAACGTGTATCTCGAGATTGACGAGAGCCGATCCGCTGCTAGCCTCGAAGGTTCTGGATGCGTGTCACGATAAGCGTAGCAGGTATTGTCCGACTGGTTCTCACTGACGAGCTTCTTAACTCAGGAATTACCCCATACCGTCGGACCCACTGGTTACTTTGCCTAGCCCATGGCGTCGTTTATGGGGCGTAGCTTGCGACGTTTCTTTAAATAGGCTGTTGGGGCAGGGTATAGAGCTCCTGTACTATATGCAAGTAAGGAACCACAGAAAACTACGAGGGCTCTATCGTTACCTGTTACACGCGTCTCTGGGTATGTAGGACGTTTGCTGACACGAGCAATCACAGGGAGTGTTTGTGCGACGACATTTCTGATCGAAGACTTCCACTTGTACCACCGGCGATACTTGCAGTAAAACATATACTTTACTTGCAGCTACAGGCTTCAAGCTTCGACGTTCAAACAAATGCATCGATAAAGAGAGCACATAAGTGCCTGTTGCGGTGATTTGTTTATGAAGTGCAGTGGCCACTGCTATGTTGATCATGTTTACTACTGTACGTTAAACGATCCACCCGATGCTGCTGACACACCGGTGCCCCTGCCTGCAGTCTTCTTCTGTCCTTTCCCGGCCACTCGGAATCGAACCAATGAGCCCAGATGACATGGTCGCGGCAGACACGGCAATATATGCGCATTTGCTGTCTTCATCAACACTACTAATATGTGCGCGACCGTGTTGTCGGTCGTCGATTGCAGCGAGGGCACCTGGGTCAGGGTTGACGACGATGAAATTTTGACCTCGGGAGAGTGTGGTGAGTTGGCGCAAGATACACCCTACGCGATGTGACACAGGTGCAGTTTGTATCGCCACCAACGAGACTACCCTGCTAATAGGAGTAAAAGGGTGGGATAGGTTAACAACAGATGCCAGCCAAGGTTCTTAGATGGCTGGATGTGTTTTGGTAACAGTTGGGGAAATTACTATTCCCCAAAGCGGTCGCTCCGGTGGGCTAGTGGTACCCTGGAATGCTCCTAAGAATTGATGCCGGAATTAGAATCTCATCTGGGTCGAACGTGTTAGTTTCTGTGCAAGAATAATAAATAAAACGGAATCAGCTGCTGTGAGCGCTTAGTAGCGTGGGTTGGCGCAATCCGATGCGAGTCAACGAGAGAGGAAAGGGGTGAAGTCTTCTCGCGATTAAAATGCAAGGCAAGAGTCGTGATGGGGAGGAGGGAGGAGTTGAAACCCCGGATCTGAGTTACGGCTAGGAAAGAGAGAGAAAAATAATGACGAAGGTATTGACGTGGGATAGAAACAAACCAAAATGCTGGTGTCACCCGCACTTGAGTGGTCTATCTACTTATTCACCTGAGAGGTCGGATGGTTCGTCCCGGCCGAGTCTAAGACCGACGCACCCGACTTTCACCTCACGCGTTAGATTGGTGAATCTCACTGCACAGGGTGCGCTCCAGTGGAAGCGGTCACTTGTTCGGAAGGATCGTCCTGCGTGGCTGGAGCGGCTGGCTACACTTGTGGTAAGGAATATACGCTAACAATGAGACTTTGAGCAGCACACTTTTCTTGATCTACTGTAGTGTATGCGCTAAATCTTGAACAACAAACACATTTCACAAGTTTGTTGCAGACTACACGCCAGCACGACCGATGTCGCGCAACCAGCATAGATGGCGCAGAGCTACAAACGAGATCGATATACGCAGACAAGTAGGCCGTCGAGCGACACATGAGACGCGTTCATTCCGATACCTATTGTTATTGAAGTCGCTACTTGTAACTATGTCATGTCTTCTTCCGACGATTTGCGTTTACTTCACTGGCGTAGGTTTCATATGGCCTTCTTAAAAAGTGTGCTTCGCACGATAAGTGGACAATATCCCCCCAAAAAAACTTTCTCGCCAATCAGAGGTCCACTCAGACTCTCCACTGCTATTTCATGTCGGCGAGCAAACAAACCAGCGGCCGACAGTCCCATTTAAGAGTCGATAGCGCATCATTTGGTGCTTGTGAGACTGTGCTCTAGTATCATAACAAGACCTTCAAAGTGTTTCTCTATTGTATGATTGGGTTGTCGTGGTTCGATGGACCACCAATGCGCACGGACTGCCCACATCACAGGGGGGCAGCCAAACGGTTGCTGCTTTCCATTGTTCACACTCCACGCGAGGAACATTACACACACAAGTCAAACTGCTTTCGTCGCCCGCCGATTACGTTTGATACGAAACGGATACAATAATCGTATCAGAATCTCGTATGTAGATTGTCCGGGCTCGCGAAATATCAGAACAGGCGTTGATGAACAAGGTTTGGTGTAAGAGACAATACACCCGTGCGTTTCGCAATGTTCCTTATGGGTTGAGAGAGGGCGCATTTTCTCCTCGGCCAAACGTTTCACGCGCCGCACCCGCCCGACCTGCTTGCGTTATCGTTGTTGTTGTTGTTGTTGCTGCTCCTAGGGCTACTTCTACCGTTGTTGTTGCCGCTGTCGCGGCTATCGGTACTGGTGCTATAAAAGGGGATCCATAGTTAACGGGACCAAATTTTGTTTGTAAAAATAAGTAAAGATATAGGTTTTTATGTATACCATAGGTCTTATTAACTATGTACCCCCGTAATAGTCGTGCTACGGCTATTAGGTTTTTGTTTCTGCTACCGTTAGTAGCGACATGGGGTTTGTTCGGCGTTGTCCGGCCGGGGGGTGGGGGGGTTACCGAGAATGTCTCGGATGTTACCTTCTTGATGGGTTCTTTGCTGAAACGTTAGTACTATTGCCCCATTGTATGGAGCACGCCGACTGAAACATCTTTCACGCCCCCACCTCCCCCCTACGCCGTTCGAGCTCCCTGTCCCCTGACGAATTAAACGCTTATTTCCGCCGCTCATCACGTCACCGTAGAGAGCCCGAACGAAAGCGGATACTCGCTACGTGGGTGCTACACAGATTCGAAGAGCAACAGGCTCATGGCTGAAGGGCCCAAGTCCCAGAACCCCATGTCTGCAGAGGTAAGCCGGAGGCAATGCCGATATGTCTCACTGGGCGCCTGCTGCGCCAGAGGTGCCCATTTCCGTTTCGGGAGATGATGTTTAGTTTAGTGAAGCCTGCTCGCTTTTCCATCGGTCTGTGCCGCTAACCTTGTGTGGTTTAACGATTCTTAGTAACTTACGCGCCGGCCGAGGAAATAAAGCAGATTTTCCTGTACCATTGGTGCTGGTGTGTACGATATGGTCCGCACATCCATGAGTTGTCCCATGTTTTGGTGATGGATGATCGGCCAATGGGCGAATAATGCATCTATGCATCGATGGTGAAATGTTATCAACAACGGTGTATTTTTCTCGACCCCTAGTCGCAGATGCCTCGTTGCGCTTCGTAACGATTGAAGAAGCAGTAGAACGGCTGTCCTTCGTGTCACAGTATAAACTTACGCATCTAATGCGTTCTGTCTTAGAATGATCCGTCATGTTAGGTAGGGGCGTAGGAGTATGTCTTACATTGATACTTTATAGTCTTTTGCTGCAACCGACACTGCTTCTGTTGACGTTGTTGCGACCCAGGCATGTCACTGATTCGTTGCTGCATACCTGGTACCTGGTTTTGCCATATATTCGTATATAGCTCTGCACCATCACGTGGTCCCGCACAGACTGATTATATGTTCCCCTTTCCGTGCTTGATTCTTTATGTTGACGCTCATCAATGTTGTCGCGGGAAGATTTGCTTCGATCTCTGCTCCAACGGCGACTACACGCACTTTGGCACCCAATACTCCAGCGAGGTCTGTAATATTCTTCAAGTCTGATTGGAGATGACTTCGTTTATTTCCGGCAGTGGCAGTTGCGTTCGGAATATGCAGCAGGATTATTGTAGTGTCAGTGAGCTACGGTGTGTTTGCCTCAGAGCATCATTTTGTTGGCTTTCAAGATGCCCGCCCGAAACACTTTGTATCGTTAAGCCAGGGTGTGTTTACTTATTTGATCTCTTGGCTGGGTTGTAGTCGTCGGAATACTCCATTCCAAACACAGAGACAAACAATTTACCCCGCTTTGTGGTTCCGGAATGAAATGGGTGACACCCATTCGGCGAGGCTACGATTGCCAGGTTCTGTTCGCTGGCTAAGACCGTCGATTTTATACTGGTATCTGTTTTTGATTATTTCTTGTATCTGCGAGAAAAAGTTCACCGGCTGCAAGATGCGTGCTGGTTCGCTGGCTGCAGTCCCCCCTGCCGGTATTTTAGAGTTGAACCGCGTGCCATCCATGACCAAGGTTGATAGGACATCCTTTTGCAGCATCGATTTTACCATTGTTTTTCATCTCGTCCTTTGAGGGTGGCTTCCTTAACTCGGACGATGCAACACTTCTAAATTCGTATTGTCCCCCGCCCCGTGGTGCCTTCAACACAAAAACCTTCACTCCATAACTCAACCCCCACCCACCCGGCCTCTCGCGTGATTCCTTTTCGTGTGCATCTCCCACCACTCCCAAACGGTTTCTTAACGACGCACCCCGATCGAAGTGCTGGTGTGGCGTGAACCCCGACCTGACCCAACATGGCGAGGAACTGGTGCTCGACGAGTGCGACATGGCCTGTTCCGGCACTACAAACGGGGAGAACTGCGGTGGCCGTAACAAGATGACCGCGTACCAGTACCAGTACCAGGGCTGCTACCGCGATGCGATTCCTCGAGCCATGGATGCGGAGGGACTTAATCAGCTTGGCGGCATGACCAACGAGGTCAGCTTTACAATTGAAATACTCGTATATCGTAATTGCTACAATGTTGAAGTACCCATAATTTGCTACCTGGTACAGAAATACAACCCTCTTACATCGTATATAGAATTACTCTTTTTCTTTCAGGGATGATAGTTCGACTGGTTCTTCAGGGGTTCCTACGCCAAGCTGTACTCGAATGATTGCTGTAACAGTTGCATTCTACACCCTCCCATGGTTGACCTTTTCATGACACAGCTGTGGCCTTACATGTTTTTACGAGAGAGCAAAACATGCGCTGGGAAACATTGTAGGTACTTCTTCCGTTCCCGCCATGAAAACCCCACAGTCACAAGAAGGTGTTCCTCAAAGAAGCCCTTCAGCCTGCCCTCTTGAACAGAAACATGGAGGTAGTTCAATGAATTCGTTACTTTCTCGATGTTATCGTTTTCGGGTTGGCCATGTAATACTGTAGTACTGCTTATGTGATACCAAATGTGACATTAGACACGTGTTTTTTTTGTAATTTCGCTAATGTGATATTGTTGATACAAAGGGAATGGTGCAGCAAGGCATTGTCAAGGCGTTTGCAAACAGTGGCACTACTTCACGAGACCACCCCCCCACCCTCCTACCCCCACTTCCCTCCCCCGCCGCCGCCATTGTATACGTGGGTATGCCCGAACATTCGTGTTTCTTGACTTCTTGCTCAAGGCGTGCAGGGCTTTCTGTGGCGGCCAAGGACATGCGTTCGCAGGAACTCAGTACGCCAGCGAGGTGAGGAGTCGACGGCATCCTAGGCATACACGGCGAAACCATGGCGCCCTGTATTCGACTACTCTTGCCCCAAATTGACCTGCCTGTGACCTCAAACTTGTTTTGTTCGGCACCCGGTGCGATGTATTCGTCGCCCTTTCGTGCTAACCTTGTGAACAAGGCGCGTGTTGACTGGGGCTGATAATCATGTTGGATATATGAGTATAGCACGACGGACAACACACACGCGGGAATGGATTTCAGAGCCGATTTTGTGCAAACCCACGAGGGCGCGCTGGCGTCTTTCGAAATATCTCTTCAGCGTCTGTCCATAGACACACGAATCGACCCTTGCACTCTGCCCCTTTCCGATAAACCCCTCTCTGAAAATCATCATAGGGGGTGTGCTTTTTTTAGCGTTATACGGCATGTCTATCTAGTGCTACTAGTAGTGTTAACTGTGACCGTAAAAGCGATCAAGGACAGCCTTGTGACTGGTGCTGCCGCGGATGGTGATAGGAAGTTGGCTGCTTTTATTTTTTGTTCGTGAGGTTGTATGTGAGGTTGTAGACTATTATTATTGATGTTCGAGACCTACCCAATAGTCTTCGTTTGTGCATTTTGCTGTTTTATCTGACAGTATCCCATGGACCGAAGATCACTTGGTGCTGGTGCCTCCAAGGAGGTTTGAGATGCATGAAGTCACTGATTTTACTCGTCTCCGTCAGAACGTTCCGGCGGTACCCCACCCCCCCGGTGCTTTGTGCAAGGAATGTCTACCTTTGTGGGTGAAAACTCGATGTGGCCCGTCTCGGCCTTGGAGGGGTGTGAAGGTCTATGATAATGCGGCTACCGTCATGCTTGACATGAGTAAACCTCATTACCCCTTCGTTTACGATGTTCCAAGCTCACAATGTATTCTTTAGGCCCCAACACTTCCTCCCTTTGCTCCGGCCTGGCATTGTATACCACTTCCGTCCGCATGTTATTGGTCTGTTGCTCCCGCGCAGTGTTTCTGCGGCGACACATTCGACGCCCACGGAAAAATCAACGAGTCGGACTGCAGCTCCCCTTGCGAAGGCGACTCCGCCGACACGTGTGGTGGGAGATGGGCTCTCAGCGTTTACTCGTCTATGTAGGGGGTCTCACCCGAACCGTTCCCCGGGGGTGCCATCAGCCGATTTACTGTAGGTCGTCTACTGACGTCCGATTTCCAGCACTCCCACCTCCTGCATAGGGCACCCCCCCCACGCGTGCGATATCCCCGTCCACGCGTGGTATCGACGGGGTGACAAGATCGATACCAGGACGCCGGGCGGGAGGTGCCACCGCTGACGAATAACAGACGGGACAGGCGACGCGACCGCGCACCGACGATCATGCCTGGTGTGTGCGAGAGAGAGAGAGGCAGAGAGAGAGAGCTAGGAGATATGGTTGTGTACCAAAGCTGAAGTCGAGAGTACATCATGTATTTATAGCATAAGGACGGGATCATTAGCTTCTGAACACTAGAGGCGATAAACAAACATAAAATATTGGTCATTCTGAGCATTGCTTCCCAAATATAACAGGCCCCAGGGCAGACACCACGGAATCCCGAAGGTTGTTTACTCGAGAGCGGTTCGAGATAAAGTGGTTCCAAAAAGCTCGTTTTGTTGAAAAAGCGAGTTTGAGGTATATACGCCATGATGAGTACGGGAACAGGCACAAACAACGACGAGTTCGGATCTGGTTTGCTAGCTTGATACACGGGAGTTGTTCTCGGGTAAAGACCACAAATACGTTTGCGAGTGTGGTCACTGTGAGGATGTATTGGCTGGCTTATCGGCGGATTACCTTGTTGATGGGGTCGCGTTAAGAGTTTATGCCCTCCGTGTATTGGTGTATCCCATTAGTCAGGTAAAGTCGTGAGGGCATGTCCGGCATCGGCGGTCTTGGAATGAGGTCGAGTTTACGTGTTCTCTAACTGTTTGAGTTCATGGGACATGCTAGGCACCTCAGGTTCGTTTCCCGCCGTTGGGGCAATAGCTCTTGCTGGGAGAGAAAAGTTGTTGTTGTCGTTCTCATGTTGCCTCATCGCCAAACATCTAGTCCGTGGTAACAGGACTGGCTTCAAAGCATCTGGAGTAAAATAATACCTCGCAGAAAACGTAAAGTACAATCATACCGCATGATGTATCCCTTGCCTTCCGTCCTTAGCCACATTTCGAGGTCCACTTGATGCTTTTTCTGGGCGAGGGGTTTGGATGGTACAGTGCAGTTTTTCTGTAGGCCTTGTATTGCTTGAGAGGAGTGCGATTGCTGTTCTCGTGATCCGGGGAAGTAGTAAAGGGAAAGTAAATGGAGCGCGAGTTGAGTGGCATGCGTTTCCCGGCGCGTAGTTTTTGTGTTCGCGTTAGAGGTAGGAGGCGTGACGGCCCTCACGGCTATGGACGCCCCGGGATAGGTCGGGTTGAGAACAAAGGGCGGTAGGTCGTGAGACATAGTGGCGCACATATTACCCCACATCGACGAGTTAGCGAATCTATTACAAGAACTTGGAAAAAATATGTAGTGCGTATTAATTGGGTAGTACGAAAGGGAAACACGACGAGAAGGGATCAAGTCGACAGCGCAAATCTCTCGAGAGTGTCCCAATGAGCACAGATTAATATGCAGCTTGAGGAGTGAGTATATCTGGGTGGCTGCTCGCGTACGGGTGCGTAGTAGGAAGCTGTCAACCCCGCCCCGTGTAATATATTGGAAGATGGCACTTTGTTTGCAAACATATGTATTTTCACTGCTCGGTCCTCACGCGTTTCCACATGGTTCTAATTCTACATGTAGGCCATTGGGATGAAGCCTTTGTATTGTGCGTTGGATTGAGAAATAGTCTGTGAGTTGTGAGTTGGATTGAGATAGAGACTGTGAGTTGTGCGCTCCAAACACACCCTTCGCACAATGGTACCTTTGCGCTTCCTGTGAACTCCAGGAAAGTCTAATGTATCTTGGTTCCAACTTTCGCTTTTTCTTTACGCATCGCATAACGCTACCGTAGTGTATATGCTGCACACAGTATGGGCTTGCCACTGCAATCATCCCCGGCCCGATGCAGCGATACGTCGTACTGATGTTCTGCGACGATAGTACTCCCACCGGGACGCGTCGCAAAATATATATTTGCCGATGTTGGCGTCGGCCAACGGCACAAAAACTAGTCGAACGCGGGCATCTTTCGATTGTTTCCTTGGCCTTGCATTATTCATACAAACGAACACCCGGTCAAATCCCTAACAAGGACGAGGTAAGTTGCACTCTCCCACAAGTAAAAAGCTGCTGCCACCATACTAATCCTCAGTGTCCACGGGTGAATCAGTGTTGGAAACAAAATGTTTCTGTTCGTCCGTCTGTAACATAAACACGGTTCGATTTGGAGCTTCAGATTAGTATTTTTCGATCTAAAAAATGAATGACCCTGCTTATGCAGTCCAAATATGCAAAATCCGACCGGAATTTTTTCGATTTGAGAATCCGATGACCCAAGTCGCCCAAAATCCGACGACCTGGGTCATCAGATTTTCAAATCGAAAAATGACATGCTCTTTAAATTCAAGATGTTATCCACGACAGCAAACAGCAGCAGAACGATCGATGAGTTGGATGGTGATACAGCTGTATAGCGACGTTGCTTCGCGCCCGACGCGCGGACGGCGCGCCCCTCCGTGGCCAGACTAGAGTCGGCTGGCGCGGGCTTGGGCCTAGGGACCAAGAGAAGCGCACTCGGCACGCGCCTCCCCGTGGATACTCGTAGACTACACTGCTTTACAGCAGCAGCAGCAGTCATTCACAAAATTAAACACAAAATACCAAGACAGGTTGACTCTAGCGCACTCGCCACGTCTCTTCGCCGCCAGACCTGAGGCAGTCAGCGTGGGCGCGGACGCTTGGGTCCTACGCGCAGGGTAGCGCACCCAGCACGTCTCTTCGTGGCGCCAAACCACAATAACAGCAGTTGGTCTCGGCGTTTGCTCGAATCTCTACAAGCACAATAAATCTGATTTTTCCGCATATATAGGAAGACTCTTTCGATTGGCCAAGTTCATATTCTCAGTTTGTAAAGCTGAGTCTCAGCTGAGGTAATTGCAATCTTGTCTGTCTGTCTGTCTGATCGCAGCCACAAGGAAACTCCAATCATCGCAAAATCTGGTCTCAGCCCGCTCTCGACGTTGACTTGTATACCCAGGGTTCTACACTATTTGACCTTGTCGTGGTCATGCCGTGGCATTGCCATGGTACCACCCATGGCATACCATGGCTTCACCACGGCATCCCATGGTGTGGTTAAGATGCCATGGCACGCCGTGGGGCTTGCCATGACATGCCATGGGTAGTACCATGGCAACCCCCGCGGCTACCACCACGGCACTCCATGGTAACCCCACGGCATGTCATGGCAACCCCCACAGCACCCCAATGTCCACGGCACCTAGGTTAGGGTTGGGGTTAGGGTTCGGGTTCGGGTTAGGGTTAGGGTTAGGGTCCCATGGTATGCCGCGGAGGTCCGTGGAAGATTCCTTGGTCTGCCGTGGAAGATGCCATGGAAGGTTTTGCCGCAGGTGGTGCCACGGCATGCCACGGCATGTCGCGAAAAAAGACAATAATGTATGTGGTGCTGGTGCAGGTGCTCGTGCCTCTGTGGTGCCTTGCGATTGGTAGCACCTCAATTGAAACGGAAGTGTTGTTCCTGTGTGCACGGGGTAGTCCCTGGTTTCTTGTGTGCCCGGAGTCCGACGAAATCGATCCCAATCCTGTGGTGCTGGTGCTGGTGCAGGTGCTCGTGCCGCTGTGGTGCCTTGCGACTGGCAGCACCTCACTTGAAACGGTTTTGTTGTTCCTGTGTGCTCGGGGTAGTCCCTGGTTTCTTGTGTGCCCGGAGTCTCTGTCGGCTGGCAGCAGCTGTCACCTATTCCGGTCCTGCTGGCGGGATATCTGACGTTAGAGGACACCCAGTGCACATGCCGTATCCTAGACACAGAATCTGACGACTTGGGTGATCAGCTTTTCGTATCGAAAAATGGCAAGCTCTCTGAATTCAAGATGTTGTCTACGACAGCAAACATCAGCAGAACGATCGATGAGTAGGATGGTGACACAACTGTATAGCGTCGTTGCTTTGCACCCGACGCGCGGTCAGCGGGTGGCGTATCTCTCCGTGTCCAGACTGCAGTCGGCTGGCGCGGGTTTGGGCCTAGAGACCAAGAGAAGCGCACTCGTCGCGCACCGCTCGGTGGATATGTACTCGTAGACTACAGCAGCGGCACAGCAGCAGCAGCAGCAGCAGCAGCAGCAAATAAATGGACCTGAATTTCAATTTAATTAATTCGTACTGAAAATAGAGGTACCGCCGGCAAGCTCTTGCCCCCTAGAGCATGCATCCACCTCATTTCTTTGAGCCCGTCATCTATACCAGTTGGTCTTGGCCGCCACCGCGCGGGTTGCCCGTGGGCTGAGTCTCTGTCGAGATCGAGCGTCTATCGCGTATCGTCGCACCAGCTGAAACAATTATACTTTTCGCCTGTATTTGTATTTCGCGATCCTCGTCGTATGTTTCGGTACTGATCCCTACTGGCCTCTCCCGTCACTATCAACAGCTCCACCTGCGACTTCACAAAAAAAGAGACAAGCAAACTGAGAACAGCGCTCGAATACCTTTCATCGAGGGCAATAACAGTCTGAAAATGCCATCGGGTCAAAATCTGAAGCTCAAAAATCGAACCGCATAGGAAACGGCCTCACACCTCATGCGTGCGTACGTTTTTTTTTTTCAAGTTGAACGACCCCGAAGAATTGATGGCTTTACCGCTACGGATACTGATACCTCAAACCTAGACCACTGAATCGCTCCAAATATCTCGTACTTAGGTGCCTTAGCTATATGATTAGGGTTGGTAATCAACGAAAAGATTAATGATAAATCAATTTTTTAAATCGTTGTGATTTCAGTCGTTGGTAAAAAGTATCACGAAACGTGACGTTTTCCGACTTTTTTTGTTAGAACTGAAGTGTTACGGATCGTGATCGTTTGTCGTGCCAAAAAATCAAGAATATTGATTTTTGGGGGTCTCATCGGAGAGCCTTTTATCAAGAATTTCCAAAGTTTGGAGATATTTGGAGATTTGTATCAATATACGGAGGCGTTCCGTCACTAGTCATGAAATTCTGCGACCTCAAAAAAATCAGGAAAGTTAAGTTTCATATATTCTCAGTTTGTAAAACTGAGTCTCAGCTGCGAGAGTCTCAGCTGCGGTAATTTTATATATTTTGAAATACGTCAGGTGTGAGTTCGACTTATTAAATAGTTGATACTCAACTTTGCAAGCTGCGTAATACGTCTCGTCTATATTCCATTTTTTCCGAATTTTACAAATATTATTTTGATAAACCGAACGCGCGTATTCTATACCTGATATGTAATTCCTTGTCAAAGGTAATTGCAATCTTGTTTGTCTGTCTGTCTGTCTGACCGCGTTGACAAGAAAACTCAAATCCTCGCAAAATCTGATCCCAACCCGCTCCGGACGTTTATACCGCCCGAATCGATAGCGAACACGGATTCAACGGAACCCTGCGCCTTGAGCTACGCGACCCAGCCTCACCGGGGGGACAGCCGCTTGTTGTGGACAATGGCTTTTGCCAGAGTCGCCGGTACGGGCCGCGAAATCTTTCGCAAATTGGCTACAGTGCATCGATTGTAAGAAAGGTGGGGCCACCTTGCAGAAGCATTGCTCGCTTAGCGCATTTGTTTAACGGTGTTAATGAGGTCGTTGCCTGTCGCTCGCAAACGGCCGTGCAAGGGCGCTTCTGGCTGCAAGGCCTTGACCACACGGGGTTTGCAATATATTCCTGCTCTACTGTAAATCGGAGTATATAGAACTACTTACAGATATCTCAACCTCTGAGCGTGCTCGGTTGGTACACCCCTGGCCTCTCAGAGCTCCCACTTGGGAATCGCCTCCGTTTATTACTTGCCGGACCGTTCCAGCGAGTCTTTGTTTTCTCCATTTTTCGTCGTACTTTCAGTCCTTCTTTCCTTTTTTCTTCTTTCGTTTCGTGTGCGTGCGTGTACTCCGAGCACGGTTGCGCGCGAACCCGGCACCGTCGCGGGTGTCAGCGGATGCTGGCGAGTAGAGGGGGAGTTGCAAGGAGCGCGGTCGCCGCTTTCGTGCCTAGGCGTTGCGTGTGCCTCGAGACACGAGGGATGCATCAATAGGCTCTGTCTGGCCTCCATTTGTGATTTTGGATAGAGTACGTACGAGTATTTAAGGTTCGTTCGGGATTGTAAGATAATATTCAAGCGGTGCTTATTTTTGCGACCGGGCTGAGAGTCACAAGAGGGACGTACCCCGAATGAGCACCAACATTGTCGAGCTTGAGTCGAGGTCCACGGTGAGCACCGGGCTTCACGCGAGGCGGGTGACGGGGCTCACTGTGGAAGAGAGGGAGGGAAGCTTTACCCGGACTGGATCGGTGGCGACATGGTCGCGAGAGGGGCGGGCGGCGTACGAGGCTGAGAGAGAAGCTCTGCTGTAAGATTTTTTCCTTTTTTCCTTTTTTTTTTTTTTCGACTGGTGGTGTAAGGTGTTCCATTCAAGTAGTAAATGATTACACGAAAGGGGACGGGGATTTTATTTCTTTTAGACATTTTCGGCTTCATTTTCATTGTTTTTGCTGTGTTGCTGTGCCGTTCTGTGCTTTATCTTTCGTACATACGACGAGTACACAGACACAGAGCATATCGAAAGAAGAAATAAGTACCCTACCTGGGGTATGTACGTATGTATGACGTGTGAGCGAGAGTAGCGGAAAACCGCCCGCGACGCGAAGCATATGTGGTGTCCGAGCTGTTTTCTCCTGAAGCATGGCGGCGGGACTCTTGGCATTATCAAGTCGCCAGTTTGCAGCTAACTACAGGGGCCATAAAAAAAAACACATTCATTTCAATCATGGACCTCTGTCCGCTTCGCATATACATTGATGTTTCCTTCCTGAGCGAGCGTAGCGGGCGGCGTAGGCCGCCCGCGGAGCGAAGCGCCTTGTAGTATTTATCGAACAGGCAACAACATCAACTGTCACAGCAGCAGCAAACAGCTCGAGCCATGCGCTTTCCTCGTCTCGTCGACTCGTACGAGTATCGAGTTGTCGTATACGCAATTCGTTGTGTTCATTTTACGCGGTAAATTAATATCAGGCTACCTGGCACAGGACACTGCCGAGAATACGGTGTGGGTCTGTGAGTCCTTCACAGCAGTAGCCACCCGTGAACATCCAGGACATCCAGTGTCCATGCCTTATCCTACACATAATCCGACGACTTGGGTGACCAGCTTTTCGTATTGAAAAATGGCAAGCTCTCTGAATTCAAGATGTTCTCCACGACAACAAACAGAGGAACGATGGATGAGTTGGATGGTGACACAACTGTATAGCGTCGTTGCTTCGCGCCCGACGCGCGGTCAGCGGGCGGCGCATTTCTCCGTGTCCAGACTACAATAGGCTGGCGCGGGTTTGGGCCTAGAGACCAAGAGAAGCGCACTCGTCGCGCACCTCTCGATGGATACGTACTCCTAGGCCACAGCAAGCAGCGGCACAGCTACAGCAGCACTCAGTCACATTGTGAAGTATAAAATACCAAGACAAGTTAACTTTTAAAGTATACTCGGCACGTGGCTCCGCCGCCAGACCAAAGTAAGGCAGTCAAAGTTGGCTCTGACGCTTGGGTCCTACGCGCAGTGCAGCGCACCCAACGCGTCTCTTCGCGGCACCAGACCACAACAACAACAGTTGGTCTCGGCATTTGCTCGAATATCTGCGCGCAAAATAAATCCGATTTTTCTGCATGATAGGAAGACTGCTGTTGTTTCGATTTGAGAGGTTCACAGCTGAAAATGCGATCGGGCCAAATTCTGAAGCTCAAACATTGTATTTCACAAGTGACTGCTGCTGCTGTAGCGAACAAATACGTGTCCACGGAGAAGTGCGCGCCGAGCGCGCCTCCCTCGGTCTCTAGGCCCGAGCCCGCGCCAGTCGACTGTAGTCTGGTGGTGGAGAGATGCGCCGCCCGCCGACCGCGCGTCGGGCGCGAAGCAACGTCGCCATATATGTGTACTGGCGCAGTTGCTCGTGCCGCTAGCGATGCCCTGCGGCTGTTAGCACTTCATTTGAAACCCAAGTGTTGGACCACTGTGTATTTCATACTTTGCTTGAATACCTGTCGATTTACTCCTGTACGACTGTGTCCGTCGAAGTAAGGTCCGCTGTGTATCGCATACTACTGCTGTGCTTACTGCATACGTAACAATGTAGTATGTGGAAAAAACCTAGCCAACCAAGGCACAAAGCACAAAGCACCCTCCAGGTAGCCGCTGAAGGTTGGTATTCGGGTAGCACTTCTGGATTCAAGTATATATGCATTGTCTACTGTTGTGCTCCGTACCAGGTACGCCTGAAGGGTAGCATGATGGTTGATAGATTATAGCCGGTAAATATGTTGTTGTTGTTTTCTTCACATTAAACCGTTCTTTCTACCCGTCGACATCCAGCGTCAGGTTTCACGGGGTGTCATATTAAACCGTTCTTTCTCAAGTCGACATCCAGCACAACCAGTGTCCGTGCCGATTTTTCAATTCTACTCGTAGAGTGATACAAGTTACGTGGTCATAAAACTACGCCACAGCAGTGTTTTTTTTTCTTTTTTTTTTCTCTTTGTTTCGTTTCGTTTCTCTAGGTCATGGAATGTGTATGTCGCGCCTGTCGTACGCAATATGATGACATGGCGTTGCATTGCATACGTGCCAACGTAGTGTCTCTGTGGCGTAGCTTTGTGACCACAGAACTTGTATCTCTCTAGGATTGAAGAATTGGCACGGACACTGGTTGTGCTGGATGTCGACCGGTAGAAAGAACCACAGTATCTTTGTTGTTGTTATATTGTTGTTTTCTTCCCAATAAACCGTTCTTTCTACCCGTCGACATCCAGCACAACCAGTGTCCGTGCCGATTCTTTGATCCTAGAAGAGATACAAGTTCTGTGGTCACAAAGCTACGCCATAGAGATACTAAGTTGTCACGTATGCCGTACGCACAGTGGGCTGTCGTCAAAATACGACGCCACAGAGATGCTACGTTGCCACGTATGCAGTACGAAGCACAGTAGTGGACAATGCGATGCCATATCATCATACTGGATACGACAGGCATGACATACACATGCTATGAAATAGAAAAAACGAAAGAACACAAAGAAAAAACAAAAACAATGAAGACAAACCGAAGGAGAAAAAGAAAAAAAAAAAAATAGAAGAAACAAACTGTCGTGCCCCCTGCTGATGACGCTGCTGCACGCTGTCACAGTAGTATAGCTACTGCTGTTGTTGATGGCGCAGGTTGCTTTCCTTGCTGCTACTCACTGCTGTACCGTACGACTGATGTTTTCATCACACCCTGGGTATTTCGTGTACCAGTATATTTCGTACCGGGTGTTAATTGCGGTGCGCGTGTATAGGGTTGTCCATCAACTCATGTTCGAGCTTCATTTTGTTTAGACTGATTCTTTGATCTTCCCGACGAAACATGTGCAGTTCATGCAGATCAAACAGATCCCACCCGGTGAAGATGTACAGATCACACAGACCAAGATCCCACTCTGGTACACACCTGCCAAATCTTACAGATCCTGCAGGTCATGCAAACCTACGGATAAACATGTGCAGATCATGCAGATCGTACAGACCCCATCCCAGTCAAGATAAACATATCATATAGACCACACATATTCCACTCAGGTAGATCATACAGATCCTCCTGCAGATCACACATATGTACAGATCACACAGAAAAACTCCCACTCAGGTACACACGTGTGAATATCTACCTCATACGGACCCCATCCCGGCTAAACATGATATAAACAATTATGAAGTATCCAAATTTACAAATCCTGCAGATCATACAGAAATTCTGCAAGTTCCCACTCAGGTACACACATGTGTGAAATATCTACATCATACATATACCACCCGGTAAATATATACAGATCACACACATTAACATCCCCCTCAGGTACGCACCTGCCAAATATTACAGATCCTGCAGACCATACTATTCCTGCAGGTCATGCAAACTCACCGATAAACATGACATATATATATTTGCAGATCATGCACATCATACAGACCCCATCCCGGTCAAGATGAACAGATCATACAGATCACACAGATTCCACTCAGGTAGATCATACATATTCTGCAGATCACACGTGTGTTCAGATCATACAGATCCCGCAGATTACACGAAGGTACAGACCACACAGATCAAGTTCTCACTCAGGTACAAACGTGTGAAATATCTACCTCAACAGACCCCACATCGGCTAAACATGATGTAAACAAGTGTGAAGTATTCAGATTTACAGATCCTTCAGATCATACAGAAATCCTGCAAGTTCCCACTCGGGTACACACGTGTGAAATGTCTACCTCATACGGACCCCATCCCGGCTAAACATACATGCTGAAAGCAAGTGTGAAGTATCCATATTTTATAGATCCCCCAGATCATATAGAAATCCTGCAGACCGTACAGATCCTGCAAATCGTACAGAACGCATCCCGGTTAAGATGTACAGAACATACAGATCACACAGATTCCACTCAGGTAGATCATACAGATTCTGCAGATCATAAGTATCCTGCAGATCATACAGATCCCACCCGGTGAAGATGTACAGATCACACAGATCCCACTCAGGTACAAACGTGTCAAATATCTACCTCATACAGGCCCCATCCCGGCTAGATACGCTGTAAAAAAGTGTGAATTATCCAGATTTTACAGATCCTCCAGATCACACAGAAATACTGCAGATCATACAGATATTGCGGATCATATAGATCCTGCAGATCATGCAGATCCTGCACATCATGCAGACCTACCAATAACAATGTGCATATTATGCAGATCGTACATACCCTATCCCGGTTTACAGATCATACAGATCACATAGATTTCACTCGGGTAGATCATACGGACCCTGCAGATTATACCGATCCTGCATATGAATGACACCCACCGATACACATGTGCAGGTCATGAAGATCGTACAAACCCTATCTTGCTCAAGATGTACAGATCAGGCAGATCGGACAGATCCCGTCCCGGTCGAAACGTGCTGATTGTACAGATCACACAGATTCTACTCAGGTACACATCTATGAAAATAGTAACCACACAGACCTCCTTCAGGCTAAACATGTGCATGTCATTGAGATCAACCAGATTCCACCTGGCACACAAGTGCAAACGATACGGAACGTACATGTCTCCCCAGGCAAACTAGTTGGTGTGTGTAGATAATATATCCTTCAGATGCAGATATATCCTCCACATCATGCACACATGGCCTTCAGATCATCCCGCTCGGCACGGAAATGCATTCATATAGACCAAGCAAATCTCATCGGCAAAAAAAAGGGTGATACATCTACACTATACTAATCCTGCAGATCGTACAGATCCTCATGCAGACCCACCCTCGCGAAGCTATTCATCAGTTAATCACGGTACATGTATGTTCAATTAACATGTGTAGGTCATGCAGATCATGTAGACTCCATCCGGTAGAGGTGTTCAGATCATCAAGGATCACACATATGTCGATGATACAGATCCCACCCAGGCGATAAATACCTGGATGATACAACTCCCGTCATTTTCCTTCTGAGTGCTACGCTTTCCTTTGAGCAATACAGTAGTCCATGTCTCCTATACGCCAAGACATGCGAGAGCATCAAAGACTAGATTACTACTCTTCGCTTTTAACAATATTACAATACTACTGTAACCCATGACTCATTTTACTCCGAGATCATTTTTACTCAAACCAAAGGTGCAAGGGTTTACCTGCGTCCCCCTTTTCAACTTGCGACACCCCCCGGATTTCATGGCACCCACATCCCGAAGGGGAACCTTGTATATGTATACCATACTGTTGGCCCTGTGCTCTAAGTGCTCCTCAGCGTTTCTTAGACGTATGTTTTTTGCGTTGTTCATGCTGGCACGAGACGAGGTTCACCTCACGGGACGAAACTGCCTCATCGTGATTCCCGATCCCGACTGTGTCGGGGTCGGCCTCGGGCGTGCTTGCGCCGTGCCCTGGCTGCCGGCTGTCGGGGTGTGAATACGTCAGCTGTGAGTTGGACCAGTTGAGTAGTGGATACTTGATTTATGACAGTCTCGTGGCCAAAGAATTTGGTTGTCGGCCTACCTTTGCCCCTCTTGGCCCGTCAAAGCCTCTTCCAAAATATTATAGTTTTCATCATTAGGATGTCCTTTATAGCTGTGGCCGGGGGTGCTGTACTCGTTTTTTTATATTAAAACATCAGCTGTAAGATGGCCGAGTTGAGTAGTCGATACTTGATTTATCACCGTCTCGTGGCCAAAATGTTTGGTTGACGGCCTACCTTTGCCCCGTCAGGCCTATCTTTAACCCGTCAAACACTCTCCTGAACTATGATAGTTTTGAGCATTGGGGTGTCCTTGACGGCTGCCTGTCAAGGGGCAAAGGTGCCGTCAACCGACACCTATGCTCGCTCGTGACGGTAAAAGTGTTCTGTTTTTGATGTCGGTACCCAGATTGGACCTCTTCTTTTTTGGCCGAAACGGGAGAGGCCGAATCCTCCGCAGCTTTTGATAGCTCATGGCGGCAAGAGTATGGAGAATATGGGCGGGGTTGGCAGGTCTCATGCTCCACCGTTACTTGTGCGTTGAAGGTTGGGCGTTCCAGAAACGTTTGTCGAAATTCCGATCCGGGCTGTTTTACGTGTGAAAGCACGAGTTTTGCGCAAAAATGTTGAGGTTCGTAGGCTAGTGTTACAGCGGGTGGCGCCAGGGAGGGAGGTTCATAGCGCTGCGACTGTCGTGACCAGCGCTATGGGGAGGATAATACGGCGCGAGACAGCTGTCCTGATCAGGGTCATGCGTCGGGTCTATTCGATAGGCAGAGGGCAAGCTTTGGTTAGCATCCTCTGGGTGGATCTTATAGGGGCAGGGAGGATCTCTGGTGTGGCAACGCCTTCGGGCTCGGGTACAGAGCCAGTAACGAGGTTCCGGGACCACCCGGTGTTTACTAAACACCACCAAGTGAAGAAAGGAAGTCAAAGCCAAGTGATCTGTGATACCTGTCCTATCGACCCCCAGCCCCTTGGGCCCTTCCTTGCCCGTTGCGCCCGTCATCGTGTCTGTGGTACTTCGTTGATTGTTCACTCTGGCTGCTTGCATCTACCGCATTGCATCGATCCACGTTCTGCGTGACCCGATCATTACTGCTTGAAGGCCCTTCCTCGAACTCTCAAACAACAGGTGAGCCGGCCTCAGAGATCTAACGAGCGCAGGTCCTTTTTAGGGTCTGAGAGCTGTACCCTGCTGTAACATGGTGAACCCAGGGAGATCGAAGTGCATTGCAGGAGATCGGAGGGTTCGCAAAACGTGTGCAAGAGATCGGAGCGCTTGCAAACTTGTGAAATAGTGTCATCGTGTTCTTTGTATAATCCCACATTTGATCTTGAACAATACTTTATTGCATACCAGTTACTTGGTATATGCATACATCCACATGTTTTCGTTGTTGCCTGCCTGGTATGATGGTGATACGTGCAATAAGCTGTTATGTATTCACGCTGCCAATGGTGCTCCGCTTGTTTGTTTCGTAAGGCTTTGAAGATACTTATCTGGTCAATGCATGCAGGCATACTCGTTGCTCGTGCTCCGTTTGCCTGTTGCTCGTGCTCGTCTGTTCGCTCGTTGTTCATGGTCGCACACTCATGCATGTTCGTTAATAAATGACTGCATGCTATTGACCACATATTGTCTTCAAAACCGAATGCAACCGACAGGTATCGATACGAGCCAAAGGTGCCGTACGTACTAATACACGCATGCTCTCGTGTACCGATTGCCTGATACCTGAAACTAACAATGTTGAGGCTTGCGCCGTTTGAGCGTACGTAACCCTATAGAACAATGAACCCCTGGACAACACTGTGCATTGTCAGCTGGCAAAACATAGAACTTTAGAGAAAACCACGTATATTTTGGTGACCAGTATTCTTGCCGCGATGCTTGTAGACTACGTCAATAGTAATAGACCAATCGTCGTATTATGCACACCAAATGGAAAGTCCGATGCACGTTTGACCCTCTTCGATGTCTCCGGTCGTACCATTTTCTGTGTTGTATACCAACCGAACGTTGCGCTCGAGTACCAGGTACACAACCTGAAGGACTGGAAGCCAAGCATAAGATGAAAGGACAAGAAGAACTGGAGCCGATGAAGATCGGCTACGCAATCCCTCGGGGGGCACGGGTCACACGGGGTGAGATAGTTTCAGCTGGACGATGATGAGCTTGCACAGAACGGAGGAAGGTGTGGCTTGCTGTGTCCGGAGGGTTCGGGCTAGATGACAGATATACGATGCAGCCCAATCTGATTATTAATAGCAACAGGCCAATAGGTATGGAGCGGGTGAAACACAACCGTATGATTGATCCTTCGTTTTTTCCGATGTCGTACCCATAGTCGAAAATGCTGATATTTTTCTTGCTGTACGTTATTCCTCGAGCGCAAAAAAAAATGGGGGGGGTAGGCTCTGTCGCAATGATTGACTTAAAATTCAAGTCACACACCAACGCTAGAAAAAGGGGTAGGCTATGTTGCCCTGATTGACTTAAAAATTCAAGTCACACACCAACGCTAAAAAACTCGCACAGCGCATGCCGTAATATGCGGGACCACCGATGTAAGACCAGGGACATGGACCCAACGAGATACCGGTAGCAAGCATGACATGGCGCATACCAGTGACGAGCTGCCCGGTGTGTTCAGAAAGGCATGGAATCTGAGTAGTAAATTGATGGATCTGCTGTATTCATTTAGACTACCATGGAAAGTATTGCGGTGGCCTGTCAATATGTGTACGACTCTATTAGTCAGCCCAAACTGATGGACTGTCAATATTTTGGTTGTTATGTATCACAATGTCATGTATGTACTGCTGTTGAAGAATATCTCGCTGCTGGTATCGAAACAACAGGGAGTAATTTTGAATCTCGTTGCGGGATGAGCGCTTCCCGTAGATGGTGCTAAGGGTGAAGCTGTACGTAGTTACTGAGGAGCCTACCGTGCCACAAACATTTGTCAACCGCCGCCCGCAGCAAAGGCGCCTTAACTCGGGAATTACACAGAAAAACCGTTTTTTTTTTTTTTTTTTTTTTTGTTATCCACCACTTTTACTTCCCAGCCCACTCGTAGGAGGTTTTACCCTCGACGATCTTCTGGACAAGCCGAGGTCACAGGTGTCGTCCCTTCTCCCCCCCAGTACATGCCTTTATTTTTTGTCGCGCATAGGGTTCAGCATTCCCACTGCTCGTCGATTTTCATCGAATGTAGCCAACTCACGCTTTCGCGCTTTCCGCTTATCATTTTTTTTTTTTTTTTTATGCAAGAAAAAGTCCCTATGAGCCTGCACTCGGTGCGACTTGAACCCACGAAATTGATCTTGACAGGCACGCGGACCACCTACCAAGCCACCGGGGACGCCGGCAGATATCCCCCTCCGTCTCTACAATGCTATCAGTAGTCTACACTAGGCTCGATGCTCAAAAGTTGAAGTAAAATGGTACTGACGACCTGCATTGCCGTACACGATTCGTATTAATATTAATAGTACATGTAATTTGGAAAGAATACAGGAAACCATACTGCTGCTGTACGCTGTACCTGCAGTTTTTACTTATTTATTTCCTGAACAAGGTTGATTTATCGATATACGGGGTTGGTTGATACCACACCACAAGCGTGCAGGGGGAGTGGCTCGCAGTATGCTTTTTGCACCTGTGTACATAGAGGACGTTTTACAAGGTACCGGGCAGACTAGGAAGTAGAACATGCCTATACTACTCGTACCACCAACTGGTGCAGCTGTGGTTCGAACGTGGTCTTCCTTTGTCTTCCTTTGTTTGTGTTTTTGTTTCTTTTTATTTCATTTTATTTTCTTCTTTTTGCGCTGACCCCATTTTATTTCTTTCTCTTCTTTTCTCCGATTGGTAAGCCTTGTTGAAGGAATCGTGTGGCGTGGGTGGATGACGAGCTTGCTTTGCTTGTTTCGTATTGTCTGACGCCGAGGGGCCGGGCATAGTTGACGAACGCTGGACGAAGGCGGCAGACAGGGTAGCAAGGTACCAGGAGGACCAGCAGGGAGACCCTGGCTGTGCTGCTCGTACCATAAACTGCTGCCGCTACCTGGAGGATGCTTTGTGCTTTGTTTGGTTTGCCTGTTATTTTCCCTTGGTTCTTAGTCTTACTCTGTTGACGACGACTATTAATATAGTGGTGTTTTTCTTCTGTTTCCTTTTTTTTCCAGTTCGTTCTTTTCAAGTGTCTGCCAGATCCCCTGCGGGGGGGGCACGATGGTTTGTTTTCTATATACCTGGTATAATTGTTTTGTTTTCTTGCTTCTTTTTCTCCTTCGAATTGTCTTCTTTCTCTGTTTGTTTGTTTGTTTTTTCTCTTTGTTTCGTTTCGTTTCTCTTGGTCATGAATGTGTATGTCGTGCCTGTCGTACGCAGTATGATGACATGGCATTGAATTGCGTACGTGGCAACTTAGTATCTCTGTGGCGTGTCTTTGTGACCACAGAACTTGTATCTCTCTAGGATTGGAGAATCGGCACGGACACTGGTTGTGCTGGATGTTGTTGTTGTTGTTGTTTTTTCTTCACATTAAACCGTTCTTTCTACGCGTCGACATCCAGCACAACCAGTGTCCGTGCCGATTCTTCAAACCTAGAGAGATACAAGTTCTGTGGTCACAAAGCTACGCCACAGAGATACTACGTTGCCACGTACGTAATGCAATGCCATGTCATCATACTGCGTACGACAGGCACGACATACACATTCCATGACCTAGAGAAACAAAAACGGAACAAAGAGAAAAAACAAAAACAAAAACAAAGACAATTCGAAAGATAAAAGAAACAAAAAAAGAAACTAGATATACCTGGTATATGTATATACTTCAGTATAGCAGCAAACCATCGTACCCCCACGTAGGGGACGTGGCAGACACTTGAAAAGAACCGAGCTGGAGCTGGAAAAAAAAAGAAAAAGAAGAAAACACCACTAGTCGTCAACAGAGTAAGACTAAGAACCAAGGGAAAAATAACAGGCAAACCAAACAAAGCACAAGGCATGCTCCAGGTGGCGGCAGCAGTTTATGGTACGAGTAGCACAGCCAGGGTCTCCCTGCTGGCCCGCCTGGTACCTTGTTACCCTGTCTGCCACCATCGTCCAGCGTTCGTCAACTATGCCCGGCCCCTCGGCGTCAGACAGTACGAAACAAGCAGAGCAGGCTCGTCATCCACCCACGCCACACGACTCCTTCAATAAGGCTCATCAATCGGAGAAAGGAAGAGAAATGAAAATCACATAGGGTCACCGCAAAGAAGACAATAAAATGAAATAAAAATAAACAAAAACAACAGGAAGACAAAGGAAGACCACGTTCGAACCAGCTGCACCAGTTGGTGGTACGAGTAGTATAGGCATCTTCTACTTCTTAGTCTGCCCGGTACCTGGCTACCCTATCTGCCATCTCCTTCCTACTTTCGTCCACTGCAGTTTCCCTGCTACTCCTCTTCCCCCCCCTCTCCGCATTCCCTTGGTCGGGTTTTCTGCTACTCCTCTTGTTGCCCCTCCTCCCCCCATTCCCTTGGACACCACCCACGGCGGATGCGCGGCGCTGCCTGCTCAGCTCAGCCTCAGCCTCGTGCCACCTCACCATGAACCGTTCGGCTGCTTCCAGGATCCCCCGGTACCACTTCCCCGCCTTTTTTGCAGCAGTGGGCCACAGTGCGGTCTCAACTCCAAACACCAAGGGAGCAAGTTCCGTTGACCCTTCGGTGGCGCGGAACTCCCTAAGGTCTTCGACTACGCATCTATGTCAAGTCTTAACCTGTCCGCCAGGTCTCGGGTTCTCCCCACCAGCAATCGTCCCGAACATCACCCGGCTGGGTAATCGATCCTTGCTTTGCCGTGCCACCCCCCCGCGAAGAAGAGACGCCGTTTGCGGATGGTCGTTTCGACTCTCGCAACGTGTCATCTTGAGGGCCTTCGCGTACGAGAGGGTGGCATGGTCAGTACGAAGTCGGCGTTGGAAGCCAATGGCTCGCAACAGGACTTGGTGGTGAGCCGTTCGAAGCTTGGCAAAGTGTTCCGCTCTGAGGGTCCACGTCACACACCCCGTAGAGCAGGGTCTCAATTACCTCGGCCTTCAGCATTCGGACTTTCAGGCTAAGGGGGGCGGTCGTCCTATCATACAGCTCCGGGCCGAACCGTTTGAGGCATGCTCGCATGAGACGGATCCGTCGGTCGATTTCGAGCGAGAGGTCAGCATTTTCGTGGATAACGCCGCCTAGGTACAAGAACTGGGCCGTCTGCTTATACCTCTGGCCTGCTGCTTCGATAACGAGCGGTGGTGCGAGGGTTTTCTGGTCTGGCGTTTGTAGAAGCATAGTCTCTGTCTTCTTTTCCGACACCGTAAGGCCTGCTGCTTCGAAGACAGTCACGATGACTGTCATCATTTTCGCGAGCCCTTCAGCCGACTTCGAGACAATCCCTGCGTCATCGGCGTACAACATGCCCCATACAGCCCTTCGCACGTACGCCAACGGCTCCTGCTCCTTCGTCCCGACTACTCCAGCATCACTAAGTTGGACCAAATCCCTTACGATTGCTTCGTCATGGCTAAAGCGTACTAGTACGACGTGCAACGCAGCAGCGAAAAATACGTTGAACAGTAACGGTGACAGCACACAGCCTTGCCGCAGCCCCTGCGTGACATCAAACCATTCCGAGTGCTCGCCGTCATCCGTACGCACGCGAGCCCGCATGCCATCGTGGAAATTACGGATAATTCTCAGCATCTTGGTTGGTACGCCAAAACGTGTGAGTACTTCCCATAACAGCTCTCGGTCGACAGAGTCGTACGCTTTCTGCAGATCGGGATGTCGACGGGTACGAAGAGCGGTATAATGTGAAGAAAACAACAACGACATAGATTACGGAGACTACCTATAAAGTGAAATTGTCTGGACAATAGGGTCAGGTAGGGGTCACTTACTAGAAATTGTCTGGATAATAGAGCTCGACGCCTTTCAATTAACTGGAATTAGGGACCACAATAGACAGTCAATTGCAATAGGAAGCTATTAATAGACTATTGGACTATTGTCTATTGTCCAGGGTGTGATTTTATTATATATAAGCTGGTCAGCTGTCCAGTATAGCAATCAGGCTTTTATTCGGGTGAAAGCACCGCATGGAAGCTACGTTGGAACTGAGAACTATACAACAACTCATATGTTCACAACATATCTGGTGTTGTGGTCTTCTCGTACCCGGTACGTTGGCGTTTGACTTGTTCTATCCGTTACGGTATTCTCGTACCCGGTACGTTGGCATTTCACTTTTGCTTTACCCGGTATTCACCGGTACGCTGGCATTTCGCTTGCTTTCGTGCTTTAGTCACTGGTTTGTCTGCAAATTATATATACAGTTCGTATATCAGAACGGACACTGGGTTGTACTGATGTAGTTCGGTATAAAGAACGGTATGGCACACACATATAAGAGTTACGTACTCCTACGACTCACATCCGCGGGGTCTCCATACATTATACATCCAGTAGTGTTATAAAAAGGTTTCTACATCCGTACGATCGCACATCATTCATGCTGACTGCAAAGTATGTTATCTTCATTCCTATTCTATAATATACAGTATCTCCAGCATACCGAGGGGTATCACAGCCTCAGGTTACTCTTGGCAGATACCCCGTATAATTCTGTCCACTACGGCGAGGAAGTGAGCACATGAGATAACTACTGCTATGCATGAGCGTCGTACGATACTATTAATATTGTACTTGTCAGTCTATGGTATGGCCGAATATTCGATTGCAGCATTATAATCTGCTGTAGGTTACATAAAAAATAATGTCTGCACAGAAACACAAAGAATAGATTTATTAGGGTTCGACCTTCAATATACTTATACCCGATCTGGGTCGTGCCCTGAAAGGGTTTCGTTGGTTTTGTTCATGGTTGGCCTATTCCTTTCATCCAAAGGCCCGCGTGGTCTAGTGTATCGCTTCTGTTTTAGCGTTTAACCATGGAGCTCGAATCTCAAGATGGATGAGGCGGGGATTTATGCAGTATATACAAGAAAAAGGTAAGGAATCAACTGCTGAGATCGCCTAACAAGGGTAGGCGCAACGAAGGACTGAAGTCTTTTCGCAATAAAAATTCAAGGCACAGATCACAGCGGGGAGGGAAATAAAGAGCTTGCTTTGTGACACCGGATTTCCACACGTAGGAGGGATAGAGAAAAAAGGGCGAAGGTAACAAATGGGATGGAAATCAACGATATATCTGTATCGTACATACATAACTACTTGTACCAAATAAGAATATAAGGTATGAAAAATCAGCAAACGAGTACGAAGAAACACTGCATGGTCGGTGGGCGTCGAGGGGTTTCAAGATCGGTTTGGTTTGAAGAATACGCTACCACTACCTGTTGTTAGGTCCATACCTTGCGTAGGTATCTGAAGATTGGGTTGTCCGAGAACCAATCTGGCCAGCAGGTAAACGCTGGAACTCCGAGAGTATGGGGTGGTCAAATACATACTACCAGGTATTGCAGTACGTAGTTCGTGTGATGTTCTCACACTACAACAATAGCTCAAAGTCTTGAAATCCCGCCCGTGGTCACAAAACAGGCTGTAAAAACTAAAATGCATCGCGACTGAAGAAAACAAACAAGTACGAAATAGTGCCGTACCGGTAGGTGAGAGAAACGGTAATAGCGAGCTATCCGATGCGGTAATACCATCCCGTATCAATTGCCAATGAATGACACCATGAACATGTCCATGCTATTACATTTACACCCTACAGTAGAGCTAAAAACAAAAGGACAACGAAAGAAAAAGCACATCGCTGGTACGTGTTTGCGGTGTTTTGTTGAACATAAGAGTGCTGAAATGCCGAATCATACACTACTTGTTCAGCACAGCGCTTACGATGGCTCACCAACATGAAGCGCAGGCTGCGTGGTACAGGTTAGCCTGTGCATGAACTAGAGCAGAGTGTGAGCGTGACATGTACACCCAGCATAGAGCATAGAGCGGGCTAGAACTTTGGAAAAGGATATCAACCTTGATGTGAAAAAAGGTGATTGTTACATCTTGCCGAAAGGACCCTGGAGCGTCGGCTCCGATCATGAGTGCTTGGCCTGCAGGAATTGCGACTGCTCTCCCAGAACTGGTACATGCATCCTAAGCGGTGGATTCGAGATACCCTATGCAAACCAAACTGAGCAGAGAAAATCTGGCCTTTTCCGATAGTAAAAGCCCTCCCCAGGACGCATATACTCATTCGCCGCCTTACTCACTAAAGCGGTGAACGGAAAGTCAAACGATTTTCACGCTGTTTTAAGTATCTGACACGGTTCCCAATGTCGACTGGGCATCTTAGCCTTTTGAGTACTGCACGGCTGTACATGTACCCAAGTTTGACCCTAATTCCAAGTGTTTCGTCCGCGCAATGGAAGGGCAGTTCTAAAGGCCACATGCCCAATGGCCAAACTAGAGGTTCCCTGAATGTCAAAAACAAAACGCTAACGGCGCGCGAGTTTGCGAACGCGAGCGTGTAGGTGTTGAGAGTACCACGCATCCCTGTTTTATTTGTCCGTATCCGAGTAGCGGATGATACGCCTGATCACAGAGGAATGCTTGAAGAGACACTAAATTGCATGGCACCGAATGCCGAGAAACATGTTGGAATCATACTGCTGCTCTCCAGGTGTCTATATTTGATCGCAACGATTGCACAATAAAAGTGACAGTCCAATAAGAGGCAAGTCGACACAGAACCCCAAGCATCTATGACGACCGACCAGGCACCTTAACCCAATACTAGTGCGATACAGACCATCAGTGTTTTGCTATACTTTTTTGTGATAATACCTAGGCTTTGGGATTTTTACGCAGATTCAGTTAATATACAGATACTCGACGTCACGCGCACAGGAGGTACATGATAATGCGTATACCAGGTATCAAAACGTTTATATACCTACATGTGGGAAAGAACGAGTGCATGTGCAAGTCGCCACACCACGCACAGGTACACATTTGTGAGACGCTAAACCGAGATGGAACGTGACGAGCTTTGGTATGATCTGCGCAACATAACAGGATACTATTTTCGCTCCAAGTAAAGTGGCCGGGTGTTGAAGGAACGAATCGATAGGTGTGATTGGAATGCCAGTAGGCGGTAGGCAGTTTCCGTTCTGGGGGGGTGTTTGTCTCCACCTTGCTGCAACTACTTCCACAAAAACCGTTATACGAAGCGTACGATTTGGAAGTGGTTCTGGACAAATGCCGTTTTAAGACGCATGATTGATTTTAGCACGAAAAAGTCGAACGAGTGGACAGTGTCCGTGCTGGGGGGGGTGGCGTAAACGTCAGCACCTTCAAACACATACTTAACTCGGTATCAAATATTTACCTTGGCTAGTGCCAGTAAGTCGATGTGGCGTGAACGACAGTACCTTGAAACGACCTAAGTCACTCGAATAATAACTTTGACCCGGAGTAGAAAGAGAACTCATGATGAACTTCCTACATCCCGTGATGAACCTATGCATAAAACGACCTCCACAATCGCAAGGAATACCTACTCTCAATGCAGAGAAGTTTGAGATCATCACCAAAGAAAGGCCTATAAAATATAAAACGCATGGTACGCGCGACCGAAGTATCACACGCAGCTTGCAAAGGACTAGCGGAAGCTGGCAAAGATGAGTTTCGACGAAATCCTCGATCTCTCAGCTGTTGCTTTTATTCTGTCAATAAATCAAAACGTGGTATCCATACCAAGAGAGTAGAGACATCTGGACCAACTTCAGAGTGGCAGATGGATTCTAACTCACGCAGAAACGTGGGTTGAAGGAAGGTACAGTGAGAAACGTCTGGCGAAGGTAAGTGAATGGTGGCAGCATCGACATAATCCACTACGCACGCTGAAACGTGGCAAAGGTACGTGAAGTTTGCCACATTAACACAAACAACTACGTGAGTATATTGGAATACTCATCGGCGAACCGTTATTAACAGGTTTGACAGTCAAGCGCGCAGTTATATAGAGAGGGGCAAAGTGGACAGCCGCCGCAGCGTCTCGGTAGTGTGGCCACGTATAGCCATACGACAAAGGACTGGCTGAACTCTCTGAAGTCTCAGTTAAAGGTGAGGTGGCGGGGTAGGACGATGGTAGCTTTCAGTGGAATCTATGTCTGGCCAAAAGGTTAAACGTGTAGGGTTATTGTCAAAGTGCAGACGTAGGCCTTGGAGAGGAACCCCCACCTCAGATGCAGGTGAGACAGGAAGAAAACATTTTTTTTTCGCAGATGAGTACATGTTCCGAGCGTGTTATTAGACAGATGTGACGCTGGCAGTTGCAAGTGGTGAAGAATGTACGAGGGCCAGGTCCGCCGCTCTTCTCAACACCGTCCAAGGTCAGCACCGAGGGAAAAAGAGGCGCTTCAACATCGGGCCGACGGCGATAGACGGAGGAGGAAAGCTGAAGAACAGCTGGACTAAGGTCAGGACCGCCGTTCTTCTTACCACCGTCCAAGGGCAACACCGCGGAAAGGAAGGGCGCTGCAACATCGGGCCGACGGCGAGGCGGAGGTGGAAGGCACACGTGCTGCAGCGGTCCATAATCGTAATACCCGCAGGGCACCGTTGCTCATATGCGCCGGGCTGGGGGGATGTTCAAGGAGGAAAGCACACACGCTGTCGCCGGGTTAGCACCGGGGCGCCGACTTTGTGCCGACGATGGTTATGCGTCGGGCAGGAGGGGTGCTACAGCGGGTGGCGCCAGGGAGGGAGGTTCATAGCGCTGCGATTATCGTGACCAGCGCTATGGGGAGGATACTACGGCGCGAGACAATTGTCCTGATCAGGGTCACGTGTCGAGTCTATTCGATAGGCAGAGGGCAGGCTTTGGTTAGCATCCTCTGAGCGGATATAATAGGGGCAGGGAGGATCCCAGCTGTGGGAACGCCTTCGGTCTCGGGTACAGAGCCAGTAACGAGGTTCCGGGACCACCCGGTGTTTACTAAACACCACCAAGTGAAGAAAGAAAGTCAAAGCCACGTGATCTGTGATACCTGTCCTATTGACCCCCACCCCCTTGGGCCCTTCCTTGCCCGTCGCGCCCGTCATCGTGTCTGTGGCGCTTCGTTGATTGTTCACTCTGGCTGCTTGCATCTACCGCATTGCATCGATCCACGTTCTGCATGACCCGATCATTACTGCTTGAAGGCATTTCCTCGAACTCTCAAACAACAGGTGGGCCGGCCTCAGAGATCTAACGAGTGCAGGTCCTTTTTAGGGTCTGAGAGCTGTACCCTGCTGTAACACTAGCATGTGATCGGGAAACGAGCGTCACGAGCCTCGTCGGCTGCTGTGCACGCCGGGCGACCAGGCTCCGTGAGGCAGAGAAGACGGGGTCTTGGTTTCGACCGAATGGGATGAGTCCACGCCGCGGGAGGAGCGGTACAGTGGTGGAGGTACAAACGGTGTCTACGATTTTGTTTTGTTTACACGCAGCAGGCAGCTGCAATGGCAATGATTGCCATCAATGGGAATAATAGTCATTCCCATTAGGCACCAGCAATGAATGGCAATGACGAGTGCTCTTTGTTGCCATTGGGCACCAGTATCACATCAGGCGTGGAGTTTTGATTGTGAAGGCGTTTTTTTTATCGTGTAATCGCCAAGTAAAAAATAAAGTCATGAACATGTACCGGTTGCGACGAGGCACGACGATGACGTCGTACTTCTTCCTCCTCGTGCGCCATCGAGTTCGCCTGCCCCGACTGTTGGGCCAGGGGCAGCCTCGGGCCTGCATGCTGTCCTGCTACTGCTGCTGTGCTGCTGCTGCTGCTGCCGCTGCTGCTCATCCGTTGCCGACTCGCACTTTCCATTTTTTTTATGTCTTGGCGGAGGTCTCGTGCCACAGCGTAGTATTCTTACGATACGTACCCCCCCCCGCCCCACCCCCGCCCTTTGATCCTTGAGTGGGCATGTGCTGCGTGCAGTACCTGTACGCTATGCTGCTGGTGCTTGCTGCTGTGAGCTTGCTGCACCCACCTGGTCGCCGGCGCTTCGTACTGTCGATCAAAATCAATTGACTGCTGCCGAACTAGCAAATAATTGTTTACCAAATAGTATCTATCGGCATACCATGTTACGGAATATACAGTAGTACGGACGCCGAGCGTCTCGTACGTACGAGCTGGGCCAGCCGAAAAATGGATAAACCATCCGAAGGTCGTATCTCGTGAACCACTGCGAGTTAGGACTTGAATTTGCAGGGCTTCCCCCGTGATTTTCCGTTCTCAAAATTTCTTTTTTTAACGCACCCCTTGGCAGTACTGTCGCACTAGCAGCCTCGAGTTGCATACCGGTACGCCCAGCCGTTACAGGGATGCGCGGAGCCGCAGGCGGGCGTCAGCCCGGCGCGGCGAAGCACCCCTTGTATATATATATATTTTTTTTTTGGATAGATGGATCCTTGATAAGTGATCTGCGAGATCTAGAAAATGTTTTCCGGTTGGGATCTGTACGATCTACTACTTATGGGAACTACTCACTACTACTGTAGCTCTTACACAGAAGTATGTATGTTGCTTGGGCGGCATCTGTATCATATACTTCGCACATATATGTTTGCCTTAGTGGAATCTGTATGATCTGCGGGATCTTGATCCTATTTCACTGATGGGATATGTATGATGTAGATATTTCACACATGTTTGCCTGGGTGGGATCTGTATTATATATTTATTTCACACATCATGTTTGCATGGGTGGGATCTGTATGATCTAGATACTTCAATGTTTGGCTGTGGGTGGGATTTGTAGGATATAGCTATTTCACACATGTTCGCTTGGGTGGGATCTGCATGGTTTAGATATTTCGCACATGTTTACCAGGGTGGTATCTGTACGATCTATCTGCAGGATCTAGATCATGAAAATATCACTGATGGATCTGTTGTGTGATTTGAGGGATCTGGATCATATTTCGCTAATGGGATTTGTATGATCTAAATGCTGAACACACGTTTTCCTGGATGGAATCTGCACGCGATCTAGATCTTACACACATGTTTGCCTGGATGGGATCGGTAGGAGCTAGATATTTCACACATGTTTGGCTGGGTAGTATCTCTATGGCTTGTATGATCTGTACACGGCATTGTTCTCTGGGTGGGATCTGTATGACTTGCATGATCTGATCTACAAAAGATCTTATGCACAACTTTTCCATACCGGCCAAAATGATCTATTAATAGACGGTCTAACTAGATCATGATCTGTCCGAGGTGTGCAAGAATTTAATGTTAATAGTACTCGGATTTCCGGGTCGCTCGTTCGTATCGTGTCTAGCTTGCCGAGGTGTTTTCACTCTGATCAGGATACCCTCACGTCCCCATCATATGCGGGTGGGGGAAACAATTCACGCAGTACGTATCTATCTATGGTATACCAGGTACTGGTGGTATGTATTTGTATTCACAGGAACGAAACTCAAGGTGCCGTGATGGGGACTCCACTGCTTCTTGTACCAGTAACCCTACTAATGTTAATAGTACTCGGATTTCCGGGTCGCTCGTTCGTATCGTGTCTAGCTTGCCGAGGTGTTTTCACTCTGATCAGGATACCCCCACGTCCCCATCATATGCGGGTGGGGGAAACAATTCACGTAGTACGGATCTATCTATGGTATACCAGGTACTGGTGGTATGTATTCACAGGAACGAAACTCAAGGTGTCGTGATGGGGACTCCACTGCTTCTTGTACCAGTAACCCTATACATACATACTAACTCTCCTCTATAGGCTCCTTCGGCCTGCCCCGTCCTTGGGGTGGGCCGAGGAAGACCGCCAGGACCTGCAACGGCCTAGGGACAGTCACACGAGCATCGAGCCTCGGGCTGGGTACAGAGGGAACCTCGCGCGGTCCGGCTGGTGGCCTGCTCGCCTTAAGGACCGCGTGGCGTGGTGGTGATGCTACTTCTTCTCAACCCCGACGCCAAGGAGTTCATCCCTCAGGCGGGACGGGTACATCACCACAGCAGAGAGCGCTACGTGGGTAGCTGGGGGAGCGGAGAGGCTGGCCACAGCGTGGGTATGCACGCACGACAGGAAGGATCGGAGTATCGGCGTTGGCTGGGATGGCTACACCCAGCCAACGGAAACCAAGGCGCGTACCGGGCTACGAAACGGAGAGCCACTTTCGACATAGAGAAGGAAATTAAACAAAAGAAGAAAAAAAAGAGGCGGGGACGAGCCTCACGTCGTCTGGCAAAGAAAGAAGCACGCGAGGCTCGTAAGAGACAGAAGGAGGCACTGGTGGCGGTAGCGACCTACAATGTGCTCACCCTGGCTGTAAAGGGGAAGAACGGGTACGGACATGACGAGCGTGTACTGTCGAAGGGAAGGCAACTCGGCTGTGACTTCATTGGCCTGCAGGAAGCTCGGAGGTCCGGCAGCACGACGTTCCGTGTGGCAGGATATCGCGTTTTCTGTTCAAGTCAGGAAGAAGCAGCTGCAAGGCAAGGGCTGTATGGAGTAGGTCTAGCTGTTAAGGAATCGTTGTGCAGTATGTCTGTGTACACTCATCAGTTCTTTGACGAGTGGCTTATGTCTATGCGCTTTGAGCTGGCTAGCAAATGCGAGGCAGTTAATTTCGTCGTTGCGTATGCTCTAACTGATTGTACCAAGAACGCCGCACTGAAACGTATTTTCTGGCAGAAGCTGGAGGACTTGGTGGAAAAGATCCCGACGAAAGAGTTCTGTTTGTACTGATGGATGCCAACGCGCGAACTGAACAGAGGATGGAAGGGTGCGATGATGATGATGAAATTAGAGTGCTTGGAGCATATGGACGTCATGTTCGTAACGATAATGGCAAACGACTGCGGTCGTTTGCTACCAATTGCAAGTTAGCTTTCACCAACACGTTTTTCAGCACACTCAAGGGTGGGATATCGCATGCACACCACGGCACCAGCCCGAATGACCGTAAGCGGATCGACTACATCCTAACCCGTCAAGCCCATCGACCTAACGTACAAGATGTTAAAGTCGTCCCACAGCCTTCTGCCTCGGCTACGGCTGACTCAGACCACAACATCTTGTATATCAAAGTCCGACTCAGTGGTCACTTTGCGCCCATCAGACAAATACGTCGACCGACGAAAACGCCGAGAGTTCGACAGGCAGTTTGTTATGTCCGATGAAAATTGTCGGGAAGGAGTATTCGCGAGGGTCATTTCCATTCTCAATTATGCAGCCCCGTAATACGCCTGGCATGGTTGAGGTTTTCACTGCGGCTGTAACTGATGCGGTTGAAAAAGAGGTGCCACCCCCCCACGTCGCCACCGCAGACATGGACGGTGTGAGTCTGCCCAAACCTTGGCCGCATTCATATTAGCAAGGAAAGCGAGGGAGGATACACGATAATTCTTGCGAACCCACCCCCGGGATAGAGCCGCGAGGAAGACACTGAGATCTGCGTGTGCGAACCTGTAGAAGGTGATTACCGGAGGACTGCATGCGTGCTTCGAAGCGTACATCACCGAAACCGAACGACTCCCAGCGAACAACGACCAGAGAGGCTTTTACAAGCACCTTAAAAGTACGGTAGGATTGGATGGGACTAAAGCGAAGAGCGAACAGTTCATTAGGGACGAGGATGGCACGCTGTTGCGGGATAAGGTGCGAATTCGTGTACGATGGGGGGGGGGGGGTGGCCACAAACTCTTGAATACGAAATCGCTTAAACTCAACTCCACGATCATCGACCTCTTACCACCACGACCGCTTAAACTGTCGCTCAGAGATGAACCATCCATGGACGAGATAACACAAGCACTTAAGCGGATGCCAAATTGGAAAGCTGTCGGGCCAGATGGTCTCCCGGCCAAACTCCTGAAAGTCGACCACCCCGCATTCGCCCAGTGCCTTCACAACATCCTTGTCAATGTTTGGGTAACAGAAGTCCCCCAGCAATGGAAATATGCGATCATCAAGGTCCTTCACATAAAGAAGGACCGAACTGATTGCAACAACTACGGAGTGATTTCGCTCGTTGCCCACGCAGGCAAAGTTTTGTGAAAATCGCCGCGGCCCGCCTCAGCAACTACTGCGAGACCGAGGAATTACTTCGAATTACTTCCGGAGGAACAGTGTGGCTTCGACCCCGCACGATCAACGATTAATATGTTGTTCGTCGCGCACCGGTTGCAAGAGCTCGGACGACAGAGGGAAGCCCCACTGTACGTGTGTTTCATCGATCTGCAGAAAGCGTACGATTCTGTTGACCGAGAGCTGGTATGGGAGGTACTCACACGATTTAGCGTACCGATGCTGAGAATTATCCGTGGTTTTGCACATGATGGCATGCGGGTTCGCGTCCCTACGGATGACGGCGAGCACTCGGAATGGTTTGATGTCACGCAGGGGCTGCGGCGAGGCTGTGTGCTAACACCGTTACTGTTTAACGTATTCTTCCCTGCTGCGTTTGACGTCGTGCTAGTACGCTTCAGCCAAGACGAAGCCATCGTAAGGGACTTGGTCCAACTTAGTGATGCTGGAGTAGTTGGAACGGAGGAGCAGGAGCCGTTGGCATGCGTGCGAAGGGCTGTACGGGGCACGTTGTACGCCGACGACGCAGGAATTGTCTCGACGTCGGCTGACGGGCTCGCGAAAATGATGACAGTCATCGTGACTGTCTTCGAAGGAGCAGGCCTCACCGTGTCGGAAAGGAAGACAGAGACAATGCTTCTACAAACACCAGACCAGACAACCCTCGCACCACCGCTCGTCATCGAAGCAGCAGGCCAGAGGTATAAGCAGACGGCCCAGTTTTTATACCTAGGCGGCATTATCCACGAAAACGCTGACTTCTCGCTCGAAATCGATCGACGGATCCGTCTCATGCGAGCATGCCTCAAACGGTTTGGCCCGGAGCTGTATCATAGGACGACCGCCCCCCTTAGCCTGAAAGTCCGAATGCTGAAGGCCGAGGTGATTGAGACCCTGCTGTACCGGTGTGTGACGTGGACCCTCAGAGCGGAATACTTCACCAAGCTTCGAACGGCTCACCACCACGTCCTGTTCGAGTCATTGGCTTCCAGCGCCGACTTCGTACTGACCATACTACCCTCTCGTACGCGAAGGCCCTCAAGATGACACGTTGCGAGAGCATCGAAACGACCACATCCGCAAACGGCGGCTCTTCTTTGCGGGGGGCGTGGCACGGCAAGGCAAGGCGCGATTACCCAGTCGGGTAATGTTCGGGACGATCGCTGGTGGGTTGAACCCGAGACCTGGCGGACAGTTTAAAACTTGGCATATATACAAAGTCGGAGACCTTAGGGAGTTCTGAACCACCGGAGAGTCAACGGAACTTGCCCCCTTGGTGTTTGGAGTTGAGACCGCACTGTGGTCCACTGCTGCAAAAAAGGTGGGCAAGTGGTACCGGGGGATCCTCGAAGAAGCCGAACGGTTCATGGTGAGGTGGCACGAGGCTGAGGCTGAGCTGAGTAGGCAGCGCCGCGCACCCGACGTAGGTGGTGTCCACGGGAATGGGGGGAGGGGGGACAACAGGAGAAGTGGCAGAAAACCCGACTAAGGGAATGCGGAGAGAGGGGGGAACAGGAGTAGAAGGGAAACTGCAGTGGACGAAAGTAGGAAGGATGTGACAGACAGGGTAGCAAGACACCGGGCAGACTAGGAAGTAGAACGTGCCTATACTACTCGTGCCACCAGCTGGTCCAGCTGGTTCGAACGTGGTCTTCCTTTGTTTTCTTTTTTTTTTTTCTTTCTGCTTATTTTCTTGCGCTGATCCTCTGTAGTTTTCATTTTTTTTCTTGCTCTTCCTTTCTTCGATTGATAAGCCCTACTGAAGGAATCGTGTGGCGCGGGTGGATGACGAGCCTGCTTTGCTTTTTCGTATTGTCTGACGCCGAGGGGTCGGGCATAGTTGATGAACGCAGGGCGCAGGCGGCAGACAGGTTAGCAAGGTGTCAGGCGGACTAACAGGGAGAACCTGGCTATGGTACTCGTACCACAAACTGCTGCCGCTACCTGGAGATTGCTTTGTGCTTTGGTTTGCCTGTAATTTTCCCTTGGTTCTTAGTCTTACTCTGTTTAAGTTGTGGTGTTTTTCTTCCTTTTGTTTTATTTTTCCAGCTCGTTCTGTTCAAGTGTCTGCCACATCCCCTGCGGGGAGGGCACGACAGTTTGTTTCTTATATGTTTTCTTCTTTCTTTTTCTCTTTCGATTTGTCTTCTTTGTTTCTGCTTTTGCTTTGTTTCCGTTCGTTCCTCTATTTCATGGAATGTGTATGTCGTGCCTGTCGTTTCCAGTATGATGAACATGGCATTGCATTTCCCACTGTATTTGCTGCATACGTGGCAACGTAGCATCTCTGTGGCGTAGCTTTGTGACCAAAAAACTTGTATCTCTTCTAGGATAGAAGAATCGGCACGGACACTGGTTGTGCTGGATGTGGACGGGGAAAAAGAACGGTTTAATGTGAAGAACACACACACATACAATGGCTTTAGCGCCACATGAATGTTCCCAGACGTTTCAATATTTATTTAGATATCCCGTTCCAGTCGTTGATGCAGGTGAATTTCACAAAATATTCGGATATAGTTCGGAGAATCGACATGTTGTGACAACATAAATGAACCAATGAAACATCGAGATCTCAGTATTTGGCGAATGTGGGGTATCAACCATTTCTTCGAATAGCCAACGACCGACTGCAGTTAGTTTGTCCGGAACTTCGGAATGACCATGAAAGCATGTCTAGGTTGTGGCGGAAGGACAACTCAGACTTACATCTTATTGGCAACTTGTGTAGTGACCACCTCTCACTCGCTGCTGCTTGCTGTTAAAATTTGCTGATCTCTTTCCCGACTTGCCAAACCTCGTCTCGCTCCAGTCTACGCGTGAACAAAGTGCCCACTGCATCAAGCAGTTAAGCTTCTCGCTGCCGGATGCAGTTCGTAGTGCTCTTCTTCTGTCTCGGTTCGTGCTGTACAGCAGCAGTATTCACTGCTGTGGTGTGTCTGCCTGGTACTGCTGTACAGCAGTAAGTGCAGCAGTAAGTACTTTGAGTACAGTAGTAGTACGTACTCGTAGCGTGTACCAGTACACCTGTGTGTTGAGTTGTTATTTTGTTTTTTGTCCGCCTCTAGCGCAGCAAGTCTAAGAGCACTGGCGGTCGGCACTCGACACCCGACCTATCCTACGAGTACAGTATCATGCCTGTACGCGGCCGTGGGACCAGCCGATATCCGCTACATATCGGCAGTTGTCATCGTTGGCGTCCACGCGGCGTTGTTCCTCAACTGCAATCATCAGCGTTGTTCTGCAAAACAGCAAGCATCAAGTCTGTGGCGTCATCGAATTCTCGTGTGCCCAGCAGATACTCTTTGCGGCTTCCTATTAATACCACTCCTGCATACATATACAAGGCGCTTCGCTCCGCGGGCGGCCTACGCCGCCCGCTGCGCTCGCTCAGGAAGGAAAAGTACATCGAATTATCGGAAGCGGACAGTGGTCCATGATTGAATAATTGTTTTTCATGATTATGGTGTAGTTGCAAACTGGCGACTTGATAATGCCAAGAGTCCCGCCGCCATGCTCCAGGAGAAAACGGCTCGGACGCCACATACGCTTCGCGTAGCCTGCGGTTCCGCCCGCGACGCTCGTTCACATGTCGTACGTATATACATACCCCAGGTAGGGTACCTATTATTTTCTTTTGGGGTGCTGTATGTCTTCTGTACGACAGAGAAAGCACAGCACGGCACAGCAGCAGCACCGCAAAAAAAAAGAAAATGAAACCGAAAGTTTCAGGAAAAACAAAATCCCGTCTCCTCTCGTGAAATAGTTTGCTCCCTGTTGGAACTGATACGGCAAGCTCCCTGGTTTGAGCTGTCAACGCTCACCTGACTCGCCTCCTCAGTCCGCAAGTTGGACCCGTCGGCAGTCAAAGTGGCTCCAGTGCTTCGCTCAGGCGAAAGCGAAGCGAACGATGATCAAAAACCCCGATTACGCGCGATGCCGATACTCGATTATGCCCGCTATCACGCGGAATGATGCATGCCTGCGAGCGAATAGTCGGTTTATTAGCCTTCAATCCTTTAGTTTTCTGTCCTTTAGTTCACTTTCTAGGTTTTGCAGGTATTCTCTTCATTGCTTGCGTAGCGTCAAAGACACTCGGTGTTGGCCCACGCGCTGCATGCGCGGTACACCTTGGTCAGGCGTTTTGCATTGAGCAGGCTGAAACCCTCTGCTGAATGAAAACACCCTCTACTCTGCGTCCAACGACTCGTGGCTGAATGCCTCGACTCGTCGTACTTTGGGTTGCTCCCACGTCCCTCCGCCGCAACACCCCCCCTACGTCTGATATGGTCCTCCAGATCTTGAGAAAGCGGTATAGACTGAGATCGCCGCAAGCCCTTTCTTTCGCTGTAGCTCTGGGCGATTCCACTCCTCCACGTCTTATTCCTCTTTCCAGCCAGACCCACCGCTTCAACAAACGGTTTAGGCTGAAGTTGTCGCCAGCTACATTGGACGTGACGCTTGAAGTTCTATCAATCTTCATCTGAATATCCCACTCGCCGCTATCAGTGGCTGACGTCGTACACTTCTTCGATGAACGTTTTCCGCCTGCGTATATCTGGAAACTCCCTCCTGACCTTGGTATCTAGCCGGTGTGCCTCGCTCGCTACTCTGGAAGCTGTTTCTCTTTCCTTAGTGGCATCTCCGCCGGGCGAGAACGGCAGCCTGAACAGTAGCGTAGATCACACAAATCGTTAAATATATCCAGCTGGCCTGGGAGTGAAACCTATACTCCTCATCCGGATCCCGCTGGAGACTACTCCCATACTTACGTGTCTTTATCAGGAATACGGGCAGCTGCAGCTGAGTGATACCCTCGAAGATTCCCGTCAAGCCTGCTAAAAAGTACTCGCATACTCACGTGTCTGCGACGTTCATCGAGAGCTTGCGATTGGTCATTGTGTACAACGGTTTCCGCCAAAGTGTAATTCTCGGCAAGTCTTCTATCCGGTCCCCCGACCAGGTGCGCGAGGCATAAATCGACGGCATTCCCAGGTCGGAGCATGCATGAAATGTCTTGATGCCCACTGCGAACACCGTCGTCCTCGGTTTGGCACTGCACCCGTCCACGTACTTTTTGTTAAACGTCGATGTCAGGCATTACAATAATCAATGACATGCATGACAAACGTTTAGACCAGGACTGATACCCATCAGTGACAGGCATGACAAACGTCAACGGAACGCATGGTGGGTGAAGATCTGGGGTTAATCGCCGAATCCGTCACACGGAGAGTACTTCTTCGTCTCACTGAAGAGGCAAATACTTGCAGAGTCCCGACAGTGCTTTCTGTAGCAACTCTCTCATCGTTCGACAGGTCCCTGCCCTCGGGTGTGGTCGGCGAGACCGTAGCATACCGACACTCATAGCCACTGGCACAGAGGGTTCACGGCTTTAAACTCCCCCCCTGCATCGCCCCGGACCACCAATAGCGATTCCGAAATGCACATCGCTCAGTGTGAGGCGTTACCGCAAGTGCCTCTTCCGACGGCACAGGACACGTGAGCAAAGGATGTGCTGGCTTCTTCCACCAAGGACAACACATACTCGAACCTATTCCCTGTTTGCAGCCCCTGCTTCAGGTCCGATATGTATATCTCAGGGACCTTCGACGATTGTAGGGTGCTAGTGAGTGATACTGTCACGTGCGTGGCCACCCATTTGCTCCTCCTGCGCTTATATAAGAGCACATACTTTACGTCCTTGGCGAACGTGGGCTACGTACACTCGCCCTGGGTCAAAAAAGTTGTGCATGCCACGCCCGGACCACCAAACGTGCTGCGAGCCAAGGCGAACAACTCCGATATCGTTGCCTTCGATATAGCTAGCTTTGAGTCCTCGTGATTAAGGGTCTGCCGGCGTATACCTTCGTGGTATAGCAAGTACCATCCCTCTTCATCTTTGCCTCTTCACCTGACCTAGGCTCGACTAAGAATGTTCGTTGTTTCCGTGGTAGCAACTCGACTAAGAATGTTCGTTGTTTCCGTGGTAGCACTCTACCTCTTCCCTGATCCCCCTTTTAACAGACGCGAATTTTGCACTATCAATTACGTGGGTTGGTATGGCAGAGGGTGGACACACGGGCCTCTCGTACCGTCCCGTCGCCCTTGAAGATAATCCACAGCTACGGCAATAGTACCTCGGCAACACCAAGAATGTCACAAGTTCCCGTAATTCCAGTCGTCTTAACCATCGACGTTGATTGATCAGGCATGCTATGACGGTCACAACGCGGTTGATTTCTGGTTTCGAGCGCGTTTGCTGGTTGTATGAATGCATAACAGGTGGCACATGACGTGTACAAAACTTTTGACTCTAATTCCTGCATCACTCTCTGTTGACGGTGCAATCCCTTTGCCTGCACCAAGGCCGGTGCAACCCTTCGTCTGCACCAAGCCCCGCAAAGATAAGCCCCTCCGATGCTAGTCCCTCCGGACCTCAGTGCGTTTGACAACAAGGTGCATCGTCTGGAAACGCCTCCCTGTAGCTGTCAACTCAAAACAGAACACGCCAACCTTGACGGGGTATTCGGGAGCAGGTGACGAGCTCGGGGTGGCCACTACAGGTCTGTGACTTGTTCGATGAATCACAAATTTCTTCTGCGCTGCATGAAGGAAAGTCGCTGACGTTGAAATAGCCGAGTCGACGACGGGAAACTCCCTTCCCCAGGCATACGGTTTGAAGTAGATTACCGACCACTACACCGCACCCACCTCCTCCGCCGCGGATGACTCGCCTAGCAGTACCTGATTGACTCACGGCCACAGTGCACTCGGTGACCCGCTCGGAGTTCGTGTTTACCTGGTGTGACCCTCTCTTTGTTCCCAATCGCTAGCATGTGTTGGGCGTTCCTGTCTGGACGGGCCAGGTTAATTCCTTATGCTCGTGGCCGGTACTGAGGCACGTGCTCACCGGTACCAAGCCACACTACTCAAGGGGCACACCTTTCCCACTACGTTGGCTCAAGTTTGGCATAGAGTTGATCTTGGAGTGATAAGGACTTGCCCCAGAATTGACCACTCCCACTCGTGCAAATAGTTGTCGAGACACGCCGGGTCTTTGTCAGCGTTGGGCGCCGTTTACCGGTCAGTTACCGTTCTCTCTGATTTCGTTGGTCGTGACTCTGTTACCTCCTTCGTAGTACCCGTGGTGGCACTGGAGCCGGTTGCCTCTAACTCCCGTTTCGTTGGGCTTGACTCTACTTACCTTCTTTGCCGTATCCGCGATATTTCCGGATCCAGTCACCTTAATGTCTCAATGATGACCCTCGTAGTTTGCCTCGAGAGTTTAGCACGCCGTTAATAAGTCTTCTGCTTCCGCTAGATCGATCACAATCCCGTTTTTCTTAAGGAGAGTGGCACTGAATTAACTCGTAGAGTCGCCTTTCATGAGTTTTACTTTCGTTTCGAGCATTCAATCTTCGAGCACGGCCGCCAGGAGAATAGGAATTCCACTCTCGGCTGCTTCGCGTTCCGGAGCGATCCCAGTACCTCTGGGGTCGATAGTTCTATTAACTCCAATGTCTTCATCTTGGGGTCGAATATACACTACCTGTATCACCCTTTAACTTTGGTGTTAAATACTGTTGATTGACCCCTAAAGGTATAGGCGCACCTGGCACGGGAACGCGTGGCTGGCTCTAGACATGAAACGGAACTCCTCTATATTACATCCTCGCTGTAGAGTTGACTCGCCTCACATGCAGCATAGGGTTGCACCTGACGAGTGGCATTGGTGGGCACACATTACCCCGATATCCCAAATACCCTACTGCCGGAATCCCTTTCCAGCGTTGAACTCCCCAATCTACCATGGATCTTATATGTCGTGTTTCTGAGTACAATCAACAAATACCCTATTTACCTCTTCCTCGTAGGGGAACTCCACGACCGCTCACAGCAACCCTCTTACCTTGAATATCCTTCAAGTAGATCCGCGTTTTCATCGTAGGTAGGGGCGACTCAACCCTGGGTTGGGTTGACCGCCCAAAGTAGTCCCATTATCTTGGACATCTTCTGCCAAGGGTTGCGTTGACAGTAGTAACCCCCTTACCTTAGATATTATATCCCCCCGTTTTCATCGTAGGTAACGGCGACTCAACCCTGGGTTGGGCTGACCGTCCAAAGTAGTCCCCTTATCTTGGGCATCTTCTGACAAGGGTTGCAGTGACAGCAGCAATCCCCTTACCTTGGATATTATCTCTCTCCCCCCCCGTTGCGTTTGACGCGGCTGATGTGAAACAACGAAAAACTCATCTCACACACCGAATCAAACACACCATCGCACAAGTGCATATTTCGGTGTTAACTCCTGGATGCTAGTGTATGAAACAAATTTAAACTCTGCAAAAACATCGAACCATATACCATCGTACGGGTACAATTGTTTGGTGCACACTTGAACAATAGTGTAGAGTTTGTTTGTACCGTTACTTTGCATGTATGGTCACTCCCAGTACTGTGCACTGTACTGATAAAGGACTGGCAGTTCCGTATTTCATCGTGGGCAGCGTCCAAACTGTAGTGACAGGCTACGCGACCGCACCCGGCTACGGCGCGCGCACGTGCCTGCTTGCTCGTCAATGCCATACATAGTTGAGTCTAAATACGAGCCGGCTCAATAGTCCAACCAGGTGCACTTCATAGGTCATACAGAGTTCCTTGCGCGTCTGTTATCGGAGCACCCAGGCCATATACTCGTGACAAATAGATGTCACATACATGCACGCTGCTACGGTGCAGGGTATGATCCTCTGCCACCCACTGCCCGCCTTTGCTACGACGACAGCACCCACCCACCTCACGTAGTCTCCGCTAACGTGGCAAATCCTTTGCCGCAGCGACGGCGCTAGACCTCTCGTTATACAGACTTAAATGGCAGAGCCGTTTGCCATAGTGACGGCATAACACTACCTTACGTCGTCTGGGCAAACGTGGCACAGCGTTCGAAACAGAAGTTAGGTGAAGCACACAGCCACGGCGCCGGGCACGATCTCCTGCCTCCCTCCGCCTGCCTTTGCTATGACGACGGCATACAATATCAGGTCCTCTGAGCGAAAAAAACAAATCCTTTGCCGCAGCGACGGCACTAAACCTTACGTCGCCAAGGCCAAAATGGCAGAGATTTTTGCTACAGCGACGGCATAACACCTCACGTCGTCGGGGACTAAGTGGCACAGCCTTAGCCAGAACGACTGCACATAACCTCACGTCGCTTGAGCACAAGTGACATAGCCTTTGCCACGACGACGGTCCACAACTGCTGTGAATGTACGTAAGAGGGAAGTGGTACGGTGCTGTAGTATCCAATGCCATACGTAGCACAGCCTTTATCCTAACGGCGGCACATAACCTCTCGTCGTCTGAGCACAAGTGGTATAGACTTTTCAATAACGACGGCACATAACCTCACGTCGTCTGAGCGAAAGTGAATGTATCTAAGTTGTAAGTGGTACGGGGCTATTGTATCCATTGCAACGGAGTAAATACAAACCAGCCCCCACCAAACCCGACAAAACACACGTCTCAGGGGAGAGCTCACCCTTATCTGCCCGTACAATGTCAAGTGCTCACCTTCACTGTCAAGGCGCTATGCCCTCAGTGCTTAACTTCACTGAACTCAACCCATGGGGGCGCTCACCTCGCCACCAAAAACAAGATCCCAGAACACTCAACACACAAACCTACGAACCCCTGGAAACCCCACAGCATCCAAACCTCACCTTCACCTCCCGTCTTCGAGTCACCCCACCGTAGGGGTTGCACTTTTTGGGCGAAAGGTTTCTGACCAATGGAGTTCCTCAAGTGAGGAACTACCAGTTAGGATGAAAAAAATTACTCGTATATTCGTTTTAGGACTGGCACATACAAGTGCCGGTCGGATGGCCCAAAAGAAATTCTTCCAAGTATTGTATCGGGTGAGATATTGAGTTCCTGATGTGAGGGGCTCAGGAACGTCGGATGCACCTCTACTGTGGGATGGCCTTCTCAGCGATAGCACAATGACAAGTGCTTACCTCCACTTGCAAGGCGCTACACTCACCAGGGCTCACCTTCACTGAGGTCAATCCGCGGGAACGCTCACTTCGCCATCCCGCCTGCTAGCAATGGCAAGGGCTCACTCTCCAGCATGCTGCCATACCAAGAGTACCAAGCATACTGTCATACAACGCCAACAACAGCCGATATGCGAACATCTCAGGCATGATATCATACCAAGAAGGCCAAGAGTACTATCCACCATACAACCCGAACAACAACCGATATGCACATGCCACGCTTCCTATTGCACCAAGAATACCAGGCGTACTAGCATACAATCCCTCTCGTTGTTACGAGGGAATCAGGCTGTGAACACCATGAACACGTGCAAAGACGGCAACTCACTCCTAAACAACAGTGCAGAATGCCGGTATGTCGTCACAGTTGTGCTGATAATACGGTGCTGCTGTAGTGCCATCGTTGTCAGTTCGTGCCAGGTCTATGAACCGTTTGTGTGGCTTAAGTTCATCCCTGCTCCACAGTAGAAACCACGCACTAACAAAATTTGTCAGATCATCCCATGAATCATAGCCGGTATGTGGATCACTGCTGTTGCTTAATATAATGTCTATACCTAGTGAGGACGTTTTCATGGGTGCATACCGGGTGCGTTCCTTTCTGTATCACTCCCTTTTTTTGCATGCACCAAGACTGTTTTTGACGGACACGCAAAATAACAACAGTAGTGTATCACCACGAACAACAGCAATGCACGTACAAGACTATACTTGCGTCATCATCATCAGTGTTGTGGTCGAATCGTAAACTACAAACACAACCTGTGGTGCATCTAACTCAGCGAAGCACTCTTCCTGCGACTCAGTTGTATTTCTGATGGGCTACTCTTTCTTTAGGTTTTCGATGTTCCTGCGTACCAGTAGTACTCAATTTTGTGCTAGGTCCATCGCTATCGCTACCCTTTCAGCATTCAATTTGAACATTTACCCCCACACATGCAACGAAGTATATCTCATACACACCCGAACAAAGCAATCTATCAACCCAACCCCCGAACATTTACCCCCAAACATGCAACGTAGTATACCTCATACACACCCATACAAAGCACTCTATCAAGCCACACCCCCCCCCCTTGTTTTGTGTGCTATGACACAGTATAGACAAAAACATGTGCGTTTGAAGGCCGGCCCATCTCGTGGTAGTACCAGGTATGTAATTTATTGTATCTTTATACGGTCCGTCCAGGGCAACATGTCCGCTCATACTCGTTTAGGGTTTTAGGTTTTAGTGCGGTGCTCGAAGCAGGTTTTCTCATTCGAAGGTGAATACTGCTGTACTTTATACATACCGGTACTTGATAACTATATGCCTCCGGCGTCCCCGGTGGCTTGGTAGGTAGTCCGCGAGCCTACCAAGATCAGTTTCGTGAGTTCGAGTCTCACCGAGTGCTCATGGGGACTTCTTCTTGCATGGAATTGATTAGCGGAAAGCGTGAGAGCGTGAGTTAGCTGTACATTCGATGAAAATCGACGAGCAGTGGGAATGCTGAACCCTATGCGCGATAAAAACTAAAGGCACGTACCGGGGGGGAGAAGGGACGACACCTGTGACCACGGCTTGTCCAGAAGATCGTCGAGGGTAAAACCTCCTACGAGTGGGCTGGAAAGTAAAAGTGATGATAAAAAAAATATATATATATACGTAACGAGCTCATGTTTTCCGTCGTTCCGAGACCGCCACTGCTCTATGGGTGATTTAAGATTATGTGATTAAAACTAGTGACATGTTGCTATTACTATTAATAATCGTAGGCATGAACTGCTGTAGTTCATGCTACTACAGTCCTAAGGGGCAAGTTTGATGACTATAAACGAGTAGTATAGCTATAATAGGGAATTTACTTTATTCAGGCCCCATTATCCCGGGCCACAGCTGTATGGTTGATTCAAGCTTATGCAATCCCAATATTAATATAGGTGAAAAAATGGTTGTCAAGACCGAACAGGTCAACGTAATAAAACGACTACTATTGTGAGTCTCAGGTCGTCCTCTACAGCAGTCAGTGGTTCATCCGCTATCGTGGATATTGACTCTTGTACTAAAAGTGGACGCAGATCTCCGTAGATATGATGATAGTTGAGGCGGGGAATTACCAGGGCCTCCATCACCAAGTTGTTGTTGTTGTTTGTTGTTTTTCTTCACATTAAACCGTTCTTTCTACCCGTCGATATCCAGCACAACCAGTGTCCGTGCCGATTCTTCAATCCTAGAGAGATACAAGTTCTGTGGTCACAAAGCTACGCCGCAGAGATACCACGTTGCCACGTATGCAATGCAATGCCATGTCATCATACTGCGTACGACAGGCACGACATACCCATTCCATTACCTAGAGAAACAAAAACGAAACAAAGAGAAAAACAAAAACAAAAACAAAGACAATTCGAAAGAGAAAAGAAACAAGAAAAATAAACAAAAAATATACCTGGTATATGTATATACTTCAGTATAGCAACAAACCATCGTACCCCCCCGCAGGGGATCTGGCAGACACTTGAAAAGCAGGAGCTAGGAAAAAAAAAAAAAAAAAAAGGAAAAAGAAGAAAACACCACGAGTCGTCAACAGAGTAAGACTAAGAACCAAGGGAAAAATAACAGGCAAACCAAACAAAGCACAAGTAATTGCTGATGACAAAGATTACTTGTGTCATGCTTCAGGATCACTTCTGCTCGGCTCATCGTGCCGAGTTTCACCGATACCTGGCGTGTCCTCCACGCTACACCTTATTTATTATTTACCGAAAGAGAAGCTTGCTGCAGACCCATGTCGAACCTGAGATACACCCATATCACATTGGCGTTATTAATGTTACGCATTTGGAAATGCATACCAGGTATAATACCTGGTGTACGGTTCGTGCGAAACTGAACCAAGTGTCGTGCCCCCTCAGGAGATGTGGCAGATAACACAAGAACCAGCAAAATAGAACAATATCACAACACGTATTATACTAAACTGAGCAAGACCGAGGAAAGAACATCCAAACCGATGCGCAACGAAACAAAACAAAAAACAACCTTTAGGCAGCCGCATCAGTTTGTGATACGTACGAGTTGCATACTAGACAGGTTCTTATATACTATTAATCGATCTCATACCTATTAATCGATATCCTGTCTGCGGTCTCTTCCCTGTTTTCGTCAATCGTGTTCCACCCCCGGAAATGATATGGGCTAGGCAGCGCAAAACAAACAAAACAGGCTCGCGGTCCATATGCTGCCCGAGCGAGTATATTATTAACAATATATATACTTGAGGTCGGCAGACGTTCGGTTTTCACTCGCTCTTTGACCTTTCAAGATTGTCCAGCATAGACATTGAAAAACACGCCCTGAGAATTCGCCCTCCTGGCAGGGGTTATGCTCCGACCACACTTCGTACCACGCTTACTTCATGTCCCTATTAATAGTCCTATCTCGGTTGCACGGCGGTCGTATTTTTCCGTATATACGTGGTGTACGAGTAAACCAGGTGAGATATGCCCGAGGGTGTAACACTACCAAACAGTACAATCATATTAGTTATCAAAATGTCCAAATAGTAAAATCATACCTGGTAGGTATTTACCCCGACGAATACACACATTTTCTTGCAGAATATTATTACAATCATGGACTATTTCATTGGTTATTACTCACGGGATCTTCCACACCTTTTCGTCCATAATAAGAACGACGGGTGATCATATTCTAGGTGCTGGCACATGCATGCACTGCTGTTTGTACCGTAGCATACTGCAGGTCGCCAGTTAGCGATTTTTTCTATCGTCAGACATAAACCTCTTACTCCTTATCAGTGTTGATACTAGAACTACTAATATAATTGCAGCGGGGCCTGGAGATACGGGTGTTTGTGGCACTGGTCGATGCCTTGGGTACTGCTGTGACCAGTTGAATGCTACCTTGACAATGCAGGGAGCCAGCCCAGGCGTTTCTTGTTTGCCTTGTCAGGACTTTACATGAGTTTGGTGGCACCGCCCTACTGTTGACAGGACAAACATACCTATGCAGTTCACCGCAGGTAGTACTCGAGCTAACTGAAGCAGACCTAATACCTCACAACTCCGATGCCATGCATAGTTTTTAGCGTTGGTGTATGTCTTCACACTTACCTCATGTGCGGCAGCCTACCTCCCCCTTCTGTTTGCTCGAACCGACAGCAAGCTTTACGTCAGCATTTTTTTAAATCTGACGTACGTGCCTATCGGCAAAAAGTAAACGCTGACCTCTCGCTCGTAATCGATCGACGGATCCGTCTCATGCGAGCATGCCTCAAACGGTTCGGCCCGGAGCTGTATGATAGGATGACCGCCCCCCTTTGCCTGAAAGTCCGAATGCTGAAGAACGAGGTGGTTGAGACCCTGCTGTACGGGTGTGACGTGGACCCTCAGAGCGGAACACTTTGCCAAGCTCTGAAAGGCTCACCACCAACTCCTGTTGCGAGTCGTTGGCTTCTAGCGCCGACTTCGTCCTGACCATACCACCCTCTCGTACGCGAAGGCCCTCAAGATGACACGTTGCGAGAGCATCGAAACGACCATCGGCAAACGGCGTCTCTTCTTCGCGTGGGGGGTGGCACGGCAAGGCAAGGCGCGATTACCCAGTCGGGTAATGTTCGCAACGATCGCTGGTGGGGAGAACCCGAGACCTGGCGGACAGTTTAAGACTTGGCACAGATGCATAGTCGAAGACCTTAGGGAGTTCCGAGCTACCGAAGGGTCAACGGAACTTGCCCCCTTGTGTTTGGAGTTGAGACCGCACTGTGGTCCACTGCTGCAAAAAAGGCGGGGAAGTGGTACCGGGGGATCCTCGAAGCAGCCGAACGGTTCATGGTGAGGTGGCACGAGGCTGAGGCGGAGCTGAGTAGGCAGCGCCGCGCACCCGCCGTGGGTTGTGTCCAAGGGAATGGGGGGAGGGGGGGCAACAAGAGGAGCAGGAGAAAACCCGACTAAGGGAATGCGGAGAGGGGGGGGAACAGGAGTAGAAGGGAAACTGCAGTGGACGAAAGTAGGAAGGATATGGCAGACAGGGTAGCAAGGTACCGGGCAGACTAGGAAGTAGAACATGCCTATACTACTCGTGCCACCAACTGGTCCAGCTGGTTCGAACGTGGACCTCCTTTGTTTTCCTTTTTTTGTTTTCGTTTCTTTTCTTGCGCTGATCCTCTGTGATTTTCATTTCATTTCTTTCTCTTCCTTTCTTCGATTGATAAACCTTATTGAAGGAATCGTGTGGCGTGGGTGGATGACGAGCCTGCTTTGCTTGTTTAGTGATGTCTGACGCCGAGGGGGCGGGCATAGTTGACGAACGCTGGACGAAGGCGGCAGACAGGGTAGCAAGGTACCAGGCGGACCAGCAGGGAGACCCTGGCTGTGCTACTCGTACCATAAACTGCTGCCGCTACCTGGAGGATGCTTTGTGCTTGGTTTGGGTTACCTGTTGTTTTCCCTTGGTTCTTAGTCTCATCGCAGGGGGGCACGATGGTTTGTTTCTTGTATATATTTTTTTAATAATTTTGAAATACGGCAGCTGTGAGTTCGGCCGACTAAATAGTTGATACTCAACTTTGTATATATATTGCTTGTTTCTCTTTCTCTTTAGAATTGTCTTCTTTGTGTGTGTGTGTTTTTTCTCTTTGTTTCGTTTCTCTAGGTCATGGAATGTGTATGTCGTGCCTGTCGTACGCAGTATGATGACATGACATTGCATTGCGTACGTGGCAACATAGAATCTCTGTGGCGTAGCTTTGTGACCACATAACTTGTATCTCTCTAGGATTGAAGAATCGGCACGGACACTGGTTATATGCTGGATTTCGAAGGGTAGAAAGAACCGCAGTCCCGATATGAAGACAAGTCAGTCTAATTCTAAGTGATTTGTCCCAAAAACGGGACTGCGGTACTAAAGGGTTAATGTGAAGAAAACAACAACGACAAACAATTCCAAGGTTATGTTAAAATCTTGTCACCCAGCCGGCTTTTCGATGTTTTCCGTCTGCTCATTGTGATATGAGTAGAGTATTCATGGGCTATAGATATAGATAATACGTTGCAGTCTTGTAGTTCCACGACTACGAGAATAATCCAAAGAATGGATTAACCCGGCGGATATTCCGTTAGTCGAGAGTATCGTTATTTTAGGAATGTTCCTTGATGCAGATAGGACTACGAAGTGAGAAGTTCTTATATTAGCAGAAGAACGATCGGTAGCCATAGGAAAGTTCTGTTGGAGTACATCAGATAAGAGGAATTTAGGAGAGCTTGTGGCGTGGGGTGGGACGAGTATATCTGGGCGTCGAGTCCCGCCCCCCTACCTCTCACTTCTCTACCAGAGCACCTCCTCAGCTCTCGCCATCAATCAGAAGATCTAAATCAGAAGAAGCGAAGCACTGCTTTCCAGCTGCCAGAACAACCTGCGTCCCTTGCCACTACCCTTACCACTACCCTAGAGCGGGCTCCGCATCACATCATATGAACGTAAACACGATCGCAAACAACCGCTCGTCCCAAGCTCCTGCCGATAGTCACAAGCCGCCTGGCGAACATAGGTAGCCCGCATGCCAGTGTGATATTGATAGGGGCTCACTTGCTATGCCGAGCTATATCCAGATTATGACGAAGGACACCGTATTATCATATTTCGGTGTACGCGACAACGACAGCTGCAGTATGTTGACATTTTTTATACATCCTGGACAATAGACAAATATTAGTAGTCCAATACAGTAGTCTATTAATAACTTCCTATTGCAATGGACTGTTGTCCCTAATTCCAGTTAATTAAAAGGCGTCGAGTTCTCTTATCCAGACAATTTCTATTAATTGACCCCTAGCTGGCCCTATTTATCAGACAACTTCACTTTATAGGCAGCCCCCGTAATCAATGGTCCGGACAATTCCAATTAATGGACCTTCTCCTAAATAAATTGTCCGGCCAATTCCAATTGCCAGACTCTCTCTTGAATATGTTGTCCTGACAACTCCAATTGATAGTCGGCCCCCCGAAATAGCTGTCCGGACATTTTCAATTAGTAGACTGACGCCAAAATTATTTGTCCGGACAACTCCAAATAATAGACAGTCTCCCAGATCAATTGGCCCGACAACTCTAATTTATACACAGTCTCCCAAATTAATTGTCCGGACAATTTCAATTATTAGCAGACTGCTTTCTAAATCAATTTTCCGGGCAATTCCAATTAATAGACGGTATACAAAATCAATTATCGCGACAATTACAAAATCTCCAAAACTACTTGAGACAATGCCATTGGGGGGCAGTCTCCTAAATCAACTGCCCGTACATTTCAAAATAACAGTGCGTACCAGGTACGGATTATTTTGTTTCGAGAAACATTTTTTAACGATTTACATCAGAGCACACGGGCCAGGCGGTATCAAAACTTCCTACGTGCGGACATAAAATACGAAGCTAAAGTTGAGGGGTCCCGCCCTTTTCTGCTTAGGCCTCGGACAATAGACCTATCAACAGACTATTGCCCCTACAGCCGAGTCATGGAGTTGTCTATTAATTGGAATTTTCCGGGCAAATGATGTCATAGACTGTCTAGCAATTGAAATTGTTTCGACAGTTGATGTTGGATACTGTCTATTAGTTGGATTTATTCGGACAATTGATGTTTGATGCTTTTCAAAAATTGGAATTGTCCAGACAAGTGAGCTTGGAGACTGTCTACCAATTGAAGTTGCCATAGCAATTGATTTCAGAGACTGCTGTCCATTAATTGGAATTGTCTGAAAAATTGATGTTTGATGCTTTTCAAAAATTGGAATTGTCCAGACAAGTGAGCTTGGAGACTGTCTATCGATTGAAATTGAGCTGGCAAATGATTTCACAGGCTGTCTACGTATTAATTAGAATTGCTTGAACAATTGATTTCGGGCGATTTACATGAATTGGACTTGTCGGGGCAACTGCTTGGCGTCCAATAGTTGGAATTGTCATGACTATCGAGTTTAAGAGGGCTCTGTTATTTGAAAGCTGGCACCTACTTGTAGAGTTAAATTTGATTTGGTCAGTACCCATTAGTACCACCATGCTAGTACTGCCTCTACAACAGGATCGGGAAGCCAGTACCCAATAGTACCACCATGCTAGTACTGCCTCTACAACAGGAGATGGAACTTCCCTCTGTACGCAATCATTTGCAAGGTCCTTTATTGTGCCATATTACGAGTAGTATCAATTCAATGGGGAGTGTCTATCATAATACAATAACTACTCTGTAGGTACACGGCCATGAGATTTATCGAGCAATTTATTTCTTGCACGGCATCTGAAATGAATTGTGCCCAGTTCCAACTACTTTCCAATCGCCAAAGTCCGTTTGGACAATTCCGTTTAATTGACAGCACCCGAAATCGATTGTGCGGACAATTTCAGTTAATAAGCAGCAGCCGAAATCAAATGTTCAGACAAATCCAATTAATAGACAGCTCCCGAAATTAATTGTCTGAACAATTTCGGTTAGTGAACGACACCCGAAATCAATAGTCTGGACAATTCCAAATATTGGATCATCACCCGAAATCAATTTGCTCAATAATTCCAATTAATGTGCAGTCTCCGCAACCAATTGTTTGGACAATTCCAATTCACGGACAATACTCGAAACCTATTGCTCACACAATGCCAGCTAGTAGATGGTATTCGAAATCAATTGCCCGGACAATTCCAATTCATAGACAATCGCCGAAAGCAATTGTCGGGCCAATTTCAACTAATGGGCAATCGCCGAAATCAATTGTATGGACAATTTCAATTAATAGAAAGTCGCCAAAAACAATTGTCAAGACAAATCCAACTAACACATATCCTCCTGAATCAATTGTAGCTACAATATACTATTGAAATAGTAATTGCCCAGGGCATTACAGTACATGTACTACTTACTGTAAAAGTATCGTGGGTCGCTATTAATAGTCTGTTTTGAACTTTTAGTTTATTCTTTGAACTTTTGAGATTACAATGTCGCCTACTAAACGGTTGTTTGAGCTTCAAGTATACATATTCACTATCACAACGTAGTGGTGTCATGCATTGTTGATCGTTGTTGGCATCACATTCCTTCAATCGTACACAAATATCCAATGTTATTGTTGATCTCACAGCAACTCTCAAATCGAGGCGGCCGTGGTCACACGAAGGTGCTGGAGCCCTAGGAGATCATATCGTATTACTACTGGTAGCTCCTCCGAGTATGACAGCTTATAGCTTCTATTCACGTGGGATAGCTCAATGCCTTGTTGCCACCAGTTAGCTGCTTCATTGATACGACCGGCAGCGCAACACAGCGGACAGTCCAGCTACGAGCGGTCTCTGCCTGGCTTCGTTCGTACTGCCCAACCACATTTCCTGTCCGTACATGCACCTCAATTACAACACCGTCTACGACCGATCCATGATAAGCTTATTTTTCAATTGTACTTCGATTTTTACTACATACCATGGTAGTAACTTTTCATTTTGGGCAAATGCCAAAATCAGGTTTACCTGATGCGTTTGAGCCAAAATCAGGTACATGCTAAAACCAAGTAAACAACGCGCGCCACGAGCGGTGTGATGTTCACGACAATCCGGTTAAAAAAGAATGCGCTTAAAGCATTAGGCGTGCCACATGGCCTCCAAAATCTGAATTGTTTTGTTTTCTTCAGGGTGTAGGTACCACGGGCTCCACTTGGACCTGCAAAGAGTCAATATTCATATGCTGCGTTTGTTTCGCCACGGCGGGAGCGCCAAGAGCATTCACTCTGGCGCCCCCCCCCCCCGTTGACAGCTTTAAAGCTTCCAGACCGTCCTCGCGGAACCGCCTGCTCGGTACGAAATTATCCTGCCGTACCAAACCTGAGACCACGTCGACGCGGGGTGGTGCAGACGAAACGCCGAGTGTCCATGGTGCTGTAAAGACTGTTGTGAACATGGAAAACAACAGAGTACACACAACAACTAACTGAAGCACACCGTACACCCCAAAGGAGAAAAAGTGAAACCAGCGCACACATGTGTGCATGCATATACGTACTTTTACGCACGACGTACGAGTACAGAGTTTATACGTCAATACAAAATAATTTCAACCGAGGGAGGACAGACGCATACAGAGAGAAACCGCAGTGTACGTATAGCCTCTCTGATTGGTTCAAAGTCGGCCAAAATCAGTTTAAAGCTAGACAGAGTAGCAAAAAACAGGTGTACCTTGGCCCTTTCGTGCCAAAATCAGTTACAATGTCAGCTTGGCCAATAGCAGGGCTCCTGGTGTGTGTTGATTTCAGTATGTAACTGTTTTTGGCACGAAAGTGGCCAGGTATACCTGATTTTGGCAAAAACCCTTTCATTTTTGTACGACATAATAGTATACCAGCTTTTGGTGCTTACTAGATTTGATAAGTAGTATATACTATAGCTCATTGTCGGCTCGTTAGTGCTCACCGTCACGCTGAGCACTACCCTCGAGAAGCGCTCACCCCGCGACTCGTTTACTGTAGCTGGCGGGCGCTCACCTTCACCTTCCAGCTGCGTACGGTGACATAAAAATGTTCATCAGATTCCACCAGTTCGCCAGGCCCAAGCTTTACCGCACCAAACGCATTGTCAGATTCCATCAAGTCCGCCGAACTCCTCAGATGTTTTTGCGGGCACCAGCTCTCGTGCAGCTGGTACTCGTGTGAATTGCTCTCTCCGACCTGCATGGTACTTGTAACCCTATCGCCACTTCCTGATCATGTCTTGATCGATCTCCCTAGGTTCACCATGTTAAGGCAAGCTCCCCGGCCTGAGCTGTCAACGCTCACCTGACTCGCCTCTTCAGTTCGTAAGTTAGACTCGTCGGCAGTCAAAGGGGTTCCAGTGCTTCGCTCAGGCGAGAACGAAGCAAACGATAACCAAACCCCCGGATTACGAGCGATACAAATACTCGATTATGCCCGCTATCACGCGGAATGATGCGTATATGCGAGCGAACAGTCGGATTAGCCTTCAATGCCTTAGTTTTCAGTCCGTTAGTTCACTTTTTAGGTTTTGCACGTATTCTCTTCCTTGATTGGGTAGCGTCTAAAGACACTCGGTGTTGGCCAATGCGCTGCATGCGCTGTACACGTTGGTCAGGCGTTTTTTCATTCAGCAGGCTGAAACCGTCAGCTGCATGAAACACCCATCCCACACCCACAGAGTATTCCGCCTCTACTCTGCGCCCGACGACTCGTGGCTGCATGCCTCGACCCGTCGTACATTTGGTTGCTGCCACGTCCCTCCGCCGCAACATCTACCCTAGATCAGTGCTCGTACAACTGGCACGTTGTGTTTTTTGCGCAATCTAAAGCACTTTGCACGATCGCCTACTGCTGCAGTAGCTTGTACAGGTACGACTGCATAGATATACAGCAGTACTGGAGTAAAATGCCACGTGATATGATACGACAGCAGAAGAAACGCGTACTGCGACAAAGGAACGTACGTGCACTGGTCCCCTTTCAGCTGGCTCTAGGATTTAGCGGTCAGCAGTGTAGGACACACAGCAGCCAGTAACTACCTGTTGTAAGTATGGTTTGTATGAACGCTGCTACTGTACAAACCACAACGATTTGTTGTACGAACGATTAATACCGGTCAGACATTGCGGAAGGCACGTGCATAGGCCAATGCCGACAACAACAACGAACACTAGTACTGTGCGTACAGCGCGGATCTTCCACATGCGCATAGTGCCCTGCCTGCTGCCGCTGTTAACGCACTATGCTAAGCAAAGCTGGAGCAGTGGCAATGTTGGATCACACACAGCAATATGCAGAAGAAGCTGCAGAGAGAGAGGTGATGATGATGATGGTGTGGTCGTGGCGTGGTCAAGTGATCGATCGAAATCTCCGATAAATCAACTTTGATAGCCGCAGTACGATCATCCATACGCGCAAGGTGTGCCCACTACTGCTGCTGCTGGGCAGCAGGGTTGTGGTGCTATAGGAAGCTCGAGGTAAGCACGCTCTGTGCACTGTTGTTATTGTTCTCTGGGCGGTGGTCCGTGCTCGGTGCAGCACAAAAAATGTACAGGGATATACGTCAGACTGGGTACAAACGTATGAAAACAAATATGGCAGACGGTGGAATACGGACGGCAGGCTCCAACAAACACAACCAACCACAGCAACACTGCGCACATGGGTGTGTCGCACACGCATGGCGTGTGGGCGGCAGCGTTGGAACGATGGGATCTGTGCAAGTGTCTGTGGCGTACCTGGTATATGTCTGAGCTGTGTGCTCACAGCTCATCAGCGCCTAGGGGAGAAAACAGACATTTATTTACCGATACGCACGTACAAAGTAAGGCCTCTCGTACTGAAACCAGGGAAATCATCTCTCCACTCCCGCCGGAAAAAACGTTTGAGCGCCCGCCATGCGCTCCAGAGTGCACGGATCGCGCCCAGACGTCGACCAATGTGTCCGGCCGGGCTTCCCGTGTCCGAGTACTTGGTGTCATGCCGAAAAGTGCTTTGTACGAAGAGAAAACTTGGCAAAAGCACGAAAATTTGACAAACATACGTATACGTATAATATATATTGGATATAGGTAGATCCTTGATACGTGATCTGCGAGATCTAGAAAATGTTTTCCAGTTGGATCTGTACGACCTACTACTGTAACTACTCACTACTACTGTAGCTCTTACACAGAGGTATGCATGTTGCTTGGGCGGCACCTGTATGATTCATATACTTCGCACATAAATGTCTGCCTACGTGAAATCAGCATGATCTGCGAGAGCTTGATCATATTTCACTGATGGGATCTGTATGATCTAGATATTTCACACATGTTTGCTTGGGTGGGATTTGTATTATATATTACGGGGGTCTAGAGTTAATAGGACCTATGGTATACTTAAAAACCTATATATTTACCTATTTTTTTACCGACAATATTTGATCCTATTTACTATGGTCCCCCGTAATAGTTATTTCACACATCATGTTTGCCTGGGTGGGATCTGAATGTGATCTAGATTCTTCACACAATATTTGACTGCGGGTGGGATTTGTAGGATATGGAAGTTTCACACACTTTCGCCTAGGTGGGATCTGCATGGTCTAGATATTTCGCACATGTTTACTTGGGTGGTATCTGTACGATCTATCTGCAGGACCTAGATCATATATATATATATCACTGATGGATCTGTTGTATGATCTGAGGGATCTGGATAATATTTCGCTAATGGGATTTGTATGATCTAGATGCTGAACACACGTTTTCCTGGATCGGATCTGTACGCGATCTAGATCTTGCACACATGTTTGCCTGGATGGGATCTGTAGGTTCAGACATGTTTGGCTGGGTAGTATCTGTATGGTTTGTATGATCTGTGCGTGACATTGTTCTCTGGCTGGGATCCGTATGATCTGCATGATCTGATGTACAGCAGACCTTATGCACAGCTTTTCTATACCGGCCAATAAGGATATATGAATCTATTTATAGACGGTCTAGATCATGATCTCTCCGAGGTGTGCAATAATATAATATTGATAGTACTCGGATTTCCGGGTCGCTCGTTCGTATCGTGTCTGCCTTGCCAGTGTCATCACTCTGATCAGGATACGCCCACATGCCCATCATGCGCGATGCGGGCGGGGGAAACAAATTCACGTACGTAGTACGTACCTATCTATGGTATACCAGGTACTGCTGGTATGTATTCACAGGAACGAAACTCAAGGTGTCGTGATGGGGACTCCACTGCTTCCTGTCCCAGTAGCACCACATGCATTGGCTTAAGCGCCACATAAATGTTCAAAGACGTTTCAACATTTATTTAGATATCCCGTTCCAGTCGTTGACGCTGGTGAATTTCACGAAATCTTTGGATATAGTCCGGAGAATCGACATGTGACAAATGAAACAATGAAACATCGAGATGTCAGATTTTGCGAATGTGGGGTACCAACCATTTCTTAGAATAGCCAACGACCGACTGCAGTTAGTTTGTTCGGAACTTTGGAATGACCATGAAAGCATGTCTGGGTTGTGGCACGGCGGCAGGACAATTCAGACTTGTCGTGTTGGCAAGTTGTTTAACGGACTTGTGTAGTGCCCACCTCTCACTCGCTGCTGCTTGCTGCTAAAATTTGCTGACCTCTTTCACGACGTGCCAAACCTCGGTCTCGCTCCAGTCTACGCGTGAACAAGGTGCCCACTGCAACAAGCAGGTAATCTTCTCGCTGCCGGATGCAGTTTGTAGTGCTCTTCTTCTGTCTCGGTTCTTGCTGTACAGCAGCAGCATTCACTGTTGTTGTGTACCTGCCTGGTACTATTAGTACTTCTGTACAGTAAGTACTTTAAGTACAGTAGTACGTACTCGTAGCGTGTACCAGTACGGGCTATTTTGTTTTTCGTCTGCCTCTAACATAGCAAGTCTAAGAGCACTGGCGGTCGGCACTCGACACCCGACCTATCCCACGAGTACCGTAGCATGCTTGTACGCGGCGGTGGGACCAGCCGATATCCGGCAGTTGTCATCGTTGGCGTCCACACGGCTTTGTTCCTCAACTGCAATCATCAGCGTTGTTCTTCAAAACAGCACGCATCAAGTCTGGCGTCATCGAATTCTCGTGTGCACAGCAGATACTCTTTGCGGCTTCCTATTAATACCACTTCTGCATATGTATATACAAGGCGCTTCGCTCCGCGGGCGGCCTGCGCCGCCCGCTAAATTCGCTCAGGAAGGAAGTACATCAAATTATGGGAAGCGGACAGACAGCAGTGGTCCATTATTGATTTTTTTTTCATGATTATGGTGTAGTTGCAAACTGGCGACTTGATAATGCCAAGAGTCCCGCCGCCATGCTCCAGGAGAAAAAAACGGCTCGGGCGACACATGCGCTTCGCGTCGCCTGCGATTCCGCCCGCTTCGCTCGCTCACATGTCGTACGTATGTACATACCCCAGGTAAAGTACTTATTTTCTTCTTTTTGTATGATTTATGTCTTGTACGAAAGAGAAAGCACAGCACGGCAAAGCAGCAGCACCGCAAAAATAATGGAAGTGAAACCGAACATTTCGGAAAGAAAAAAAGACCCCGTCCCCTCTCGTGTATTAATTTCCTGCCTGATTTGGATTACCTTAGGGTGTGTCCAAACAGAATCGAAAACTGAATCGATCAAAATTAACCGATGTGTTCGAACAGAATCGAAAAGTGGAAGTAGAAACCCAGGCGAAAAGCAACGGAGAGCACACAACCTACTAGGCCGTTCGCAACTGTGCACCCATGCCGGCAATCTAGCGCTCGGTAACACAGATCCACCACAGAAGCAGGCACGCGACGGGAACTCGATTCCGGGAGATCGTTGGCCCTCCCATAGAGGTGGTGGCGCGTCCAACGTTGACGCCCCGAGATCAAACTTGAAATTATACTGAGAACGAATTTCCGACCTCGTTCTCGAGGGTATCATCCTGAATTTTCCTCAAACTATGTTTGCTCTGGCTCGAACGCCGGGAACCAAAGGATCGAGAACGTCGGGGCCGGAGTTGTAGTTAGCCTGTTGGCTGTTTACGGGGGGTCTGTGAGACTGTGTTGCCGTGCTAGCTGTGGGTTGGATGCTGTGTACAACGGTCCTGATGTTGATATTTTGACGTGACTGGGCTGACCAGTAGGACGAGCTGAATTGTTGCTGTTCGTGCTTTTGATTTCCTTTTCGATTTCCAGCCGTCAACTTTTGATTTTGGCAATTGTAAATCGTTCATTTTCTCGGAACCTAAAAAACGAAGGGGAACATGTTTTGACCAGGGCCCAATCAGCGCCTTGTTTATTATCATTTCGATTTTCAATTTTCGATTGCGATTCTGTTTAGACACACCCTTACCCCGGTCAAACATAATACAAGAAAAAACGAACATCAGAACTTCTCTCTCAGCCTTGTACGTCGCCCGCCCCTCTTGCGACCATCTCGCAACCGATTCGGTCCGGGTAAAGATTTCCTCCCTCTCTGCCACAGTTAGCCCCGTCGACCGCCTCGCGTGAAGCACGGTGCTCACCGTGGCCTTCGTTCGCCAGCTCGACAAAGTTGGTGCTCAGACTGCCGTGCTCTCTCGGTTATTTTTAGTTGCGTCGCAAAAATAAGCACCGCTTCGATTTTATTTTGCATATCAAAACGACCGTTATATGCTCGTACATAGTATAGCCGGAACCACACCAGGAAGCCAGACAGAGCCCACTCGTGCTTCCCTCGTGCCTCGAGGCACACGCGACGCCTAGCCACGAAAACGCTAACCGCGTTCCATGCAACCCCCCCTCTACCCGCCACCAGCCGCAGACACCCGCGACGGTGCCGCGCTCGCCCGCGGTGCCGTGGTCTGAGTACACACACGCAAACGAAACGGACGAACAAAGGTAAAGGGACTGAAAGTGCCAAGAGAAATGGAAAAAACAAAGAACCGCTGGAAAGATCCGGCAAGTAATAAAAGGAGGCGAGGTCCAAATGGGAGCTCTGAGAGGCCAGGGATGTACCAACCGAGCACGCTCAGAGAGTGAGATATCTACATGACATACCTGGTACATATGTGGTAACTCGTAGTGTTCCAAAAACAAAATCTCATTCTCACCGGAAAGACAATTCTCAATGAGGAAAATCGGGTACGCGATTGTGTCCAACAGTACCATCGGCATCCACAATAAATTATTGGACGCGCTTCCAAAATAGACTACAAGATATTCCCTCGCGTATATTGTGGGATGTGTACTAAATATCCTCGAGATGGCTAACAGCTTGTACAATCTATTGTAGCCGGCAATGTCCATCGATAGACATTTCGCACAATCTGTTGTGGCCGGCAATGGCCATCGATAGACTTCTCGAAAAATCTGTCGTGATCGGCAATGGCCGTCGATAGACCTCTCGCACAATCTATTGTAGTCAGCAATGGCCATCGATAGACATCTCGCACAATCTATTGTGGTCGGTAATGACCATCGATCGACTTCTCGCACAATGTGTTGTGGTCGGCAATCGCCGTCGATAGACCTCTCGCACAAGCTATTATGGCGTATGGTGTTGTAAAATTCGAAAACAAAAGAAAGAAGGCCAACAAACACGGCCACCAACACGGCGAGCGACGGCACGGGCACTCTCTGGAGCACCGCGGCCAGCGGTGGTCTGCTTTGGCCGGCACCGGTTAGGACACTACTGGCCTTGGGATGTCTTGGGTTGCTGGCGCAGCCCTGAAGCGCCACGCGTGTGGCTGCGACAGGGATACAGCGCTCGCACGTCTGAGCAAAGTCGTGACCTGGTCGGTGCTCATGTGGTTTGGGAGGCAAGGGGAGATGAAAAACTGGGTTTGAAACCGCTTTTTAATTTGTTTTAGGCACCGTGGGTGGACTACTCTGTGCTAAGGGACGTCGGACCTCGCGCTGTTGCTACTCCAGTGGCCCTGCCCGTCGGGAGTGACGATTATCGCCCCTAAAGCAGTCAACGACACAGCTCACGTTTGCGTGGCTTGCTTCGGTTTCATTGAACATGCCATGTCGAGTTGAACAAACTCCCCAGATTGAACAACACGAGAAGCAAAATAAGTACAAAAATACTTCTTGTTGATTTCTTTTTCAATGTTCGCTCAATTGTTTCTGCTTGATGATTCACGTTTCGACCAACCAGATGCAAATCAAAGGAGAACTTTATTCTTCTTGAAATTCAACGAAAGAACGTTAAAATTCTCGTTAAAACCTATGCCAGTGAAAACGCGATGTTTCTATACAAAGTTTGAACTCCAAAATATACCCTCCAGATTTTTTCAAGTAGAGCTTTTGCTATTATATGAGCACGATTCTTCATTCCGAGAGTTCCAAACTTTGGAAAACGGAAAAAACAATTCTGGGGCCGATGTTGGGCCAAGATCGACTTCAAGACTTGCATAGCATCAACTTTGGTGACCACCGTGGGACTCGAGCCCATGAGTATGAATACATGACTACCTAGACGCACACCATATTTTTAGGCATATGCAGCGGTGTGTATATGTTGTCGTCACATTGAATCTTGTTCTTGCCACTGAACGACATTGTGAGCGCGGCCAGTGTCCGTCCTGAGGATTTTCTCGAGATACGTACAAATTATGTGGTCACGAGGGCTGTGAGCTGTGAGTTAACTTACTCTGAAGTGGCCGACCAGGTAGTAGTTGACTAGTTATTACAGGTCAGAGACCGAGGATTTCCAAGTCAAGAGGTTCGTTTGTTTTTTTGGGTGTTCTCCAGATGTCATCTTGATATTCTTGTCCTATGTTTCAAAAGAAGAGGCGTTTTTTGTTGACAGTGTCGCCTTTCTCTCGTGCGTCTCTGTTTTGTCAGTGATATCAGTGATTCCGTACGTAAATATGCCGGCGATGTCAGGATCTAGCTCGTGCGGCATCGGAGCAAACGCTACATGCGCCAGGTGTAAGCGAACGTTCGCACCTCTGTGGTGCATCATGGCACCAACCACATGTTACCTCTACATGCTTGCCTCTAGGAAGTGCTGGTCTCGAGCTGTCGTAGCGTGGCAAATACCTTTCGCTTGCTTCCCTGCTGTGTGTGTCACATTTGCCCGAAAACCATCGAGGCCAAACGCCAAACAACCAGCGACTGTACAATGCCTGCCGACCGCCGACGTAGTTTTTGAAAGTACTCCTCTCACTCACCATATAGAAGGGCGGTGCTCGATTTCACGGCTGCTGGTCGCTTTTGTGACTTGTAGGTTCGTGGCCGCATCCCGTTCTGTCCAGGGCCTTTTGATTTTCATGTTTCACTTTATTTTCTACTATATGTTCATGTTGTTGTTCGACGAGCTCGAGCCAAGTCCCTGTAGTCCAGTCGCGCGTAGTGGCGAGCTTCCATAAGAGGCATAGTGCTCATGATTCCGTGCCTTGTTCGATCTCTCGTTGACGACAGGGTTTTTCCATACGGAAATAAAAAACACCCTACTGTTGCTAAAACCAAACAATTTCCATTATATTTCATGTATGTTGTACACGTACAAACACACGGGAAGCAGGGATGATGTGGTCTACGTTCATTCGTACAACACGAAAGCCAAAGGGATAGGGGGAAAAGCTGCGCCTCGCGCCTTTAGTACTTGCATACCACAATTTGCGAGAGTTTTGCACTTTTTTGCTTCGCTGGCGCGTCTGTGGCTCGGATTGGATGATTTTGCTGTTGTTCGTATATGTAGTGAACTATGCTGAAAACTGAAAAACAGCTCAGTTAGTTGGCATACTGAAAGAACAAAGAACACACAGCTAGTGTGATAACTAGCCGTCAAGTCCAGCCAATTCACAGCCCTATAAAAGTGTTAAAAAACTGTAGAAACACACATATATTCAGTCGGCATATAAAATCAGAACTACCGGAAAAAAAGTAGTGTAACTCGGAAGTCAAATTCATGGCAGGAAAACATGCATGGCGCTCACACCCTAAAGGAACCCGAGTAGCCCGTAGCCCCCTCCACTCCACGAAAGGTAACTCGCTTGTTTTGTTGTGTGCTCCAACACGGTAGTACTGACCAGAAGCCGTCATCATGCACAGCAAATCTGATGCAACAAACAACCCTTATTGTTCAGGTGTAATCTCCGAACACGCCTTGCTGCTGGATCAAGATGCAAGTCTTGGGGCCACTCCTGCTGCTTCTCTCAATGGTTCGCGTCAATGGTGGGTGGGTTGGCGAAGACCAGGGAAGACATTGGTTATTCCATTCCTGCCTGTAAAATGTATAATATCAGCCGTACATAGCTTGCATGTCGTCAAATGTAACTGAATCGTTTATTTATTACTCCGTAGCTACGAATGACGACACTCTGGACAATGGACACAACAATAGTCTATGGCCTCGACAACAGACGAGGGAGGGGACATAGATATGTATCTAGTCTGCGACATCAGATTGTGGAAGGTATCTATCTATAGATATTGTCGTCGACAACAGACTGATGATACCGATGATCAATAGGCGTTGTCGAACACAATAGATGGTGAACCGCGTCCATTGATGGTCATTACCGGCCACAATAGATTGTGCGAGATGTCGATCGATGGTCATTAACGGCCACAATAGATTGTGCGAGATGTCTATCGATGGCCATTGCTGGCCACAATAGATTGTGCGAGAGGTCTATCGACGGCCATTGCCGACCACAACAGATTGTGCGAGAAGTCTATCGATGGTCATTACCGGCCACAATAGATTGTGCGAGATGTCTATCGATGGCCATTGCTGGCCGCAATAGATTGTGCGAGAGGTCTATCAATGGCCATTGCCGGCTATAATAGATTGTACAAGCTGATAGCCATCTCGGGGATATTTTGTACACATCCCACGATATACGCGGGGCAATATCTGGTAGTCTATTTTGGAAGCGCGTCCAGTAATTTATTGTGGATGGCGATGGTTACTGTTGGACACAAACGCGTACCCCCCGATTTTCCTCGTTGAGAATTGTCTTTCCGGTGAGAATGAGATTCGAGTTACCACAAATGTACCAGGTATTTCATGTTCTGCACATACGTGGTAAAATCGTGACCCAATCCAAGCAATCAATATTTTGGTAACGATATTAACTCAGGATGTTTTGGATTTACTCAGAGTTAACCCAGGATTCTTTGGATTTACTCAGAGCTAGAACAAGTCCAACGATCAGTATGTCGAAGCCCGGCCTACCCTGCGAGAACAGGGTGATAGGCACACGAAAAATTCAGCCAGTTTTCTCTGCGTGCGAGCCCACCCACGGCAAAAACATGCCAGTACGAAGCATGTTTGGGTCAGACAACACAGCGCCCGGTAGGTGGCTAATCACGAACAAAGAAACACAAGGAAGTTTGGTTAGGACCACCGACCGGGGCAAGAGGCCTCATCCAACCCAATATGATCGTTGGCAGCGTGAAATAATACTGTAGTAAAATCGTGACCCAATCCAAGGAACCAATCTTTGATACAACGATATCAATCCAAGATTTGTCGGATTTACTCAGAGTTAGAACGCATGAAACGATCAGTCTGTCGAAGCTTAGTCTACCCTGCGAGAACAGTAGGATGGTAGGCACAGGAAAAATACAGACCTTCCCACCTACCCTACAGGCTTAGTATTTTTTGTTTCTTTATTTCTTTATTATTTATTTTCAACACGATCATTTCAATCCCAGGGATGGGCGTCGCGCATAGAGAGCACTCTCCGCGGGGTTTATATCCCGGGCGAGGCCCTCCTGCTCCGGAGCAGGAGGCCCCATCCAATCCAATACTTACATTGAATGATAGTTGGCAGCGTGAACGAATACTGTAGTAACGTGAACCGACGTCATGTTATGGAGACCATACGCTCTCGCACGAATTTGAAGAAGACATCATATGTAGATGCATGTCGCTAGGAACTCGCGCAACAGGATATTGGTAACTGTCGTAAACTTGTGTTCGCCGGTACTTTCCGAAATTGATCCGATATTAACTCCACTTCGAATAAAACGTGAATCATTAAACTGAAAGCCCTTATTATCGAGCTAAAAATAATCAGCTTTCCGGTTCTCATCTCAGAGGTATGTGTCCTATACTGAAACCAAGTAATTAAGAGTTATTTTTTTGGATGCTGGTCATCTTTATGTTCGAATTATTTTTTCGGAAATAAATTCGATTTATTACCCCTACGTTGTCTCATAATAACTGCACTTTCAAAATAATCTGGATATTAAAATAAAACCTCCTTGACAAGAAAATTCTCAGCTTGCCGATTCTTAACTCGTTTTTTTTCCCACGTTGAAATCAAGTAAGTCAGATTTAATTTTTCGGATGCCGGTCAACTTTTTTACAAGAAAGTCCTCAGCTTTCCGTTTCTTAACTCGAGTTTTTGTCCCATACTGAAATCAAGTAAGTCAGATATTTTTTTTCCAGGTGCCGGCTAATTACGAGAAAGTCCTCAGCTTTCCGTTTCTCGCTCGAGTTTTTTTGCCCTATACTGAAATGAAAGTAAGTCACCTTCATGTTTGTCGGATCCCGGCCAACAATCTATTGTGGGTGGCGATGGCTATTGTTGGACACAATCGCGTACCTATTGTTGGCGGCAATAGAAGCTTCGGCGGTCGTCAAGAATGGCCAGCGACATGCATCATTCCACGGTACACAATAGATTTAGGCAATAGTCTACTGCGAAAACACGCCCAACAGTCTATTGTGGGTGACGATGGCTATTGATGGATACAATTGCGTGTGTATTGTTGGCGGCAATACCCATCGATGGGCAAACGTTTTTGGTCTATTGTCCAAACAATATCTATCGCGGTTGCTTCCCCAACATCTATTGTCCGGGACAACGGCCATGTATGGACAAACTTGTGGTCCTCGCCCGAGTATCCTCTTCCATGCTCATTATCTTTCGTTGCTCCATCGGTTTCAGTTAATGTTACGGAGCTATTATATATGATACTGTACATATGCTGTGCTTCATTTCTTCTCTCGTAGTATGTTTTCTGGCTGAGCGCGAGTTCCTTCGGGCGGATTCATGGGCATTTGGCGGGTATACTACTGTTTTGTTTAATGTTGCAGTACATAATTACGACGAATGAATGTTTGAGCTCCAACACCAACAACCGTAACAAACAAAGAACTTTGCTAGTCATCACTGGAGCTGCAAAGGTTAGCGTTATTTTGCTGTAGCCATGCATCTCGGTGAAATTCGTTGCTGACATATACGATATGATTCACAAGAAACGACTCACGCTCCACATACATCTGGGTCCGATCCCGTTCATTGGGTGAGAGTGACGTTTAGTGTGTGTGCTTTTTATCGTGCCAGAACGACTGAAAAATCAAGGAACCGGTCCTGTTGCATACTATTGCATTAGCTCTAAACGTATTTTGGATGCTTAGTGGCAGGCCTGTTTCGGTTGATGAGTGCACCACAGTAGCATGAAGTATATAAAAAACACATGTCATTATAGGTTTTGTCCATGGATGTCCGTGAGATGTTCAGGAATTTTGGGTATTGTGCATGCTGAATTATGCAGCGAAATGCATGACACAGGCAAGCGAGAATATCTGGTAACTTACTGCTTGCTGTGTTGTTCGAAACAATACGCAAAAGCTCCGGATAGTTTGTAGATGAGAAATGTAGTGTTGGATGTCGCTGGCCACTATTATGAATGGCTTATGGTGAAAATCACACAGATATACAGTGAATGGTGAAAGACTGCACCACAAAGCTAGGTAGGGGCGCGTCACGTTCAGGGTGGAATAGGAACCCGGTTATCTTAAGACTCAATCAGGGAAACGTTTGCGTTCCGTCGATAATGCTCGTACCATTGTTTTTAACCTATATCCATAGATGGCTCTGTCTCTGCCGACCCGTAATAACATTTGCGGTGAAATGCTGCCAAGCCTTGCTCCGGTGTACGATTTAGAAACTATTGTGCAGTCAATGCGCCCATGGCCCTAGTAAGTAACGCTACAGGTATCCTTTCTAGCTTCGTTACAGAAAACCACACCAACTGATCGCGTGTTACCGGCACCTAACCGCCTACCTGTGCTTCGATGTATGCTTGAAAAGGGGTGCATCTAGTAATTGCTTCTATGAGGTTAAGATGCTCAGCTCTGGAGCGGTATACCTCACCCACCACCTGACCTTGACAAACACGGAAGTGCACACCGATGAACGATCTCACGACCTACAGCACCAATTATACAAAAACCATGTATAGCATCTGAACATTCCAGCGATACAATGTTTGGGTAGTTCTTTATCTCAGGAGTGTGTTAATAAGAAAACAAGTTGGCCAAACGCGAAAGAGTACTGCCATCTTCCAATCCGCACACGCCTCTTTCTGTGTCTCGAATCTTGTCACACGTGTCTGCAGACTTCGACAGGGGTGCACCAAATATGGTATGAGGCTGCTCACTCGAGAAAATGTATACCCATACTCTAAAACTTACTTTGAGAATATTGAAAGGGCGAAGCCGTGACAGTAGGTATACAACGAAACGCATCTTTTACTGTACTAGAAAAAGCCCGGCATGTAGAGCAATGGTCAACGCAATGTCTACTGTACTTCCTCACTTGAAGCTTTGACCCTTCAGTCACTAGTATGACGGTCAAAACCTGCTACTGTACGGTAATCAGAGCACGCGTCGCGCGAAGCTTATTGCATATTCGACGTGTGAATGACGCCCTTTCCTAAGAGAATCCCACGCTTCCGGCACCAACAAGTGATTGCACGGTATTGTCCCCATAATGTGATCCATTGTCCCCTTGTTCCGTTTGATGTTACGCTTTCTTGTGTCACAAACTACGCCGCTGCTGGTGACCTCTTTGTCCAGGCGAAGGCAACCCTTGCACGGATTCCTGCATTAGCGACGCCAGAGAACTTGGCGACACAGAGTTGTAAGTCGTCGTGGGCGCTCGATAAGGAGCTACAGGTATCAGCACGTAGTGTGGAAGCGACAACTGATGATCAAATACTACTTATGAAGACACGAAATAGTATAGCACACCGTTTAGCATATCGGAGGAAATGTTGGCCAACCTTGTGGAGTTTACTTGTTTACAGAATTTTCTGCCTCCACAAGCATTATTTTACGTCGACATCGTGCAAGGGGGAAGGGTCGCCCACATGTGAAGTCTATTTATTGATAAGTTATTCGCGAACTATAGAGTGAGTTACACTGCCGTGTTGTTTCCATCCATACCGCGCCGGTAGGTCTGGATTTTCTGTGTGGCCATATTTATATTTACGGCTAGGATATGGAAATAGACTACTGCTGTAGCTCTCTCCGCTAGTTCGTGCGACGTATGGGGTATTTTTGACACCAGGGCATAATTGATTGAGCGATTGTCGTTGGTTTGTGTCAAAACATGGAATTCCGATGAGGAGGATTGTGAACGAGGGCGTCCTAGCTACGTAACGTTGCAGACTGAGAGCGTGACCTTTGTGCCCGGGGTATCGGGTTGCATCATTGCAGTATAATAAAGGCGTATTATGTTGCGTTGTGAAGATAGCACGATGTTTAATGAAACACCGTGGTCTGTCCGACCTAGATCGACTGCTGCAATTGGCCGTTAACCTGCACCGCCGAGCCGATCTGACACACGGTGCTCTCGACACGGTTTTTGTTTTGTTCGTGACTGCATTGCTCCTCCTACCCTACTACGATCACAGGGACCTGGCCAATTGCGGAATCGAGGACGATTTCATCGAGGATCTGAGGACCTGTTTCGACACCGTAGGTCGAAGCTCTCTTACATCCGTGTAAGTCGTTTCTCTACTCACCGGAGCACACTCCACTGCCTTCGTTTCCTGCCTCGGTGCATAACAGCGCGGTACCGTGTTTTCGTGACCACAGAGCTTGCAATTCCCCACGACGAAGAATCGGCACGGTCACTGGGTGTACCGGCTGTCAACGGGTGCATTGAGCGAACAGTCCACTGTGAAGGACACACTGTAGATCTAATGTTTTTAACATTTGCTCGCTGTGCCGTGCCATACTTGGTAGTATATCACTGTGATCCGGCCGCGTACCGGTCTTATACCGGGGGATGGGTTGGTCTATCTCGGACCAACTCGGGTCTTGATTGCGTGGAAATCAGTCCAGGTGCTGGAGCTACTGCTGCAGAAAACGCAGAAACTGCCGGGCGGCCTTGACGAAGGGATTTCTACAGTACGTGAACCCTGAACAACATCGAATGCTGGCAAGCAAAAATAGCTGCTCCAATACCAAACTCTCCAACTACTGTATGTGCCGCGGTACTTCACCATTCCTATGGGGACGCCCCAGAACCTCCACCTCTCGCGATGGAGTAACCGTTGCTTTACCGTACACAGCAGTTTGGTCTATATGCCACAGCAGTCCACTATACATGAAAATTAGTTTAATGGCTCGCGTATCGCTCGCGGACAAGATCTATACAACGGATGGATTGCCTTGCATAAACAATTAGCAGGTGAGCTTCAACGGTTTACCACCTTTGTGGAGCTCGGCTCTGTTTGACCTGACTATTTCCTCCCGCATGAATCCCGTGCCAATTCAGGAATTTGTGGGGCAACTTCCTGACGGAGCTACCCTCGGATATTTTCGCGGGTATGACGTCGCTCACATTTCTGTGAGTCACGCCAAAGAAACGTATGGGATTACCAGGATACTGTATAGGTGAACCATACGAAGCGAATATACGCCTCGTCCTTGAAGTGTCGTGGCGTAAATGTATTCCGGTACCAAGTATCCTATACCTTATACCGCACCTTATACTGGTATCTAATATTAGGAAGACCTATGGCGGGTCGAGACCATATGTTTCGGGCAGGGAGCATTCGAGGAACGCAAGAAGGGCAAAGGGAGAGGTTGCTAAGTGTTCTACCCGTCTTGCTTGGTACAAGCTATGCTGCCTTTGACCCATGGCGGTCGCGTCTCTCCTCGCTTGCTTCGACTAGGGTTGAGCGAACGGAGAGCTGTTAGAGAGAACTTCCGTTTGACTCCGATCTTAGATACAGTTATCAGCGTATTTCTATAACGAGCACCAACTCACCAGGCTATTCCTTGCGGCCACGAGCGTCTTTCGTGAGCATTTGTCGAAAATAAATACCAGTTCACTGCTGTATTTATCGGTAACTGCTGCAGCTGGTGTATTCGCCACGAATCCCCATCGTTGTTCGGATTAGTATGTGGTGATACTCGTACTCATGACTTGGTTTATGGCGGACGGCGACAACCATGGACTCATTGGTTTGCCTTGAAACGGCAATAGGCCGTGCGACCTCTCAGAGTGGGAACACCCTTTGAAATCTACCCATTCCCACCACTACCACGCTTGCGGACTCAGGAACATCGAGCTCAACTCGTTCACCACCCTACCGGCCAACATCTTCAATGGATTGCCATCGCTCCTAACTCTGTGAGTGATATTTCTGCACGGAGTTGGACGGAAGAATATTTCACACAAAGGGTTGATTGTTTTCAGATATTTATCTGTCACGGCAGGAGTATCGCATGTACTCTCGAACTGTATGATTAACAGTATGTGACGTCGCCGGAGACGGAGACTTATAATCTGCATAACCTAACCCAAAGTTTCTTAGGCTCGATATGTACTATGCAGATCGTGCACGACATATCACAAGGACAGGGTGGGTTCTACTACTGTAGACTATTTGCTGTACGTCGTGGTCTGTCCGACTTGATAAATATATAACAGTACCAGGTAGTTTAAAGGTATTCTTAGCTTGCCGGAGTAGAACGGCTATCTGGAATATCGGGACAGCAAGGATTGTGACCAGTCGAGGCGGAGTGCTTCGGGTTAGACGAGTATTTCAAAACGGACACCGGAGGGGAATGGTAGGAGCTTGTCCGTGCGTTCAGCGTTTCATTTCCGTTTGTGTCAACCCACTCCCATGTCTCTCCCACAAAAAAAGTACACGTGTGACGACTATGTACTCGAAAATGAACACAAACCCACCTATGGCCACCCCCGCCGCTGCAGAATGTTTTCTCCGTACAGTAGTGCTTTTTTGTACCTCCGTCTTTCGGCTACCGAACGTGACTGCCAGGCCTCCATATCGGAGACATTTTAGTTCGTGCCGGTAAACCCCACCGACCGAAATGCGTCCCGCTGACGCTCTATCAAATTAGGTGGATCTCGAACAACAAGTTCGTTTCCCTGCCCGAAGGAATTTTCGATGGACTTTCTTCGCTGGACTTCCTGTAAGTGGAGTGACGTTGAAACGAAATATCTTACCTTGCAACATTGTAGCCTTGGTTGATCGAGCTTGGCATACAGAGGGGGCAGGAGACTAGCTTGCTGATGACAAGATGGTACACACTACTGTAGAGACCACCGCGGATTAGGCACGGCACTGCTGTGCACTTGAGCCAATCAGGGGTTGAACGCGAGATTGGGATCAACGCAGATGTCCTATGTGTATGATCTTGTTCGGTAAGGACAGTGTGCAAGACAGCCGTCGCCGCTTCAAGACACGTAGAAACCTCCATGATTATTTACGCCGGGTGTCAACAATACCTCACATGATTGTGTTTTTTTTGTAATACACGAATATCGCTATTCCTGTCCGGCTTGCTTTATCAGGGACATGATCATCACCGATCTCACCTCGCTGCCCTCGGGCATCTTCGATGAGCTGACTTCCCTTACTTACCTGTGAGTGATTCATACGCAAGGTGGACGGCATTTTCTCATAAACGCTACGACGAGAGAATGGTGGTGATACAGAGGGCCCGAAATATTGGCAGTAGTATAGTATGATAGCAAAACAAATGTGATTCTAGCGAGAGGGGGAAGCATGGCAGCTTGCTGTCTATGATGGCCTGAAATTCAGTGACGTAGGACGGCTAGGTAGGTCGGGGCGGCTTCGGAGCTGGGGAGGACGCTATCACCACGCGGGTGTTGTGTTCCCTTCATGGGGCAGACAGGATGCCTGATGAAGTAGTTGGGGACAGTCGTTGAGGAAAGGCGCTTGAGGCCAAATCTTGCATGGGGGAGAGGGAAGGGGGGGTGGGGTACCCCTTCCCCGTTTCGCCTACACACTTGCTAACCCTTTGAGAACTGCACTTTACGCAAGCGTTAATACAGGCTAATCCATCTGCAGTAGGTTTTCCCCATAACGCGAGTGCAGTCATATAGGCCTTGCACAACAAGCGTTTATCGCATCCTGATATCGGAAATGGTGCATACTCTTGTTTAGGACATCGTCTCCGACACAACGGATTGCATAATTCTATTGCCAGAAATCAAACAGCACGCTCCCCTCACCTGGCGATCATTGGTACGAGGAGCCTTGCTGGCTTCACGCTTCAAGTTGTGTCTTGGTGTCGTGCCACCTCTTGTTGGATGTTTGCAGCTCTAACGTACGCCGTGGCCAGTACCTGTGAGCTTATGAGCTGATGACACCTTTGCACAGGTCCCAACTATGCTCCATCTCTTTCCACCGCTTGGGTAAGCGAGCACACGCCCTCTGTCAATATCGTTCCTCAAGATCTGCTCTTTGTTGACTATTAACACAGTACAATCAGATTCATTGTTAGAGGAATATCAGTTTAGGGGCGAACTTCGAGCCGGAGATACGTACCTGGTAGGGGCCACCCTTCCCCCGTGCTTTCACCTTAAGCACCATGTCCGAGATAGCCTTTGTTCGGTGGACCAATGCTTTTTGCTTTATGCATTGCTGAATCAGGGGATTGTCCAACAATGGTCTCGGCTCGCTGCCGCCGGGCATCTTCGACAAATTGACTCTGCTGGAACAGCTGTGAGTTAATATTATCAATATGCTAGAAATATGAGACTAGCGCGACGCGTGACCAGAGATCCGTAGTAGAGGGAGGAAGCAACACTTTTTGCAGTGGGAACACGTGCACGTTCTGTGGAACATGTTCCAACGGTTGAACTATTCGCTGGGTTCCGTACTCGAGGTGAACTGTGGTGAACAGACGCGAAGTTCTTTGCTGGTGACGAGCTTTTATTTAGTGTTCGGGTGGGAGCGGGGGGGGGGGTACTCCTGTCGCGCATGGGCGTAGTCGTATAGCTGTAGATCGGGGTATACCCACAATATCGGAACGGAGAACGTCGGGTTTCCCCTTACAAGGCATATAGTTCAGTGCTTGCCCCCAGCGCCGTGAAGGTTTAGTCGAGTCGCGTATACTGCCGGCTGCATCTTAGCAAACACCTCTTATGCGGCGGACGTTTTGGTATTGGATGAGGGCGTCGGGTTTGTTTCTGCGGCGGAGGGCGCGGCGGGCGTTGATTAACTCACTGTCCAACTGGGTTTTGTCATGTCAGATTGTAGGAATGGCGCCCCTCCGTCACCTGCCTGAGTTACGTAGGTGAAACCACTCCATATTCGCCATATGCATGTTCTGCACCGTGATTTATGATTGATGGTGTTGTTTTCCTGCCCAAACGGTGGAAATACTTGTTGGTAGCCCATCGTAACGATACTACCGCCAGGGAACTCACAGAAATGTACATGATCTCAGTGGACCGAAGCATATTCCGCGCTAGACACTCGTTTCCTTTCCGGAGCACGTCTAGGCGTAGCCGATATCACTCCAACATTGTGAAACATTCCTAGTACGAGAATCGTGCCGTTTTTTAGTTGGCGTACGTACATGCTACCGCCACCTTCCTTGAATGCCAACTGCAACAACCGCACCCTGATTTTAGGCTCACTTGTGTTCTGCGGGACCTTGTCTCGTCGTCTTTTCTCATCACACTGCAACAGGTTTCTGTCCGATATTGGCCTTACCTCGGTACCATCGGGCCTCTTTGACAATGTGCCGTTGCTCAGCAACTTGTGAGTATCATCTACGAGACGTCCTTTGCGAAGAGAGCCTCAGATATATCAGAACTAGAACTGCCACCGTGACCAAGAGGTGTGTTGGAGGGAGATGTAGCACACGAAACGCGCGAGGGGCGTAGACTCGCACTAGCGGGGGCGGTGGTAGTCCATTTGACTAGGAAATATACAGCATGTGTGAGTTGTTGTCGACCTCTTCGATCGACACCGTACGTGGGGTGGTTGTTGAAGAGTACGTACGCGGGGAAGATTTGGTTTTGATGGCTTTCGGTGGATTTTCGAAGGTGGCCTTCAACATGGGGGGGGGGGTGACCACTACGAGCAAAAACGTGTACCTCAATTTTTCATGGTGACGTGGTCCCGAAATTGCCTTAGCTTTCTCACTCAGGCACCGTTCCTGCCAAAACCGATTGTTTATTACCACATACCACAGAGCCAGCACCGAATCTGCTAAAAGAGCGTGCGGCCTTAATGAACTCAACATTGGGATATTGTGCCGTGTCGTGCTACGTCGTCGTTGGTGCTCTTTGTTCATCCGATCCGGACATTGTAGGGGACACCTACTACCTCGCAGAGCCTGTGGAGCCTCCGTCACCCCCACCACCAAAGATAAAGAGGCCGCTTTCGGCCAAGGAGTACACACAAGAGACCCTAGTATTTTAGAATAATTCACCCGTCATTGATATCTACTGGTATACGACACAACCCACTGCCGGGAACAAACCTCATCAAGCGAAAACGGCTAGAAGGGACACGCTCCAATACTGGTAGTCAGCGCTCCTGCCATAATGCCGTTGCTTCCTCGTCGACTACTTTAAACCCTTCCCTTTCCTGAGACTCCCTTGTTCCGCGTGAACCATTATTGCTTTTCTTTCTGCTGTGCTGACCAGGGCTCTCAGTGATAACAGCCTCACTACGCTACCGTCAGGCCTTTTGGACCAGTTTTCCCTGCTGACTATTATGTGAGTGTCACTCTCACATGTTGTTGAGTAGACCGCCGGTAAGATCATAAACGATACGAGACGTAACGCTTAAAGCTAGGCAGGGCATCACAGGAAGGGTCAGCAAAACGAAGGGTGTGGCCGGACAAACTACGCATGAAGGCAGTGAAGATGTTCCGAAAAGCGCAAGTCCCACACTACCCGGAAGAGAGGACTCTCTCGGGTGGCTATCCCCACCACACCTGTCCCTCTCGGGGGTCAGGTCGGGTCAACGCGCCCTAGCTCCAGGGGCAACAGCAGACTATTCTGATGTTGCAACGGGAACTTAGGGTTGCATTGACACACGACACAATTTTTGAACGTGGGAGTGTGCTGAGCTTAAGCTTTGTTTTTACCAATCCGCCGAAGGATAAACAAATAAAAAAAGCTAGAAGAATAATAGGAAACAAAGGCGTTACGGGAAATTTCTCTGACTAAGTTGGGCAGCGTCTATGTTGTCATCGTTGATTCTCGTAAAACTTTATCGATTTAGTTAAACGGTTTTGACACTACAACATGTTGTGCTTCCTCATGACAAGCGTGACGCAAGCCGCCACAGGTCGGTATTGTGCACTTGTCAAGCTGCCCCGTCTTTGGTCTGTCCACGCGAATATTTATGCCTATCTATAGACCCATTCACATCTGTCGGGGGCGTTCTGCTGATAGTTGTTTCCAGAAAACATACCCGCGCCTTTGCTTTGTTCAGCACCAGACACAACTGATCTAGATGAGAACGGGGACAGCATGCATGGCTCCGCCTTCTTGTATGTTTTGTACCTCCTGGTCGAAGGTACCACAAGGAACGGCGTGTTTTGCACGATACCAGATTGCAGAGAATACTTGTTTGCGACTGGTTCTTGTGGCAGGCATTGGTGCCGTAGCCGAACAGCTTGTTCCCGTATAACACCTATACGATGAGAAACTTTGCATTCAACCGACGCATGCCGTTTGCAAAATCTGCTGCGCCCTTGTCGAAATCTTGGCAGGTCTCTACAAGGCAACCCCGACCTGCAGTGCGTTCCGCCCTTTGACGAGTGAGTACTTGTACTTGTTTTTTTTTTTTTTTTCGTTGTTATCATTTGCTGATAACTCGCTGCTTCGCTGTCTTAATAGTATTGTGGTTTCCAACTGTCTACAAAACTCAAACCATAGCATGAAACAATAGTTAATAGTCGATTCAAGTGGCGAGGACTTTGGTTTGAAACGCCGAGTACTTGACGGTATGACCCCGTCATTTGATATTTTCTACATGTTTTTTTAATTTAGATTACCAGCTGTGCTCGTTCACATACGGTGTACAGCGCGTTTCAATGCGGACCTCAGCAAGAGCCCTACGAATATGAACATCGCGACATAGACGATGGTCAATGATCAACAGCACACGAGTGTCGAACTGATACCCTGTCAAGATAACACACGCCTACTGGTGTCGATGTTCAGGACGGAATGAGAGTTTCAGCGTTTGAGACTCTGTTAACCCTCTTGGAACTGCAGTCCCATATTGGGGACAACCCAGTCAAATTTCAAGTGGTTTGTCCCCAGAACGGGACGTCAGTACTACGAAGGTTAAGGATAGTCGTACTAGGTTGATCTGTCTCGTTTGCACGACAGCAAAGGAGACGGCTTGCAACCTTCTATCAGTTGGCCAGAGCGGATGCTTCGGTTGCTTCCCGGTACTAGCGTGAACGTGTATCTCGAGATTGACGAGAGCTGATCCGCTGCTAGCCTCGAAGGTTCTGGATGCGTATCACGATAAGCGTAGCAGGTATTGTCCGACTGGTTCTCACTGACGAGCTTCTTAACTCAGGAGTTACCCCATACCGTCGGACCCACTGGTTACTTTGCCTAGCCCATGGCGTCGTTTATGGGGCGTAGCTTGCGACGTTTCTTTAAATAGGCTGTTGGGGCAGGGTATAGAGCTCCTATACTATATGCAAGTAAGGAACCACAGAAAACTAGGGCTCTATCGTTACCTGTTACACGCGTCTCTGGGTATGTAGGACGTTTGCTGACACGAGCAATCACAGGGAGTGTTTGTGCGACGACATTTCTGATCGAAGACTTCCACTTGTACCACCGGCGATACTTGCAGTAAAACATATACTTTACTTGCAGCTACAGGCTTCAAGCTTCGACGTTCAAACAAATGCATCGATAAAGAGAGCACATAAGTGCCTGTTGCGGTGATTTGTTTATGAAGTGCAGTGGCCACTGCTATGTTGATCATGTTTACTACTGTACGTTAAACGATCCACCCGATGCTGCTGACACACCGGTGCCCCTGCCTGCAGTCTTCTTCTGTCCTTTCTCGGCCACTCGGAATCGAACCAATGAGCCCAGATGACATGGTCGCGGCAGACACGGCAATATATGCGCCTTTGCTGTCTTCATCAACATTACTAATATGTGCGCGACCGTGTTGTCGGTCGTCGATTGCAGCGAGGGCACCTGGGTCAGGGTTGACGACGATGAAATTTTGACCTCGGGAGAGTGTGGTGAGTTGGCGCAAGATACACCCTACGCGATGTGACACAGGTGCAGTTTGTATCGCCACCAACGAGACTACCCTGCTAATAGGAGTAAAAGGGTGGGATAGGTTAACAACAGATGCCAGCCAAGGTTCTTAGATGGCTGGATGTGTTTTGGTAACAGTTGGGGAAATTACTATTCCCCAAAGCGGTCGCTCCGGTGGGCTAGTGGTACCCTGGAATGCTCCTAAGAATTGATGCCGGAATTAGAATCTCATCTGGGTCGAACGTGTTAGTTTCTGTGCAAGAATGATAAATAAAACGGAATCAGCTGCTGCGAGCGCTTAGTAGCGTGGGTTGGCGCAATCCGATGCGAGTCAACGAGAGAGGAAAGGGGTGAAGTCTTCTCGCGATTAAAATGCAAGGCAAGAATCGTGATGGGGAGGGGGGAGGAGTTGAAATCCCGGATCTGAGTTACGGCTAGGAAAGAGAGAGAAAAATAATGACGAAGGTATTGACGTGGGATAGAAACAAACCAAAATGCTGGTGTCACCCGCACTTGAGTGGTCTATCTACTTATTCACCTGAGAGGTCGGATGGTTCGTCCCGGCCGAGTCTAAGACCGACGCACCCGACTTTCACCTCACGCGTTAGATTGGTGAATCTCACTGCACAGGGTGCGCTCCAGTGGAAGCGGTCACTTGTTCGGAAGGATCGTCCTGCGTGGCTGGAGCGGCTGGCTACACTTGTGGTAAGGAATATACGCTAACAATGAGACTTTGAGCAGCACACTTTTCTTGATCTACTGTAGTTGTATGCGCTAAATCTTGAACAAAAAACACATTTCACAAGTTTGTTGCAGACTACAGGCCAGCACGACCGATGTCGCGCAACCAGCATAGATGGCGCAGAGCTACAAACGAGATCGATATACGCAGACAAGTAGGCCGTCGAGCGACACATGAGACGCGTTCATTCCGATACCTATTGTTATTGAAGTCGCTACTTGTAACTATGTCATGTCTTCTTCCGACGATTTGCGTTTACTTCACTGGCGTAGGTTTCATATGGCCTTCTTAAAAAGTGTGCTTCGCACGATAAGTGGACAATATCCCCTAAAAAATATTTTCTCGCCAATCAGAGGTCCACTCAGACTCTCCACTGCTATTTCATGTCGGCGAACAAACAAACCAGCGGCCGACAGTCCCATTTAAGATAGCGCACCATTTGGTGCTTGTGAGACTGTGCTCTAGTATCATAACAAGACCTTCAAAGTGTTTCTCTATTGCGGTATGATTGGGTTGTCGTGGTTCGATGGACCACCAATGCGCACGGACTGCCCACATCACAGGGGGGCAGCCAAACGGTTGCTGCTTTCCATTGTTCGCACTCCACGCGAGGAACATTACACACACAAGTCAAACTGCTTTCGTCGCCCGCCGATTACGTTTGATACGAAACGGATACAATAATCGTATCAGAATCTCGTATATAGATTGTCCGGGCTCGCGAAATATCAGAACAGGCGTTGATGAACAAGGTTTGGTGTAAGAGACAATACACCCGTGCATTTCGCAATGTTCCTTATGGGTTGAGAGAGGGCGCATTTTCTCCTCGGCCAAACGTTTCACGCGCCGCACCCGCCCGACCTGCTTGCGTTATCGTTGTTGTTGTTGTTGTTGTTGTTGTTGTTGCTGCTCCTAGGGCTACTTCTACCGTTGTTGTTGCCGCTGTCGCGGCCATCGGTACTGGTGTTAGTCGTGCTACGGCTATTAGGTTTTTTGTTTCTGCTACCGTTAGTAGCGACATGGGGTTTGTTCGGCGTTGTCCGGCCGGGGGGTGGGGGGGTTACCGTGAATGTCTCGGAAGTTACCTTCTTGATGGGTTCTTTGCTGAAACGTTAGTACTATTGCCCCATTCTATGGAGCATGCCGACTGAAACATCTTTCACGCCCCCACCTCCTCCCTACGCCGGTCGAGCTCCCTGTCCCCTGACGAATTAAACGCTTATTTCCGCCGCTCATCACGTCACCGTAGAGAGCACGAGCGCAAGCGGATACTCGCTACGTGGGTGCTACACAGATTCGGAGAGCAACAGGCTCATGGCTGAAGGGCCCAAGTCCCAGAACCCCATGTCTGCAGAGGTAAGCCGGAGGCAATGCCGATATGTCTTACTGGGCGCCGGCTGCGGCAGAGGTGCTCATTTCCTTTTCAGGAGAAGACGTTTAATTTAGTGAAGCCTGCTCGCTTTTCCGTTGGTCTGTGCCGCTAACCTTGTGTGGTTTAACGATTCCTGGTAACTTACGCGCCGGCCGAGGAAATATAGCAGATTTTCCTGTACAATTGGTGCTGGTGTGTACGATATGGTCCGCACATCGATGAGTTATCCCATGTTTTGGTGATGGATGATCGACCAATGGGCGAATAATGCATCTATGCATCGATGGTGACATGTTATCAACGACGGTGTATTTTTCTCGAGCTTAGTCGCAGATGCCTCGTTGCGCTTCGTAACGATTGAAGAAGCAGCAGAACGGCTGTCCTTCGTGTCACAGTATAAACTTACGCATCTAATGCGTTCTGTCTTAGAATGATCCGTCATGGTAGGTAGGGGCGTAGGGGTATGTCTTACATTGATACTTTATAGTCTTCTGCTGCAACCGACACTGCTTCTGTTGACGTTGTTGCGACCCAGGCATGTCACTGATTCGTTGCTGCATACCTGGTACCTGATTTGCCATATATTCGTATATAGCTCTGCACCATCACGTGGTCCCGCACAGACTGGTTATATCTTCCCCTTTCCGTGCTTGATTCTTTATGTTGACGCTCATCAATGTTGTCGCGGGAAGATTTGCTTCGATCTCTGCTCCACCGGCGACTACACGCACTTTGGCACCCAATACTCCAGCGAGGTCTGTAATATCCTTCAAGTCTGATTGGAGATGACTTCGTTTATTTCCGGCAGTGGCAGTTGCGTTCGGAATGTGTAGCAGGGATTGTTGTAGTGTCGGTGATCTACGGTGTGTTTACCTTAGAGCATCATTTTTTGACCTTCAAGATGCTCGCCCGAAACACGTGTTTACTTATTTGATCTCTTGGCTGGGTTGTAGTCGTAGGAATACTCCATTCCAAACACGGAGGCTAATAGTATACCCCGCTTTGTGGTTCCAGAATGAAATGGGCGACACCCATTCGGCGGGGCTACGATTATCAGGTTCTGTTCGCTGGCTGAGACCGCCGATTTGTCCTGGCACTTGTTTTGGATTATTTCTTGTATCTGCGAGAAATAGTTCACCGGCTGCAAGATGCTTGCTGGTTCGCTGGCTGCAAGGCGCCAGCTGGTCTTTTAGAGTTGAACCGTACCATCCATGACCAAGGCTGATTGAACAACCTCTTGCAGTATCGATTTTAGCATTGTTTTTCACCTCGTCCTTTGAGGATGATTTCCTTAATTCGTACAATGCAACGCTTCTAAATACTTATTGTCCCCCATCCCGTGGTGCCTTCAACACAGAAACCTTCACATCACAACTGCACCCCCACCCACCCGGCCTCTCGCGTGATTCCTTTTCGTGTGCATCTCCCACCACTCCCAAATGGTTTATTAACGACGCACCCGAATCGAAGTGCTGGTGTGGCGTGAACCCCGACCTGACCCAACATGGCGAGGAACTGGTGCTCGACGAGTGTGACATGGCCTGTTCCGGCACCACAAACGGGGAGAACTGCGGTGGCCGTAACAAGATGACCGCGTACCAGTACCAGTACCAGGGCTGCTACCGCGATGCGATCCCTCGAGCCATGGATGCGGAGGGACCTAATCAGCTTGGAGACATGACCAACGAGGTCAGCTATACAATTGAAATACTCGTATATCGTAATTGCTACAAAGTTGAAGTACCCATGATTTCCACCTGGTATATAATTAAATCCCTCTTAAATCCTATCTAGAACTACTCTTATTCTTTCAGTGATAAAAGTTCGACTGGTTCTTCAGGGGTTGCTACGACAAGCTTTACTCGAGTGGTTGCTGTAACAGTTGCATTCTACACCCTCTCATGGTTGACCTTTTCATCACACAGCTGTGGCCTTATCTGATTTTACGAGAGAGCTAAACATGCGTTGGGAAACATTGTAGGTACCTCTTCCATCTCCACCATGAAAATCCCAGTCACAAGAAGGTGTGCCTCAAAGAAGCCCTTCAGCTTTCCCTCTTGAACAGAAACATGGAGGTAGTTCAATGAATTCGTTACTTTGTCGGTGTTATCGTTTTCGGATTGGCCACGTAATACTGCTTATGTGATACTTTGTGGCATTATGCATGTGTTTTTTAATGTGATTTCGCTAATGTGATATTGTTGATGCAAAGGGAATGGTGCAGCAAGGCATTGCCAAGGCGTTTGCAAACAGTGGGACTACTTCACTAGACCTCCCCCCACCCTCCCAGCCCCACTGCCCTCCCCCGCCGCCGCCATTGTGTACGTGGGTATGCTCGAAAATGCGTATTTCTGGCCTTCTTGCTCAAGGCGTGCAGGGCTTTCTGTGGCGGCCAAGGATATGCGTTCGCAGGAACTCAGTACGCCAGCGAGGTGAGGAGTCGACGGCATCCTAGGCATACACGGTGAAACCATGGCGCCCTGCATTCGACTACTCTTGCCCCAAATTGACCTGCCAGTGACCTCAAACTTGTTTTGTTCGGCACCCTGTGCGATGTATTCGTCGCCCTTTCGTACTAACCTTGTGAACAAGACTGGGGCTGATAACCATGTTGGATATATGAGTATAGCACGACGGACAGCACACACGAAGGAATGGACTTCAGAGCCGATTTTGTGCAAACCCACGAGGGTGCGCCGGCGGCATTCGAAATATCTCGTCAGCATATGTCCATAGACACACGAATTGACCCTTGCACTCTGCCCCTTGCCGGTAAACCCCTCTGTGAAAATCATTCCTAGGGGGTGTGCGTTTTTGAGCGTTATACGGCATGTCTATCTAGTGCTACTAGTAATTCTAACTGAGACCGTAAAGCGATCGAGGACAGCCTTGTGACTGGTGCTGACGCCGAAGGTGATGGCAAATTGGCTGCTTTTATTCTTTGTTTGTGAGGTTGTAGACTATTTAAATTGATTTTCCAGAGCTACTCTCTGCTCATAGTCTTCGTTTGTGCATTTTGCTGTTTAAACCGACAGTATCCCCCGGACCGAAGATACTTGGCGCTGGTGCTTCCAAGGAGGTTTGAGATGCATATACTCACTGATTTTACTCGTTTCCGTCAGAACGTTACGGACATACCCCACCCCGGTGCTTTGTGCAAGCAATGTCTACCTTCGTGGGTGAAACTCAATGTGGCCCGTCTCGCCCTTGGAGGGATACGAAGGTCTATGATAATACGACTACGGTCATGCTCGACATGAGTAAACCCCAATATCCCTTCGTTTTCGATGTTCCAAAGCTCATTTGTGCACTTGGCTGTTTGAACGTACAGTATCCGCCGGACCGAAGATTACTTGGCGCTGGTGCCTCCGAGGAGGTTGAGATGCATAACGTCACTGATTTCACTCGTTTCCACCCGACGTTTTCGGACATAACCCACCCCGGTGCTTTGGGCGAACAATGCCGACCTTTGTGGGTGAAAACTCGATGTAGCCCGTCTCGGCCTTGTGGGGGTGCGAAGGTCTATGACAATACGACTACGGTCATGCCTGACATGAGTAGGCCCCGTTACTCCTTCGTTTCAGATGTTCCAAAGCTCACAATGTAAACTTTAGACCCCACCACTTCCCCCCTTTGCTCCGGCCTGGCATTGTATACCACTTCCGTCCGCGTGTCATTGGTCTGTTTCTCCCTCGCAGTGTTTCTGCGGCGACACATTCGACGCCCACGGAAAAATCAACGAGTCGGACTGCAGCTCCCCTTGCGAAGGCGACTCCGCCGACACGTGTGGTGGGAGATGGGCTCTCAGCGTTTACTCGTCTATGTAGGGGGTCTCACCCGAACCGTTCCCCGGGGGTGCCATCAGCCGACTTACTGTAGGTCGTGTACTGACGTCCGATTTCCAGCACTCCCACCTCCTGCATAGGGCACCCCTCCCCACGCGTGCGATATCCCCGTCCACACGTGGTATCGATGGGGTGACAAGATCGATACCAGGACGCCGGACGGGAGGTGCCACCGCTGACGATTAACAGACGGGACAGGCGACGCGACCGTGCACCGACGATCATGCCTCGTGTGTGCGAGAGAAAGGCAGAGAGAGAGAGCTAGGAGATATGGTTGTGTACCAAAGCTGAAGTCGAGAGTACTTGATGTATTTATAGCATAAGGGCGGGATCATTAGCTTCTGAACACTAGAGACGATGAACAATCATAAAATGTTTGTCATTCTAAGCATTGCTTCCTAAATAGAACAGGCCCCAGGGCAGACACCACGACGAGTTCGGATCTGGTTTGCTAGCTTGATACACGGGAGTTGTTCTCGGGTAAAGACCACAAATACGTTTGCGAGTGTGGTCACTGTGAGGATGTATTGGCTGGCTTATCGGCGGATTACCTTGTTGATGGGGTCGCGTTAAGAGTTTATGCCCTCCGTGTATTGGTGTATCCCATTAGTCAGGTAAAGTCGTGAGGGCATGTCCGGCATCGGCGGTCTTGGAATGAGGTCGAGTTTACGTGTTCTCTAACTGTTTTAGTTTATGGGACATGCTAGGCACCTCAGGTTCGTTTCCCGCCGTTGGGGCAATAGCCCTTGCTGGGAGAGTGAAGTTGTTGTTGTCGTTCTCATGTTGCCTCATCGCCAAACATCTAGTCCGTGGTAACAGGACTGGCTCCAAAACATCTGGAGTAAAAGAATACCTCGCGGAAAACGTAAAGTACAATCATACCGCATGATGTATCCCTTGCCTTCCATCCTTAGCTACATTTTGAGGTCCATTTGATGTTTTTCTGGGCGAGGGGTTTGGATGGTACAGCTGTTGCAGTAGGCCTCGAATTGATTGCGGTGTGTGATTGCTCTTCTCGTGATCCGGAGAAGTAGTACATAAAATAGTAGTTGCCGGGCGAGTTGAGTCACGTGCGTTTCCCGGCGCGTAAGTTTTGGTTTCACGTGAAAGGTAGAAGAGGAGCGACAGCCCTCGCGGCTATGGCTGCTCTGGGACAGGTTGGGTTGAGAACGAAGGGCGGTAGGTCGTGAAACATACATTATACACCAGTGGCGCACATATATGTATCCACATCGAAGAATTTGGGCTGCTGCTGGAAGAAGTCAGTAAACTACAGTAGCACATACTATTTGGGTGGTACGAAAGGGAAAATCAACGTAAAGGGATCGAGTCGGCAGCGCAAATCTCTCGAGACTATCCTAAGGTGCACATAATAATGGGCGGCTTGGGTAGTGAGCATATTCGTCTGGCTGCTCGCGTACGGGTGCCTAGTGGGAAGTTGTCAACCCCGCCCCCTGTAACATATTGGAAGATGACACTTTATTTGGTAATATATATGTGTCTGTTTTCACTGCTCCGTCCTTACACGTTTCCAAAAGATTGTAGTCTACATGTAAGCTGTTGATATTAACCTTTGTGTTGTGCGTAGGATGGAAATGGAGACTGAGCGTGATGCGCTCCGAATACCCTACTCGCACAGCGCTCTCTTTGGGCTTCCTATGAACTCGAGGAAAGTCGATTTTGTCTTGGTTTCCAGCATTCGCTCTTTCGTTTACATATAGCAAAAATCTACTGCAATTCAAATGCTGCAAGCATGTACTTGCCGCGGCAATCATCTCCAGCCCCATGAGGCCTTCGGTCATCATGTCACAATACATCTTAGTTATGTTCTGCGGCGATAGTGCTGTCACCGGGACGCGTTGTGAATAATGAATAGCCGATGTTGGCGGTGGCCAGCAGCACAAAACTAGACGAACGCAGGCATCTTTCGATGGTTTCCTGGGCCTTGCATTGTTCATACAGACGAACGCCCGTCTAAACCCCTAACAAGGACGAAGTAAGTTGCACACTCCCACAAAAACCCGACTGAAAAGCTGCTTCCACCAATACTGATCCTCAGTGTCCACGGGAGATTATTGGATTTTTTGTTGCTGTCGGTCCGTCTGCAACATGAACATACTCACATGTCAGGCGTGACGCACGATAGGTTTTCACGTTGAGCGACCCTGAACGATTAATGGCTATACCGCCACGGATAACAATACCTCAAACGTACACCGCTAAACCGCCCCACATCTCTCGTTGTTGGGTGCCCTGTGCCTTTAGCTATATGATGTCGACAATCGCACTGATCGTGAAGCACGTACCGGTTCTGGTGCCTTATTGGCTTTTTTCATGGAAGTAGGTGGCCACAATTTTCATGGAAGCTTTCACTACTTCCACGGAAGCTTCCACCACTTCCATGGAATTTTTGCAATAATTTGGTTGAAGCTTCCATGCAAGTGGTAGAAGCTTCCATGGAAGAAGTGAAATCTTCTACCGCTTCCGCGGAAGCTTCCATGAACGTTGGTAGTGGAAGCCCCCGTGGAAGTGCCATGAGAGTGGCAGTGGAAGTTTCCATGGGAGCTTCCGAGGACATCATTTACTTCCATTGGCTTCTGCGCACTTCCATCAAATAGTGAGTACTCCCACAACCTTCAGGCTGTTTCTAGAAGCTTCAACTGCTTCCATGGTAGTTTCCGTGTAAGTTGCTTCCGCCAAAATACATGGGCGCTTCCATGGATACTTCCACTGCCACGTTTTTAGCACTTCCACGGAATATTCCACTGTTACTTCCATGGAAGCTTCCACCACTTCCATTTATAGTTCCAACACTTCCATGTTAGCTTTCACAACTTCCATGGAAGTGGTGCTAGCTCCAATGGGCGCGGTGAAAATCTTCAATTTGTTCGATGGGATTTGAAGCTTCGGAATCCGCAGATACTTCCTGTGGAAGCTTCGGTGGGAGCTTCCAGTAGTGCCTCCCCGGAAGCTTCCAAAGATGCGTTCACGCCCACGGGCTTCCATGACCTGCCCTTTGTTCCAGTTTCTTCCAATTACGTCCGCTCACTCCCTTGAAATGTGACGTACTCGTACTCCTTCCACTGGCTTCCACGTACTTTCCCAAAAGCTGATGTCTTTCTTCTGTCTTTGACGAGAATAGGAAAACAGATTGAGGCTTCGATGGGACTTAGCAAACTTGAATTATCGACGAAAGGGAATATGTTGGCGGCTTCCGCGGAAGGAGGGAGAAGCAGCGGGAACTTGCTTTTCAGCACAGAAAGCCTCCAATGATCTGTATTTGCTTCCACTACTGGCTTATAAACATTACACTATATGCACGTGCTTTTCGACGTACTGTAGCTCAGATGCGTACCACGATAGAAGAATCAGGTTAAGGCCATTTTCGTTTCTGACTCATGGGCTTTGTAAAGAACAACCCAATATCGATGCTCCCGGTTGTTTAGCAGTTATTTTCGAACAACGCCTACGATAGGCCGAGTTTAAGCGTCCGTTAATGTTTGACTTAATCAGAGTTTGGGAAAGATACGGAGCTTCTCAAGTTAGATACTATCTGTGCAATATCTCAATTAAATATTTCTCAGTTTGTAAAACTGAGTCTCAGCTGCGGTAATTGCAAACTTGACTGTATTTATGTCTTTCTGCCTGTCTGTCTGTCTGCCTGTCCGCATGACTTATAATTTCGAGCACATTCCAACGGTCGATATATAAGGTCGTTACAGATGATATTCGTACGACATATTCGACCCTTACGGACCTTATATACTGAAACATACCATACCACCGGGAAAATTTGCCGTGTAACATATCCACGACGACACTGTACCATCGTACGATACCGCCAACGTACCATACCACCTACTGTGTCTTTCACATACCATACCGCCAGCATACCTTACCACATACGGTGTTTTTCCCATATACCATACCACCAACATATCCCATATCCCCTAGCGCGTTTTTTCCATATAGTACATCATACCAGGTACCATATTCCAACATACGATATCACATCAAGTACGTAAGAAGAGCATATGTTGAAGGTGCAATCTGATGAGGTGATAAGTGAGGTGAAGGTGCAAGATGGTGAGGTGATTTATGAGGAGGTGAAGGTGCAAAGGGAGAGCGATGACACCAGGGAGCAGCGGCAGCCGCAACGGTAATAGCAGCCAGCAGTCACGTCTGCAATAGCAGCAGCAGGACCAAGTGGGTTCGCTAAGCGCTTGCGACGATCGCCCTGAAAAACAACAGCAGCAACAACAAGTGCACAAGAGTATGCTATCGCTTGTTAGATATCATACTGCTGTACCCAAACGCTTGTTGGGGATCTCTTATATGACGAACGATGGCAGAGCGTCAAGTGCACAAGAAGAGCATATGCTTTCAGGGCGACAGAGCAGGAACGAGCATAGATGCCATCCTGCTATCCCAACACGAGAAGAGCATTCCTAGAGGGATCTCTAGTACTTTGCGGTACAGCGATCTCTTGTCCATCTGTCGTTTAATACCTTGTAGTAAACAACCGACGACATGTTTTTTTCATGGGTCAACAGAGGGTCGTCAGCTCTCTGACCGCTTGTTGGGGATCTCTTTTCTCCGTTCATGTTTGTGTGCCCCCTCATTGCGTAGTGTTTTCTTGATCTTTCGATACTCATCGCGTATTTTGGTACTAAAATAATAATCAAAGTGTTGAAAATACATCGGACTGTCGTTGCGGAACTGCTTGTTGGGGATCTCTAATATTTAGCGGTGCAGAGATCTCTTGTCACTCTGTCGTTTATCTCAACCGACATGTTCTTCATTGGCCAACAGAGAGTCAACAGCTCTCTGACCGCTTGTTGGGGATCTCTTATCCCCGTTCATGTTTGTGTGCCACCGAGAGGCGGGTTGTACTTGGGATGAAGGTGTATGGCGGCGCTATACGCTGCTGCTGCACAGCTGTGTGTGGCTGCTCCTGCTGCATGCTGCTGCAGAGCTGTGCGATGAGCTGTGCGTTTTTGCTGGGCCAGGATGTGCAACAATAAAAAAAAAAACGGAGAACGCAGAGCCCCGAAAGATACTCGTTAGCTCATCATGTGCAGAAAGATCGCAGACATTTGCTGCCGCCATACACTGCTGCTGCTCAAGATTCGAAACTAGAGAATGAAGACCGCAGAGACCAGCAGACATGATGTTGTCGTGTGTGTTTCTTCACATTTGACCGTTCTTTGTACCCGTCGACATCCAGTACAACCAGTGTCCGTGCCGATTCTTCAATCGTAGATAGATACAAATTCTGCTGTCACAAATCTACGGGACAGAGGAACTATTCATGTACATTACTATGCAATAAGCTATGTACTACTGTTACAGCGGTTCGGTGCAACAGGGCAATGCTAAGGTAGCCGTCGAGAGGCCCGATAGACAATGGATTGATGCCGAACGAGGAGGGTTGCCGTGAAGAGGATGGCCAGGGAGGCTGACATGCGGAGCCAAGACAGGATCCATGCCGAGCTGTCAGTCGACCTAAAAAAAGGGGACGATGATGAGAAATGCCCAGGGAAACACGCCTCCAGGAAGTCAAACCTCGGACGGAAAGGAGTGCGGATGTACACACAAGTTTTTCCCTGGCCAAGAGCATCTGAGACCCACCTTACGACTTCAACACCTGGCCTGTCGAGAAACGGAGACGAGCACAGAAGCTGGCATGGACCAGCAGTATTACAACCAGCATGTGGGAGCCAACATTGCCACAGGTCAGACCAGTGCAGTAGAGTTGCGGGTTGTGGCGCGAGCAGGCGCAGAATGGGCCCACGAAGGCCGCGAGGGTAAGTGGGACGGAGCACCACCATGGGTGGTATCGAGCTGCATGGGTTGGTATCGAGCTGCCTCCTAGCTGGCAAGTAAACACCCCTGCGCAGAGAACGCTTTTTGTATCATGGTGTCCAATCCGGGATCTGTGCGCCGCTTGTAGCGGTTGATAGGGCGCTCTACCCGCGGGATAGTTCGATACAGGGTCCTAGTTTGATACAGGGTCTTCAAAGACCAACCTGCTTGACACACAGCAGTAGCTCCGTTCTTTTTTTTTTTCTCCGCCGTCCACACACAACGCGGCTGGGACACACAGGATTCCTATTTTTAGAACTTTGCGCTGCCGACACCCGCACGCCAACAGACGCCATGCCCTCACTGCTGGGGAGTCCTGACGGCATGCACACATTTCACAGCAGCAGTGTTACCAAGCCTCGGTAGCCACCATCGCTTATTTATTTTTAGATTTTTCGACGTCGAGTTGTTTTTTTCATCCCGTCTATTTGTTCTCCCTAAGGGAGTTCGGAAAATAAATAATCACATCACCTCGTACCCTCTTCTACTATAAATATGACATGTACCCCGTACGTATTTTTTATGGCCTCTCTCGAGCTGCCTCGTGCTCACGATGCAGGATGATGGTCGATCGGTCCGCCAGGAGATAGACATACTCGTCGTATGATATCATATCATACCTATGATACGTACCTCGTATACGTGTACCAATGTGGACAGATATATGATGAGCTTTTAATTATGATTTTTCCTGGGGTCGTATTATGCGGTCTTCGGTTCCTGTGGCGACTTGCACAGCGTACCTCATGTATGTACCCGATACAGGATACGTTTGTCCGTTGGCCTCTTTTTTTTTGCTTTTTTTTTGCTTTTATTGGTGTTCTTCTGTCGGAGTACGTACGCTGTCTTTTTGTTATTATCTCTGTGCTACACCCCTCGCGTAACGTGCGAGCCTGCAATCTGCGAAAAAATGCGCGTTATATTGTGCGTTTCCTTTCTTGATTGCTTTCTATTGTTTCCTTGCCTGAATTGAACCTTTTTTCTCTCTCTTCCCTTTTGGATTTGTCATTTTGTTCGATTTTTATTTCGTTTTTATACATTTATGAAATACGTCAGCTGTGAGTTCGACTGTTTAAATAGTTGATACTCAACTTTGCGATTTCGATTTATCGACGTCGAGTTATCTTTTCATCCTGTCCATTTTTTTTCTGGATAATACGTGGTGTTCTCGGTTTCCATGGCGACTTGTACAGCGTACCGCCTGTATCTGATACGTACGTGCGCGGACCTCACTTGTTATTTTTTGGAGTAGGTTTAGCAATCTGGGAGAAGGGATCTTTAGGGTTGTTTTTTGACTTAAAAATTGCGTAGCGCGGTCTGCACTTCGGAATCGTCGTCTGCAATTCAGAAATTTCCTGGTTCGATGCAAACGCGGCGCAGCCGCGTTTATGGCCAGTTTTGGCCCGTTTTGGCTGCGGTTTGGGGTCAGGGTTAGGGTTAGGGTTAGGGTTAGGGTCAGGGGTTGGGTTGGGTCTTCGCCCGTACCTTGATCCCAACAGGGACTAAAATACCTGAACAGCCTACCAACCTAAAGATCCCTTCTCCCAGATTGCTAGGGGACCTCATTTTTTGTCTGAAGTGTAGATGTGCTTCAGTTATCATGTGTACTATTCTTTGCTTGCTTTATTTTTTTACCGAGGTTTCCTTTTATCACTCCAGAGTTATTGAAGCCTGTCCGGCGACTACAGAGTGCAAGTTATTGTGGCGGGGAGAACAACAACAACGGTTAGTAGATCAGCCTGGGGCTTCCCAGCGTCGAGATCGACTGCCTACCAAACACACAAACAAATAGTATGATGTATAAACCAGACAATAGACCATAGAATACATGTCCTAAGTACCCAACGGGCTTCTCAGCGTTGAGATCGACTGCATTCCAAACATACAAACAAAGAGTATGAAGTATACACCAAACCATAGACCATAGAATACATGTCTTGAGTACCCAACGGGCTTCTCCGCGTCTAGATCGACTGCCTTCCAAACACACAAACAAATAGTATGAAGTATAAACCAGACAATAGACCATAGAATACATGTCCTAAGTACCCAACGGGCTTCTCAGCGTTGAGATCGACTGCATTCCAAACATACAAACAAAGAGTATGAAGTATACACCAAACCATAGACCATAGAATACATGTCTTGAGTACCCAACGGGCTTCTCCGCGTCTAGATCGACTGCCTTCCAAACACACAAACAAATAGTATGAAGTATAAACCAAACCATAGACCATAAACATAGAATACATGTCTTGAGTACCCAACGCGTATCTGAGCCCTTGCTTGTTCCAAGGTAGGCGCCACTTCTACGATAGCGTTAAGCCCACCGCTGTCAGGTTGCGTGGTAGACACATGATGTTTGCCGAGTCCGTGGCCACATGAAGTAGCGCTGTACAGTACGCATGGCCTCAATTCTACCTTGAAAAGTCTCAATAGAAAAACCCAACAAGACCACACCATAGATTGCACTACACCGCGGAAATATACATCTTGAGTACGCAACGCATCGCGGAGCCCTTGCCCTGTCAAGGTAAGCGCCACCTCTAGCGTCGAGCCCACTGCCACTGACAGGTTACGTGGTAGACGCTTGGATTTTGCAACGCGTAGCTGAGCCCTTGCTTTGTCAAGGTAAGCGCCACCTCTAGCGTTTAGCCCACTGCCGTTGACAGGTTATGTGGTAGACGCATGAGTTTGCCGAGTCCGTCGCCACATGAAGTAGTGCTGTACGGAACGCGTGGCCTCAATTTTGCGGTAAAGTACATTCAAAGCGGAAGCAAAAATAAAATACAATAATCCACACTTTAGATCACACAATACCGCAAGATCGACGTATTGAGTACGCAACGCGTAGCTGAGCCCTGGCGTGGTCCAGGTAAGCGCCACTTCGAGCGTTGAGCCCACTGCCGTTGACAGGTTATGTGGTAGACACACGAATTTTGCCGAGTCCGTCGCCTCATGAAGTAGTGCTGTACGGTACGCGTGGCCTCAATTTTGCGGTAAAGTACATTCAAAATCACAGCAAAAATAAAATACAATAAACCACACTATAGATCACACAATACCGCAGGATCGACGTATTGAGTACGCAACGCGTAGCTGAGCCCTGGCGTGGTCTAGGTAAGCGCCACTTCGAGCGTTGAGCCCACTGCCGTTGACAGGTTACGTGGTAGACACACGAATTTTGCCGAGTCCGTCACCTCATGAAGTAGTGCTGTACGGTACGCGTGGCCTCAATTTTGCGGTAAAGTACAATTAAAATTCACAGTAAAAACATAATAAAAGCAAACCACACCCCCCACCATAGATCACACCATCCCGCAAGATCGACGCCTTTTGTACGCAACGCGTAGCTGAGCCCTGGCGTCGTCCAGGTAAGCGCCACTTCGAACGTTGAGCCCACTGCCGTTGACATGTTACGTGGTAGACACTCGAATTTTGCATTCCGTCGCCGCAAAAAATTGTGCTGTACGATACGCGTGGCCTCAATTTTGCTGTACATTGTGATTCAATTCCACACTAAATAAAAAATACAATAAACCGCACTAAATATCGAACCATCCCACAAGATCGACGTCTTGCGAAGGCGACGAGCCGTGCCTTTTGCGACGTGTCACTTCTTGCGCTGAGCCTACTGCCGTTGATCGCGTGGTAGACACATACATAAAAATATACTATATTAAACATATTTTATAGGTCAAGAGCCGTGGCCAGGTGACAGTTTCCCAACCAATGGTGATGAATATAAAGACTACCCCATAGATCACACCGCCGCGCAGGATGGAACGAAGTGAGACGCACCGCATCGTGACCACCGGAGGAAAGAGGGGCTGAGTGATGACATGGAGTAAGACGGTTCCACCGCACGACACCCCATCTGCTGACCTGCATGCATGCACGCTCGCTCCCGCACCCCCACTAACCGAACACCCCCTCCAATGCCTTACCTCGTAGATAAAATAGCAGGCAGAAAACCTGTGCAACAAAGCAACATGCGGAAACCTAACACCCTCAGTAGCCCCCCCAGGCGTGACTCTAGCATTATGTATAATACCGGTGCATGAAGAAAAACAACGCCCCAGTAGTTCTCTCAGGCGTGACTACTGCTTTGAAATTCAGTAAGACGGCACACCACACGACCCCCTATCTGCTGACTTGCATACCTGCACTTTGAAATGCACAAATGAAGTATAAAATCAAGGAAAGCGCCGGCCGAGTATACGCCCCCTCCTCAACAACATTTGTATCTGTGCCATCCACGACGACCTTCAACTGCTGCTTCGAATATATCATCCAACTAAAATTACATGATCAAATAAACTCCACACTACACCCCTTACCCTTGCACTTGTACTCCTCTACTTTTCGCCATGCTGACGCACTCCGAACTGTTATGTTAGCCCGGCAAGCAGTTGAGATTAGACCCTAGACGGAGGAACACACTGGACAAAACCCCCCCTCTGGTAGTCAGACGTTAACCAGTACCATACACCGTCCCTCCCTCCATATACCACCTGTTATAGACACTCCCTTAGCGCCGACGCAACCCCCGGCACACCCGCAGGGGCTTCATTGCCCGGACCTTGACTCCAAGCTGTACAGGTGGGCGCTCCGGTTAATGGGATTCGACACAGCCATGATGTGGAGGGCGGGGACGTCACACCAACTACCTGACGTTCTATCTCGCTTTCCCCTCCCGAGGGCAACAGGCGATTCAAATCGACGACTCCTTCCCGGACGACGCAACATCCAGCAAACCCACCGACTACGTCGACCCCAGAAGCCCGGTCCTAGACGGGCAACAATTGAACGCCCTCGAAGTCCTCAAAAGAGGGACTGGTAGCCCCGGGGGAGTATCCGCGAACGACACGTTGTCAGTAGGGAAAAACCAACTAAACTAATACATGAGTGCCATCCGTGCTTAGGGCAATTGCTGCTAGCATTCCGCGGACCGTAGTCGTGCTCGAAGAGCATCCCGGATAATCTGACGAACTAACCTTGAGCGCATAGCTAGCTACCTTGCCGCTCCACGACCGGGTTGCAGGTATGGATACAGACAGCTCCGGGCTGCTAGTAAGGCGATATATCCGCCCTCGTACCCCATCCGTGCGCCTAAATCCGTCTCCGGAATCCCCCTCCCGTCCCCCTCGCCCGGCGAGCACTGCGCGTTCGTCGTCAAAACTCTGAACACTGGCAGGAGACGAACCGGCCGCCTAGGCGTCAGAGCCCGGCTCCTCTCAGGTTTCGGAGAACCCGCCACCGCCGGTGAAGGGAAACCTCCGATTACCTGACCCCGTCGAGCGCAGTCTTTCAGCGGGGGGGGAGGGGTGGGCACGCCAAAAGGAACCACTGGCGACAACGGTGATAGAGCGTGCCCTTCAGGCGCTACAAGACGTGCCTCACTTGGTCAGGATCCAGGCGGCGGACCCCTTCTTGAGCAAAGTCAGGCGAGCACTATGTAGTCAAGGAGAAGTCGCCGAGCAGAACGAGTTGAAAGATTCAGATACCAACAGATACCTGGTACCTTCTAGACGACCAGAGTCTCCAGTGGCTTGAGTTTGAACAGAACGGAGCACTGGTAAGGCGAGCAGCTGTACTAGCCATACCGAGTTGCCTTGTAGCAGACATTTCTTACTCTAGTGCCAACACGGTCACCCCGGAATCGCAAGAACCCTCTCGTTGCTAAGGGACCGGTTTCACTGACCAGGCATGTGTAGAGATACACGAGAGTACGTATTATCGCGCGGGTGTAGACGCAGGAAGAGGTCGCGTAGTCAACAGGTGGCGATGCTTCCCACCAGATTCCTAGAGCCATGGTAAGTTCTAGAAGTAAACCTACAGAAATTCCCCAACACGTCGGAGGCGGGAAACGGGTACCTACTGCTCGTTGTAGACAGAACATCTAGATTCCCCTTCGCTTAACCATTACCGTGAAAAGCACACGGAGTAGCTTGTCTGGTCGTAGACCTTTGCATGGCATGTGGGGTGCCCTCATGTATTAGCGGTGACGGTGGGGGAGAATTCACAGCGGCAGTAGTGGGACACCTATGTCGATGGTTAATATTCCCAATAGAGTTCGGGCCAGCATACCATCCCTGGGGGCAGGGGAGTGTGGAAAGAGTGGGAACATGGATGCAAGACGTGCTATCCGAACGGTGTAAGGCCTGGCCAACGAGATGGGATGAGTATGTTGCCGCCGCTTGTTGGATCAAACGCACTACGCCAGACCTGGCGCTACCCTCCGCTATGACTCCCTCCCAGCTTCTGTTCGGTCGTAGCCCTCGCACAACCCTCGATATGCTGATCCCACAGATGGATGACACAGAGACCACAGGCGGCCTCAGCAACTTCATCGAGAACCACAGGCATAACATGCGGAGGTAGCGGAAGCACTGCAAAAGATCCACGAAGAAAAGGAAGCATCCCGTCAGCGCCACAATGCCAGGATGTCACGGTCCTCGCCAAGTACAAATGTAACGGAGGGAGACCTGGTTCTGGCACGGTAGAGAGACAGCTCGCTTTCCAGACAAGGTATGGGACCGAAGTTGGTACACGAGAAATGGACAGGTCCGTGGACCGTTACCAAGGTCGTGTTTAAGGGCCTTAGCGCTGTCATAGAGATGGAGGGGAGAAAAAAACGATCCCGTACGGTCTCGGTAGCATCGCTCAAACCCTTCTACAGGCGCTCATCAGACTTGAGACACCCGATAGGGGACGAATTCGCACAAATAGCTTGGGGTGCCGACCTGGGGCTCAAAGGAGACTCGGTCGCCGCGGCCCCGATGTATACTCTAATAGACCGCAGGGAGGTGGTGAGTAAAACAGGGACAGCCCGTTGGGAATATCGGGGAAGATGCCTGGACGGGGTCTCCTCGGACTGGGTCACGGAGGCAGAATCCCTAGACAGTTTGACCCCTTTGCAGCTAGACACCTTTCACGCCCTGTGGAACTTGAACCCCCCCGACGCGGAGAAAACTCAGACGACCGCTGGCCCGAAGAAGCGTACGCTCCTCAGTAGAAGCGAAGCCCTAACCCTATATCTGATAGGAACGACAGTGACCAGATCCCACGCGGCAGATGATAAGCAGATGGACCGAGTAGGACAGGCTTATGACTTCTGCTCGCCCTACTGGCGCGTCAGGTTCCCGGACAATGACTGGGAAGAACTGTCGGTCTCGGAAATGAGGAAGGGGTAAAGCGAAGAGTTGAGGCAGACAAGTTGAACTAGTCCAAAGAGTAATGCCCCGTTGCCGTGACAGTAGCCGTGGTACAAACTATACAGCAGGAGCAGATAGTCAGTTTCGGTTAGAAAGTGGAGTATAAAAAGCCCTGGTTGGTATCTTAACTCAGTATTTACGGACCAAGGTTTTCTCTATACGAAGCTCTAGCGTACGCACCGCCCGTCTTGCCGCGTTGTTGGCTTGCGCCACCAAGCTGGGGGGGATGTTACAGCGGTGCGGTGCAACAGGGCAATGCTAAGGTAGCCGTCGAGAGGCCCGATAGACAATGGATTGATGCCGAACGAGGAGGGTTGCCGTGAAGAGGATTGCCAGGGAGGCCGACATGCGGAGCCAAGACAGGATCCATGCCGAGCTGTCAGTCGACCTAAAAAAAAAAAGGGACGATGATGAGAAATGCCCAGGGAAACACGCCTCCAGGAAGTCAAACCTCGGCCGGAAAGGAGTGCGGATGTACACACAAGTTTTTCTCTGGCCAAGAGCAGTCCAAATACTCTGAGACCCACCTTACAACCTCAACACCTGGCCTGTCGAGAAACAGAGACGAGCACAGAAGCTGGCATGGACCAGCAGTATTACAACCAGCATGTGGGAGCCAACATTGCCACAGGTCAGACCAGTGCAGTAGAGTTGCGGGTTGTAGCGGGAGCAGGCGCAGAATGGGCCCACGAAGGCCGCGAGGGTAAGTGGGACGGAGCACCACCATGGGTGGTATCGAGCTGCATGGGTTGGTATCGAGCTGCCTCCTAGCTGGCAAGTAAACACCCCTGCGCAGAGAACGCTTTTTGTATCACTACAGCTGTACATAATCCAGCTTTACACGCCGTAGTAATTCGGGTTCGATTCTCGATAGGCAGTCCGCAGGCGTATGATATTGATATGAATACTATATGCACTACAGCATGTTTCACGCTTGTTACTTCCGATATCGAGCATGTGTATTGTATAAAACATGCGAGCGAGTGCCCTCTCCCCCTTTCCCCTTCTCTTCTGGGGTCTTGTTCCAAATGGATAAATAAACTCGTACTTCGTACGTACGTATGTACGAGTGATGAATATCTGGTAACTTGATACACATACATACACGCTGGGGCGATGGGAATTCGGTGGAACCTGGTGGGACGCATAAACAAAAATCGTACTGGAAATAGAGGATATTATTTATTTTCCGAATTCGGAGAGACGAAGCGCAATAAAATAAAATGCCAAGAAGCTTGCTATCAATATCACATAATGTTACAACGAGGAGCGCCAAGCGCGAGTCGGTCGACCTACAACAGTACTTTACCTGGTATATGTTTTCATACCATCCCATCACAATTCGTAGTCAGCGAATCATTGATGCTTTTGTATCATGATCCATACATCTCATCACCATATTCGGAAAACATCGTTCATTTTCTATCATAGTCCATCCATCCCATCACAATAATCAGCGCACGTCGTCCACTTTTTAGCATGGTCTATTCATCCCATCACATAAATAGTATGCGAACTTCGTTCAATTTGTATCATGGTCCCCACATTATCCAGCAAAACTTCTTCACTTTTTATCGTGGTCCATCCATCCCATCACAATAATCAGCAAAATTTCGTTCACTTTTCATCATGGTCCACCCATCCCATTACAATAGTCAGCGAACTTCGTTCACTTTGTATCATGGTCGGTCCCATCACAATCCTCATCAAACATCGTTCACTTTGTATCGTGGTCCATCCATCACAATCGTCAGCAAACATCGTTCACTTTGTATCGTGGTCCATCCATCCCATCACAATAATCAGCAAAATTTCGTTCACTTTTCATCGTGCCCATTACAATAGTCAGCGAACTTCGTTCACTTTGTATCATGGTCGGTCCCATCACAATCCTCATCAAACATCGTTCACTTTGTATCGTGGTCCATCCATCACAATCGTCAGCAAACATCGTTCACTTTGTATCGTGGTCCATCCAGCCCATCACAATAATCAGCTAAACTTCCTTCACTTTTTATCATGGTCCATCCATCCCATCACAATGGTCAGCGAACTTCGTTCACTTTGTATCATGGTCCCATCAGCCTGTCCACAGCAGCAACGTGCGGGCCGTGTCCTAAGACATGCAGCAGGTGGCGTTGTCAGGCCCATCCTCCTACTAGAGATGAGGGCACGGAGAAGCAGGAGAAGATCTGCTGTTGTAGATGTCGGTACAACAGCGGTAGCAGTAGTAGTAGTAGTAGTAGTAGTAGTAGTAGTAGTAGTAGTAGTAGTAGTAGTAGTAGTAGTAGTAGTAGTAGTAGTAGTAGTAGTAGTAGTAGTAGTAGTAGTAGTAGTAGTAGTAGTAGTAGTAGTAGTAGTAGTAGTAGTAGTAGTAGTAGTAGTAGTAGTAGTAGTAGTAGTAGTAGTAGTAGTAGTAGTAGTAGTAGTAGTAGTAGTAGTAGTAGTAGTAGTAGTAGTAGTAGTAGTAGTAGTAGTAGTAGTAGTAGTAGTAGTAGTAGTAGTAGTAGTAGTAGTAGTAGTAGTAGTAGTATACTGGTAGCACCTGCCATAACGGTTTTGTTTTTTCGAGTTCCACCTCTTTCTTTATGGTGTATTTTGGTTGCTGGCGTATGTATGTATGTTGTGTCGGCCGCACCTAGTGCGAAGGCATGGTATTACGTAGGCTATTAATGCATCACGGTGTGTTATCTCTGTGTCGTAGTCTGTGATCACAGAGCTCGTATCTTTCTAGGGTGAAGAATCAGCATGGACACTGGGCTTGCTGGATGTCGACGAGTAGAAGAACGGTTTAATGTGAAGAACACACACACACACACACCTAACGAAACCCAACTCTACGAGTACTCGTAGGCAGAATGTACCTGCGCACAAAATACGTCGGAAGCAATCCTGTTGTTGCGGAACTGCTTGTTGGGGACCACGGTACCGACTGGTCTCTCTCGTCACTCTCACCAACTCCAACTGCGACTTCACAAACAAAAAGACAAGCAAACTGAGAACAGCGCTCGAATGCATTTCTTCGAGGGCAATAACCTAGAAAGGAAGAACCTAGCTGGTGGGAGGACGTACACTACAAGCTTCCATGCATTACGAGGCATTCTATTACAGAGGTTCACCCTGATTTTTCCGAGGCTCCTCACGCAAAGGGCTCCATACCGCACCCGATAACCGACTGCAGCAAAAACCAAATTGCACCCTGATGAACAATCTCATGGCCCAAGTATACAAAAACGTCATTTTTCGAAACAAGATTGGCATTCCGTAGATTGTTGATTTAAGAAACCCCGTCAATAAGAAACTACTTTCGCGGAAATGTGCTACCTCTATCGCAGAACGCGTCTTACCACGGTGCCGATTTTGCAATGTTCAGTCGTGGATGCCAAGCTCCCACGGATTTATGATACATAATGGATGCTTTGCCGGAAAGCTTTCTATCTAGATCATCTAAAAGTGAGCCGCTGTCATGATGAAGAGTATGTCTGGTATTTATAAACAAACTGCTTACTACGACTTGCGTGTTTTCAATCGAAGTCCAAGTAGTATCGTGTACGTGTCCCAATCATTCAGCAGTCTGTACGTATACTACTTTGGTTCCACGCTAACCATTCATTACGTCACGTTTACTTTTTGTTGCGTCGAAGTGCTGCTGTGTATTTGCGGCGAATAAAATTCAATTTATCGCTCAATAAGGACAGAGGTAATAAAAACACTCTGGTAGCAGCTAGTAATAGCAAGTATCGATATATACAATAATGCCTTGGACGGCGATTGTAAGCAGTGAATGAGCAGACACACTGCATGAGCCGGTAAGCCCTTCAATCATATACTTCATATATATCTTTGTACGTCATGTAGTGCACAAAACGTTAAATCCCAAATTCCCTGTCGGCGTACCCCCCCGAAAGCTTTACGTTCAGCTCTACTGCTACGTAGACGACAAAGGAAAGGAAGTTGAGGTTACTGAAGTATAGCGCCGGTTGACCATACAACCCCCCCCCCCCCCGTCCCCCCCGAAAGCACCTCGCGGTCTTACGCTCGAGTGTGACGTCAACGTTACCGTCTGCAAGCCGTTCCCTGCCCTAAACCACGCAGAAAATAGGAATTATCCAACACGTTTAAAGATGCTCGTTCCCGTAGGGTTCTTCAACCAACCTAAAGACACTCCCTTTGCCACCACCACACAAGTGCCGACCGCAACAAAGGGAAATCATGGAAGTCAGGGCAACAGCAGGTACACAAACACCACAGTAACATCGCCCAGTTCTAGTATATCCCATCCCAGCAACACTAGCACACGGTAGTGTACAGGGTAAGGCACGGAGGGGTGTAAGCGATAAGAATAACACCTCTTCCCAGCGTCCACGAAGAATTTGCTCATGTCCGCATATATACCCACGGCGGCAACCGGGGACAACATTAGTCAATCCTACGGCATGGAGATCATAACACAGCAGCATCTGCCGCTCTACCCCCACAAACAAACGCACACCACATTGCTAACAAACACCACGCCAGCGCCGACCGCAATCAACTAATTAAAACACAGTCCCATTCTTCGGCGTGTAGACGTCGACCACACACAGGACAACCGCTCCCAGACGTCCCCTACCGCCAAGCACACGAAACGAACAAAACGATAATCACAATGTAAGGCAGCATTCCGTGTCGATGAGGGTTGGGGCATCAACACCCCTTACACCCAACCCGACCCCCTCCCGTGTCGCCACGGCACACGCGCCGACTGCCACAGGAGAGAAGAAATGCCAGGCAAGCATACGACTTTGAGGCAAGCGCCTCATACCCCCCCCCCCGCCCGCCCCCCCCCCACCCGCCCTCTTCACACCAGCCACGACTGCAACCCAAGCATGCTCAATGACAACAACCGAAACGGCAAAATACGAAAATACCTTGGGTTTTTTGTAACGGCGCGGCCACGCACTCATCCCTCCCTCCCCTACCATCCTCTGCGGTAACCACTCCATCATAGACGGCAAAATAAGACTCCAACGTACTGCATTTTCATATGAAACAATTGCGCCACCCCCACCCCGCGTCCACGACCTACATGCGTTACGGCAAACGAGAACAAGGTCGCCGCCGAAAATGAATTCGACAACGAAGGCTACGGCATGTATTAAATGCATCAACACAATTCCTCTGCTCCCCCTGCTCGTAGCCCCCAACGATCATTGTTTCATCGTTGGCAACAACGTAATCGTTAACTGTAACAAAACTGGCAGAGGGAAGTCGTGAACGCCCTCCCGGCGTCCATAATTTCCTATGACATGAACACGACTAGTCTAGCCGCTACCTTCAAGAACGTACTCAACTAATGTTCGTTTGGATCGTTCCAGCAGCGACGGTTACAAGTTGTAGAGGGTTGCGTATATCTTCGCAGGCGTTATTATGAATTATTCCGTGTGTTCACGAGGAGAGTTTGAGCACTCCGTTCTCCGCTCCGTTCTCTGCTCCGAGCTACGAGCTAGGCTCCGCTCTCTCTCCCTCCTGTGTCCTCTAATACAACGATTATAAAGAAACCCATCAGACCACGTGGTGGTCAGGGCATCCAGGCTTGGACTCTACGAACACACTAGTACTTGAACGTTTGAGGTCTGGTACCAGACGCCCACGATGCCCTCGAAGGGATCGGCTCAAGAAGAGCGCGATTCTCCAAGTAACGTTGAAACGCTGCGACGCGAGATCGAACTGGCGATGGAGAACAGCGAGGCGTCGATGCTGAACGCCATGAGGGAAATGATGGCCGAGTTCATGAGGAACAACGGTCGATCGGAGCCAGGCAGCGCTGAAGGCAGCGTTGCTGTAGGAGAAAGTCCAGCAGAGGTAGGAACCACTGCTGTAGGGGAAAGCCCAAGAGGGGCAGTACCCACTGCTGAAGTACGAGAGACTACTGCTGCTGTTGAAGCAGGCATTGGTCGATCGGAGTCCGGCAGCGCTGAGGGTAGCGCTTCTGTAGGGGAGAGCCCACAAGGGCAGTACCCACTGCTGTAAGAGAGATTGCAGCAGAACAAGAGACAAATTTGCGTGAGGGCGCCTCGCCAGATTTGGGAGCAACTGGACGCGGAGGAACTGCGTTGCCTGTCGAGGTTGGCCCACCGAAGGGTCATCCAGACCAGCATGGGAGGATAGGAGGATGGGGTGCATACCCTGGCGGTGAGTTGGGTGGTGGATTTGATCTGCCTCTATCGCGCCATTTGGCCTTCAAACACACTCCTGTGCCATCGTTTAGTGGGCTAAAATCTGAGTTCAACCCCTGGACAAGAGACGCTCGGTATTACGCCAAAGGAGTTGGTTTCTTGTCTGCTTTCGTGTCGGATCCACCACAGTACATTCCCGTAGGGGAATTAGACACCGAAAACTCGATGCTTGTCGCTAGGGGGTTTAGCCGCGAAAGTGTGCACAGGCATACACTGGCATGAAATTTCCTGTCGACGGCCCTCAAGAGCAAGAGCGATAAAAGCATTTCGCCCCGGTGTACCGCGCCGAGGCAAGCGTGGGACGCTCTCCTTGCATGGTACGGCCCTCAGACGACGGGGGTTAAATCAGACCTCTCCCGACGCCTTGACAGTTTTATGATGGCGCCGGGGAGCAACCCGCTCGAGGAGATGGGCAGGATCGAGGAGCTTGCCGCGGAAATGCGAACAGCAGGAATGTCAGTAGACGACCACATGCTGTACACCATCTTTATTGACGCTCTGCCTGCCGAATACGAAGTGGAGGCTCAGAACCTGGCATCACGTGACAGCATCGGCCGTGATGACATCATCAAGGCTGTTTGAGAACGGCATTACCGACTTTCTGGAAACAGGAAGAAGGGGCCCAACGCTGGCCACGCAGGCCATGCGATATACGCCGCCGGCTGCGGCGGTAGCGGTGGTCGCGGGAAAGGTGGAGGAAATGGCAGAAAAAAAGGTGGACGACGGGGTCACGGACGACGCGGTAGAGGCACCAACGAGGACGGTGGTGGCTGCTGGTGGCAATGGCAGCAACGCCAAAGCCGCCAGCGGAAGTTCTTCAGTGGGCAAGTGTCATAGGTGTGGCATGAAGGGCCATCGGAGGAGCGAGTGCACGGCGAAGCTATGCAGTCGATGCCAGGGACGCGGGCACTCTGCCGATGCCTGTCCCACGTCCACGGATCGATGCAGTCGATGCAACGGGCTGGGGCGCGCTGCTGATGTCTGCCCCTCATCGAAAGAAGAGCTTTTTCCTGGCGCGAAACTCCCGGCCATGACGTCGTTGTGGGCGGAAGCGTCGCACTGGGCGTGTGACGCCTTGAACCGCACAGCAACAACAGCCAACCCGCAGAGAAAGTCGCCGCTTGAGATGTGGCATGGTAGCCCCCCCCCGGTAGTACTACTGTCCTTCCTCAAGCCTGGCTACTGCAAGGTGAAGAGGAAAAACAAGTCACAGGCGAAAGCACAAGAGTGCTTTTACCTTGGCCCTGCAAGAAACAACCCCCGAGACTCAGTACGAGCGCTGACAAAGAAACGCACTGTGCTAATCACGCGCAATGTCATCTGGCAACGCGCGTCGCTCACACCACCTGTACCTGCCGAGGCGAATGACTCCCTGTCTACGGAAAAGGGGGGGTCAGAGGCAGACGACATGATCACGTTGGATCGAGGTGGTGGAGGGGTGGTGGATGAGCTGGACGACGGTCTGGCTCACTTGAACGACCTCGACGTGACGTGGGGTTTCGACCTGGACGCGTTTATGCTGGAGCGCGCACAGCAGGCACCTGCCGCCGGCGAGGCCGGCGGCGAAACACCCGAAACGATGCGTTCGTCTCAAGGGGGCGCCGTGGGCGCCTCCTCGGTCCCGGTAGGGAGGGCCGAAACAGCCGAGACGATGGGTTCGTCTCAAGGCGGCGCCTTGGACGCCTCCTCGCTTCCGGCACGTGGGGTTTTGACCTGGACGCGTTTATGCAGGAGCGCGCACAGCAGGCACCTGCCGCCGACGAGGCCGGCGGCGAAACACTCGAGACGATGCGTTCGTCTCAAGGGGGTGCCGTGGACGCCTCCTCGGTCCTGGCAGGGAGGGCCGAAACACCCGAGACGATGGGTTCGTTTCAAGGGGGCGCCGTGGACGCCTCCTCGGTCCCAACAGGGAGGGCCGGAAACGACCCGGGCGCAGCATCAGCCTCCGACACCGTCCAAGGGAACGGTGAGGATCCCCCCGCGGTCCTGTCGGGGAGGACCGCACCCGAGCTCAGCAGCTGGAGCCGGCTCCCCCCGACAGTACGGGGCCGGACCCGGGGTCAAAGCCAACGCCTGGAGGGTGAACCTGCTGTGCACCAGGTAAGGATGGATGAAGGAGCCGCAGATGCGCTGCTTGCGGCAGCGTACGAGTCGTGGACGAAGCCTGGGAGTATGCTGGATCGTACGTCTTGGACGACGGAGGACGCAATGGCTTCGGTGGGCGGATGACCTGCTGTGGAGAACAAAGGGGAGTTGAGCGTGTGCATGCCAATTGGTTTCCCGGAAGACGTAGAACCGCCCCCACATTCCGTAGCAGGTGTAGAGCGTTCTCAATACATAGCGGCGTGGCACGAGGCCATGCAAATTGAGTTGGACGGTCACAAAACGATCGGTACGTACGAAGCCGCGACACCGCCAAAAGGGCGGAAACCTGTAGGTGCGAAATGGGTGTTTACCTACAAGACGGATAAGGATGGCTTGATAGTAAAGACAAAGGCCAGACTTGTGGCTAAGGGTTTTAGCCAGGTGCAGGATGTAAAGTATTTTCAAACGTTTGCCCCAACTCCCTCGTCAACGTCAGATAAAATTCTAGCGGCTGTTGCAAAATGAACATGGTTTAAAGACTGTTCATCTAGACGTCGCACAAGCTTTTGTTCGCGCGAAACTCGACGCCGAGATATACATGAAACTGCCCGGTGGGTGTGGTGACATGTCAGGAAAGATCGTCCGCCTAAACAGATCACTGTATGGTCTAAAGCAGCGCGGACGGCAGTGGGCCGGATTTTTTGGTAGAGACCGTGGTAGAGTACGGAATGGAGCAGTGTAGGTCTGACCCGTGTGTGTTTCGCATGGTTGTGGACGGCAAGGTAGAACTGATCGTGGCCGTTCATGTAGATGACATCGTGATCGCAGGATCGGATGAAACATGTAGAGATTTCCACGCCGCGCTAGCTATGATATTTCCCATGAATAACCTCGGCGAACTGACTTGGTACACTGGTTGTGCTTTCAAACGCGACTGGGAACTGGGGACATTGGAGATTACGCAGAAGGCGTTCATTGAGAGCAGGCTGAATCGTTTTAGTGTTAACTCATCCTCTGATATCCCCGCGACCCCCGTGTGGAACTAGGTCCAAGAGAGGAGGGCGAACTTGGAGGAGACTGGTCGTACAGGGAGGCTGTGGGCAGCTTGATGTGGCTGTCGACCATGACGAGGCCGGACATCTCGAACGCTGTGCGTGCTGTGGCGCGCCACTCCCACAACCCAACGGAGAGGCACTGGAAGGCAGTTTTGAATATAATGGCTTACCTCCACGGGACCAGGTTTATGGGATTCACTTTTGTACGGGGCTCGGGTTTGGATTTGACTGCGTATAGAGAACCCGATTATGCGGATAAGTCGAACGATAGGCGCTCGGTATCGGGGACGGTAATTACCCTAGGGGGTTCGGCCGTCAGTTGGGCTAGTAGCGCGCAGAGGTGTGTTACGTTGTCGACAGCAGAAGCAGAGTAGGTCGCCCTGGGTGAAGGGGTGAAGGAAGCTTTGTTTACGGGCGCGGTGTTGTCGTTTATCTGTCCAGAGCTAAGCGGATCATGTGTCCGGGTTTTCGAGGATAACCAGGGGGCCATAGCGTTGGCTGAAAACCCTCTTAGTTCTGCTCGGACTAAGCATATCGACGTGCGTTTTCATTTTGTCAGAGAGCGACTTCGTGCTAAGAAGATCGACATTCAGTTCGTAGCTTCGGAAGAGCAGCACGCGGATATTTTGACGAAATCCCTTGCTGCGATCCCTTTAAAGTCTCATCGTAGGTTCTTGTTGAATCTGCCTAGGGAGGGTGAGTGAGGGGTATGAGCATTATTCGATGAGTACCATGTTTGAGTGATGCGAGGAATAATTTGTCAGGTCGCCAACCCTGCGCTACTTTGAGGGGCATGGGGGAGTAGGGCACCGCTTGGCATTTTATTTTCTGGCCATGGTCATCGTTTGGAATGCGGCCGTTGTTTCAATTGCAATGGTTTGGAGTATATGTGTTATACAGGGGGTTTTGACCCGGTGGCCGGGTTTCCTCCTGCGGGACTGTCGTTGGCTGTTCTTAGGTCCTAGCAAGTCTTGAATGTCTTTTCGGTCTCGTCACTGCTGTGAAGAGCCAGGGAGAGTGTTCGTTTGGATCGTTCCAGCAGCGACGGTTACAAGTTGTAGAGGGTTGCGTATATCTTCACAGGCGTTATTATGAATTATGCCGTGTGTTCATGAGGAGAGTTTAAGCACTACGTTCTCTGCTCCGTTCTCTGCTCCGAGCTACGAGCTAGGCTCCGCTCTCTCTCCCCCTCCTCTGTCCTCTAATACAACGATTATAAAGAAACCCATCAGAGCACGTGGTGGTCAGGGCATCCAGGCTTGGACTCTACGACCGACTAATGCCAATCAAGGACGGCACAACGACGTAATCACGAACCCTCTCCAGTGTTCACGTGTAGCTTTTCACAGACTTCTCCCAGGGTCCCCGCTTTATTATAACTTAGGGGTTATAGTCCTGACTTTTCGATCCCTGAAACAATTCACGCTTGGGACATTGCCTTAATCGCTTTGAAATATAACGAACAACACATACACCAAGTCTCGGCAAAAGATATCGGTGCTTTTGGAAGTTATGGCGCCTTAAGTATGCCCCCACAGTCACGTCCAAATACCTTAGGGTTAGGGTTAGGGTTATAGTCCAGTTGTTTTCGATCCCTGAAAAACTTCACGCTTGGGAGATTGCCTTAATCACTTTCAAATATTAGGGTTAGGGTTAGGGTTAGGGTTAGAGTTAGGGTTAGGGTTAGGGTTAGGGGTTAGGGTTAGGGATCTAAGCCTATTTGCAAATAGGCCTATGGTCATTTCAAATAGGCCTACGGTCGTTTTAAATAGGCTTGAGGGCATTTGAAATAGGTTTTTGGCCCAAAAAATAAGTTTTTAAATGCACATCTCACTAAAACCAAGTCTTTTTACTCGCCTATACTAAGGGTTAGGGTTAGGGTTGGGTTAGGTGTGGTCCAATAAGACAAACACCAGAGAACGCCAAATACAACAATATTAAGACCGAGCTTGATAGCGCCCAGCAAGCAAGGAGTGGGGAGGACGAACACAAGAGACGAGACGCGCTGGAGTCAAGGCTCTGAAACGTTGGTGTCGTTAGTAGTGTGCACGGAGCACATAGTTTGTAGGCATGTGCAGCGCGGGGTCGGCGTCGCATGGTGCTGATTTCGTCCCCGCGTTTCCTCCGCCGCCCATTGTTGTGAGAGATTTCGCTCGCCCACTCGTGTGTACGGCGGTGTGTTGACGTTAGATCACTTTCATCTTTGCACTTTGCCGTTTGACAACAGGCAGAATAAACGCAAATGTGGATAACCCGAAAGTAACTCACAGATGTTGGAGGCCATTGTTGATTGAAAAACAAGACAAAGTCGTTACTGAGTGTCTAGTGTAACTACTGCTAAACTGTATAACTACTACTGTATAATACCAGCTTCACCGCACAAGGCGCAGCGAGCAAGCGCAAGTTTCGAGGAAAAAATCGATCTCACAGCCGAGACGGCGTTTTAGTTTCAGTTTTTTTCAAATGAACAGGCACAGGATGAGCACAAAAAACCCGCGGGAAAAAGAGAGAATGAATGAAAGAATTAATGAAGCCTGTGGGCTGCAGTACAGTCAGTGTGGCGCCTTTGTCAGTCAGGATGGGCCTATTCCTCTTGGGGATATTGAATGCTGGTACGCTCTACAATCGAGTCCTTATACTGTTATAGACATATCCCAACCTTGACGCTGGCACCATTTGATGTCAGCAAAGAAGCACAAGCACCAGGCATGTTTCGGACGTCACCCCCTCACAGCAGACAGATGGAAACATATCAGACAGATGAAGCAGATGAAACATATCATCTAGAGTAGAGTCTATCATGCCGCTGTGATGTGTTGCGCATGGTATTAGTAGTACAGATCCAACACAATTAAAATGAACTAGATCATGCAAATTACACAACTCCCACCCGAAAACATGAGCTAGGTCCCACACACATGACGATTGCATGTGCCCTCAAAGATCACCAGATCTGCCTATATGATATATCTGATGTGGACAACCATCCTCTTGGGGGTTGGTTTGCTTGTCCAGGTGGAGGCATGCTACGGAAGGCCTACGGCTGCTCAAAGCCCTCCTTCTCTCGGGCCCAGAGAGCTGTCTGGTGGACGCGCTCAGCCACGTGCCAGCCGTAAGGCGGTTGACGAAATACCCCAAGGGTTACGAAAGCGCCAGCAGCGGCGGTAGCGGTGGTAGCGGAGGCGTCGCCTCTAAGGGGTGGGAAGAGGTGTTGGTGGGAGGGGGGGACAACCCGCAAGCAGGGTCACGCGTTCGCACGATGGCTCGAGAGGTGAGGGAAACCGCAACGAAGACGCGTTCGCCTCGGTAAGGCACCCTTTTGGGCCGTCACTAGGGAGAACGCGGCGGAATGAAGTAAGTGGCGGTTAACCGCTTTGATAAGTGTACTTCAAGGAAAATAACGACGAAGTAAAGGGCGATTAATTCATCGCCCAAACAAACTACTGTAGTTCGGCTGACGGTTTTGCGGGAGGGAACGGTAGCAATGATGACTCGACCACTGCTCGCGTAGAAGAGCGCGATCATTCCGGCAATCGACGATCTTTTGATCACGCTTCTCGTGATACCGAAGTCCCAACGGTCCAACCCCCTCTAGAAGGACCTTAATGACGTTTTTGGGAAATACGGCTCGGACGTTCGGTTGGAGTCTGGTTGCATTTCCCTTGCGGAAGCTCTGCTAGGTTGGATGTTCTGCTTTGTTGTCTGTGGCTGCCAGGCGGTGGATTTGGGGTAGGTCTACGACGGCTGAAAATGTAGGTGGGAGTCTCCCTTACGCTCCGCTATGTGGGTATTGCTGGTGTCCTACTTTCGTAACATCAACGTTTTCACGGTTCGCAGCGATCAGTCCAAACAGGAGGCAAGCACATACTGGTACCTGGCGGCGTATGACGCTATTGTAGTGCATGGAGCCCGATCGCACGACACGACACGGCACGTGCTTACGCTCACAGTGCGAACGGTGGTTGCGCTATGCGTGGTACCGCAGGTGGCCTTGGCGGCACAATCAGCTGCAAGAAACGCCTACAGTAAGTGATTGCGCGCCTGACATTACCGTCATCGTCTATCGATGGTCTTCTTGCGTGCGTCAGGTGGTGTGTCTCATGATGGACGTCAAGAGGCTGACGCTGCGTCGCGAGGCGCTCGTGGTCTTGAAGCAGAAGAAAAGCGAGAAGAATGCCTCCACAGACCAAAATGGAAAACCCGAGAAGATCAATCTCCGCAGTCGGTGAGGCTTTACCCCCCACAGCAGCCCAGCACTCCAATGTGTTTGCTGGAATGATCCGCTATGCATGAATTTCTCTCCGGCGGGAAACACGCTCTGCAACAACCGAAAGTAATCATCACGGTGGGTTAACTGTCGCCTCTGCATCAATCCAGCAATGTGCTCTATCGGCGACTTTTCTTGCGCTAATATTGTTATGTCTTCATGTTCCCTTTACATCTACTGTATATACCCTCGTATTTCAGGAAGGTTGTTGCTCTTTCTAGTCCGCAGGGAAAGCAGGGCTTTGCCACTGTACTTCTCTTTTTTGTCTGTTCCTTTGTGATTCTCCTTTGGTAGATCCGTGCAACGGTTGAAATATGGCCATACATGGTAAGATTTATCGAACCGGAAACGCGGTGTTTCAAGTTTAATGAAACAATATTGCTCTCAAGAAACAGCTGGAGATATTCTCGTCCAGCCTCTGTGGAACAAGGGGAAAATATGGCTGATAGTTTCTTCACATTGATTTCACACGGCTGCTGCAGGCGGCGCCATTTGTTTTTTCTCGTTGTCAACGGTCAACACGCTGGCAAATAATCAGCTCGTGTGGAGATACCCTTCGATCCCAACGTAGACTCTACCCACGACTAACGCGATTGGAGTCCGGCAAGGCCAACTACTGTAGTGTAGATGAAAGCCTCAATGATATCAGGCAGATCCTTGATTTAGGGGGCGAGAGCTTGCCGCCGGCATCCTACCCTCTTCTCCATAACCTGAAAAAAAGAACCCTACATTTTTTTACCATCCGAGAGGGATCGACAATTTATGTCAACTGCCTACTGCACACCAGCCGCCCATTATATTTTATCATACACATGGCGAGCGCCCGCCACGTGTCACGGGCAATTGTGTGAACATGGTGACCCTAGGGTGGGTCGGAGTCCCCTACGAGCGCGTCTCATTCAGAGTTCATGACGCTGTCGAAGGCTTTTTTTTTTCGTCGATTGATATCTGTGGAGGACTCGGAATCTCGCCGCTTCGAACTAAACTTTTTTTGCTGAGTTTTCCTCAAGGCGATCTTTGCCCAACATCTGCCCCATCGTTGTTTTTTTCAGTTTTGTTTTCCCGCAGTTGGGAACTTTTGGTTTGGAGAATTGTGCTCATAGCAAGCAAACGGTGCTGAAATGTTTTGGCGGCTACATTGAAAACTCGAAATTTTGATGGAAGTGTTGCGTTTCCACTGTCATCGATCTAAACCTGTAAAACCCACTGCAAGCTCCCGGGTGGTAAAAATGAGAGGCCAAATGTTATGTACATGGACCTTTGGAATACAGGGGCAGCAGACCCGTCAATCATGGGATGCTACATGCTAACCATCAAGCTGCATGACGTGAATCCCTAGCATCACTAGGCACCTAAATTTACGACCTGAAGAAATTCGACATGCATTCAGTACTCGTACGGCTGTTGCGCCATTAGAGCCCACTTGCCGTTCGCTTCGAAAGTTCGCTTCCCGTCCTAACGTTTTTTTTTCCCGGAAACCTTGAACGTGAAACCGCTGCCCCTGTCATATACCCTGGTATAGGTTTATGCCAGACGTCCACACACTCCATGACCTGCTGGGGCATAGTTCACCCGGAGGGCTGCTGCCGGGCGGGGCGGGAGGTTTCGACGGCAGCAACGATGGCGACTCTCTGCCTACTGGCCAATTGGTTTTGGGGAGGCCTCTTTCCATCGGGGCAGAGAGCGGTTAGCTTTCGTGACAGCATCCACCTGAACTCTTGTAGAGCTGCCCGCACATTTGTCGTGGGATATACTTCCACTGCTCAGGCATACAGATTATCTGCAGATCATTCAGACTTGATCTCGATCATTCAGGGGAGATGAGTATCTGCTCTCTATAATCTAGCTCATGTTACCAGGTGGCAGCCGCATAGATCTGCAGGATCTTCGATACGTTTCCTGAGTTGGATCTGTACTGTACAGATCCTGCACAACATGTCATAACGACAGGTTACGATCTAGATGATCTGTAAATGATCTATCTGTAGATGGTATGTCTGTATAATTATATATACTGTAGATGATCTGGAAATAAATAATCGATCTGTAGATGATCTATCTGTAGATGATCTATCTGTAGGTGATCTATCTGTAGACGATCTATCTGTAGATGATCAATATGTAAATGATTTGGTCCGATATGGGGAATTTTCGCAGTTCTGACGGTATTAGTTGGCGTTATTCTAATCAGGTCTATATACATGGCTGCAGTTACGTGTGTACTACCCCCCCCCCCCCTTCCCCCTCTCGCTTATTGACCACTGCTGAAAGGCCTCGTGTGCTGAACCAAAATACAAGCGTCGTGTCTATTGTGAAGGTCGGCCGCTCCCAGACTCCTTCCAGCTGCTACGGTATTTACCCTAACCCTTTAGATTGATGGTAGAGGCGTTGTTTGTGGTTGATACCTCTACGTTCTCGCCCCACATGTCGAGGCAGCTCTTTTGTTCGTGTCAATATTGGTGCAGTACACTTCTACCGGTATATGTGAAACACGTATGATTGAGCTATTAGTAGCGTTGCCAGCGGTCTTCATTGCAGGGGTCGGCCCCTTTTGCTCACGGTGATATCGACTGTTTGTTTTAACATGCATGAGGGAAGAAAGGGTTGCAGTCTTGTCACGATTAAAATGCAATGCACGATCCGTACCGGGAGGGGAGGGGTGTGATGCCATCAGTATCATGCTAAGAGCCTATCAATACTGCGTGACCCCGGGTCTGAGCTATTAATACTACTATTAATAGGATGGAAAGAGAGGGGGGGCGGGGGTGTGTGTGCTCCTTAGACATATATAAAACTCAAGAGAGGGCGATATTTTGAATCTTCACGTCAAATTCAATATCGCGATTTCCGTGTGGGCAAATCCCTCGATATAAAACTCAATATCGCCTTTTTTGCCAGAAGCACCTGAGATATAAAACTCGGGTGTATTATGAAGAGTCTGATTAATTAGGTTACAGTCCCGTCACCCTCCAGCAAGTCAAGCACGTATGTACATCACATGGGCTAGAGGACGTGGCTGCTGCTGCTGCTGCTGTGGTAGGTAGAGCTCACACCAGAACCCATGTTATCGGCGATGGCGCCGACATGAAGTGGCTGCCAAGCGGCTCCTCCTCCTGTCCGGGCATCCGGCGCGCCGACCGCTACCCGCTTGTTGCCGGATAGGGTGGGTGGCACGGCTTGTTGGGGGCATGGATTTGGGGCGACTCCATCGTCGAGACGCCTAGCCGGAACACTGGATTCTGGACTGGTGTCGCTAAACCCGGGCATCCCGGGCATCCGCCCGTCCCCGACCACGAGAGAACCTGTCTGCCCTATGCATTCAACCAAGTCGTCGCGTCCACCGCCGCTGTTGTTGCTCATGGCGGCGTCGTGATGATCGGATGACCGAGTACAGGAGACAGGCTATGTCTGAGGTGTGTCCAATCTTGTCTACGAAATTCGGCTCTACCAACAAAAAAGAGAACACAAATATATGCTTGGGGTAAAAATACCCCAAGCATATATTTGTGTGTTGCGGACCACGTATAGCGAAAATATCGCCTACACCCGACGTCCGTATAAAACGCGTCAGGCACATAATTTGGCTCTAAAGGTCAAATATCGCGATATTCTCGAGTTTTAGTTTTATATGTGTCTATTATCATGCATGGCCGCAGTCGTATGACCATAGACCCTCGCATCCCTACAATGCCGGGACGGAGCGCGTCGGGTTTTCACCGACCAGGCAGACATTGCTTGCACCAAGCGCGAAGGGCCGTGAGGTGTTGGGCGAGTGGCATGAAGGGTGCGCTTCATCCTACTAAGCACCGCTTTTGAAGAGGATTTTCTTGCGTATGGATGACAGCATCAATTAATTGATTTATTTCTGGTGTGGCCACTTCCAGAGACAGAAATGGGTTTACTATGTAACTGCCTCATGGGTGTCATACCATATACACACTACGTGATACGATCACCCCCCTTGTGCGGAGGGAAGGTTCTCCCCGCACTACAATGATCTGACTTGACCGCCAGCCGTGGTAACCGCCAAAAAAAAAAAAAACGGTACCCTGACTGTCTAGCTCACGCAGTGAGAGGCGTGTTTTACAGCGTCGTCGCCAACCGACGCCAACCCAACCTATAAATACCAGGTATATAATAGGGGGGGGGGGTAAGAGCCTACTGTGTGACCCCGGATCTGAGCTATTAATACTACTATTAATATTAACAGGATGGAGAGAGAAAAGGAGAGGCGAAGATAATGAATGGGGTGGACAAGAAAAAAAAAATGAAAAAAAAAAAACATCAAGCCCTTGCCTTAAGCGTAACTGCACACCCTGGCCTAACGCTGACCTCTAGCCATACCGTAAAACAGTACTAGTAGAGCACACAGCATGGGCATGGGGCGTGTGGGTGGAGTGGTACGAAGAGAGTGCGAAGACCGCGATGGGAGAAGTGAGGCAGCGAGTCCGGCGATACAGAGTAATCAGGCTCCCGTTAGAGCAAGCCCTTGTTTGTCACAATCCCTGGTCTCCGTGTTTTTCCTGTGCAGACAAGAAAACTTTAATAACCTCCTTCGCTCCCCGCGGCTGTCCATGTTTATTTCCCTTCCTGTTCATCCCGTTTTCTTCCCCATCTTGATCTCCATCTTAGAATCTATATATTACGGGGGTCCATAGTTAATAGGACCTATGGTATACATAGAAACCTATATATTTTCTTTTTTTTATTAACAATATTTGGTCCTATTTACTATGGTCCCCCGTAATAGCAGTAGGCCCTTTGAGTCCAAACTTTCGACGGGCTATACGACATCTGTCACCGTTTGTGTAGACAGACGCCTGCTCAGATGCGCGGTAGGAATCTGCCCTGACCCCTCGGAGTAACTATTACGGGGGACCATAGTAAATGGGACCAAATTTAGTTAGTAAAATAGGGAAATATATAGGTTTTTATGTGTACCGTAGGTGCTATTTACGATGGCCCTCCATAATAGTTGTGTTCGTTTTCGTAGGGGAAGTCCTAACTACGGCATACCTCGTGTAAATTTAACCTTTTGTATGTAGCGTATCGCCCCCGATGAGAGAGCAGCAAATATTTCCAGCGCGTTAACACGTTGAGGAACGGCACAGGGAATTTAGAAGACGACATATAGATACATATAGAATCCTTCGCGACGACTGAGAGCGAAGCATTCGCTGCCGATTCCGAACATTTCGTGTTGAATATAGGCTGGATTCCAGACGCCTTCGCTTTCATGGCTTTGCGCTTGCTTTTTCGACCGCTTTCCTCGAGGGTCGCGCTCGCCGTGCTCCGACGGGTGTTCTCCCGTGAGTGCATCTCGAACTATCGCGCCACCGACGAGCGGCGCGACCCCGAACTCGAAGGATCTTTGCTGAGGGGAGGAGACACGGAGGTTCTATTTTATTCGGTTCTGGAGATTTGTTTCGCTGTTGTTGCTCCGCCAAGAGCTTCTTGTGACAGCCTCGCTCTCAAGTCTTTTCCGAGTTCGATCTCTCGGCCTTGCTGGGTGCTACCGCTTGCCCCGAACTCGAAGATAAGAATCTTTGCTGGGGCGAGGAGACACGGAAGTTTTATTTGTTGCTGTTGCTACGCGAAGAGCTTATTGTGACAGACTCGATCTTAGTTTTGTTCTCGCCGACGTTCGATATCTCGGCCTTGCTGATGCTACCGCTCCTTGCTTTGCGGGCCACCAGTTTTTTTTTTGGTACGCTTTGACAGTCCCGTATTCGTATTCGAGATTTATACTCGAATCTTAAAGTTCCAGAGTCCATTTGTTCGAAATAATTCTGTTTGGCACGCGTGGACAGTCGTGTATTCAAGATCGTAGCGATTCAAGGGTTCATTTAATGGGAGGTACGCGTTGACAGTCCCGCCGTACTCGTATTCGACATCTAAAATATCCAAGGGTCAAATTGGGAGGATTTTTTATTGGTACGCGTTCACAGTCAGCTCTGCGTGTGACGTCCCTTTTATAGCCGGTACCAGCAATATCGGTGTCGATTGACCGTTGTGCGCTGAGATGATTTTCGTTTTTGTTCGCCCAACCACCACGAAGAAAAAAATTGAACAGCAGCCGACATCATTTGTTTCGTTGGAGACCAACAAGCTCAGAAGAATTTCAGGAGACCAAGAATTAGAAAATAGGGAAAAACCTTCGTATGGAATATAAAAAGGTAGGATGAGCAGCAGCAACAGAGAGCGCAGCAGCGAGAGAGAGGAGGAGATAGAAGGTAGCGATCCATCTCCTCCGACAGCCTCGCCACCCTCGCTACCTCTGTCCACCTCCGCCCCTCCTCGGCTGCCAGCGCCGCTAGTGCGTTCCTCTGCCTCCGCGTGCAGCCGGTGTTGACGCTCCCCGGAAAGTTTGCTGCCGTGACAAGTCGCAGCCGCTCCTCGGTTTCCAGTGAGAATTTTCGCTCCTCGGCTGGACTCTCGGCCGATTGGCGAGCTTCGGTCTCAGCAGCACATTTGGCCACAGCCTCGTCGCGTGCACGGGCAGCACCGTCATGGCGTCGCTCCAACGCACGATAGTCGCGGCTCTCCGCTATGTTCTCGGCGCGCTTGTCTCTCGCCGCTTGTCCAATTGTTTTCCCCGTGCGGGCGAAGGGCTCCTCGTGCTCTTTTTTCAAGGCCTCTTCTTGTAGTTCTTTCTTGTTTTTCTTCTTGTGTCGTGTGGTGGTTCCCATTGCATGATGTTTATAAAAAACTAGTCTTTATTGAAGGGCTGGTACTCTTTACTCAAGTGTACGATTGTAATAATTTTTGGTTATGCGTGTGCGGCATACCACGAACCAGGTTTCTGTAGCCTCGGTTCTTCATATGACCAGTCGATGCGCTCTACAGCCGGGTACATTATGCCGAAATACGCTTAAAATCACACCTATCGCTGTTTTTGACATCAGCATCAAACAGGAAAACATGCCGGTCGCTAAATTTGTTTAGAGCATATGTTTGGGTACGTCTGGTCACACTATGGACGGTCAATTCGTGACGAATCAGGAGTTGAAAGCGATGCAATGCTGACCTTCCGGCAATCTATATTCAAGTAGTTTTGGAGCGCCACAGTTCGGAATTGCTGACAATCACCCAGTCTGCTGGTTGGTACGTTTGTGAAAAAAAAACATAATAATATTCACCATGTCACCGATTTCTGGTCGATACGAACCTCACGGGCAGAGCTAACAGTCCCGCCGTACTCGTAGTCGAGATGTAAAAGATCCAAGGGTCAATTTGTTTGGAATATATTTTATTGGTACACGTGGACAGTCGTGTATACAGGATCTGAACGATTTACTGGTGAATTTTGTTCGGAGATTGCTTTTTTGGTACGCGTTGACAGTCCCGTACCGACAAAATGCATCGGAGGAAAGCATACACGTGGTCGTACATGCTCGGACTCTTTGTACCTCTGTAAGGTCTGACCTCTGCAGGCGCACTGAGATACGAATACTACAGTATAAAACTACACAGCGGCAGTAAAGTAGCTCAGAGGTCTTCTACTTCGAATATGTACAAAGCAAAACCACATATCCGTAACAAGCGCGCCCGATGAGCGTGTCTGACGCATCACGCAGCTTCCACTGTTGATGAGTTTCAATCACTCAATCGGTCGTACTCAGCAGACGTTTTTCACTTTGAAGAAAGTAATGTCCAGATGCCAGGTATTCTCAGTTTGTAAAACTGAGTCTCAGCTGCGGTAATTGTAATATTGTCTGTCTGTCTGTCTGTCTGTCTTTCTGTGTCTGTCTGTCTGTCCGCAAGGCTTATATTTTCGAACACTTTCCAATGGCCGATATATAAGCTCGTTACAATTGATATTCGTACGACGTTTTCGACCCTTACGGACCTTATATACTGAAACATACCATACCACCAGGCAAATTCAGCCATATAATACATCCACGACATCGTACCATGGTACCATACCACAAACGTACCATACCATATACTGTGTTTTTTCCCGTACCATACCGTCAACACATACCATACCACATACGGTGGTTTCCCCATATCCCCATGTACCATACCACCAATATCCCATATTCCCATATACCACACCACCAACATATCCCATATCCCATATTCCCATATACCATACCAACATATCCTATGTCCCATACCGAGTTGGGGAGACGGCTATACACCAGACCAGGTGTCTGCTACTGCTGCAGTGCCGTCTTGTTGTGCAAGGGTGGTGATGAATACAAGAGTTAGTTGGCTCAGACGCCCATACCGAGTTGGGGAGACGTCTATACACCAGACCAGGTGCCTGCTACTGTTGTAGTGCTGTCTTGTTGTGCAAGGGTGGCGATGAATACAAGAGTAAGAGTTGACTCGGACGCTTGGGTCCCACGCTCAGTGCAGCGCATTGGCCGCTGGTGTGCACGAAATAGATGAAAAACATTAGCTACGAGTACTACTACTGCTGCATCCGTCTCGAATGGCAAAAAATGGACGTTTTGTCAGGTTTGGGAGGATACCGTAGGACGCCACCGGCAAGCTCTTGCCCCCTAGAGCATGCATCCACCTCAATTCTTCGAGCCCGTCTCTATACTAGTTGATATTGCCCGCCACCGCGCGGGTTGTCTGTGGGCTGAGTCTCTGTCGAGGTCGAGCGTCTATCGTGTATCGTGGCACGTGCTGAAATAATACTTTTTTGGTGTACTCCGCGTTTCCATTCGCATAGTATATTAGGAGGAGGTATTCTACAGTACAACAACAGGAGTGGGTTACTTTTTGTGCCACAGCAAAATTATCTACGAGTATTACTGTGTCTCGAATGCCAAAAAATTGCATACTATCGCAAGTCTTTTACAGCAGCGAAAGGCAAAAAATGGGCTTTTTTTTCAGGTTTGGGGGGATACCGTAGGACGTCGCCGGCAGCAGTGGATTACTTTCTACTTTTCGCCTTTATTTGTTTGCGATCGTCATCGTATGTTTCCGTACTCGCATATAATACAATGAATGACCCGCCAGTTGAAAATACATGTCAACCTGTCGAATGTGTAACAACCCACAAAATGTTTTTCATTGGCCAACAAAGCGTCGTCACTCGCATACTATAGCGGCAGTAGAGCCCGAAAACTACTACTACTAAAAAAAATGCATACGAACTATCGTCGGTCTTTTATAACAACAGCGGTTAGTTGATTACTTTCTACTTTTCGCCTTTACTTGTATTTTGCGATCCTCGTCGTTTTTTTTTTTTCGGTACTCGCAAAAAGAATAATGACCCAAAATTGCATACTACTATCGTAGGTCTTTTACAACAGCAGTTAGTTGATTACTTCTACTTTTCGCCTTTATTTGTATTTTGCGATCCTCATCGTATGTTTCGGTACTGGCAAAAAATAATAACCCAAGAGAGCGTCGTCAGCTTTCTGATTGATTGTTGGAGATCTCTCCCCGTTCAGGTTTCGTTTTTCATTGGCCAACAGTCTTGTATTTAGCCCCGCAACCCCAATTACACCTCAATGATATCGATCCCATTGCTGTGGTACTGGTGCGGGTGCTCTTTCCGTCTTCGTGTGCTGCTGCTGGATATATGTCCCCGCCGAGTACCATAACAAGTGATACCGTTAGTCAACAAGTAGACGCTCTGCCTGAGCCAAACACAGCACTCTGGGGTTCCGTCCGTTCTGGTCCCGACTGGCCTCTCCCGTCACTCGCAATAACTCCGCCTGCGACTTTACAAAACAAGAGACAAGCAAACTGAGAACAGCGCTCGAATGCATTTCATCGAGGGCAATAACAATCTACAAAAGAAATGGGAAATACGGTCCCGTTTTACAGATACGATCCTTCGCACCAGGTGTAAGATAAGATGTTCGCCTTACAATTTTCTGGTGAAAAACGCGTCAAGTTGTTTCGGCGAGCACTATCATGATTGAGTATTTCATAGTGCGATATTGCGCGTACAGTACGCGTCCCGTACTCGCAGCAATTTGGGCGAATACTGCAAGTTGTTGTCTGCTGCGATGCTGCTACGGCTGCTGCTGTTGTGCTGTTTGCTGCTGGTGTTGCGGCTGCGGCTACACAGCAGTAGCAGCAGTAGCAGCAGCAGCAGCAACCAACCTCAGCAACAGCGATGCCTGCTACTACTACTCTGCTGCTGGTGCTGATTTTTGCTGTTGTGCTGCTGATGCTATCGCTTTCATGTGAGGGAGAGGCCATCTCTCCTGCAGTGCACAAGCGCCGTTGGCAGTAGATACAGGTCGCCGTAGATAGGAGTGATACTTCGGCGTGGGTATTGGGTTAGTGGCAGCTGGGGTGATAAAGGGCAGCATGCGGTACTATAGTTCACAAAATCCATGTAGTCTAGTTCTGAGGAATATGAGAAACCTCTCAGAACTGAGCTGATTTTTGCCCCCTCCAGGAACTGAGATCAAAAGTATCGATGATTTCCTGGCCCACCATACGTAGACGGTTCTGATTTTTGGGCTTTTGAGATCGCTAAAAAAGACCGAAATAAAGTTGCAGAATTTTGCCACAAAGGTTGGTCTATAATGCGAGGGACAGAATCAGAAACTGAGAACTGAAGCTCGGCTTTGCATTTTTCCTGCACCACTTGACATTGACCTGTGATGATCCTGTTCGTATTAAGATGGAGTGATGTATTTATGTTAACTTGCTTGAAAGTAATCACACATTGGCACTGAGTAAATTTCCCTATCCGGAGCATGGGTGCACCCATGCGGAGACCTTGTATATATATCGTGGTGTAGTTTTCGTTGAAATCTCATTAGCCTACTTTTTGGGGGGTTCGGCGACAACCTGCGTTGTATGGAGCCCTTTGCAGGTAGTAGTGCCACAAACGTACGTTTTGCTTCGCGTGGGTTGTATTCTATTTAGCGTGTTCTACTGTAGTTCACCAGGTATTTGTTTATTCCCCGTTGCAGCCCAGTCTGTGTCAGTCTGTCAGTCTGTATTCTGCCCCTGGGTCACGTCATGCACCACGCGATGATCGTCTTCCCCCCGTGACCGTCTGTCACTTGCTGGGTCCAGCCTTCCCGTTGGATGCCGACCCACCGTAATTTGTGTGCCTGCACGTTCCTGTCTACGAAAAGCTATGGGGACTGGTCTTGTTTTTCGAGTCCAGCTTTCCTGAAGGTCTACTAGTGCGGCCGCTGTCTTCTCTCGCTAGAGAGATACAACGCTACATGTGGAAAAACGTAAGACGACGCTGCTTGGGGTAAATGTAGAATACGGAATACATGTGTATGCAACACAACGGCAAAAAACAGCTTAAATACTGGTACCTTCAACCACGCTAGACATTCTTGCGACGCAAAACGGTGCAAACTCTGACAATCTAAGGGGACCAACCAAACCCATGTATGCAAACATCTACCAGGTGTCATCCACCAGGTATTTGGTAATACGGGGGACCATAGTAAATAGGACCAAATAATGTTAGTCAAAATACGTAAATATATAGGTTTTTATGTATACCATAGGTCCTATTAACTATGGACCCCCGTAATAGTGGATACTACAACACGTGCAGCGTCGTATGTTGCTTCAAAAAAATTTTATAAATATATCCAGGGGAGCCGCTGGCCTATATCTTTGACAAGGAATTACATATAGAATACGCGCGTTCGGTTTGTCACAATACTTCTAAAATTCGATAAAAATGGAATATAGACGAGACGCATCACGGAGCTTGCAAAGCTGAGTATCAACTATTTAATCAGTGGAACTCACAGCTGACGTATTTCAAAATTTATAAAATATAAACACACAGATTGTTTCTTCCTCATTTACGGGATGTATATCCTGCATGAGGCCATCTATAACCCATGGAACGCGCCACCGAAATATCGCACCCAGCTTGGACAATGATGAGTTTGGACTACATCCTCGATCTCACAAGGGGTTGTTTTTTATTTTTACAAACAGCAAAGCTACAGAGCCCGCCATCTTCCCGGAGTCCGACTACGCCAGGAAAACTAGCAACTGAAATAGATGAACGTGAATTAATACTTAATGAAAGACTGATTGGATTATGAGTTGATAAATAGTCAATCGAATCATCTGAATCATCACCTCGGCAACATCCGTGTGATCCCCGTCGTGCTCCCCGTCCTGTCCCGACGTGTGTCAGAAACCGGATCACAGAGCGGGCTGCAAGGCTTGGGGGATGAGGTTGACGGTCAAGCGTGGCCAGACTGGGCCGCCAGCCTTTCCAGAATCACGGGGGAGGATGGCGGTGGCGACGGTGGCGGTGGAATGGCGGAGGAAGACAGCAGCGACGACGAGAGGAGGTAAAATGCAGGCGTGGTTATGTTGGGCCGGTTGGCGTAAAGCGGGTGGATCATATCGGTGAAGGTTTGCTTTCCTTAGCAGTTACGACTGCTTTGATGGTAGGAACGTGTTTAGGCGAGTTATGGCTGGCGAAGGACGGCTGTATCGAGGAAGGCGTTTTGCGGAAAAGGGGCGTTTGTAGTTTTGCCATCAGGATCAGGTGTGCGGGGCGCTCGAATCGGTGTTTTCGGAGGTGCTGGTATCGGGACATAACGAAGTAACATCGCGGGAACTGCTGTGCACCTTGACTCTGAGGCGGTGACAGCAGCGGCATTTTGTCCGCATTTTTGCCTGTGTACGCACCGTTTGTCGCGGGTTTGATTGATACTATGCATGCTTTCATACATTTCATACCTTTTGCTACAACAGGGGTATTGCTACGACAACATGGCAATGTGTCAACAGTTACAGTCCTGCAGGAAGGCAGAGTCAAATATTTTTCAGCGGCAATTTGGCGGTGGCGGTATGTAATCATAGCAAACGGGGTGTCCACATTTACACTCATGCAGGGAGGTGGAGGTGGAGTGTTTTTTTTAGCGGCAATGCGTATCATTTGTGGCGGTGGTGCGAGCACAGGTTGGGTTTCGGGCGCGCTCGATCGCATTTGTGCGATTCTTTTTGTTTTACCTTTCCTCACAAATATAATTTTTCGGTCGAGGTTTCTCTACTATATTTATCTCATGCTTTGCGTTGGTGAAACCGTCAAACACAGCGGTAGACAATAATACGTACGTTGTTAACAGGAGCACAGGCACCCTCGTCGTGCTACAAACAGGAAGTGGCCACCACAATAGCATACCGAAAAAATCACAGGAGCCCAAGAGTCGCTTCGATCGAGCTGAAGCCACACCAACCCCGTTGCCCCGCCTGCTTTTGTGGCCTCAGGGTTTCCAGGCCTTTGTAGATAGGCCGTCGCCGCCGCCACTGCCACCGTCTTTGGTTGGCCGTGAGCACGTTCCGAGCCCGCCAGCACCAGACTATCTGACGGATTACCTCACCGACCCGGTGACAGAGTCGGTGCTGGCGTCTACGAAGCCGGCTACTTGGAATAGTACCCACGTTCCACCTCAAGGTAAGCACTTGACTGTCACTTGCTCGTATTTGCAAGAGACTCCTCCCTGCGGCTCTATGCATATGGCGACCGTGCGTACGTACGTCTCTTTCCAGCGCCTTTTCGTTTTAGAGCGTTGGTGCATGTGCAAGAACCGGCGGTCTGTCGAGGGTGACTTACCGGAGCCTTACGTACGAAAAGTGTTATTTTCAGGTACCTGGTAAATATGACTTGTCATTGTTTCGTATTTACTCCGAAGCATAACGTCAGCGGCAAGTGAAGATTGTCCTTATTACAGTGAGAATAGATCACTCTGGCTGAATGGCGCTGTGAGGGAACCTGCTGCCGCGTGGTGCCAAATGTAAATATGTTATTATAGAAGATGCTGTGCAGTGCAATCAATGTCCACCTCCGACACCCTGAATCTCCGCGTAACGTTCGAGTGGAACGCGCTGACCTCTCGCTTGAGAAGCATCCTGGCTTCCATAGCCCATGCGACAACAGGCGTACGGCGTACGGTTTTGTTGGTGGGGTGACGGCGTTGTCCTGCTACGTTCGATTTGAGTCCGCATTTCGCTTTGGAGTACTTGAATTGTATGGTACGCCCCGTGTTTCCGCTACAGCGTTGCGCTCTGTTTATTGTAGACTACGTCTGGCTCTGCTGCGCTGTGTTGTCATGATTGTGCCGACTGAAAGCCACAGGCGATAGCAGATTACGTTCGTTAAACCTTGTCCCGAATATTATTTCGGCCTGTGGTCAGGCTGAGCCCATTTTTGCTTCCCGGGAACTGTACTGTAGCAAACGTTCGAATTAAAGACTGCGAAAGGAAAAACCCAAAGAACCGTAACTCCTGCCCCTAGCCTATTCCTCAGATGACAGGAGAACAGCTGCTCTTGTGCAATGATCATGTACCAGAAATATGTTTTAGTTTTCAGCCCTCTGTGCTGCCATCGACCCCTCCGCTCTTGCTACAGCAGTTGCTTTGACGTTGATATCTTGCCCAGAGTTGTACGCTAAAGGCTGTCGTAAATTATTTTCTATCCACGACCACAGGTGTAGACGTTGGGCCTGCTCGCGGCATCGACGTCAAGAGCAGCCGTGGATGAGTATATCTGAAATGACCGTACCCTGACCTAGCCCTTATAACTGCGGTGAAGAGTTCACGCTAAATATTTTACGGAAAACGCCGAACAACTGTACGCGTGCTGCTGACCTACTCAGTTTATGCAAAATGTTTCACACGTATTCATTGACCCGAATGTATAGATCTTATTCTGCTAGTTCGAGATGCTGGGCAGGATCTTTTTGCTGCCCTACATATTCAATCCAGGAAACATGCCGCAGAGTGTACGGGTCCCACCCGGCAGCATGAGCTAGATTATACAAATCATACAGATCAGCAACACTGTACATCTGCCCTGAAATATCTACATCATTGAAGCGGAAATCGATGATCTGGTCGATATGTGCAATGCTTCGTGAGAGCCTTGCACGCCGTTCTGCGCTACTCATTGGCCGAAATACCCGCGGCATTCGTCCTGGTCGGTTTCCTAAACAGGTGGTATGGCTCTGGACGATGATAACGGGTTCCTTATCTACACGAAACCCTCGACCTCTTCGACACAGCCGCCGCCTCCTCCACCACCTCCGCCTCCGCCTCCTTCGGCGCAACCGTCCCCACCACAGCCCCCTCCCGGCTCGGCCACGCGGTGGGACTTTGTTCCCAGCGTTTCTCCAACCTTCTCTTCCTCAGTGGTGCCAGATCATCATGAGGTGACAGTCCCTCAATTTGGACGGGTTTGGTGGGCATTGAAATGACGTTTGTGTTTGGCACGCGTTGCATACGCGCCTATGTTCTGCCACTGTCGATATTATAGATAGGTTTCGACGAATCTTAGCAGGCGCAAAGGTATTGAGAGGAGGATTGCAGGTGCGTTTAGGGCACATGCAGAATACATCTGTTTTGCTCTTGTTTTTGTCCATGTTGAGTTACTGCGTTGCCACGTTTGGTGTAAGATCATTGTAACAGTAGCACTGCGGCACACACCAGTCCAACGTTGTGTTACGTACTTGAAGGCTGAAATGACCACGAACTTGGCGATCAGAGCCTACTGTGACTGTTTTGTCTCTGGATCGATATCACACGTCCTTTCTCTCGATATCCTTGCAGAAGGCTCTTCGCTATGAAGCGCTGGACAACAGCAGCCCTTCTGCCCGGCAGCAATCCCAACCGCCACCGCCGCCGCCTCCTCCACCTCGGGCAACCTCTTCCGAAACCCGCGCCAGCTCCTCTCCATACCCGATGCCAGCACCAGCTTCATCGACGAATCCAACGTCAGCGTCTTTGAAGCCGAGTCACCTCTTTGGAGCGCGTCGCACGCCTGCCGTTGCGATACCTGTCCGTAGCAGCCCTGTCGAAACCGGTTCTCAAAGGCAGGAGTAGCACGGGAGGCGAAGTGAAGGGGGGTAGCGGGGGCATCCGCACAGGTGGCGCTAGAGGGTCCGTGGGTGGCCTCGTGGGCAGGTTCGAGCAGCTTTCTTCATCGCCGGTGAGGATGCTGGAACTTTCCTGCCCTGTAATTATTGGCGCGATCGATCAGCAGTCGCGCGTGTGTCATTTTTGGTGTTTGGTTGGCATGAGTGAGTTGATTCTTCTCAGGTCATGGTTTAACCGTGTATGCGCAGCAGCTAGATTTTCCCAACTGACTCATCGACCAATGGTTGGGCTTCAATTACTTCGTGAAGGTACTGCTGACATTTTTGTTTACCTCGGGCCCGATAAAAAAAATACAAGGTTTTTGTTTCGTTTTGATTGTTTTTCCGTGGGATGCTCTTCAAGCGAAAAAACGTTTGGCAGCATGGAGTCTAAGCGGAGGTATTGTCAGATAGCCCTGCGCCCGCTGGCCTCGATCTTCTCTGGGCCCATGGCGCGCAACGCTTATACTGGTATGATAGTAGCGCCCTTGGCTCGGGTCGTGATCGTCTGGCGGATGAGCTTGCATGCGATTGCCTTCGTATTTAAGTTTTTCTGCTCACTGCTCTTCCGGCTCTTGCTGAAAAGGGCCGTTATTGCCGCTCACTGTTTACACATGTCGACGACGAAATTTTGCAACCCGTTTGACCGTGGCAATGTTTTCATGCCTAGTTTCCCCCGAACGATCAACATTCAGCAATTCAACTGAGTTTACGCCTTCCAAAACCTCCGTTGGAAATGGGTATGCCCTCACAATGCACCAGCGCCCAAGGAGTCGGACAAAGCTGGCAGCATTTGGACTGACCCACTGGCTTGCGCTATCGCACATCAAGTGGCCGACCAAAGCGAATACATATTCGGGTTACCGTGCTCGTAGCGCGGGCAAGGATGAATGCTCACCTTCAGGGCCACGAAAGAATGTCGTGCATTGAGCACCGACAACTTGAACAATCGCCGTTTGATCGACCCCCCCCCCCCCCCCCCCCCATATCCGACGCTTACCGCATGGCGGAGCTGTGAAGCGCATGCTTACGATGTGAGCAAAATCTGAACGGATGGGTCAAATTTTGATCGCCGTTTCGAAGTGTGTGTTACTGACATTTATCTGTCCGTCCTGCATTCCGACGGCTGTTTTTGGACAGGTATCCCGAAGTCAGCCGGAGCCACTAGGCGTTTCTTGCTTGGCAGCTCCGCCTTTTGGCTCCCCTGCCGAGATCTCCGCCGGCGTTGTCAGCCCACTCCTTCGTGGTGGGCCAGAAAACCAGGTGCGGGGGTATAGTGGTGCGGGTTTAGTGGGCTATGGCCGGTACGGTTGTACCAGGGTACACATGTATATAGAGGTTGCTCCTGCTGTCGCTCTTGCGGTGCTGTTCTCACATGGCGTTGTATGCAATTTTTGCGGTAAACTTGGTTTTGTGCTTTTGTAGTCCCCGCTCAATCTGTGGTCGGATGGTTTCCTGTATGAATATTAGGTAAGTGTCAGGGGCAACTCGTCGCCCGGTCTGACTATGAGCGCTTCAGGCGCTTGGTTAGGCGACGGTAGCTATTCGGACACTACGTTTCTTTCCTCGAACTTTATCTACCTACAGTAGTTGTAGAGTTGAACATATGGGCATACGGCAGGGGCAGGTACTGGAGTCTGCTGTGTTCAAACCTATTGTTTGAGTAGCTCCGTCACCGGGTATTTCGTCCCTGCATATTAACCGCCCCGATTATTAGCATAGCGTACCATTATCCACTTCCTTAGCTTATTCGATCTCATATTGCGCAACATTTGGTTGCAAGGAATTGTCCGACTTCCGTACGAGATTATGCTCGCTAAATATCGGTATTTCCCAACCCCCCGAAATGGCAATTGCCCACCTCCTGCCGTGCGTTGCCCACCGGCAGTCCGCAGCCCCAACGGCCTGGTGTGGAGGCTAGACATGTGGTGTTGTCCCCTTCTAGAGCGGAAGGGTTTCATCAAGCCCAACAATTCGGCGTGTCGCTCTCGCCGGCGATGGGGGTTGGAGGGTTACAGCCGCCACCGCAGGTGCACTCACAAGCCCGCAGCGAACGGATGCAGCCGCCGGTTTATCAACAGGAACAAGGGTTTCAGCAGGTGCCTCCCAGGCCTGGAGCGGCGTCGCAGGTGCAGCAGCAGCAGTCAGGGGCAAGTCGGTTGCGGCAAGACATGCCGAGACATCCTCAGCTGCACCCCAACCAGCATCAGCTGGTCCAGCAGCAGGGACAAATACCGCAGCAATGGCTTACCGGAAATACTCTGAGCTCGCAGCAGCAGCAGCAATCTCCACCCCCGAGACCACAGCAACAGCAGCAAAGGCCACACCAGCAACATCAGCAACATATTTACCAGCAGCAAACATCACACAGCAGCTCGGCAGCATACATCGCCCAGACGGGATATTTTTCGGCGACGGGCCATGGCCTGTCGAGCGATGGTTTCCCACTTCAGACGCAGCACCTGCAGCAGCAGCAGCAGCGGCAACAAAATCAACAAGGCCGAAACAGTGGGGGGGGCGGTAACAACAACGGTGGTGCTGTAGGCGGACCGGGGTGGCCGGAAGAGGACCCTTTCGCCGGGCTGTGAACACTGTGTAGGGGCAGTCGTTAACGATTTTGTTAAACCGTTTATTGTTTGTAGATCTTCGGGTACCAAAAGCGTGTAACTTTCCGACTACGGCATCCTTGCGTGCTGTTGTTCAGAATGTCCATAGCGTGGAGCTTGAATTGTGGTTGAATACCGTTGAGTCAGATGCTGATTGGCCGCGGCGGTTTCACCAGCGTTCTATGTTTTAGCTTGCGCGAGCAGGACGAAGGGTTGGGTGACGCACCTTCAGGTAGATCCATGGTTGTTTCAGGGTTTTCGCGCGCCCCTTTCTGTGCCCCGCGAAGAAAATACCAAGATGTGTGTCATATTGTGCTTGTAGTAGTACGATGGGCGGCTTGTATTGCTATTTCGATTAAGCAATATGCTCCTGGTACGCAAAACATTAAGATGCGTACACGCGTACGTACTATTTTCTCCACCGTAACTCACGGAAAACAGTCTCAGGCTCTACCACTAGAATTTATCTTGAGATCCGTTGCGGTTGGCTCACACGGACAAGTACAGCGTTGGCCTCCCGCGGAGTGCTATGGTTCGCGTTCGCAGGATGTCGGCACCTCACTACAGTAAGTTTGTAGATAAACTCTGTTTACTCTGCCCTCTCCTCGTGCAAACTGGTGCCTCCCTAGGGAAATCGCCTCCTTATTCATGCAATGCTGTAGCTTGTAGCACCCCGTTTGCTTCCGCTCGTTTCCCTTCGGTAAGCTTTGTGCACCCGACAACAGAGGCGTTTTTGTATGTCGCCGGGTGACGGAACAAAACAATTCCAAAGAGATTTTTCGTGGGTTTTCCGTCTGCACTAAATCCCAAACGACTGCGTGCGGAAAGGTTAGTATTGATCCCTGCTGTTGAAGGCAACTCTTGACCGCGATTATCGCTATTCTTGACCCCGATTCTGATCGCGATTGTTGACGTTGATTTTTGAAGATTTTTGATCCCGATCAGATAGTGTATCCCGGCGAGGTTTCTCATGGCGAAAGTAGGTGGCCTTGTTGCGTTGAGGAATGTGGTTGATTCAGAAAAAATATTTGCCCGATCAGGGTCACTCAATGGTTATCTACGGGACAAGTTTCGTTTGAAACGGCTACGCTCATGCCGCACGCATCAGGTCGAAGGCCTTGCCCAGGCGATCGTCGTGGTCCAAACCACACCTCATCGGGTGCTCTGTGTGTGGAGTCATCAGAGTTGACTTCCAGCATCCCAATCGGGGTGACGGGACGTGAGGGCTCGTCCGAGGCCCGGAAAACTTGTTTGTCAACTCTATTTTCGTGTGGACGAGCGATCAGCGGCACAGCAGTGGCAAAGGCTATACTCCGTTCTTCCCTTCTCCAAGCTTCTTTCCGTCCCTCACACCCTCTCTCCCCCTCTCCCTCCCTCCCTCTCTCCATCCCTCCCTTTCTCCCTCCCTTCTATCCCTCCTCCCTATTTCCTCACTCCCTGCCGGCAGCCCCCCCATCCTGCTGGCACCTGGTAGGTACTAAAAAAACGTCAACTTTGAAACCTTTGAAAATTAATTTTGATTCCCTAGGTAGGGTATCTTGGAGCAAAATTAAAAAAGGGCAAATGCCAAAATCAGGTATACCTGATCCGTTTGAGCCTAAATCAGGTACATGCTAAAACCAAGTAAAAAACGCGCGCCACGAGGGGTGTGATGTCCATGACAATCCAGAAAAAAAAAGGAATGCGCTTTTAAAGCATTAAGCGTGCCACATGGCCTCCAAAATCTGAATAGTTTTGTTTTCTTCAGGGTGTAGGTACCACGGGCTCCACTTGGACCTGCAAAGAGTCACTATTAATATGCTTCGTTTGTTTGCCACGGCGGGAGCGCCAAGAGTATTTGCTCTGGCTCCCCCCCCCCCCCCCGTTGACAGCTTTAAAGCTTCCAGACCGTCCTCGCAGAACCGCCTGCTCGGCACGAAATTATCTTGCCGTACCAAACCGGAGACCACCTCGACGCGAGGTGGTGCAGACGAAACGCCGAGTGTCCATGGTGCTGCAAAGACTGCTGTGAACATACAAAACAACAGACTACACAATGTGAAGCGGTGACCGCTCTAGGGTAGTGGTAAGGGTAGTGGTAAGGGACGCAGGTTGTTCTGGCAGCTGGAAAGCAGTGCTTCGCTTCTTCTGATTTAGATCTTCTTATTGATGGCGAGAGCTGAGGAGGTGCTCTGGTAGAGAAGTGAGAGGTAGGGGGGCGGGACTCGACGCCCAGATATACTCGTCCCACCCCACGCCACAAGCTCTCCTAAATTCCTCTTATCTGATGTACGCCTACAGAACTTTCCTATGGCTACCAATCGTTCTTCTGCTAATAGAAGAATATCTCACTTCGTGATCCTATCTGCGTTAAGGAACATTACTCTCATCTAAGGGGTTTTCCGCCCTAGGGAACATTCCTAAGAGAACGTTACTCCCAACTAACGGAATATCCGCCGGGTTAATCCATTCTTTGGATTATTCTCGTATTCGTGAGACTACAAGACTGCAACATATTATCTATATCTATAGCCCATGAATACTCCACCCATATCACATTAGCCCACCCTGAATAGTCGTATATGCAGACCACAAGATGGTCGGAGGGTGATGACAAAGTTCATCCCAAACGGCCAGGAAAAAATGGTCGAAGATGCGGCTATTCGAAACAAAAGAAATGAGGCTATAGATCCCCCCACACCTCGTAATAAAACCCAAACACTACGAAGAGGGGGTGTTCGCTGAGAACAACCACTGGAAGGGAGACTAAAAGAGAGAGAGAGAGACAGAACGCAAAGCAGACGCGAAAGGAGAAATCACCCAAAATGAAAACAAAGAAAGACGAACGCAAAAGGAGACAGAAACCGAAGCGAAGGGTTAAGAAAACGAAGACCGAAGTGAAGGCAAAAGAAGGACGTACAAGCGTATTACTGGAGCCATTGTCTGGGGCCCAAGGAGGTACGAAAGGGTTGTTCGCTGAACCGGGTTGGCGAACGAGGAAACTCTAAAAAGGAGACAGTGATCACAATTCAAAGACACATATATATCCGTTAGGTGCCATGCTTTGTCTTGTGGCGAAGGTCCTAACAAGGTAGACATCACGCGAGACAGAAGAGACACAGCTAGAGTGCTATGAGGGCTGCGTGCGCTAGGGACTACTAAAACCGAGAGACTGAACGAACAACGCGGCGTCTCGGAGACCTGTTCGTCGTGTGAACAATACCAACAAACGTAGCAAGGTAAGCAACTCAACAAAAACAAACTCAAAGATGGTGGCGGCAAGAAAATCCGCAAGAAAATCGGCCTGATGCGTGCAGTTCGAAGTTGTAGATAGCGTGGGGTCCAAACACTAGCGTGTGCAACTCGGTCAACCGGGGGGACATCAAACGCGGTGTCGTTTGCCAGAGGACAGAGGGGTGTGCGGAATACCGGACAAGAAAGAAAGAAGAAGAAAAGGGAAAGAGAAAACGAAATACCATCGGGACCAGAAAACAGACAAAAAGCTGGACACAGGTCAGGAGAAATCGATCATGTCCGAACCGCTTATGTATGGCCGATAACTCAGCGGCCTTCCGGGGCGGCAATGCTATCGGGACCTCTCTTTGTCAAACATGGAAGGAACACGGGTGAGCTGGAAGCTCGATATAGTCTTAGCTCGAGGACCGTCTGAAACACAGGTCGGCGGAAGTCGACTAAGGTCAGAGTACAGCTCAGGCTACAACACGATTTTACCTCGGCGTGATATCGCCGATAATTGGCTGTAGGCTATTGGAGTACGAACACAAATACAAATGAAGATATCGCTACGAGTCGGTGGCCTGAACGTAAGGAGGTTACACGGAGCCGTAGGAGATAAGAAGAAAAACAAACGGGGGGGGTGGGGGGGGGGGGACGATGATACTCCCAAACACACCCAAAAAAAGAAACATACACGGCCTCGGATCGGTAGCCAACACGGGGTCGGTCAAGCGATACCGGTGGCGGTAGATGGAAACAAACACTCCCAAGAAGATGACTGCTGATGACTATTGAAGACTAGCCCTGAAGAACTACTCTTAAGATATTGCAGACTAACCAGAACCAAATACCTAGAACTAACAAAAGACTAAACTAAGGCTAACCAGGGGGGGGAGTGGAAACGGTGGGGGTTCCGCGGGACACATCAGAGTTCCGCAGCACCCCACGTGCTGGGCTCCCATTCCCATGGCGTTGAAGACACCACGATCCGTATACGGCGTTCCGTGCTGTAGTGTAGCGGGCAGGTTGGAGGTCGATCTTGATCGGGCCGGGGTCGTCCAGGAACCGGACGATGTAGGAGCTTCCCGGTGAAGGCTCCGGCGGAGTTCCCGAAGAGGCGTCAGGGGGTGAGCTGTGAGCGACCTTGCCCAGTCACCAAAGGCCGTCGCGCGCCTTGTACCATATGTGTGCTCCGGAGGGTAGGATGGTGGTGCTGAAGTTGTGGAGCCAAAGGCTGCGGGAGACCAAGGCGTAGCCTGGGGCGAGGAAGATTTGTCCTTGAGATCGTGCCAGTTCGCGGTGAGCGGCGCCGATGCGCATCTGGCGGTAGAGGCGGTTCGTCTGGCGGTGCTGGGTTGGTGATCGTGACCAGTACCGTAGGATGTGGCGCCGGAAGCGTTGAAGGTCCAGCTCGCGTTCCCAAGAGGGGCTGAGAAGTCCAGTCCAGTGAGTCTGGTACAGAACGGCGATGACTTCGCCGCCGCGTACGAGTTGATGGCCAGTGATCTGCTCGACCTCGAGGCGTTCCGGTGGAGGAGTGACGTCGTCGACGGTGACGTGGTAAGGGGGGGGGGGACTTGGCGGCAGAAGCCGTGAGCACGTATGTAGTAAGGTCCGCGGGCAGATGCTTGGGGATGTCGCTGGTGCGTCGGGGGGGTTCCGGCAAGGTTTGCATCGTTGGACGGAGACGCGTGGCTTGGAGTCCCGTCCCGAGAGGTCGGATGGAAGGTCGAGGAAAAGTAGCTTGTCGTGAAGGGGGCGATTGTCGGGGGTTTTGAGGCGGGCGTCGGCCCTGCGGCGAGGACCTTGAAGGGGCCATTCCAGTTCAGGGAAAGCTTCGTCTTGAGGACGGTTGCGTCGGTGCCCTTTTTGACGCCTTGGCGGATGGTTGAGGCGGAATTGTAGACCCAAACCCAGCCGCCTACGGTGAAGGGGGGGGGGGGGATGCTAGGAAGGCGGCCATGATGGGCGCATTGCGGCGCTGAAGACGCGAGACGGTGAGTCGGTGTAGTTCGCGAACGAGGGAATAGGCGCGTCGTTGTCGGTCGGTGGCGAGGCTGATGTAAACCAGGTGATCGCGGTCCAAGCTTTGGTGACCGCCGATGTTGTCGGGTTCGAAGACCGAGAGCGGGAGGCGAGGAAGGCGGCCCATGTGGATTTCGTTAGGTGCAAGCCCTGTGGCGGCGTTCACGGAATTGTTGCAGGCCGACGACACGTGTGGGAGCAGCACGTCCCAGTCGGTCTGCGGTTCGTTGCCAACCATAGAGAGCATGTGGGCCAGCACGTGGTTGACGCGCTCGACGCCGCCGTTGGTGCAGGGGTGGTAGGAGTTGGGGTTGACCTTGTGGATGTCAAGGCGTTCGTAGACGATGTTCGCAAGCTTGGAGGTGAAGTGTAGTCCGTTGTCGGAGAGACGTGTAACCGGGTACCCCCAGAGAGGGATGTACTCGTTCAGGAAGATGTCGGCAGTGCCGGCGGCCGTGAACTGCGCCGCTGAAACGGCATACATATCGGCGCGGCGACTGAAGCGGTCTGTGAAGAGGAGGATGTGGACGTTCCCGCGCGGCGTGAGCGGCAGGGGCCCGAAGTAGTCGACGCTGACGGTGATGCCAGGCCCGTTGGGCAAAGGAAGAGAAAGGATGGGCCACGAATGGTGTGCCGGGAGGTCTTCCGCGCCTGGCATTGAAGGCAACCGCGGATCCACCAGGGGACGGAAGCGTCCATGCCAATCCACCAAAAGAAACGTGCCAACATGCGGACCGTTCGGGTGACTCCCAGGTGTAGAGAGGTGGTGGCGTGGCATGTGTTCAGCACCCAAGGGCGCATTAACATTGGCACGTAGACGCGTGGGGTAGAGGGGGCGGGTGGTGGTAGGCTGTTCCCGGATGAGGTTGTGGGTGGTCGTTGGACCAGGAGGGTGGTTTCGTCGTCGGTACGGTGTAGCTTGCTTTTGGAGGCAAGATTCCGAACGTTGTGGGCGCCGGGCCGGGGGGATGAAGTCCAGGAGGTCGTGCGGCGTGGGGCTGGGGGAGTCCAACGACAGAAAGCGGATGGTGGCGCAGCACAGGGGCTCCGCGCGTTTTTCTCGCGCCCAGTCTTTGTAGGTGTAGTGCTCGACGTAGGCGAGGAGGTAGGGGTCGTCATCGGGTTCGACGACGGGCTCAAGAAGGGGCACTACCGGTGGTGGTGATGCCGGCGGAGAGGGCGTTGTTGACGGGGTCGATCTTTGCGTAGTGGGCGCCAATGGCTTGGGTGGCGGTCGGCGTCCAAACCGGTAGTCGGCTGTAGGCCGAGGGGTTCCCGCGGCAGCGGCGACGCGATGGCGGGTCCGAGAAGATATCAGACCTGAAAGGGCTGGTGTCGTGGCGCCAATGGTGGGCGGCGGAGAGACGACGGACGGCATGGAAGCCGAGCCTGGAGGAGCTCCGGTGTTCACGGCGGCATTCTCGGTGCCGGCAAGCTGTCCGGTGGTGGAGTCGCTGGTCGCAATAGGCCCGATGAAGGTGTGGGTTGCGGGGGAAAGGGTGGGGTGCTCCATACGTGGTCTGAGTAGGCGAAAGTCGCGGAAGTCGTCGGTGAGGGGAGTGGCTGGACGGTTGGGATGAGTCTGGAAGAGGGAGACACGAGCCCACCCAAGCCGATACCCGGGGGTGGAAGGGTCGTTCGGCGCGAAGCCGCAGGGGCGGATGAGGTAGATGCCGACGGTTTCGGGGCCAGTGAGGCGGTTGCGTCCGGTGCGGTCGGCGTCGGTGGCTGGTTGGGGAAGCGGGGAGAGGAAGTCGGCGTTGCCGTTGGCCGTGCCCTTCCGGTACTCCAGCGTGTAGGTGTACGCTGAAAGGAGCTCGAGACGTTGGGCTGTCCGGGGGTACGGTGATCTTGAACGGCATGAGCGGGCACGAGCCGAAGTCAGTCTTGGTGGTTGAGAAGACGTCCTGGAATTCGCAGAGGACGTCTCCCAGGTTGTTGATCACCGACGGGGTTCATCTAGAACCGTGCAGGTCGAAGTTGCCGTCGCGTAGGTGTAACGGCAGACGTTCCCAGAGGTCGAGGAAGCTTTCCCGTTGGTCGGCGTTGAGGCGTGCAAGAAGTTGTGGGCACGGGGCTTTTGGTGCGGTAGGAGAGTCGTCTGTCGATGGGCTCTGGTCGGCCACGGGGATGTTGTCGTGGAGGGCATGTACATCCGGAATCGGAGGGGGATGGGGAGGGGCCAAGGAAGGGTGTCCAAGGGTGGAAAGTGGTACCTGTACCGGTGGGGAGCAGGAGGTTCCGAGGAGGTCGCCCGGCTCGAGATCGGTAGATCCAGATAGTGGGACCGTTTGGTATTCGTCGGAGACGAAAATGGCCGGGTCGGAAAGGGGATTCTGGCGGGGGAGCATGTTCACCATGTAGTTCCCGGTAAATGCTGGAGCGCCTGACTGACGCGCCAGGTTGACCTTGACGAGCTTGGGGGTGGAGGAAAGCGAAATAGCTTTGTTGCCGGCGAATCGGAGGGGGTAGACGTCGTCAGTGGAACGATCGTCGGGAATGAATGCTGAGGCTCCGTTGGGGTCATGGTGGTTCAAGGAGAGCTCACCGCGGGTTCGCCGGGGAGGTTGGTAGGGGGGGGTGGGCTGTTGCTGGAGCGTGGTATACGAGCGTTGCTCGAAGCGCATCCAGCTGTCTCGTCCCAGAAGGATGGGGTGCTGCGTGGTTCCTGCAGGAACTACGCAGGCCCATACTGCCAGGGCAGCGGTGGGGGACTGGAGGCGCATAAACTGGATGCTTAAGCGGATGGAGACGGAGGTGGAGAGGGGGGCTGAAGTGCCGAAACCTCCCCATGAACGGGGGGAGCTGTGCCGTTCGCACGCATCGGTGGCTGCCTGGGAAGCCTTCAGTTGTTCCACCGCGGTTGAGGTGATAAACGACTGGGGCGAGCCGGTATCGAGCAGTGCCACGAGTTCGCGGCGCGTAGTGGCGGGGGGGGGGCCGCTGTGCACGAGTACTTTCGTCATGAACGACGCGTCGTCGACGGTAATGATGCCGCATGGTCCGTGTTCCGGTATCGGCGGGCGGCGGGTAGGGAGGTGGCTGTGGGCTGCGGTGTTGATGGTGGACCCTTGGGCAAAGTGGCTGCTCGGGTAGGCGTCGGGGGTAGACGGCGGTAGGAGTGGCCCAAGTGGAGAGGTAGGCGGTTGCCATGGAGGGGTCGGGCTTGTTTCGTGGATGCCGTCGGCTGTGGGGGAGACCCGGGTGGAGTCGGTGGGGGCGGGTGTTGGCTCCGGGTCGTGAAGATGGGGAGGAAATGGAGGCTGGGCGGAGCGATTGGCGCCGAGGCTTTCTCGAACGTCCATGAGTATCCTGCCCAGCAGATTCCGACCACGCCAACGCGTCGGGTCACAGGCGTCCGGATGGTCGGCCTTGAAGCCTATGCCCCAGATGAGGTCGTGTGGGCTGGCCTCGGCGATGTGCTTGTCGCCGGTTGCTATTAGCTTCTCCCGTAGCTCCGGGTGTTGGCGGAACTTGGAGAAGTTAATGTAGAGGACGATGGTGTAGCGGTGTCGCTCCCAGACCATTTCGTCGAAATCGGAAACGGTTCGCCCAAGTGCTTTTTGGCGGGCCGGGTCGCGGGTCGCTTTGATGCGGCGCTCAGTTGTGATGTCCCCGAAGAGCGCGGCCTTCTGCGCCATCATCATCTGCTCAGCGCAGTTGTATGTGACGCCATTGTGTTCGATGTCGCACAGATACCACTGCGGAAAGACCAAAGAGGAGTCCCAGAAGAAGTGGAAGATGAGGCGGCCTCTGCGGTGACGTGTGCAGTTGATGGCGTCTTTTGTGTTGGGGGTGGGGGGCGACGATATTCTTTCCTATCGCCACCTGGCGTCGACGACGGAGGTAGAGTCAGCAACGATCGAGCGGTGCTGGCCGGAACCCTCGTGTTCGCGGGGGAATTGCTCGGCAAAGCCGAGGTACTGGGGCGGTCCTCGCCGGGGCTTATAAGCCGGGCGGGACGACCCTCAAGCGCCCTATCGTCCAACTGTTGGAGAACAGGGGCATACTCGCTAGGGGATGCCACACCTGGGGTCCGTGTCCACGCTTTGCGCGAAGCAGGCGAGGAGGACGGGTCAGGGGGCTCAGGGCAGACCCTGGTCGACGTTGGTCGCGAGTCTTCCGTATTTAAAACGGGACTGTCCCTCGAGCTCAGGGACAGCGGTGGTGTCAACACCGTGGCAGCTGGAGGAAGCCCGTCGTTCGCGGGTTCAACGCTGTCACAAGAAATACGCGCATGCTGGAACACGCGCGTATGGAGCGGCCAATATGAGGCAGGCTCAGGGGGCGATGGCCCGGTAGACGAAACAGTAGTTTCGTGTGAACCGGAACCGCTGGTAGCCGTAATCGTCGAGACGTTTCCCAGGGTAGCAATGTCTGGGGTCTCGGCAATAGTCGGCAAGCAGCGTTGCTCACCCCCAGAAGACGTCGAGTGGAGCATCCCGGCGGGGCTCGGCGTCTTGGCCTCCTCCCGCCCACACCTCAAGGCAATCACTTGGGCAAGATGATCAGTGCTTGGACAAGTGGCTGTGAAATGGGCTGGGGTAGGGGGGGGGCATTGGGGGGCAGGGGTCGGGTTGGCGTGGTGCACGTGATTTACTCGTGCGTCCTGGGAACCTCGGGTGCTCGCAGTAGATGCTGTTGGTGGAGATGCGACAGTTGCTCCACCATCGGCTTGTCTGTTGATGCGGAAGGTGCCCGGCTGCCGTTGGTTCGGGTGGGTACTTGGAGTTGGTGCTGCCCATCCGCATGTTCGCGGGGGCGGCAGGTGCGGAAGTATTGGTCGCGGGGCTATACACCGTCAATGCTGAAGACGAGGGGGCAGGCTCGGTGCGTTGTCGATGTAACTGTTGCCCTGGCGACTGTCGGTTGCCGTTGTCGTATTACCGGCCGTTGTTGTGGCGCCAGTTGTCGGAGCGCCCGTTGTTGCCGCGGTAGTTGCGGGAGTGGTTCTGGTTGGAGCGGTTGCTGTTGTAGTTTCCGCTGCGGTTGTTGTTGTTGTTGCCTCGACGGTTGTTGTTGTCGTCGCGGTTGGAGTTTCGCTCCAGGTTGTGCTCGTAGTGTCCACGGCGATATAAGAGCATCCTCTGCTGCCATTGGCGGTAGGCGTGTCCGACTACCGGGCTCAGGATGCCGAACGTGTTGCGAAGCGCAGGGGGCAGGTCTTCATACCATGTCCGTGCCATTGCAGTTGGGGCAGTGGTCACCGTGAGCTCGTAGGGCTTGGGCGTGGGACACCACGTCGTTCCGCCTCCGTCGTGGGCTCCGTGTTGGCTCTCGTCATCAGGCTGCGCGCTCGTGAGGAGCGGGGCGCTGTCGTCGTAGGGGACGCTGTCGAGGTGGGAAGGGGCGGTGTCGCCGGCGATGGCGTGTCCGTCGTGGGGCGGGTGGTTGAGGGTGTCGGGGGAGCGGGTCGAGACGGTTGGGTTCCACACGTAGCCGCGGCCGGCGTTCGAGTGAAAATACCGTGGCTCGAGTAAACGGGTATGGGCGGCCCCGATGAACTCGGAAGAAACACCCTCGGTGGCGGCGCGGGCCAGAACGAAAGTGATCGACGGGTTACAGTCGGGTGTGAAGAGCCGCCATACACGGTGTACCTCTAGCGAGACATCCGAGGCCGTCGCGTCGCGTGTACTCTGCATCCAGCGGAGCTTAGCGTCGAGGAAGACCCAGTCATTGGGCTCAAAGCCGAACGTCTGCGGGTGCCGGTGCCCAGTGGGTATGGGGGCTGGCAAGGGTTGGGCCGGTAGTGGTGCCTGGGACATTGTGGTCCCAGTTTGGTTTTTGGGAGGCTGGGAGGTGGTGGTCCTAGACATCGCGGCGGACGTATAGGGTTCCCATGGTGAGGAGCGAACGGCTGCGATTGGGCCGTGGTGGCCGCGGTCGCAGCTGTAGTCCCATAGGTGGAGTCGACAGGGTTCGAGGAAGGGGTGGGGGACGGCGGTAACACGAGTAGGAGGAGCTGCTCGTGGTGGGCTTCGAGGGCCACACGGCGCTCACGGAGGGCCGTGGGATCGCCTTGGTAACGCCCCGGATTGAGAGCCAGGGTGGAGGTTTCCTGTGCAGAGACCTCCGGGTTGATGGTAGGCCCGGCACTGGTCGTGCCTGCTCCCATCGGAGAAGATCCCGGTGTGGTGGGGTGTAGCGTGAAGTCGCTCAGAATGGTTTCGAAGAAAGGGGTGTCGTCGTCGGTAGCGCGAAAGGCCCTTGCGGCATACCTCGCCTCGCGGGGGTTGGTGGCGTCGGGGGAGTGGGCGCCGGGAATGTTGGTGGAGGAAGCTTTCTCGGCCATGTTTAGGCGGGTGGAACGCTTGTGCTGGGGCGGGAAAAGGTTTGGTAGAAGATGGAGAGGGTGGGTGGATCCAGGCTTGGATCAGGGTAGGCGGCTACAATACCAACAAACCGATCTAGGAGAGAGAAAGGAGTGACGGTAAAGACGTACGATAGGGGGTGTTGAGGTTGTGCGTGCCACGATTTTAGTGCCCGTCGAAGGATTTTTTTATAGTTGAGGGCATCTAACTAGCGTCAGGCGCCTCGCGTTTGATTGACGGTAGTCGCGCCGGGGTCACTCAAGTGATATCCGTTCAACAGAATTGAACAGAACTCCGTCTGAAGCCCAATGTTCGTAATGATAGCAGGGCGTGACGATTACAGAGCGTGGGCAGTGCAAGACCTTTCGTTGGGATACAAATAAGAGTACCCGTAAAGAAAATGTGCAGGTCAAGTCGGGGAAAAAAAAAGCAGCATGCCGGCACTATTTAGTAGCTGCACAGAATATCGGGCGATTCCCTAAACGGTGGGCAGCTTGTCGTTCCGTGGCAAAACAGACAGCAACCGGTGCATTTCGGGGCGTCGCGAGGTCCGCAACGATGTGAGATACGTAGGGTATCGTAGAGGTAACACAAGTGGAAAACACAAAATAAATAAATAGACCCCGGTACGTAAAAATGTGGAAAAGGGTATCATTCGTCTCCTGTGGGGAGGTCCAATACTCTAATCCGCCGCGAAAAATTGTATATTATTTTGTTTAATTTGTCCAGCATTTAGTTCATCTCTTTGGAACTGGTCACTGCCCGGGCCACAGTTATTATGTTCCATGTATGAGCAGCAGGCAGGCAGCTGCTGTTTTTGTGAGAAGCTGGACAAACAAGGGATAAACAGATGGTATGTTACTCGTTTGTGTAGCCTTTGTAGTGTTACAGTTCTAGGCAGCCTGTACCCTGCATATTTGTAAAAGCGGATGGGGATGGGATACGCTGGAAAATAACACTTGTTACAAACTCGAACAGTGTCTACCCTGCTTTGGCTTAAAAGTCGGGAAAAAAAAGAAAAAAAAAAAAAAAAAAAGTCGAAAGCGAAACGGGAAAGGGAGGGAAAACAAATACGACCAAACAGAATATTAGGACCAGATCAGGTGTCGTACTTTCTGTTAATGTAGTACAGCTGGGGGGGGGGTAGACGTAAACAGCAGTAGTCAGACAAGGTTGGGCGCCATAAAGCCTCGTTGTATCGTTAACGCTGAAGATCGTGCACGTAGGCAGCTTATACCTTATTTCTGGCGTAAAACTGAGAAATTTAGATGCACACAGGCAGCCGTGGGACAAGGTTCAGCATCATAAAGCTGTGTTATGTCGTTAACGCTGGGAAACGTGCACGTAAAGAGCAGCAGTAAAACAAAATAAAACAAAAAAATGGAAATAATGGCCGTTGTTTGTATCCTATAGGCTGTGGGGGTGGGGAAAAAAAGGTAGCAGAAATCTGGTCAATTTCGGCAACATGCGCCCTGTTTATATAGTAAAGGCTCCGCAGGAGGTGCATCATGCCGCTTGTTCTGTACCTCGTAGGATAGAAGCAGCGTAACGATGGGCCAATCTGAAGAGGGGTGCAGATATGTACGCTGGTCCCAAACGAGCTACGTATATCCACGTGAGATTCGCGTACAGATATATCCCTAAAGAGCTACGTGCAACCATATAAGATTCGTCTGCGAGTGTATGCGTTCCTATACGATGGATGTGCGACTCCATCACATCGAGACGGGGGGACCGACCCAATTGTGTATCGTTTGGCTACCTAAATATATGGCAGAGAACGAGGGGGGGGGGGGGTCACGGGAAAATTTGGTACTAGATTCGTAATAGCAGTACTACGTACCATCGTACCACTATTCACTATTTGTACCTCGCTCGTATACCAGTCTCTGTAGGCCAGTATGTGGTTTGAAATCCAGTAACCAAAGGGCATGAAAAAAAAAGGGCATGAAAAAAAAAAATAAAACAATATATATGGCTCTTCTCGCTATCAGGGGGTCGCAAGTAAGGTCAGTCAATACGTATACCATTGCTCGTATCAGGAAAAAAAAATAAAAAATAATAATAATGGCCTCTCAAGAACTCGCAGGCGAATATTCCATGGGATGGATACAAGCGGATACAATTCGCAATGATGGTCGAGCCGTTTGTACGCTGCTCACAGATGCGCATACTAACGATGGCGTAGTAAGTCACACCACCGGCATACATATCACGTATCAAAGAATAAGGTGTCGGTATACTGCTGTGTGTGTCCTATCAGTACGACAACAGCTTCTTTCTAGTCGTGGTAAGGGTCAAATCCCATACAACACGGGTATAAACCGGAGGATGCAGACAAAATATCTGCGGGCAAGAATGTGCCAGTAGTTCCACCTACAGTAGTACTTACTACGTGCATTCCCTGTGAAAGGGCGGGCATATCGAGGCGGAGGGGTACAAAGGAAAACGCTGCTTGGTTTGTGCGATGAGCACGAGGTCATTTGGGGAGTCTCCAGGTGCATTCAACCACGTGGTGTCACGTATCGTGGAGGATATCGACCTCGTCATTCCACGGCGGAGACGGGGTATAGGGAGCGGAAAAACAAACCTCGATCATACTGCTAATAGCACTGTTAATAGCACCAATCAATACTTACGAACAACAGAGCTTGTTGTACGTACTTGCACGTGCGATTTGACGGTGCCTGATAAGAGGGGAGAAGCGTCTACTCACCTATACTGGTATACTGGGAGGGGAGAAGCGTCTACTCATGCCACTAGGCAGCTTGTCACGCTCTACACCATAAACGCACTCAGTAACGCGGGTTCGTAAAATAAAAAGAAGAAAAAACGAAAGAAAAGAGAGCAAGAAGAACGAAAGAAACGAGAAACAGGGAACATAAACAAAAATAAATAAATAAAAAGTTGACTTCAAAACCAGATGCCTCCCGGATAGGGATGGCTCACATGATCGTGAGAAGATCTAGAAGAAGCGCTGCAGTCCCAAGCTTGGCCAGAACATTCGTTGAATGCGACGACGTCAGATGTGAAGCGGGGGGACCGCAGCTGGAAAAGCAGTGCTTCGCTTCTTCTGATTTAGATCTTCTTATTGATAGCGAGAGCTGAGGAGGTGCTCTGGTAGAGAAGTGAGAGGTAGGGGGGCGGGACTCGACGCCCAGATATACTCGTCCCACCCCACGCCACAAGCTCTCCTAAATTCCTCTTATCTGATGTACGCCTACAGAACTTTCCTATGGCTACCAATCGTTCTTCTGCTAATAGAAGAATATCTCACTTCGTGATCCTATCTGCGTTAAGGAACATTACTCTCATCTAAGGCCTAGGGAACATTCCTAAGAGAACGTTACTCTCAACTAACGGAATATCCGCCGGGTTAATCCATTCTTTGGATTATTCTCGTATTCGTGAGACTACAAGACTGCAACGTATTATCTATATCTATAGCCCATGAATACTCCACCCATATCACAACAACAACTAACTGAAGCACATCGCACACCCCAAAGGAGAAAAAGTGAAACCAGCGTACGCATGTATGCATGTATATACGTGCTTTTACGTACGACGTACGAGTACAGAGTTTATACGTCAATACAGAAGAATTTCAACCAGGGAGGGCAGACGCATAAGGAGAGAAAACACAGTGTACGTATGGCCTCTCTGATTGGTTCAACGATGGCCAAAATCAGTTGAAAGCTAGACAGAGTAGAAAAAATCAGGTGTATCTTGGCCTTTTCGTGCCAAAATCATTACAATGTCAGCTTGACCAATAGCAGGGCTTCTGGTGTGTGTTTTGTACTTGATTTCAGTATGTAACTGTTTTTGGCACGAAAGTGGCCAGGTATACCTGATTTTGGCAAAAACCCTTAAAAAAAACTGCCCCACAGGACAAGATGACAAAAAACGGAACACCAGTGCATGAAAACCAGCAAATCAGGGTACACCAAACCACGTTTTCTGTCATGTTATACCTTTTTCTGGTAAACAAGCAGTGTCTGGTGTAGCTTATATTCACGAACAAACACCGCGTTCATGAATATAAGCGCCTTCTCGTACTCGCGTCCATACGAAAGTCAAGCGTAGCTTACATTTCCGAAAAAATCTTTTTTCGTTTCGTGTGCGTGCGTGTACTCAGAGCACGGCACCGCGGGCAAGCCCGGCGCCGTCGCGGGTGTCAGCGGGTGCTGGCGGGTAGAGGGAGGGTTGCAAGGGGCGTGGTCGCCGTTTTCGTGGGTAGGCGTCGCGTGTGCCTCGAGACACGAGGGAAGCACGAATGGGCTCTGTCTGGCCTCTTGGTGTGGCTCCGCTTCTACTATGTTCGAGTCTATAAGGATCGTATTGATATGAAAAATAATATTCAAGCGGTGTGTATTTTCGCGATCAAGCTAACGTTCACAGGGAGAGCTAAGCAGTCTGAGCACCGACATTGTCGAGCTGGCGAACGAGGGCCACGGTGAGCACCGGGCTTCACGCGAGGCGGGTGACGAGGCTCACTGTGGTAGAGAGGGAGAAAAAGCTTTACCGGGACCGAATCGGTGGTGAGGTGGTCACGAGACGGGCGGGCAGCGTACGAGGCTGAAAGAGCTCCGCTGTTCGATTTCTTCTTTTTGACCGGTGCAAGGTGGTCCAATCAGGCAGAAAATTATTACATGAGAGTGGACAGGGACATTGTTTTCTTTTCGAGTTTTTCTCCTATTCATACGAATATGTTGCTCGCATGAGGAAGATACCACCGTCCTCGACGGGGTTGAGGCAGCTAGACCCACCGCGATCGTGTTCTGTGGCGGGCTCCGGCAAGCGAGAGAGAAAGTCAGCATTTCTGTCGGTGCTGCCCTAGCTGTACTCGAGGGTGTAGTCGACCGCGGTGAGGAACTCGAGCCACCGATAGACGCGCATTGTGGTCCCCTACTTTGTCGATGCTCTCCAGTGCTTTGTGGTCCGAAAATATTCGAAACTTCGTGCCCCACAGGTAACCTCGGAGTCGTTTGATGGCCCAGACAATGCTGCCAGCTTCCAGGTCCAACGGTGTCCAGTGCCTCTCGGAATCGAGGGTGGCGCGGCTGATATAAGGAATGGACCGTACCGAGCGGTCCGGTTGTTCTAGTTCGAGCGCGGCACCAAAACCGTCGATGCAGGCGTCGCAGTACACGTGGAAGGGGCGGGAGCCGTCGGCTACGGCGTCCTAGTCAGGGAAGACCAAAATCGGTGGGGCAGTGAGCTCGGCGAGGATCTGGCCGGCTATCACTTCCACAACCGGCGTAAAGACGTGCTTGACCCCCTTCTGGACAAGGGCGGTGAGAGGACGTATCCGTTTAGACTGGCCCCGCAGGAATTTGCGATAATATCCCACGCCGCCCATCAGGGCGCGGATCTGCTTGAGGTTCTTGGGCATGGGCATTTTCATCAAAGCCGAAACTTTTTCCGCATTAGGGCTTATACCCGCGGGCGAAATGGAGTGTCCCAGAAAATTGGTGTCCGTGGCGCCGAGTCTATCCTTGGAGGGGGAGAGCTTGAGGTTGTGTTTACGAAGGCGTTGGAAGAGGGCTCGTATCGTCTTGACGTGGGTCATCGGATCAGAATCGAAAACGATGACATCATCGAGGTAGGCGGCCACCTGTGCCAGACCTTTCATGACTTCGTCAACCACTTTGACGAACCAGCCGGGCGAAGCACAGCTGCCTTGGGGGATGACGAGCCACTCGTAGAGGCCCGTGGGGGTGCAAAACGCCGTGGGAGGGACGGTGTCCTTGTGCGCGGTAATCTGGTGGAAAGAGGAGACCAAATCGAAGAGGGAAAACACCCGTCCCTTCCCAGGGAGTCGAGGACTTGGTCCACGCGAGGAATAGGTAGCTGGCTGGGGCTGCAGACCTGGTTGGGTTTCTTGTAGTTCACGGTGATCCGAACGCCTCCAGACTTTTTCGGGATGACCACCAGCGGGCTCGAATACGGAGAGGTCGAGTGCTAAAACAGACCTGCCGCTAGATACTGGTCCAAGGTGGCCTCTGCTTCCTTGGCCAGGATGGGATTGATGCGGTGCGGCCCGGACGAGACAGGAGCGCTTCCTTCCGGGACCAAAATCACGAAAGGCGTCAACGAGCAGGAACTAAAAAATCAGTCTTGGACTTCGAGAAAACGTCAGGAAATTCGCAAAGAACATCCCCCAGCTGTTCGCCTGAGGGGTCCAGTCCGTGGCGTGAAGGTCAAAAGCCACCTCCCGCAGAAGTAACGGCATGCGTGCCCAGACGCGCAGGAACGAAGCGCGCTGTTCTGAGTTCAAACGCTCAAGCAGGGCAGGCGAGGGCGAGGCTGGAGCTGCGAGGGGGGGGGCAGCAGTAACTGCCGAGACCGGACACACCTCAGATAGTCCGGCGGGGGGGCTGGGGGCTCGGTTGTCCTGCTGCAAAACGTCCAGCGGGACGCTCAGCAGTGGGGCGTGGCCGACGCGTAGGATATCCCCCGAGAGCCGCCACTCCAACGAGGGGAAGAACCTGTCGTATGGAGGAGACGAAGTACTCCTCGACCGAGGGTAGGTCGGGCTGGGGCATCATGTCGACCAAGTAGTGTACAGTGAGGGCCGGGGAGCCATCGCTTCGAACCAAGTTAACAGCAAGCAGTTGAGGATCATTGGAGGGGGTGACGCCTACGGCGCCCTCGTAGCGTAGATGGAAGCCTCCACCCGAAGCGGTGGAGTCGATGGCGTACACGGACATGCCTTTCGGCGCGTGATGAACTAACTCCAGCTCGCCAAAAACGCGTCGATCAGACGGCCGAGGTGGCAGAGAGCGGTAGGAGCGGCTATTCAAACGCATCCAGCTGTCACGTCCCAATAGTGCTTCATGCTGCATCACTGAGGGGGGAACCACGCAGGCCGATAGAGTGGCGGTCGTCACGGTTTGTACGTGTACTAACAGCAAGTGTAGTTGGGTTTGGTGCGTCTCCGGTACTGGAGAGCCTATTAAGAGCATCATCCCCTCTAGAAGCAGTATTTTTAATCTCGCATCAGGACGAGAATTCTCAGCAGAATCGTCGCGGGTAGCCACAGCAGCGGGCACTCCCGTACTGGAGGGCCTATTAAAAGCATCGTCCCCTCTAACAGCAGTATTAAAACTCGCATAAGCACGAGAATTCTCAGCGGAATCGTCGCGGGTGGCTACAGCAGCGGGCAAAGCAGGCGCAATACTGAAATCCAGTGTGCCGTCTTCTGGGCGAGGGGTGAGAAAAATTTTTCACGAGCGGCCGTAGCGCTCCCTCTAACAGCAGCATGAAAACTCGCAATAGTAGTGGAATTTCCTGCGGAATCGGCGTGGGTGGTGGTACAGCAGCGGGCAAAACGGGCGCAATACTGAAATCCAGTTTAGCGTCTTGTGGGCGAGGGCCGGGAAAATTTTCACGGGCGGTCGTAGCGCTCCCTCTAACAGCAGCATGAAAACTCACAGCAGTAGTGGAATTTCAAGCGGAATCAGCGTGGGTTGCTACAGCCGCGGGCAACACGGGCGCAATACTGAAATCCAGTGTGTCATCGTGTGGCCGCGGCACGGAAAAAATCAAGAGTGGCAGCATCACTCGTGGCCATCCTACGAGTCCTAGCAGAGTCGGACAGTTCTCAGTTTGTAGAACTGAGTCTCTGTTTTTGTAAATGCAAATATGTCCGTCTATCTGTCTGTCTGTCTGTCTGTCTGTCTGTCCGCAAGGCTTATATTATCGAACATTTTCCAATGGCCGATATATAAGCTCGTTACAGATGATATTCGTACGACGCATTCGACCCTTACGGGCCTTATATACTGAAACATACCATACCACCAGGCAAGTTAGCCATATAAAACATCGTACCATGGTACCATACCGCAAACGCACCATACCATATACTGCTGTGTTTTTTTTCCCCGTACCATACCGTCAACACATACCGTACCACATACGGTGGTTTTCCCATATTCCCATATACCATACCACCAACATATCTCATATTCCCATATACCATACCACCAACACATCCCATAAACCATACCGAGTTGGGGAGACGTCTATACACCAGGCCAGGTGCCTGCTACTGCTGTACAAGTAGTGCCGTCTTGTTGTGCAAGGGTGGCGATGAATACAAGAGTTAGTTGGCTCAGACGCCCATACCGAGTTGGGGAGACGTCTATACACCAGACCAGGTGCCTGCTACTGCTGTAGTGCTGTCTTGTTGTGCAAGGGTGGCGATGAATACAAGAGTTGGCTCAGACACTTGGGTCCTACGCTCAGTGCAGCGCATTGGTCGCTGGTGTGCACGAAATAGATGAAAAGCATTAACTACGAGCACTACTATTGCTGTATCCGTCTCGAATGGCAAAAAATAGGCTTTTTTTTCAGGTTTGGGAGGATACCGTAGGACGCCGCCGGCAGCAGTGGATTACTTTCTACTTTTCGCCTTTATTTGTTTGCGATCCTCATCGTATGTTTCGGTACTTGCAAATAATAACCCGCCAGTTGAAAATACATGTCAATCTGTCGAATGTGTAACAACCCACAAAATTTTTTTCATTGGCCAACAAAGCGTCGTCATTCGCATACTATTATTGCAGTAGAGCCTGGTATCAGCATAGGGCTACCCTGTATATACCCCCTACACGATATGGGGAATGGGAATTTGGAAACAACAGGCAGAGAAGTGTATGAGGGATACTACTGATTTAAGGAATGATATTTGGTTCATATAGGAACGGCATCTGTTAAGTGTAAGGCAGTACGGACCTAGGGACCGACTACTGCTAGCAGGTTGATGCCTTTAGCTCTGCTCTGGTCGCTCACACGAGGTGCTTGAGGATGGTATAAGCTCTTGTATTAGTTGCGGTTTGCCTCGCCAGATGTCTTCTGAATGAAGGGGCGAGGCGCTCATCAGAAAAGCAGGCGACAACGCCTGCCATGTATGATGAGGGGACGATTGCTACAAACCATAATGCCGCAACAGGGAGAGGGGATATAACGCCGCAACAGGGGAGAGGGGATACCATAACACTAGCCCACCCTGAAGGGTCGTATATGCAGATTCATGGGAAACTCAAGGAAGAACAAAAAATCGATCCGGATAATTCGGAGAATGGATCGTAGATGCGACACTTCACAACCCACTCCCACACCTCTAACCTGTAAGGCGGTAGCCGATTACAGGTGGACATTGCGAATCCGACAACAACAAGTTCGAAAGTACGGGCACGCGGAAGCAGGCAAAACAAGCTAGAACTACCCGGAAACACAATCGAGGACTTAAACTCGAGGAAGCGGTATAACTCGCGTAGCCAGGAGCGGCATAAGCTAACCTGAGAGCGAAACACAAACACAAACAACAAAAAAAATGATCGTTGCAGTACCCACTGCGAAGGCCCGGGGTGCGTCGACAAGTAAAACGAACGCGGGGGTAACGCAAGGGAAACAAGTGCTGGCGCGAAGGAGCTCACTCGAATAGTGAGAACAGTGTCGGAAAAACAGGAAATCACGCTATGGTAGAACCCAAGACAGTCAAGACCCGACCCCATGAAAGAGGGCAGAAAAGGACGCGCGCGAGATTTCGCCTACACTGATAGGGGTGCGCCTGAGGTCCTTTTTATAACCGGTACCAGCAATATCAGTGTCCATTGACCGTTGTGCGCAGAGATGAATTTCGTTTTTTTTTTACCAACCAATTAAAGCGAAGAAAACTGACATCAGCCGTCGTCATTTTTTTTCATTAGAGACCAAAGCCCAAAGGCATGGAGCATTGCTGGAGATCAAGAATTAGTAGAAAATAGCAGTCATGTGTAAGCCAGGGTCAGCAGCAGCAGCAACAGGCAGCACAGCAGCGGGAGAAAGAGGGGATGGAAGGTGGCGATGCAGCGCGATCCGTTGCCGTTCTCGCGGAAGAAATCATATTTGCGTTCCGCATTGGGTGCTTCTTGCATGTCCTCCACCTTGCCGTCAACGTGGGGATGGAGAACGTATTCTTTATGGGTCCCTTGGGTTCGGGTTCTTGGCATGAAAGGTCGAAGCAACACCTCGTCGAGCTGCACGCCGGCGCCCGCGTACAGAACTTTCATGACAATGGGGCCGACGTGCTTGAGCGGGGTCCCGATCTCAATGATGTCCCGACATAGACGCGCCGACGTCATACCGTACGCGCGTCTCTTGCCTTTTCCACCGCCCCCCTGCTCGTCGTCCTCCCCCGCAGTCTGGCCATACGGGCGTAGATTGTCCAAAATCCTATTCTCGAAAATCTGTCACATGTCTTGCTGCTGGGGCGGCCTTGTCTGGACAGGGACAGGCGTGCGCCTGCTGCCGATCCCACCGGCCATAGCTGCTGCAGCTGCTGCCGAGGCCTCGATCTTTTTGCGTTGGCGTCTATTCTGTTGTCGTCAAAACCAGGAGGGTCGAGGCATGACAAACACGGCATTAGCAACAACAAAGTGGCAGCTATTAATAATATGTACTCCGTATTGGTTGCATATCAACTTTGTTTTTGTGATGCCTCAAATAGCAAGTATTAATAATACAAATATACGTTAATCACAACAACAAAAAACAGTAAAAAAACAAGTGATATAAATAATATACTATACGATTACGTTAATCACAACAACAAAAATCAGTGAAAAAACAAAAAAATACCGGTAGACTATTACGTTAATCACAACAACAAAAATCAGTAAAAAAACAAGTGATTATACATAATACCTGGTATACTCTTAATTAAATAGTGTTTCCTGCAGCAGATGCATCAAGTTGAAAGAAAATATAGCACAACGCCAAATTCGGTCGAGGCTACCCCAAGCCGAGCATGCCATGAACAACAAAACGACTGCTTGCGCTGCTGCTCACCCTCTTCCTCGAATTGGCGTTGTTCACTAGCTGCTGCCTCCGAGCTTTAGCGTTCTCCACCTCCCTTTCCATCTGCTTGAGCTTGAGCTTCTCGAAGCCGAGCCGCTCTCGAAGGTGCATCCCGGACTGACTCCTGCTGCGCCAAAAACTGACCTCCAAAACCGTAAAAAATCACCGAAACGAGCTGGTTCCTCTCTTCGATGAGACCACCGGTGACCAACGACAGGCGATCCATCTCCGAAAGCTTCGCCACCCTCGCCACCTCTGCCCGCCTCCGCCCCTCCTCGGCTGCCAGCGCCGCTAGTGCTGCACGCGTTCCTGCCTCCGCGTGCAGCCGCTGTTGACGCTCCGTGGACATTTTTTTTGCTGTGTCAAGTCGCAGCCGCTCCTCGATTTCCGTTGTCTTTTTTTTCGGTCTTCGGCTAGACTCTCGGCCGATTGGCGAGCTGCGCTCTCAGCAGCATGTTTGGCGACAGCCTCGCGCGTGCGCAGGCAGCATCGTCATGGCGTCGCTCGAACGCACGATAGTCGCGGCGCTCCGCTGTGTTCTTTGCGCGCTTCTCTCTTCCCGCTTCTCCGTTTTCCCCGTGCGGGCAAAAACCTCCTAGTTTTTTTTTCAAGGCCTGCTGATATTTCCTCTTGTTATTTTTCTTGTGTCGTATCGTGTTTCTCATTGTACGATGTAATAAAAAGCTACCACTCTGACCCAAAATATAGGGACCATTGAAATGTAATTATTCAATACACACGATCCTTATATTTTGGATCAGAAAAGTACTATTTTTTTACGGGGTGGTAATCCTTACTCAGAAATACGATTAGGGTGATTTTTGTTCGTCCGTGTGCGGCATACTACGAACTAGGTTTCTGTAGCCTCGATTTTTCATATCAGTCGACGCGCTCTGCTGCCAGGTAAATAATGCCGAAATATGCTTAAAATGACACCTATAGCTGTTTGTGATATGAGTAGAGCACTCATGGGCTATAGATATACCTGGTAGATAATACGTTGCAGTCTTACTGTCTCACGAATACGAGAATAATCCAAAGAATGGATTAACCCGGCGGATATCCCGTTAGTCGAGAGTAACGTTCTTTTAGGAATGTTCCCTAGGGTGGATAACCCGCTAGACGAGAGTAATATTCCTTAACGCAGATAGGACCACGAAGTGAGAAGTTCTTATATTAGCAGAAGAACGACCGGTAGCCACGGGAAAGTTCTGTAGGCGTACATCAGCTACGAGGAATTTAGGAGAGCTTGTGGCGTGGGGTGGGACGAGTATATCTGGGCGTCGAGTCCCGCCCCCCTACCTCTCACTTCTCTACCAGAGGACCTCCTCAGCTCTCGCCATCAATAAGAAGATCTAAATCAGAAGAAGCGAAGCACTGCTTTCCAGCTGCCAGAACAACCTGCGTCCCTTACCACTACCCTAGAGCGGTCTCCGCTTCACATCTGGCGTCGACGGCAGGACCTCAGCATCAAACGGAAAAACATTCCGGTTGCTAAATTTGTCTAGAACATATGCTTTTATACGTCTGGGCACACTATGGACAGCCAATTCGTGACGTATCAGGAGATAAACGCGATGCAAGGATGACCTTCCGGTATACTATATTCAAGTTATTTTGGAGCGCCATGACAGTTCAGAATTGTTCTTCTTGTCCAGTCTGTTGGTGGTGACTTTTGGGGAAATATTCGTCGAAATTCACATGCCACTTTTGTTTGGTCGGTACGGACCTCAGGCGCACAGCTAACTGAGCGCGCTAGAACGCGAAACATACAATGAGCAGACACCGCTACGGCCTATTGTTAAAGTCTGGGTCCGTCGGGTTATCCGTAAAAGGTCAACCAATCGCCTACTACCCAATGTAAACCTGATATCACTCTGCAATATCGCGCGGGAGAGGGCGGAATGCAAACGGTAGCGAAAAAAAAAACGAAATATATCACCTCGGCCTGCTTGGGGGTATTAAGAAGGCGGAGAGGGAACGCATGAACGGCAAATGGGGTCAGACCTAAACCTAGGGCAACCTGTACGATGCGTATAAAAAGGCTCACGAACACGGCCTCGGGAAAACCAAAGAGGGGCCATGGGATACAAGAAAAAAAACAGCAAGAAAAAAAAACTGGTACGACTGAAGGAAAAACGCGAACGAACGTTTCCGCCGCTCTCGAAGAGGGGGCGAAAACAATCGGAGATACGGAACGCAAGAGACGCATGACCGAAAGGCAAGGAGGCTGAAGTGGATCCAACCGTTAGCCCAATCGGTGCAAGAACTCGGCAGCTAGCTGCCGTGAAAGCAGGGAAACGGCTAGAGAGTTCGTAAGAAGTCAAACAAACAGTACACCTACAGCACAGCAAAACCAAGAAACCACACAGTGACACGCTACCAAACCCGGCCCCGGCGACTACGGAAAACGCGCATGCAAAAAAAAACTCAAATTGACTACGGGGACGTATTCAAGTCGGCAGAGCCTGCTAACTCGGCTCCGCGGGACTCGTCAACGTTACGCACAATACCACGCATGAGGGAGCTTCCTTGGTGCACTTGTAGACACCACGAGCCACGAATGGCTCTATCAGCCGTAATATACCGAGCAGAAGATAGCGCGAGCTTGACCGGTCCGGGGTCGTCCAAGAAGCGAACGACGTACTGTCCGGGAGTTGAAGTGTGGACAGAAATTTTTCCGAGCCACCAAAGATGCTCTTGACCCTTGTTCCAAAAGTGAGCGCCGATAGGCAAGGTGGTGCCGCTGAACCGACGAGTCCACGTTTGGTGGTCGACGTAGCTGTATCCAGGAGACAGAAAACGGGCGCCCTTGTCGTGGGCGAGCTCGCGTTGAGCGGCACCCACGCGCATACGGCGGTACGCCTTGTTTGCCTGTCGAAATTGTAGGGGCGCGCCGGTCCAGTAGTTGAGGATGTGTTGTCGAGAGTGAAGTAGGTCCGATTCACGTTCCCAAGACGGCCGGAGGAGGCCTTTCCAGTGGGTTTCGTAGAGAATGGCGATGGCTCCGCCCCGGCCTCGTACTGACCGGTGGCTGGAAATCTTATCGACCTCCAAACGCTCAATGGGCACGGAAACGTCGTCGGCGGTGACGTGGGAGGGGGGAGACTTAGTGGAATGGTTGTTCAGGACGTATTGCGTTAGTCCAGTGCGAAAGTATCGGGGGAGGTCGGTTGTGTCATGCGGATTGGTGCAAGGTTTGCAGCGGGCTACCGACACGCGGCAGTGGGCGTCGGCGCCCGGCATGTCGTTAGGAAGGTCAAAATATAGCACCTTGGCGGCCAAAGGGCGGCCGTCCGGCGTCGAGTCGGAAGACGCGGGGTCGACGGCTAATATCTTGAATGGACCGGTCCAGTTGAGCGAGAGTTTCGCCTTGAGAACCTTGGCGTCGGTGCCAGATTTCGCCCCTTGGCGAATGGTGGCAGCGGTGTTGTAGATCCATACCCAGTTACCGATGGTGTAGATAGGGCGTTGGTCGAGGGTGTCTGAGAGAGCTGAGTTACGGCGCTCAACGCGAGCGACTGTGATAGCGTGTTGTTCACGCACCAGCGCATACGCACGCCGTTGGCGGTCGGCGGCGAGGTCGCAGTACTCCAATTGGTCGCGGGCGAGGCTTTGGTGGCCTCGGGCGTAGTGTTGTTCGAAAATGGTGAGGGGAAGGCGGGGGAGGCGGTTCATGTGCACCTCATTGGGGGCCAACCCGGTGGCGGCGCCGACGGAATTGTTGTAAGCAAATTCCACGTGCGGCAAATGGATGCCCCAGTTGTCCTGTCGTTCGTTGCAGACCATCGCTTGCATTTGGGCCATGGTGTGGTTGACGCGCACGACGCCGCCGTTTCCGTTGGGATGGTAGGCGCTTATAGCGATTTTTCGCATTCCCAGACGTTTGTACACGGCATGGGACAGCTTGGAGCAGAAGTGCAGTCCATTGTCGGAGAGAAGGCTGACCGGACATCCCCAAAGAGGTATGTACTTATTCTTATTACTAAGATGTCGGCCGTGCCTTCAGCCGTGAATTCCGCAGACAAGACGGCGTGCATGTCTGCGCGCCGGCTGAACCTATCCGTGAATAGTAGAATGTAGCAGTTGCCCCGAGGTGTGACGGGAAGGGGACCGAAGTAGTCAACGCTCTCCGCGACACCAGGGCCGGATGGCAGCGGAAGGGAGAGAATGGGCCAACGTACCGTTTGTCTGGAAGTCTTGCGCGCCTGGCATTTGAGGCAACGACGGATCCACCACCGCGTGCAGATGCTCATGCCAATCCACCAATAGAAACGTTCGAGCATTGAGAGTGTTCGAGCGACACCAAGGTGGCAGGAGGCGTTAGCATGACAGGCTTGCATAATCCACGGACGCATGAGCAACGGGACGTAGATTCGCGTAGGCTCGTCGTCCAAAAGACGGGCGGCACGTCCGCCAGGCTTGTCGGGACGAGCTAGAGCGGGGGGCGTCAACTTCCGCACGAGCAGGAGAACACCGTCGTCGTCGTCTGTGTAAAGTCGTCCTTTTTCGGCTAAGGAGCGCACTTCGGACAACGGGGGGCGTTTGTGAGGCGCCAAGTGTAGGAAGAAATCGTCGGGGAGGACGGAGGGGCTGCCAAGGAGAAGATACCGAATGGCGGCGTCACAAACCGATTCAGCGCGTTGCTCACGCGCCCAATCGGAATGTGTGTATTGCTCGACAGATTCGATGAACTCGGCCTCTGCCGGTGAGGGTGTCTCGGGAAGGGCGGCTGTGGCGCTGGCACTCCCAGGGGTTTCCGGAGGGAGGGTGCCAAGCAAAGGCGGAGCAGGTGTGACCGCATCGGTGGCGGGTCGAATCGGCACTGTCGGGACAGGGTCGATGAAGGGCCGGGGAGAATCCTCTGAAGGGGGCGTAGTCCGAGGCGGGCGCGGCTTGCGCGCCGTGGGGGCTGGTCGTGGGAAGGTGGGCCGAGTAGAATGCGAGCGAGTGAAACCATAGTCCACGGTGGTCGCAGGCTTGCCAGCAGCGTCAGCTTGGCGTCGGCGGGTCCGAGACGAAATGAGCCCCGACGGGGGAAGGGACGGCAGAGCCGTCTGTGAAGATGAAGGCAGCAGAGGCGGAGCCACGGGCACAACCGAGACTTGATCACGGTTGGTCTGGGCGACTCGCGAGGCTGGATGAGACACAACAGAGGGTTTCTGAGGACCTGAATCCGTTGGGTGCTCGGCTGAGTCGTGCTGGACAGGCCGAGCAGGAGAGAGGGGTTTCTCACGCTGCTTTGCCGTCGGCGATCGTGGATGAAACGGGGACCGCTGTAGGGCTAGGGTGCGGTGTGTCGCCATCGGTGGGTGATGGGGAAGGCTCGGAGGAAAGGGCGCGTCGGCCGGGGTCCGTGCTTTCGGTTGAAGCGGGCAGAGGTGCAACAGGGACTGCGAAAACAGAACCGGCGAGATAATCGCTGGTACCTGTGTTCGTAGGAAGGACCTAGTTGGGACCTCGCGAAGTGACGTAAGAGAGGGCGCGGGCAACGAATTCTCCAGTTGGAGCATTTAGGTCGTCAATTCTCATTCGGGGCCCGTGTTGGCGAAAATCGCGGAAATCGTGTGGGGAGAGCGGGAGCCCACCCAAGCCTAAGCTCGGGTCGGAGGGCGCCAGCCCACCCAAACCAACACGCACGGCGGAGGGTCCACCCTGGAGTATGCCGTGAGAGCGGATGAGAAAAACGCGTTCTTCGTCGGACGGAGTGAGACTGCTGGGGCCGTCGCGGTCGCGCCCCGTCGCAGGTAGGGGCAAGCGGGACAGGAAGTCGGCGTTCCCGTTGGCACTGCCTTTGCGGTATTCCAGAGTGTAGTTGTATGCGGTGAGGAATTCCAGCCATCGCTGTACCCGCGGGTTATATTCTGCGATCTTGTCGAGGCTTTCGAGCGCCTTGTGGTCCGAAAAAATCCGGAATTTTTGTGACCCAAAGGTAGCCGCGAAGGCGCTTGATAGCCCAGACGATGCTGCCTGCTTCCAGATCGAGTGGAGTCCAGTGGCGTTCAGACTATATGGTAGCGCAGCTGATGAACACGATGGGACGGATGGTGTGATCGTCCTGTTCTTGTTCGAGGGTGGCACCGAAACCGTCCACACTAGCGAGGAGGAAAGGGCGGGAGTTATCCGTGACGGCGTCCCAGTTAGGATAGACGAGGACCGGGGGCGTGGTCAACTCGGCCAGGAGCTTACGCACGATGACTTCCATTTCTGGGGTAAAGACGAACTTGACGCCTTGTTTCAGAAGGGAAGTGATGGGCCGTATGCGCTTGGCCATATCGCGCAGGAATTTCCTGTAGTAGGAAAGTGCGCCCAAAAGAGAGCGTAGCTGTTTCAGGTCTTTTGGCATGGGCATTTTCGTCAGTGCTTCCGCTTTCTGCACGTTTGGCATAACGCCGGCTGGAGAGATGGTGTGACCGAGGAAATCCGCATCCGTGGCGCCGATGGTAGCCTTCGAAGGCGACAGCTTGAGGTTGTGCTGTCGTAATCGCAAGAACAATTCCTTCATGTTAGCGACGTGAAGGGCGGGGTCGGCGTCGAAGACGATGACATCGTCGAGGTAGGCGGCAACGCGGTCCAAGCCCTTGATGACCTCGTTGATGACTTTGACGAACCACCCTGGAGCAGCGCTGCTTCCTTGGGGCATAACCAGCTACTCGAAAAGGCGCGTGGGTGTACAGAAAGCAGTGAAAGGGATCGTGTCCTTTTACCTGATGCAAAGAAGAGACGAGGTCGAAGAGTGAGAAGATTCGACCGGTGCCAAGCTTGTCGAGAACCTCGTCAACGCGCGGGATGGGGAGCTGGCCAAGGATACTGAGTTTGTTCAGCTTCTTGTAGTTCACCGTGATGCGGATTCCACTGGATTTCTTCGGGATGACAACCACTGGGCTCTCCCAGGGAGATGTGGAGTGTTGGATTAGGCCGGCGGCGAGGAATTTATCCAGAACCGCGTCCGCTTGCTTTGCGGTCGGGGGATTGATGCGGTAGGGCCGAGACGTCACAGGAGAGCTGTTCGGGGGAACAGTTATCTTGAAGGGGAGCAGAGAGCAGGGGCCAAAATCGGTTGGAGACTTCGAGAACACGTCGGAGAACTCAGCGAGAACATCGCCCAACTGGGTGATGACGGTTGGCGTCCAACCGAAGCCGCGCAAGTCAAATGCGATTTCGCGCATGTGCAACGGCGAGCGGTTCCATACTTGTAGGAAGCTCGTGCGTTGGTCTGTGCTCAATCGTTCGAGCAAGGCAGGTGAAGGGAGCTGGTCGACGGGAGGAGCCGAAGGGGTCGCGAGTTCTTCGCGTGTCGGGGCTGTCTCGTCGCGTAGATGGTGTACGAAGGGATCCGGGCACTCTGGTTGTGAGGGCTGGTCCGTGCCCATGGAATGGGGGGGGACTGGCCCTGGGACTGTGAAGCCGGAGTCGCGTGGGTGCAAAGGAGGAGCCGGAGCGTCGAACAGGACAGTATCCAGGGGAACGCGTAATAGCGGGCTAGAGGAGGTGCCAAGCAAGGCACCTGGGTCTATATCCGCGATGCCGGCTAATGGGATGAGCTGGCGGCTATTTTCCACAATTTGTTCGTTCGCAGAAAAATCGGCGGCCGCGTGCAGCATGTCGACCAGATAACAACCGCCGAGGGCAGGGGCACCATTACTGCGAACCAAATCGACATCGACAAGAGGATGGTCGTGGGACAAAGTGATGCTTGTGTCGCCCGCATACAGTAGGTGGAAGCTTTCAGCAGGAGCCGAAAAGTCGGGCACAAACGCTGTTGCGCCCTGAAGCCCTGGGAGGGACAGCGTAAGCTCGCCGGGAACCCGATTAGTCATCGAACAGGGAGCCAACGTACGGTAAGAGCGGTCCTGGAACCGCATCCAGCTGTCACGTCCAAGTAGCACGTCGTGTTGCATCGCTTCAGATGGGACGACGTATGCCCATACGGCAAGTGAGGCAGTTGGTGTATCGCCGTGGAAGAATTGTGCGCTTAAGCGTACTGTAACCGTGGTCTCAAGAGGTGGAGACTTACCAAAACCGCCCCATGACCTGGGAGGGGTGCGTCGTTCGCAAGTGGCAGAGGCAGCACCCGCGCGTTTCATGCTATCGAACGCGTGGGTGTTAAGGAAGGTCTGCGGCGAGCCCGTATCCAAAAGGGCGATACATCCAAGCTGCAGAGCAGCTAGGCCACTGTGGATCTTTATTTTGGTGGTAAAGGAAGAGTCGTCCATGGTTACGACACCAGCAACAAGACAAGGCCCTTGCTCAGCGAGCAAGGGGGGGTGCTGACCGGATCGGGCGGCGGACATTACTTCGAGAACATCGCCGTCGTGGTCTGATGGCACGGTTGTGGGGGAGTCGGGGTAGCCCGACGGGGAGGCGGCTGCAGGTGTGTCCCTTGGGCACAGTTGCTATCGCGTCCAAGGGCCGACTTCGAAGATGCGGTCTCTACTCGAGGGCGAGGTGTCCTGAGGAGACCATTGTTGGTGGCGCGTCGGAGGCGGCGCGCGGTCGCGGAAGAGACGTCGCACGGTTTGCAGAGTCTTGCCCAGCAAATTTAAGCCGCGCCACGGGGGCGGCCGGCGTGCAGGAATAGCGTCAGCCCTGTATCCGATGCCCCATATGAGATCGTAAGGGCTAGCTTCCGCGAGAGGTTTTTCGCCTGTGTCCAAGAGGTGGGTTCGCATGGCTGGGTTTTGAGCGAACTTGGCGTAAGAGCCGACAAGCATGATATTTACTCGCTCGCGTTCCCACACGGCGAGATCGAAGTTACGGACTTCGCGTCCGTATTGCTTGTGCAGGCGGGGGTCAGACACGCGCATGATGTGTTGTAGGGTCTGGTGGTCTCCGAAGAGGCGGCTCTTTTCAGCGGCGAAGAACTGTTCACCGCAGGAATAAGATATGCTTTCGACCGTATAACGGGAAGGCGTCCATTGCGAGAAGCATGAGGAGGGCTGCCAGAAGAACACGATGTCACGCGTGCGGACTCTTGGGTAGGATCGAACGCGGCGGTATTCACCGTCGCGCGAGAAGGAGCGGGGGGTGTGTCAGACACATCCCCTGCAAAGCAGTTGGGGGTCTCTCTCTCTTTGGGGGACGGGTCCCAACCTGCTTCTTGCCTTGCCAGGGCCTCGTTATCGAGGCCGGGGTGGGAGGCGCATTCGCCTGGACCGGTCGTGTCTACCGTCCCCGAGACATTTCGGGGAGGCGCAGGGGGCTCCCGACCGGTCCACCTTGACCGGGTGGGCGAGACATCCGCCATGTAGGTGGGAGGCACTTGAAGTGCGTCCACAGCAAATGGTGTTGTCAGCACGGCCCGGGCGGCACGCGGGGTCTGTTCTCTCAGATCACCTCGTCGTATCTCGTCTGGCTAAGAAGGGGCGCATTTTGGCGCCGAGGGCGTAGCTGCGTTTAAGCCCTGTGGGGGACATGTGTCGTCCTGTCGGGGACACGTGTTCTCCACCAGCTCAGTGACCACCGGCGAAACGCCGTGGCTCAAAGAATAATCTTCCGTTGTGTTCTGGTCAGGATGAAAATCGAAGCCGACTACACTCCGATCGTCTTCGATAATAGTGCGCAGAGGGAGATTCCGACTGGTCTTGCGTGAGGACCTCGAGCGGAGCGCCCGTGTTGTTCTCGAGGGGCCTGGGTTCCCGTACCCACACCTCAAGGCGACCCTCACATCCTGGGAGTCACTTCTGGACATGGTGTTTGCCTCAAAAGATGAAGTCGGGGAAGACGCACGCGAAAAAATGACGACTAGTGTCGTTCACGCGGGAATCAGGAGTGCCGAGCACTCCTGGTGCTCGCGGTGGGGAGGCTACGGCGGCAATCATACCGTCGTCTTCGCCAGAAACATGAGCGACAAGCATGCCTGGTACTGGCGGGGAAGAGCCTACGGCGGCTGGGAGGCGGCCGTCTTCGCAGACATCAGGGGCGGTACGCATACCTGGTGCCGGCGGTGAAGGGGCAACGCTATCGCCGGGGGGGCGATGGTCAGTGTCTGGGTCAGACGTGCTTCCCGTGAGTACTATCGGCGGGATGGGAAGGTCAAACACACCGCCGTTGGTCAGTCAATTGGAGCGGAAGGTCCCTGGGTGACGTCCATTGGGGTTAGAGTCACCAGCAGATCCGTAGCGCATACCCGGGGTCTGAGGGCCGGAGGAAGGCCCCGGGGGAACGCCGTGTTGGGGTTGGAAAACCGTCAGCGAAGTAGCCGATTGGCCACCGCTTTAGGAGCCCCCAACATTACCTTGTTGTGCGCCACCGTGACGAGACAGACCAGAGTTGGAGTGCCCGTGGTCGTTACGGCGGTTGTTTCCGTAGCGACGAGACGAGCTTTTGTTGCGATGCGACGAAGGCGACGAGCGTGTGATTTCGCCGCCAACGTGGGTAGGACGGCGGTGTGACCGCATGCGGCGCTGCCAACGGCGGTAGATTTCGTCGTTATCACCAAGTTGGCCTAGCTCGGGGTTAAGACAGTGGCTAAATTTGGTGAAGGGGGCAGTGCAGGTCTTAAATGAATGATCCGTGCCATGGCAGTTGAGACAGTGGCCTTTGATCTCCCTAAAAACTTGGCGTCTTTCTATGGGACTGGTAAAGGGCGTCCATAATGGAATGTCATTTGTTGAGAAAGATTCGGATACTTGAAATACCTCGTCCCAAGCAGTCGAATTCGCAGGCCATTCAGCCGCGGATGACAAAAAAATGGATCAGGGGAACGAGCTGACGCTGCGACATTCATCACGATTGGGTTGCGGGATGACCCCGATGAGCCTTTAAAAGGCTGCGGCGCGGCCGATCGGCTTTGGGTGCGACCGCTTGCATGCGAGTGCAAAGAAAGACCCGCGAGGGGTGCAAGCATAAAATGTTTTTCGCCGTTGATGGCGGGAGTCTTATTAGTAGAAAGTCCACTAAACGCCAACCACATGTCGTCGATAGACCCAAAAGGCTTCGACGCTGTCGCTAAATCTCCCGGGTACAAAACCGGCATGAGGCTCGGGTACTGTTCGCCTACGCTGTTACGAACAACCTCTAGCACAACCTCAACGCCTGGGGCCAAGACCTGGCCACTGTCCGTAATGGATGCTATCAACAAGCGAAAAGCCCGAGAATAGTCCGCGAAAGGCGTCTCGGTGGCCACCCCAAACGAATGGAGCTTGGCCATGGCCGCACTTCGGTCGCCATGATCGAAGTGGGCGCTGATGAGGTGAAGTAGCAGCTTGAAGGCGTCCGGCCCGCTGGCTCCTTTCAGAAGACTCTGTGTCACCTGCCGGAAAAAATCGTCGAAAGTGTTGGTGAGGTCGAAGGTCAAAGGTTTGTCGGGTGTGATGGCTCTCTGAACGCATTTGCGAAGCGGGAGTTCCCACCCGGGGACCCACGACTGGGAGTCTACCCCGTCAAAACATTTGTCGTCACATCGTACTAGAATGTCTGATGCTGCGAGTTTAACACTACGTGTCAACTGGTGGGCCGCGTCTGTTTTGTCGAAAGCTGCGTGAAACGACACACAGTGTGATACTTCCAATTTTGTGGACGTTGATGTTGGCATAAGCACGCTTTACGGCAGCATCGTGGGTCGCGTCACTCTCTGCTACGATAGCTTTGACGGTGGCTTGACGCACGTGCGCTGTCGTCGAGGACAACGGGAGCGCGCGGTCGTCGGTAGCTGGTTCACCACGTGATAGTTGGTGGAGGCCGGCACCGGAAGAAACATCGAGAAGGGAAGGAACTACTTGCCTGGGGGTTTTCAGCTGGGTGACGTCCGGGTCAGAGGTGTTGGTGCCAGCTGTGGCAGGGGTCGGGCGCTGGCGAGGGCCCTTGCCCAATTTACGCGACTTAGATCCCGATGAAGACGAGGCGCTGCGAAGAGGGACCGCGAGAGGAGGAGGCGCCACCGCTGCGGCCGCGTCGATCGTTGGGATCGCCGCGCGTTTTGCGGGCCATGGCGCGGTCGGTGGCAGGGAGAGCGCCGTCCGGCCAGGTGGGGGTGCGAACCGAGTGTTGGTGCGCCTTGCGCAGGGCGAACAGGAGGTCGCAGGCCGCATTGATGGCTGCCGTCGGCAACGAACCGTCGGGGTTCAATAGGACCATGTTCAGGGTCCCCGTGGGGAATGTGTCCATAAACGCCAGCAGTGCGCGCCCCGCGGTGTACACCACCTTCGCGTGCTCCGGGCGAAACGCGGTCTGCGTGTGCCTGGCGATGGTCGAAATCGGCAGGTGGACAAAGGCAAAGTCGAAGGCCGTCGGCGTTTAGACGAAGGGGCAAGCCGGGATGCCGGGCGAGGGGAGCGCAAGCGGTGGCGAGGGCTTATTGGAGCGCAGGCGCTCCAGTGCCTCGCCGCCTTGGCCTTGCGGGATTTCTCCCGAGCGTAGATGTTGGACGCGTGCTCGCGCTCAGCAGCGTCGAGTTGCTTGTGAAGGCGAGCGACCTTGACCGCGGAGGACTCGACAGCGGATCGACATTCGTCGTCGGTAGCCGAGGCGGCTTCCACTTTGCCGCGAAACCTTGTCCTCGGCCGCCTTTTCGACGGCAGCGTCCGCAGCGTCGGCGGCCTTACAGGCTCGCCGAGTTGCTGTCTCGCTGGCGACGAAGTTGTCCCGCACGTGGAGCGGGAGCTCGGCCCAGGTTTCCCGGGGCATGGAGGCTTTGAAGATGATTGGGATGGGCTGCAGACCAGACTGGTCCAGGGTGCCGCCTGCCGTAGTCCTTGATGGAGCCGTGGAGTTCCCCGCCGTTGTTCGAGATGGCGCGGGAGGGTTGTCTACGGCTGGAACTGGTGCCGATGTGACATCAGGCAGTGACTCGTCTTCGGCGCGCAGGTCGAAGTCCGGTTCCTGGCTTGGTTCCGCCATGGCAGGTGGTTCGGCGTCCTGAGAGGCACAGCAGAACGGGACCAAGCACGCAGCCGCAAGAGGTAGAGAAGGGACGAGATTGTTGTCAGTACGAGCGTATTGCGTCAAAAAAATGAAAGTATGGCAATAACCGTCCGAATCGGCGACGACGTCCGAAGTAAGAGGGTGTGCTGCGGCCGCGACGTCGTATAAGAATATACGAGCGGAGTAGCAGGGCATCGAGAAACTGGAGGCACGACTTGAGGGGACCTCAAAGGTGCGGTTCCGCTCAAAACAAAATGTGCATTGTGCGAAAAAAAATGGTGGGTATCCCTAACTGGGGAATCACCCACTAGAAAATCATCCCCAAAAAAATCGCCCAGTGTGAAATCACCCAGTAGAAAATCATCCACGAAAAAATCATCGACGGAGAAATCACCCAGTGGAAGATCACCCAGTGGAAAATCATCCACGGAAAAGTTGCCCAGTGGAAAATCACCCAGTGGAAAAGCATCCACGGAAAAATTACGCAATGGAAAATCACCCAGTGGAATATCATCCACGGAAAAATCACCTAGTGAAAATCCGTGGGTAGTGAATCGACGTCTCTCTCTCGAAAAAAACGGGGAGGGACAGATTCCGCAGCAGAAAGGAAATACCATGCCCAACTAGGGGGGGTATATTCAAATCGCAAACAAAGGGTGGCTGCAAAAAGGAAGTACCGTGCCCTACTGGAGGGGGTATATGCGAATCGCAAATAATGGTTGACGGCAAAATGGACATACCAGGCCCTACTAGGGGGGGTATAATCCAAGCGCAAATCGAGGGTCGCCGCAAAAGAGAATCACCCGACTCTTCCGAGCGGGGTAGATTCAAAGCGCAAACCGTGGTTGATGAATCGACGTCTCTCTCAAGGAGTGACGGATTCCGGCGCGGAAGAGAATATCCAAGCTCTTCCGAGCGAGGCAGATTCAATTCGGAAACCGTGGTTTGTCGCCGAAAAGAATGACAAAGCTCTTTCGAGCGAGGCAGATTCAAGTCGCAAACCGTGGTTGATGAATCGAAACGTCTCTCTCAAGAAGTGACGGATTCCGGCGCGGAAGAGAATACCCAAGCTCTTCCGAGCGAGGCAGATTCAATTCGGAAACCGTGGTTCATCGCCGAAAAGAATGACAAAGCTCCTTCGAGCGAAGCAGATTCAAATCGCAAACCATGGTTGAAGAGTCGACGTCTCTCTCGAATAATACGAGAAGTGATGAATCCCGTCGCAGAAGAGAATGACCAAGCTCTCCCGAGCGAGGCAGATTCAATTCGCAAACCGTGGTGTGTCGCCGAAGAGAATCACAAAGCTCTTTCGAGCGAGGCAGATTCTAATCGCAAACCGTGGTTGAAGAGTCGACGTCTCTCTCGAATAATACGAGAAGTGACGGATGCCGTTGCCGAAGAGAATGGCCAAGCTCTCCCGAGCGAGGCAGATTCAATTCGCACACCGTGGTTCGTCGCCGAAGAGAATCGCAAAGATTTTTCGAGCGAGGCAGATTCAAATTGCAAACCGTGGTTGAAGAGTCGACGTCTCACTCGAGTAACACGAGGAGTGACGGATTCTGTTGTAGAAGAGAATTGCCAAGCTCTTGCGAGCGAGGTATATTCAAGTCGCAAACAGTGGGTGGCAGACCGAAGGCGGATATGCCGTCTTCGGAAAAATTGCACGCCAGTACTGTGGTCGTAAATACCCGGTGAGCAGGGAATATGCGAACGACAGTCGGGAGGGGGGGGGGGCGGCTTGAAAAAGGGGAATACGTGTAGGTGAAACCAACCAATCAACCGCAGGAAAATCGCCGCGCGTCGAATTTGAACCAATGTCACTTGATAAATCTATGGTCGCAATGGATGAGGAAGGCACTTGTGCGGGTGAAAATAATATGGTCGGCACACTGGAACTCCCCAGATTGTCGTGCTCCCGGTCGAGCAGGGATACGTATGGCAGATCCCAACCGTCACGGATAGAACGCAGCGGGGTAAAATGCGCGCGTACGTCAGCGAGGGACATCAAGAGGCCGTGCTCGCTGGACGCTGGCAAACGCTCGGGACGCGAAAAAAAAAAAAACGATGAACTGCAGACTCGTACGTAGTCGCTACCTCGAATCGAACGTTGTTGTTGTACGCTGCTATCGGCACGTACGGCCCGGACCCGGCGCTAGGCACAAACAAGGAACCCGACCGGTTTATACGCTCCCTTCGACCGCCGGTAGTAACAAAAAAATCTGTACTCAGTGCAACAAAAAAATCAGTACTCTGTGCAACATGAAAATGACAGCACGGCGGGTCAGGAATAAAAGCTGAGAGTCCCGCTGCCGTACCAAAAATGTCGCTGTCTGCTGTTGCATGAAAATAATCACTGCTGTATGACGGCACGTCTGCGGTTTGATTGACGTGTAATGCAGGAAAAACTGCACTAAAAAAATCGATATCCGGTGTAACACGAAAATGACTGGACGGTGGGTCAGGAGTAAAAGCTGAGAGTCCTGTTGCCATACCAAAAATATCGCTGTCCGTTGTGGCATGAAAAAAATCACTGCTGTACGACGGCACGTCTGCGGGTTGACGGACGTGTCGTGCAGGGGAAACGGTACTAAACAAATCGATACTTGGTGCAATATGAAAACGACTGCACGGAGGATCACAGGAATAAAAGCTGAAAGTCCTGCTGCTGCATCAAAAATATCGTTGTCTGCTGTGGCATGAAAATAATCACTGCTATTTATACGGCGGCACAACGGTGGCTTGCTGGACGTCTAGAGCAGGATCAACAACTCCACTATTATTACTGCTAATTCGCGCAACCGAAATGTCACCATACGAGGGCATAGTGAAATCAAGTTGTTCTTCAGGCACAACAAAAAAAAATCTGCTAGTAGGCGGAGCTGGTGCTGACGCACGGGCTGCGCGTCGGGCACGTCGTACATCTCGCGCGGACGAAGGTTCAGGGAATCTTGCATCAGCCTCACAACGAACGGAACGGTCGATGTGAGACGAGTCAGGCGACAAGCAGTCGCCCGAGGGATGCATGTTGTGTGACTGCTAAAGCGCGGCAGCGCGTCTTGTCTGTAAGCGGGTACGAGGGCCAAGTTACAGGGGGAACGACTGTGCCGGGCTCGGGTGCCATGAGCAGAGGGAGAGGTGAGCACGAGGACCAAATGTCCTCGGGTCCCACCTCACTAACATATAAACACGCATCGAAACTATCCGTGTTCATACTAAAAATAAAGGGCGCTGCATGCAGGGCATGGAAGGCAGGAGGGGGGGGCCGAGCCGATCACGAAAACAATTACTCGGATTTTTAGCGTGACGGACATCATACACCCGAGAGAGGCTCGACCGATTGTCCTTCTGCGCCCAGAACGGAACCGGCTGCCCGGAGACCGACTATCCTTCTGCGTCCAGAACGGAACCGGCTGCCCGGAGTGCCGTTCTGGGGCCAGCGCGCTTGTCGCTGTGTCCGGTCTGGCAGCGGGCTGCAGAGTCGAATCAGCGACAAGCATGGGCGAAAGGAACGGGGGTCTACCTGTTGCAAGCAGTGACAGAGGGGCTGTGGCACGGCAAAAATTAGTAGCAGTGACACAGGTGCTCGAGTTGTCAACAAGCAAAAAAACTGGCAGACCGCGATAATACGAAAAAAATCCCCTGCGTCGCGCGGACGAACAGCGCGTGAACCTATAGCGGCTGTTGCATCAGTCTCACCGCGCGACGCGCTGGGGAAGCGGCGGATATCATACTCTCGAACGCAATCGCCAAAAGGAGAAGACATCAAATAAACAGCAAGAAGCCGAAAAAACAGACTACAAGAGCGAAGAGCCAGATTGTTGGCGGGGAAAAAAAAAAAATCAGAGAGATACCAAAAGCGTCTAGTCGACGACGCCAGTGCTAAGTGTAGAGGCAGTATGGACCTAGGGACCGACTACTACTAGCAGGTTGACGCCTTTGGCTCTGCTCTGGTCACTCACACGAGGTGCTTGAGGATGGTATAAACTCTTGTATTAGTTGCGGTTTGCCTGGCCAGATGTCTTCTGAACGAAGGGGCGAGGCGCTCATCAGAAAAAAGCAGGCGACAACGCCTGCCATGTATGATGAGGGGACGATTGCTACAAACCATAATGCCGCAACAGGGGAGAGGGGACATAACGCCGCAACAGAGGAGAGGGGATGCCATAACACATCTATGCTATTTTGTCAGAAGGCAATGTTGAAGCCAGGGTCGGAGATATCGTAGATCTCGTAATACGCACGCGCGAAGGACACGTCACCGGTCAAGCAATATCAAATCTCGGGTCACGAGCGGTCTCACGTCATTGACGGTGTAGACCCGTCCTCGTGAGATAAGCTATCGGGAGATACGTAATCCGCCGCAGACTCTGGGGTAACCAAAAAGGTCCCCCACCGAGTCAGACTAGCTCTAGCATCTCCTTGTTAAATATCAACGAAGAACTTTGCTCGGCTTACGTCGGCCGTAACGACGGCTACAAGGGACCCTCGCTCCGCGACCTCATCACGGCGACTTCTGCGCGACGACCTCGGTACGAACGACTAGCACAGGTACTACATTACATTGGTGACCACCTTGGGTTTTTGAACATGCCACGCTCAGGAGGTCGATCGAAGAAGCAGCGGACGAAGACACGCCTGGCGGCCGAGGCGGTCTCCATCAGAGACACGGGAGCCAATTTCTACGACGATCTGGCGTCCGCCGACGAGGACCTTGCCGCACCGGAGCCTGCAGCCGAGGAGCCTGCAGCCGAGGAGCCCAGCCCCAGCCCCGACGACGAGGAGTCTAGCGACCCCGGCAGTGACCAACAACAACCCACCGAGGAGACCGCCTCAGCCTCCGGCCTGGCGGAGGACGTTCTGGCGGGACCGAGCCCCTATCCCCCCGGTGATCCCGTTCGCCTGAAAACAGCAGCGTGCCTTCGACGCTGCATGTTAAACGGCACCACTCCGCCAGCCTGGGTGCTGCAACTGGTCATGCCGACGAACGCACGCTCCGTGGACGGACCTACAGCTGCCCAGATGGGAGAGGTGAGAGGAGTCTCGGTATTGCCCACACAGAATCTCGATGAAGCTTTCGCCGGGGCCGCAACCACACAAACTGACGCGGCCACCCCGATTCAGCGGTCGAGCAGTTCTGATAGCAGCAGCCACTCCCCCCCTGACCCATCCAGTCAGCCCTTGCCCGCAGCACGTACACCCTCTGCTGTAGCGCAAGCAGCACGTACATCCTCTGCTGTGTCCCCACCCGCCAACGCTCCCTCGCAGCAACCAGTACGTACATCCTCTGCTGTAGCCCCACCTGTCACCACCTTCGTGACGCAACCAGCACGTACACCCTCTGCTGTAAGTGAAGAGACTAGTAATAGCCAGTCAACTAGAATCTCGACCCAGCCGATTGATCACGGAAAGTTTTCCATCAAAAAGACAGACCTTCCGCCTTCACTGAAAGTGGTCGGATCACCCTCGGAAGACGTGCCCGAAATCATGGCACTCTTCCGCTCTCGCATCCGCTTACACTCACCTGACAATAAGCCGGACGCAACTATAGACCACCACGCAGTCAAGTACCTCCCCCTCCTAGTCAGCGGTGAAGCAGCCACCACCATGCAGCAGCTGCAATGCGAGACCTTAGAGTGGCGAACCGACAAAGAACTGGCCGAACTAACCAATGATGAGGACGCTCTCGAAATCCGAGCCCCCCGCTCTTACCGTGACTGGGCCAACGCCTTCACAAATTTGTTCAGCCCAGTCAACCGCATCGTCTTGCTCGCTCGCACCATCGCTAACCTCAAGCAAGGGAGTAGTGAATCTGTCGACTCTTACGGACTGAGAGTAACTCAAGCTTATGCACGACTCTTGGCTGAAGCCAAACGCACCGCTCCCCCGAACGTCTCGCCGTACAAGCACGCGTGGCAAACCTCACAGATGGCTACCTTCAAAAACGGCTTGATTCCCCCGATACGAGTTGAACTCATCCGTGAAGACCCCTCCCTCACATACCAAGCATCTCGTACTCGGGCTAAAAAACACGAGACGAACGCCTTACGCGGAACCCCCACCCCACCTCCGACCACGTACGCATCCGCTGTCACCGGTGCCTCCCCTGGACCTGATCGACAGTTGATTACCTCGATGGCAAACATCGAGAAAGCAATCGTGTCTAACTTGACAGCAGGGCGAGGGCGAGCCCAACGGGTCACCTTTGCAAAGGACACCCGCGGCTCGGCCGAAAAGCGCGGCAGGTCGGTGAGCGTAGACCGCTCTAAGTCCCGTCACGCGACTACCCTATGTGCCGGCATCGAACCTCCCACTCGCGCCCGGCGCATGAGGAGAAGGCGCATGGGGGGTGGGTAATCAGTAAGAAAGATAAACGAGGAGACCCGCGCCGGTTTCCTCAAACTGGTTCGGGGAGTAGGTTAGCTAGGACCACCGAGCTCGCGGTGCAAACGATAGCGCAAGCAGCTAGCGTAACCGTAGCCAGCGTCGGTAGACCTAGTGATAAGAGGAGGGATAAAAGTGGCCGCAAAACGAGAGCCACCCCTCTGGCGAACACCTGTGCACAACACGTACATGCAGGCAACCAGTCGAATACTGTAACATACTTATTGAATAAGCAGCAGGTTCCGAGTGTCTCAGCAGTACAGCATGGAGTAGGACACACGGTAGAAACAACAAGCAGAGTCGAGAAGAGTAGTCAGCGTCAAAGTGTTACGTTTTCACCTTCCATGGTACCGCAAGCCTTGTATGTTTCTGCTGTGAACCGCAATAATGAGAAAAAAAAAAACATCGTCAGGGTTTTTTATCATGCGACGCTGACCGGGAAAAGCACTCTGATGCTTTCCATGCGTCGGCTATGAGTGGGTATCCAAAATATCCCACCGCTTTAAACTCGTCGTCGAAACGCGTACGAGTGAACGCCAGAGTCAATAACCATCCTGCGCACAATGTCACCATTGACACAGCAACCGATGTACCGTGCATTTCTGTTAACTTCGTCCAGACACATCCCACAATGAAAGACACTGAAATTTTTGCAGTGCCAACTGGAGCGATCAACCTCAGCAGTGCTGATGGTTCACCTCTCAAAATTTTAGGATACGTTCGCTTTGAACTGACGCTGGAGATATTACCCTACCAGTCGAGGTGTTTGTATTGCCCTCTCTAGGCCCAGACATTATGCTACTCGATATTTCTATCATGAACGCCTTCGGCGGCGTGCTCGATTGGAGTACAGAACAATTGTCATTCAAAACATCTCAAGTCGAAATAAAAGCATCTCACCGTAGAGTGAATGCTACGGCACACCCCGAGAACACTGCGACAGCTCAGTGCTCCGTGGTCTCAATTAATATTAATGTCGAACCCGTACCGGTGTTTTTGAAAAACAAATGCTGCATCCCCCCTCAGAGTGAGATGACAGTACAAGTAGAATCGGTGACAGCACCGACCAAAACCACTGCTGCACTAATTGAACCACTGATCGTCACGGTCGAGGACATCGAATCTTCTGCTGTACCTGAAGCCTTTCAATTTATGATAGTTGCTCGTACAGTGTGCCACTGGTCGACCACTGATAGAACAGCAGTCGTCAAATCGCGAACCCGTCCCATCAATACGTATACGTGAAACGGAAGACATTGCTCGGACATATTACACCCGTATCAGTAGCCTTGAACAACACGACCAGTGCTATTCAGACCAACAGCAGGACAATAGAATCTACACGCAACGAACTCCGTGCAGCACTTACTACAGCGTTTGATAAGACCACGTTCACACCTAGCGAATGCGCACAAGTACTGGAGCTATGCACCAAATATCGAAGCGTTTTTTCTCTGTCACCACAAGAGCTAGGTAAATGCACCCTAGCCGAAGCAACGTTTCCCCTTGAACCTGGAACACGTCCTGTAGATAGAACTCCGTACCGGGCAAACCCACGCGTACAGGAGACTATCGACAAGTGCGTGAACCAAATGGAAAAAGATGGAATCATTGAACAGCGCCCTAGTCCCTGGGGTTCCGCAGTAACTATTGCCGCAAAATCAGACGGCACCCCTCGGTTCTGCGTAGATTACAGGTCGACCATAAAAAAAAATCTGATCATAAAGTCATGGCCTATGCCCAACTTAGAAAGCCATCTTGACACGGTCGGAGGAGCACGTTATATAACCGTATGCGACGTACAAAATGCGTATAATCAAATACCAGTAGCAGCTAGCGAACAAGATAAAACTGCTTTTGTCACGCAGAATGGAAAGTGGGTCTTCAAACGCCTACCCTTTGGTATAGCTAACGCGCCGTTTCTGTTCTCGCGAGAAATGTCATCAGCTTTTGCACACTTTGGTCCGAAAAGTGGTCTCTTGGTATATATGGATGACTGTATATGTTATTCATCAACCTGGGAGGGCCACCTACAACTGCTAGAACACATGTTCAAAGCAATGCAAGCAGCCGGCCTCACCCTGAAACCATCGAAAGTACAGTTTGGACCCCGAGAGGTTAAATACTTGGGACACATACTGACCGCCGACGGAATTCAGATTGGTGAGGATCGCGTAAAAGCTATAGTTGACCTACGACACCTAAAACCATTAAAGAGTTGCGGTCAGTACTTGGAATGGTCAACTTTGTCCGCAAATTCATACCTAACTTGGCTAGTGTCATCGCACCCTGGTAGCCCTCACAAAGAACGAGGCCGTCAAGGAGGTAGCTAAACGTTGGAACCCAGAACACGACCAGGCGTACGCAACAGTGAAACAATTGCTCACCCAGGCGCCCGTGCTACAGTTCCCCGATTTTTCTAAAGACTTTGTGATACACGTTGACGCTTCGGGCAGGCGCGGGAGCATTCCTTGCGCGGAGCATTCCTCGCCCAGCAGGAAGGCGATGACCTCGTAATAATCGCATACTTTAGTCAACGCTTCAATGACAGCCAACGCCACTACTCCGCTACACTCAAAGAATGTTACGCTGTTGTGTTGGCAATACAACACTGGCGGCCCTATTTATGGGGACGACACTTTGTATGTGTGACGGATCTCGCGGCGCTACGCTTTTTTACCCAGATCTCCAAGGAGGATCAAAAAAAAAAAAAAAAGCATTACAATCGTATGATTTCACCGTCCAACACAAACCCGGTAAGCTACATGTCGTGCCGGACACGCTTTCACGAATGTGTGCGTTTGAGCATCAGCAAGAAATCGCTGAGCCGTCCCTTGCACCCATTTGGCGGCATGCCCATGGTCTTACCTGGAGCCCCATAGTACAGACCAATCAGCGTTCATTTTTTTTTTTCTTGACCAATAACAGAAATACAAAAAAACGTCTGTGGAGGGTGTTCCCATAGTACACCCCATAGTACCGGAGGGATGTGACCAATGGTGAGCGTTACGGGGAGTATGTGGCGGTGGAACCCATCATCCCGTCCGTCGTCCACGCTCTGTTTGCACCGCATTTATTCCAAAAGGGTCAAGTCGAGAGGACGACCGTCTCAGCTGTAGTGCTGTAGCGCGGCCAGAGGGATGTAGGAACCGAATTGCCGGCTTGCAGCAGCACAAAGGTACAGCAGGGCTGGGTAAGCTACTGGTGATCGAGTTGTTTGATCTTCCCAGGATGGGTAATCAGCTGAGATGACGATAGAGATGGCCCTTGGCGGTCGCAGCATGAGAGCCTGCTACGTACGCCAGGCAGGCGGAACTTGGTCGCCGGGCGGGAGACTGCTCCAATGGAGCGCCATCAGCTTGCCTCCAGGACCGATACAACGGAGGAGACGTCTATACACCAGGTGCCTGATACTGTAGTGTCGTCTTGTTGTACAAGAGTGGCGATGAATGCAGAGTATGTACATCGAGCACTGCTGCTGTAGACTTTTCCTCCGACCTACCAGGTACCAGGTACAGCAGTAGGTACCTGGTACTGCTGTACGGAGTCTACCTCTTGGTGCGCTACTACTTAAGGGCAGGGTTGACCCCTATTGCCTGCACCCTACAAGCTTCGCCTATTTCTCTGTGCTCGCACCTTCCCGCACAGCAGCAGCAGCAGCTGCATGTTGTTGTAGCCATGCCTGGTACTGATATACAGCTCGAATTTGTCACTGAGCGGATAATATAGGTAGCGTGTACACATTAATATGGATACAAAAAATTCCTTATATTTCCGTCCAGAGTGGGATGTAGAGTTACAGCCCTGTCATACTACAGCAGTAGCATTAATGGGCGTGAGAAGAACTGCCTGCGAGGCACCTTTTGGCTTCATCGCTACACGCTCCCGGCTGTGCACCGGTTTAGACTTGCGCAGCAGTCCATCCAACACATATCGTAGTTATTGGGCACCACACTGGTTGTATATGTACCTACAGCAGCAGCACTGACAGGAGCAGTGATCGGTACCGTTTTCGCTCTGTGCGTTTTGGTATGATTAGTCGAACGATGAGTGGCGTTTGAAATCGTGTTAAGAGCAATGCGGAGGGGTGGTGGTCCTGGTAGTACTGCTGGCACTGACGATGTAACAACTTTTGTTCGTTTTTCTCTTGGCATTCGCGCCCCTCTTTCACTCTAGAAAGAGTGCAACACCAGGCGGTATGCTGACACCAGAGAAAACAACTACAGCAGTACGCGACAGAAGGTTATAGCTTCAGGCTCGAGTTTTTGACAAAGATAAGCATGTGGTATTATTTATACTGGAAGTTGAGTAGGAAAGAAATAGAGCCTGACCCGAAATAAGAAAATAAGATATGCTGAAGTGGTGTCGCACACTTGAAACATACACGTTGTGTTTGTCGTACGATTGTCTTGCACGCAGCCGAAAGCGATGCCCTTGCAGCGGCGGCGACGGCGGAAAGAGAGCAGGAGGAACAACACAGGCGTTGCTTGCTGAGGGAGTCAATCCGCTGACGGAAGACTACAAACTAACCAGTGGTAAGCAATAGTCGTGCATGAGAGTCGGCGCAAGGACAGGCCCGCCGGGTGAGGGTAGTGAGGGTTGTACGCTCAACCCCGAGGGTTGTACGCTCAACCCCATGGCAAGACCCAAGTCCGGAACCGCACGCCGTGGTGAAAACGCCAACTGCGAAGGTGCTCGTCTTGCCGGACAGGAAAGGACACTACACCTGCCCGGCGCGGCGAGTGAGCTACGAGCGACGGAGATGGGGCAGAGGGAACTCGCCTCGCCGCCGGATTCACTTCCTGGGTGAAACACTCCACGGTGCCGTAGCTCTCAGCGCTGAACCCACACTAGTCGTCGCAGGTGTGGAGGTGGGGCGAGGGGGGGGGGGCAGGCGTGGACGATGGGTGAATCCCGAACGGCGACAGAGAGCAAGGGCCCATTGGTGTTAACGCGGACGCTGGCGTTTTCTACGGAGAGGGTAGGGAGGAAATCTCGATTCAGGTGAGCAGCACTGGGACTAAGTAGTAGTCACCGGTACTTCTTTTCGTCGCCGTTTTTTCGCACTTGTACCAAGCTTTGAGGGTAAATTAGCCGTTTGATTTTACCCCAACCTCTACCTACTTGTTCGTGGTGACTGATGCTGCACACCACCTCTGTGAGCTATGAGCCTACCGTTGTGCCTTTCGTGCAGTGCCAAAGCAGTAGGTAGGGTACGGCAGGTCGTGCCGTTTATGAATCAGCAGTACCGGCGATACGGGTGTAGTTTTTGTTGTACTGAGTGCCGTGTTATAAGTACCGTGACTCTTGTTTCCCCTGCCACCACCGTCGGCCGGAGTGTGCATGCGCCTAGAGGTTTCCAAGCGATTCAGTATCCTTCTTTGCCACGGCGCCGGCAGTAGTTTGCATGTTTTAGGGTTGGCGAATAACTATTTTTCAAATTCCGTGTAGAAGACTTCGCGAAGGTGACCCTTTGCCATAAACCTTTGCGGTAGTGAAACAGCCCCTCAGCCAGTAGGGCGGGCGCCAAGACGATGTAGACATAACACTGGAACGGGACGGGTGTCGCTATGTTCACACGTGCCGGAGAATAGCCGCACTGGTGCGAAACTGAAGGAGAACGATATCGTCGCGGATATGGAAGCGGTAAAGAACGTCGTTGTCCCCTGTTTGAGCAACAGGGTCGGCCACCTGGAGGCGTACTGTTCAAACAGCAAGTGAAACCCAGCCCGTTTTCGTGTTTTTAAGTTTCGGGTGCTCGAGTGAGGGCCTGTACAATTCCCGTAATTTTCTTGCGGCTGTCCGTAGAGTCCAAGCCTGGATGCCCTGACCACCACGTGGTCTGATGAGTTGCTTTATAGTCGTCGTATTAGAGGACGGATGTGGGGAGAGAGAGCGGAGCCGAGCTCGGAGCTCGGAGCAGAGAACGAAGCAGAGAACGGAGTGCTCAAACTCTCCTCGTGAACACACGGCATAATTCATAATAACGCCTGCGAAGATATACGCAACCCTCTACAACTTGCAACCGTCGCTGCTGGAACGATCCAAACGAACACCCTCCCTGGCTCTTCACAGCAGTGACGAGACCGAAAAGACATTCAAGACTTGCTAGGACCTAAGAACAGCCAACGACAGTCCCGCAGGAGGAAACCCGGCCACCGGGTCAAAACCCCCTGTATAACACATATACTCCAAACCATTGCAATTGAAACAACGGCCGCATTCCAAACGATGACCATGGCCAGAAAATAAAATGCCAAGCGGTGCCCTACTCCCCCATGCCCCTCAAAGTAGCGCAGGGTTGGCGACCTGACAAATTATTCCTCGCATCACTCAAACATGGTACTCATCGAATAATGCTCATACCCTTCACTCACCCTCGAAAGGCAGATTCAACAAGAACCTACGATGAGACTTAAAAGGGGTCGCAGCAAGGGATTTCGTCAAAATATCCGCGTGCTGCTCTTCCGAAGCTACGAACTGAATGTCGATCTTCTTAGCACGAAGTAGCTCTCTGACAAAATGAAAACGCACGTCGATATGCTTACTCCGAGCAGAACTAAGAGGGTTTTCAGCCAACGCTATGCCCCCCTGGGTATCCTCGAAAACCCGGACACATGATCCGCTTAGCTCTGGACAGATATACGACAACACCGCGCCCGTAAACAAAGCTTCCTTCACCCCTTCATCCAGGGCGACATACTCTGCGTCTGCTGTCGACAACGTAACACACCTCTGCGTACTATTTGCCCAACTGACGGCCGCACCCCCCTAGGGTAATTACCGTCCCCGATACCGAGCGCCTATCGTTCGACTTATCCGCATAATCAGCATCACTATACGCAGTTAAATCCAAACCCGAGCCCCGTACAAAAGTCAATCCCATAAACCTGGTCCCGTGGAGGTAAGCCATAATCTTCAAAACTGCCTTCCAGTGCCTCTCCGTTGGGTTGTGGGAGTGGCGCGCCACAGCACGCACAGCGTTCGAGATGTCCGGCCTCGTCATGGTCGACAGCCACATCAAGCTGTCCACAGCCTCCCTGTACGGCCAGTCTCCTCCAAGTTCGCCCTCCTCTCTTGGACCTAGTTCCACACCGGGGGTCGCGGGGATATCAGAGGATGAGTTAACACCAAAATGATTCAGCATGCTCTCAATGAACGCCTTCTGCGTAATCTCCAATGTCCCCAGTTCCCAGTCGCGTTTGAAAGCACAACCAGTGTACCAAGTCAGTTCGCCAAGGTTATTCGTGGGAAATTTCATAGCTAGCGCGGCATGGAAATCTCTACATGTCTCATCCGATCCTGCGATCATGATGTCATCTACATGAACGGCCATGATCAGTTCTACCTTGCCGTCCACAACCATGCGAAATACACACGGGTCAGACCTACACTGCTCCATTACGTACTCTACCACGGTCTCTACCAATAATCCGGCCCACTGCCGTCCGCTCTGCTTTAGACCATACAGTGATTTGTTTAGGCGCACGATCTTTCCTGGCATGTCACCACACCCACCGGGCAGTGTCATGTATATCTCGGCGTCGAGTTTCGCGCGAACAAAAGCTTGTGCGACGTCTAGATGAAAAAACTTTAAAAAACCATGTTCATTTGCAACAGCCGCCAGAATTTTAACTGACGCTGACGAGGGAGTCGGTGCAAACGTTTGAAAATAATCTACATCCTGCACCTGGCTAAAACCCTTAGCCACAAGTCTGGCCTTTGTCTTTACTATCAAGCCATCCTTATCCGTCTTGTAGGTAAACACCCACTTCTCACCTACAGGTTTCCGCCCTTTAGGCGGTGTCGCGGCTTCGTACGTACCGGTCGTTTTGTGACCGTCCAACTCAATTTTCATGGCCTCGTGCCACGCCGCTTTGTATTGAGAACGCTCTACATCTGCTACGGACTGTGGAGGCGGTTCTACGTCTTCCGGGAAACCACTCGGCATGCACACGCTCAACTCCCCTTTGTTCTCCACAGCAGGTCCTCCGGCCATCAAAGCCACTGCGTCCTCCGTCGTCCAGGGCGTACGATCCAGCATACTCCCAGGCTTCGTCCACGACTCGTACGCTGCCGCAAGCAGCGCGTCTGCGGTCCTTTCATCCATCCTTACCTGGTGCACAGCAGGTTCACCCTCCAGGCGTTGGCTTTGACCCCGGGTCCAGCCCCGTACAGTCGGGGGGAGCCGGCCCCAGCTGCTGAGCTCGTGTGCTGGCCTCCCCGACAGGACCGCGGGGGGATCCTCACCGTCCCCTTGCCCGGTGTCGGAGGCTGATGCTGCGCCCGAGTCGCTTCCGGCCCTCCCTGCCGGGACCGAGGAGGCGTCCACGGCGCCCCCTTGAGACGCATTCATCGTCTCGGCTGTTTCGGCCCTCCCTGTCGGGACCGAGGAGGCATCCACGGCGCCCCCTTGAGACGAACCCATCGTCTCGGGTGTTTCGCCGCCGGCCTCGCTGGCGGCAGGTGCCTGGTGTGCGCGCTCCTGCATAAACGCGTCCAGGTCGAAACCCCACGTCACGTCGAGGTCGTTCAAGTGAGCCAGACCGTCGTCCAGCTCATCCACCACCCCCCCACCACCTCCATCCGACGTGCTCACGTCGTCTGCCTCTGACCCCCCCTTTTTCGTAGACAGGGAGTCATTCGCCTGGGCAGGTACAGGTGGTGCAGGCGACACGCGTTGCGAGGTGACATTGCGCGTTCATAGCACAGGGCGGTTCTTTGTCAGCACTCGTACTGAATCTCCGGGGTAGTTTGTTGCAGGGCCGAGGTAAAAGCACTCTTGCGCCTTCGCCTGTGACTTGTTTCCCTCTTCACCTTGCAATAGCCAGGCTTTAGGAAGGGCAGTAGTACTACCGGGGGGGGGGCTACCATGCCACATCTCATGCGGCGACTTGCTCTGCGGGTTAGCTGTTGTTGCTGTGCGGTTCAAGGCGTCACACGCCCAGTGGGACGCTTCCGCCCACAACGACGTCGTGGCCGGGAGTTTCGCGCCAGGAAAAAGCTCTTGAGCCTGGATTCGGCCCGCCATTGCGGCCGTCTCTATCAAACCTAGCGCGCGCTCTGCTACTCCATTGAATTGGGGACTGTCGGCCGTCGTGAATTCCTGCTTGATCCCTCGTGATCTACACAGGTCGCCAAACTTTCCCCCGCGGAATTCACCACCCCCATCAGATCGGACGATTGCCACCGTAGAAGGGACACCGTCTGCACGAGAATCCGCAAGGAACAGCTCGAACATTTCCGCGGCGTCCGACTTGTGGCGCATAAAGTACACCCACGTATATCGTGAAAAATCGTCGCGCACGATGAGAGTATACCGCTTCCGCCCGAGAGACTCTACCACCTTTGGTCCACTCAAAATCCAAAACAACCTCCCGAGTTTCTTATCTGCTCGTGTGTGTGTGGACTGCTTGATACCTTTGCGGAGACCCTTTGCCATGGAGCACCCTTTGCACCCCAGCAGCTTTCCCTCGAGGACAATCCCTTGCTGCTCCGCGGTCTTGCAAAGTAGTACCTCGTGGGAGTGTCCAGCAGCGCAGTGGAAATCGTTGATGTTGATTGCAGACTTGTTGGGCAGTTGTCCCGGGGCGAGTACAGCACAGGCATTTTCCCCACAACTGCGGTCGACCCGGTAGCCGTATAGGCTGTAGAGAGTCCCACTCAACGGGAACACGATCGAACGCTCCGACTTGAGCCTGATTACAACCCCCGTAGGGCGCCCTTTGAAAGTATGGCCGTTTTTTACCAGAGTGGGCAGGGAAAATAAGTGGTAGCGGAGATCCGGCACGTGCACAACGTTCGTAAGCAGCACTTGCACGGGACCGTTTCCGAACCGAAAGACAACACTCACGTCACCGTAACCTTCGATCGCTCGGGTGGATCCGTCAGTGATTCGGAGAGTCAAGTTGCATTCTCTATAATTGATCATGCAGTCAGCGGAGGGCGTCATGTGAGTAGACGCACCACTATCACATATCCAAGCCTCGTCTCCTACCTGCCAAGCAGACTCCCCTTCCCCCGAACCATTGCTCCACTTGCCTGTCTCTTCGGCCTTGAAAGCTGAGGCCTGGACCGTACCTTTTTCCGGGTCGTCGTCCCTTGCCCCATCCTTACTCGTCACCGCCATGACAGCTTCTTCTTTCGATGAGGGGCAGACATCAGCAGCGTGCCCCAGCCCGTTGCATCGACTGCATCGATCCGTGGACATGGGACAGGCATCGGCAGAGTGCCCGCGTCCCTGACATCGACTGCATAGCTTCGCCGTACACTCGCTCCTCCAATGGCCCTTCTTACCACACCTATGACACTTGCCCACTGGAGTACTTCCGCTGGCGGCTTTCGCGTTGCTGCCATTACCACCAGCAGCCGCGGCCGAGCCACCACCGTCCTCGTTGGAGCCTCTACCGCCTCGTCCGTGACCCCGTCGTCCACCTTTTTCTTTGCCATTTCCTCCACCTTTCCGGCGACCACCGCCACCGCCGTCGCCGCCGGCGTACATAGCATGGCCTGCGTGGCCAGCGTTGGGCCCCTTCTTCCTGTTTCCAGAAAGTCGGTGATGCCGTTCTCGAACAGTCTTGATGATGTCATCACGGCCGATGCTGTCACGTGATGCCAGGTTCTGAGCCTCCACTTCGTATTCGGCAGGCAGAGCGTCAATAAAGATGGTGTACAGCATGTGGTCGTCTACTGACATTCCTGCTGTTCGCATTTCCGCGGCAAGATCCTCGATCCTGCCCCTCTCCTCGAGCGGGTTGCTCCCCGGCGCCATCTTAAAACTGTTAAGGCGTCGGGAGAGGTCTGATTTGGCCCCCGTCGTCTGAGGGCCGTACCACGCAAGGAGAACGTCCCACGCTTGCCTCGGCGAGGTACACCGGTGCAAAATGCTTTTATCGCTCTTGCTCTTGAGGGCCGTCGACAGGAAATTCCATGCCAGTGTATGTCTGTGCACACTTTCGCGGCTAAACCCCCTAGCGACAAGCATCGAGTTTTCGGTGTCTAATTCCCCTACGGGAATGTACTGTGGTGGATCCGACACGAAAGCAGACAAGAAACCAACTCCTTTGGCATAATACCGAGCGTATCTTGTCCAGGGGTTGAACTCAGATTTTAGCCCACTATACGATGGCACAGGAGTGTGTTTGAAGGCCAAATGGCGCGATAGAGGCAGATCAAATCCACCACCCAACTCACCGCCAGGGTATGCACCCCATCCTCCTGTCCTCCCATGCTGATCTGGATGACCCCTCGGTGGGCCAACCTCGACAGGCAACGCAGTTCCTCCGCGTCCAGTTGCTCCCAAATCTGGCGAGGCGCCCTCACGCAAATTTGTCTCTTGTTCTGCTGCAATCTCTCTTACAGCAGTGGGTACTGCCCCTTGTGGGCTCTCCCCTACAGCAGCGCTACCCTCAGCGCTGCCGGACTCCGATCGACCAATGCCTGCTTCAACAGCAGCAGTAGTCTATCGTACTTTAGCAGTGGGTACTGCCCCTCTTGGGCTTTCCCCTACAGCAGTGGTTCCTACCTCTGCTGGACTTTCTCCTACAGCAACGCTGCCTTCAGCGCTGCCTGGCTCCGATCGACCGTTGTTCCTCATGAACTCGGTCATCATTTCCTTCATGGCATTCAGCATCGACGCCTCTCTTTTCTCCATCGCCAGCTTGATCTCGCGTCGCAGCGTTTTCAACGTCAATTGGAGAGTCGCGCTCTTCTTGAGCCGATCCCTTCGAGGGCATCGTTGGCTTCTGGTACCAGACCTCAAACGTTCAAGACACTAGTGTGTTCGTAGAGTCCAAGCCTGGATGCCCTGACCACCACGTGGTCTTATGAGTTGCTTTATAGTCGTTGTATTAGAGGAAAGATGAGGGGGGAGAGAGCGGAGCCGAGCTCGGAGCTCGGAGCAGAGAACGGAGCAGAGAACGAGTGCTCAAACTCTCCTCGTGAACACACGGCATAATTCATAATAACGCCTGCGAAGATATACGCAACCCTCTACAACTTGTAACCGTCGCTGCTGGAACGATCCAAACGAACAGCGGCATTTGGGCTAAATAACACGTCCTTCCCACGTTTGACGTCTCACGGGTGGCAACGCAGGCATCACGGTCACATTAACACCAGGGAACCGCCAAGGGCTGTTTGCGCAAAAGGTGCACCCATCAAGACCAACTGCCGCGCTTTCGTCGGTAGTGGAGGCCCCGCAAGTACTACTCGTGGCAAAGGCTTTGCTTGAATCGCTGATGACCTTCAGGATGAGCAGATAGTATGCAGAACATCAAACTGCCCGAGATCAGGGGGGTGCAGAGGGTAGCTGTGCTGTCGTCAATGCCATCCAGATTTTCGGGGGTTTGCCGGGGTGTATGAGATGGCAGTAGGAGCATAGAAAGACCATCATAGTCACGTTTGGCAGCAGCACGAAGGTGGAAGGTGTATCAAGTGCTGTGCACCCGACGAGCTTTCCCGGGACTTTTAAGCATCCGAAGGAGACAAACGAAAATTGGAAATTCAGTGAGGAGTGCGAGTTTATACGCCCGAGACGAAATGTGTCAGGCGGGCTGCAATTCTATCCCACGATGATGGCGCACGTGGAGCGCGGGCGGCCCGAATAATACTGTTCAGATTAAACCAAGTGGTGCACGATGCGAGCAGCATGTGCACTGTTTTTTT